>OY756256.1:1815839-3015839 GCA_963576845.1 Megachile leachella
GGCCTGAGGTTTCACGTAGATTTTCGAGGGATCGAATCCGAGTCGTCGGTGCTCGCTTTTGCCTTTAGCGAACGTTTCATTTCGTTGCTCGTATCGTTACGATATAACGAGAGAATCTTGGAAAGTTGTATCAAGTTGTTCCCTGTATTTTGGTCCTCAACGAATCCACGTTTTTTTAACGCGAGCATATTCGTCGCGTAAATATTTCCGGAATATCGTGCGCCGTACAAAACAGCCATGGAAGATTGCAACGCGAAAAGTAGGGGATAATGGTGGTCGAAATTACCCGGCTAGCTGGCTCGGTTAGTTAGTAATAATTAGGGCGTTAGAAATAATTAATAAGAATGCGACCAAGCTAACTGAACGAAAGGGGATTCCTCTATTACGTAAAATCCTATTAACGTGGTTGGCCTGATTAAAAAATTAACCCGCCTCGATAACGTTCTATGGTACAGAATCCTCTTCGTTTACCTACGTTGGATGCTATTTTAACGAAAGAACGGTATTTACAACGAATTAATTGCTAATTAATTTTCAGCCCGGATACACGTTTTGCGAACTCACTGACTGAGCCCGGCTAGTGTATTTTAATTAACTTACGTGTCGGTTTCCGTGAGCTTGCTAGAACCGCGATCATGTAACAGAAACGAGAGAGGAGTAAGAACGAAAAAAAGTTTGAAGAAAAGAAAGTAATTTGTTGGCCATTGAAAAAATAAAAATTAAATCGTCGCGGTCAGAACGGCCACTGTTCTACTCACGGTTTAAAACCATATCAAGTATCCAAAGGCTTATAATATCGGTGGAGGGTGGCGGAATCCAGGAAGATCCGCTGCGGACTAATCTTCTTGAATTTATGAACCTGCTCGATAATGTTCCCGCCTTCCTTTTACCTTAATTCTAACCCCAGCCTGCTCATTTCGCCGCCACGAATTCTACCAGCAGTTTCCCCATTTCCACTCACCCTATCTCACTTTGTTCCGTTTTCTTTTTTCCTCGGTTACTTCCCTTTTTCATTTCTTGGCCGATGAACAATAGAATTTAACGTGACCACCGCTACCGAGTTCCAGTAATAAATTCAAACAGAATTACGTGTCCACTCTGTGTACCGACTGCTCGCAAGTTTTTTCGCTTTTTATGTATGCCTTTTCCTTCTTTTCGTTCGTCTTTGTTCTCAGGGGGAACAAATCTTGCCGAGATTCGAACTGCGCCAAATCTTCTCTCTGACCAAATGTCTCTTCTCAAATTTTTATCGAAGAGTTAAATTAGCAATTTCATGAATCAACAATCGCGTTACCTATTATAACCCGTGTTTTACCTAAATTCAATTATATTATGTTATTAATAGCACACGTAGTGGAATGTTCCAGATAGAATTTGCAAATAATACATGAATTTCGCTCGGATCGAGTTGTGCACTATGATTAATAGCCAATTAATTTATATTAAGAATATTATAACAAATGGTTTATGCAGATATTCCTAGGAGACCTAAAATTGAAAATCGATATTAGCGCCATTTCGTAGTAGCTTTTGACAGCGAAACCGTGTCAGATATTGCACGCTCTTTGTCTACCCCCTTGTAATTTTACATATTTCACGCGATTTCCTGCCTCTTTTTTATTATTCGATTCGAGATGCAGTAGACGAACCGTGGCCACGAATCGGACCACGACGATTGAATCGCGAGTTCACAATTGCGAATCGGTGGAACGAAAATTTTGCACGGGACGCCGGATCTTTTTGCGATCGATCAAA
This sequence comes from Megachile leachella, assembly GCA_963576845.1. NCBI lineage: Eukaryota > Metazoa > Arthropoda > Insecta > Hymenoptera > Megachilidae > Megachile > Megachile leachella. Next base: position 1,817,595 of record OY756256.1, read on the forward strand.
AATCGTTCCCTCTTCGCGGATCGCAGCAATTTCCACGAACGATTCAGCATTCGATTTCCGGCCTTCTTTTTTTTTCTCTGCCCGTCCTGGTCACGGATCGATCTGGAAAAGATCTTCCGGTAAAATCCGCGACCACGATCGCTGAAATCCCGGACAGCGGCCATTTATATTTATGGGAGACAGCAGGGTCACGGAGCTGTAACATTATTCGGCGCGATAGGAAGCGCTGATCGAACAACGCAGCTCGTTAAAAATTGAATCTATTTGTCCGTTCGAGCTTGAAATTCAAATTCGACGAGGAACAGCCTCCGCCTGCTGGATAGACTTTCCGAGTCTATAATCGATATACACGCGTCGATGTGTTTGATGGCAACCAACGAAGCGACGATCGACTCGGGAAAAAACGAAGCTGGAGGAATCGGGGTATTTCGCGCGGTTAAAGACGATAATTTGACGAGGACGCAGGTAGTAAAGTGTCACGGTGACTCTTAAAGGCAAAGAGACAGTCGGGGAGGGTTTCAAGGTCGAATAATAGGGTCGTAGACGATCGCGACATATTTTCCCGAGCGTTTTTCATTACTTTTAATTCCATCTTGCGCTGATTACACCGGGAATACTTAAGCACTGCACGGTATTTTTTAATTACGGCTGATGCACCCTCGTAGACCAGCCAGCCAGCGTTTCATCGATCGTCTCTCGGGACTCGGCTACCTCCACGGATATTGCAAAGCCCGAAGAAGCCGCGAAAGTCTTCGTCGTGACCGCTATCTCGGATCTCCTCGACAGAAGAAAATTAATTTCTCTAGGATTTTGCGCGTGCTGTTAACCAGCAGTAATTTAAATTATTGCCGAGACGCGTCGTATTAGGTACGATTGTTCTCATCGTGGCATGCTGTACGCGGACAGACGAGAATCTCGTTTCGTTCTTCCTGCTCTCTCGCGGAACATCGTATCCGATTAAAAACTTCGTCGAAGCAAACGGAAGTAATTCGAGATCGCCGGGCGTTACACCCGCTTGTACGAGTAGCAATTCATTTTCCTCGACGAAAAATATTACGAAAGCTCGAAGAAAGCTCTCGGAATTTCTTCGGAAGCCGTTTCCTCGATGCTACTCGAGACAGAGAGATAGATTAATTCGGAGACCAAGAGCTGTCCGGCACAGCGGAGATATACCCGGTGGGTGCATTCTGATCGGTCGACTCAATGGAGTGGTCGCGCGGTTTATCTTCGGTTTCGAAGGACAACCGCGACGTTGACAATTAATCGCACGGTCGAACAATGGAAAGTAACCCGACGGTTTAATCTGCGCCTCGAACGAATTAATCGCGAAGGACAGGCGGCGCAGGGGCCGCTTCCGGTTGCTAGGCAACAAGCTGTAGCGGTTCCGTGAACGCGAAAGCCCCGGCTTCGCCGTCTCTCTCTTGGCCCGGCTAAGAGCTGTCTAATTCTAAGCCGCCTAATCTGAACGCCACTTCTGACTTGTCCCCGGTGATTAAACGTTCCACGTGTTTCCTCGCGCCGCGTTTTTGCCGTTCCTCTAACCAGCCATCGATCACCTGGCCCGCGAGAAAAACTCGAAGAACGAACATCCGCCGAGGTGCACCGACGTCGTTGACGTATCGTTGAACGTCCACCGGAAACGCGGCTTTCGAACCCGTTGCGCGCTGCCCATCGTAAATCTGCGGCTACTTTTTCCCGCTGTCGGTCAAACGAGTCGGGCAACGTAGATTTTACGACCAGAAAATGCTTTCTCAGCTTCGTTCAACTACATGACAGTTCGCGATACGTGTACAACATCCTGTGGAATTGTTATACAGAGTGCTGGACATCCTAGTCAACGGTAGACGATCAATAAGCGTTCGCCGTGTTAACCCTTTCCCGTACTTTGACGAGTCTGACTCGTGACGCACTTACAGCTCAAATATGACAAACCTTATTCAAACTTTGAACATACTTCAACTTGAAGTTTAGGTCCAACTAAAGATTGCATTATCAACGATCCCTGAAAATAAAATACTTACAAAATTTTAATTTTTTGTTCGTTTTAATGCTATAGCCCTTTATAGTTAGTCTTGACTGACGCCTCTATTAAATAAATGGTACGGGAAGGGGTTAATGTTATCTATTCGTCGTTAAGATCTATTTGTTTGTTTACGAACGGTGGTCCACGAGCTTCGATCAAAGGGGAAAATCAAGTGTCGGCGCCTCGTTAAAAGCGTATAACTCTGCGAGAGGAAACCATGGAGCGTAAATTTTGTAGGTACTCTGGGGAAAGAGATAGCGAGTTGGTGTCAAGGAAACGGTGGGAAAGGGTAAAAAAGCACGTAGAAAAGGCAACGGAAGATGGGGACCGCGGAAGATGATTTGGACCGAAAATGAAGAGCATGCAAGGAAGGCAACGAGAAATGAGAGTAGGGAAAAGAGAATTCGGTCGTCCGCGTTTCCACGGATTACTTCCAGCACATATTTTCAGGTTAATGACAATTATTATCCGGGCCGGACATGCGACCGTGTCTGGTGGCCGTGGTTCTCCCAGATAGTTGCGTTATTTATACGTTATGAAGCCGGTGTGGACGAAATTAGGTCGGTATCTTATTTTGGAAAATGTTGGCTTTTTCGTCGCTTCCGCGGAACGCGTTAGAGCTCCGCGAAAATATTCAGCGGCAGCGATCGACAATTTTTTTACCCATTTAATCTCTTTACGAATAATTGCATTTAAAATTTAGTTTCGCTTCGCGGAATCCTTGAAAGCTTCGAGAAATTCTGATAAATCTAATAACGCGATATCCTTGAAACCGTTGAAGATCATTATTTTCCCTGTAACTTAATCGCGATGAAAGCCCCGAGGAATTAAAAATTGTAAAAACCGACGGAGTTACTTGAGCGTTTATGTACAAATAAAAGTTCGTAAAGCAATTAGTAACGTCCGGACTACGAACGTCTACTTCCACCGCTTTGGCCAACGCGTCGAAATTCGTCTGGCTTTAGAGAATTTTTTGCAACTAACAATTATCCTCCTTTCGGGTCTGAAAGGTAGAAATTCGTGCAGAAAATATTCATCGCGCAGCCCTCGAAAGATCGTCGGTGCGACTTCAATTTTCGAGGTTGCAAATCCACCGAAATTCCCTGTCGGTCCGCGGATTCTAATCTCTCGACGGGCCAAAGAGGAAACGGAAACAGGGGCAAAAGGAAAAAGCCGGTGAACTCGGCTCATCGTGGACTCTCGGGGTGAGCGTCTGACGAATCTTTATTGCGGCCTCGTTGAAATTCGAGACGATCGCCGACGTCGATACCGTCTTACGTGGATATAGAGGTGCCTTACGGTGATTATCCCTGACTGGTTAAGCTCCGTGGCGGGAACCTCTCCAAGGGATTATCTCTCTGTCTCGACCTCTGTACACCCTTCAGCCGCTGTCGATATTTCAAAGGTCTTATCTTCTCCTTCGGGATATCCATTGGAATCGTGCGCGGCTCTGTGCAACTCGGTTATCTATTGTCGGCTTAATTAGGTTACATTACCCCGATGGACGATGTCGATACCTTTACATATCGGCCACAAAACGCTTCATGCGTCACCCACACGCGGGCTAAGCTCGAGTTAGAATATCGGACGACCTTGTCAAAGGGCGCTACCTCGCAAAACGACGTCGAATATCGATTCTCGTGAATGGAGTAGGAAACGCGCGGAAGAAGGACGGTAACCTAATCAGTTTGTATTTGCGCGAATGTCGGATAGTCGCGCGCGAAGCCGAATCGCGTGATCCTCTAATCAGTAGCGGCTTATCGACACTTTTCAATATGCGCGCGGAGCAATCTGTGTCCAGTTAAAATAAAGATTTAATTCGATCGCCGATAATTAGTTATTTAGCATTCCAACGGGCCACTAATAACTGGATCTGGGCTAGAAAGCCGGCAAATTAGCGACTCGTCGAAAAGCCGTAATTACCGGCAGCAGTAATGCTCGCGGAAAGCAGGATTTCAAATACGCTCCGACTACAAATCTGTGAATTACGGGTTCGCGAACGCGCGCGTGCACCTAGCTGCCCTTTCCGCGTTAAAATTTCCTCTGTCAGAAGGATGATCCCGCGCCGCACGCAACGTTTCCCATAACTTTCGGAATAGAATGATGTTTTAAAGCGAAACCTTCGTTCCTCCTGTTCAACGGGGCAAAGATAATAGACGACGAAAGGAGAGAACGAAAGACAAGAAGAGAATTGGAGACCGGATTTAAAACGTGAAATCTGGGAAAGCGTCGTTAAGCCGAGGATTAATCTATCCATAAAGGCTCGCCGCGAGCAGACGCGTTACCGTTCCGTAATGCAGATATGCAAACGAGCTCGCGGCTACGCTTATCGCCAGTTTATCGATTTTTGCCACGTGTTTAGTGCCGATTGTTGGTAATAAAGTCACGAGATCGATGTTGGACGACCGACTTTCGTCGCGGACATCGATTCGTTTCGATAAACATCTGCTCCATTTTCAACCAGTTACGAATATTGAAAATTCGCCTAGTTGCCGAAAGTGTGTGTTTGATTTCCATCAAACTCCGACAGATAACGACCGAAGTATGTGTGCCTTCAAACACGAAACAGCGTTGCTAATTTCGCTAGGGAAATTGAAGTTCGCCTTCTTTTCGATCAAGATCGCAAGCAGATTAAACAGATCGAAGCGTTACGATTTAATCCTCCATCGATAAAATTTATTTCGAATAGAGATCATTTTCTATGGTCCACTGTATTTCCACTTCGCGCGTACGGTAAACGTTATTTGTCAAGTAATAGAAATATTGACACATTCTTTGAATTCAGTGAGTCCGCGATAAGATTTATATCGTCATCGATGCTTTCGACGCGATCCTTCGATTCTGTTCCTCCGACGGAACGCTATTTCTTCTTTTTTTTCGTAGCTCGAAACACGAATAAAAGTGGCCAACACACAATTCGAGGCGAGGCGCAACCGTGTCATATTTCATGGTGGTTCGATTCAGCCGACACTGGAGGTAGAGGAATTTATTAAATCGCCAAATTTATACCCTTTATACGACGAATTTTTCAACCGGCTGGTAAGATTACATTTTCACCGGGCGCGGAATTGATTTCGCGAGGGCCAGAAAATGGGGTTGTACGGTTTAAACAGAGTAGCCAGACCGGAGCGTCGATAAAGTAGGCATTTAAACGCGGCGAATAAATCGTGCCCGGCCCAATAAATCTTCCGGCGTGTCAGGCTGCTCGATCGCTTCGCATTTCGAGCGATCCGCGCGTCTACGCTTTCGCGCTCACCCTCCTCTTCCGGTCTCCGACCAAAGTAAGACCAGGTCGTTTCCTTTTTCCCACGTCCGCGAATATATTCCACATCCCTGTGGCTGCCTCTCATCGTCCTTCTTTTTTCTTTTATTTCCGTCGACCGTGAAATTGCTTGTCCTACGCGACGCCCGTTCCATCGTCGCTTCTTTTCCTCCATTCTTCTCGTTCGTCGGTCTTTTAAATCATCTCGAAAGGCGTCGAGACGCACGCGAGAGGAGGGACAGCGTGCGTAATTAAAAGTTCTCGTTTACTCTACAGTCTGGAAGAAGACGGACGCTAGGGAGATTGCGCGTCGATGTCTGAATATAAATCTCCTATTAATAAATTTATGAGGCCTCGCGACGATTTGCGCGGTTCGACAAATTCCTCGAATAACGAGGCAGTTTCCGATTTAAATTTCTTCCCTTCGATGAACGAGGGTCTTAATTCGGTAGATTGGAAATCCGATTACTCAGCGCCGAGAGCGTGAAATCGTGTACCTCGCCTGTATGAAATTTTAGGAGGTGTCGCACGACTTTTGAGCGCGGGTTTGTCTTTCCTCCGTAGCAATGGGACACTGGAGGATCTAGCCAATCAGTATCTTTGTAATTAACTTTTCCATGTAATCTTCGCGATGGCCGATTAACCGACACTGCTCGAACTCCTTGCCATAAACATGGCTATAGCACAATTTCTGGAATTAAGTCGGCTGACCCGGACCAGGTATCGTGTAAGCAATGGTTCGCTGATGGAAGTGGCAAATCTCCCAGGGATTTCCGACAAGGATCAGGACGTTCGCCTGTTTCCCTTTCTTCTTTTCTCCTCCCTTTTCTTTGCATTCGGCTTTATCCGCGTCTTCCGTCCTTTGCCCCACCCCGATACGTCTTCTTCCAAAGGAAATCCTCCGCTCGGAGCACAGGGTATTTTCGATAATCGCGGTGTTTCTTCGTTCGTGCCAGATTGGTGTCGTCCTACGGAATTACTCGCGAAACGACGGTCGTTTTCAAATTTCGTGGAATTGAATAGAGTGTCTCCAGCTGATTATTTTATTCCGAGATTGTCAGAAACGGCAATTCGATTTCTTAACGTCCCGTAACGATATAATAGCCGATCATAGATGCGATCAAACATCCATTGCATCAACTGTGCGATACTCGAGGTGTTAAATAGTGGTTGCAAAAGCAACGGAATACTTGGCGGTATACGACATTTAAACAATGGATGGAGAATAATGAAGGAGAATTTGGAATGCGTTGAACAAGCTAGAAATACTCGACGGGATTTTTGTAGGTAGGTTGCATCGATGAAAATTGTCGATGTTACTTTTATAAGTGTCATCTGTGTTCCCATTGTTCCTCGTTACATTGATCCGACCGCAGTGAAACGGGTCAATGGTTTTTCGTACAATGCTCCACCGTTTCGTTTCAATGGGATAAAATTAATGAGACGCTTCCGATACAATTGATCGACGGGCTAGCTATTTAATAAGCGAGAAAGGAACTGAAATCGGCCCCTCTCGGTTGAGTCGTAAGTGACGTTAATTCGTCATTCGAACAAGGCTGTGGATGAACGGGGTTACACGGATACCCCGACAGGGAAAATTATATTCGCCGAATTGAAGGAATTCTTGATGGGATCCGGTGTTTGAGGCAGCGTCAGCTGCGAAACCAGGTTAAACAGGGGCTAAAAGAAACGAGGAAAGTCGAAAAGGACGAGATTTACGATAATTCTGGCCTGACCAAACTCGTCACGTACCTCGAGTCGCGTTACAGAAAAATTTACGCGCTGAAAATTAAAAGGAATGGTCGTTGCACGTAATCGCGTCGAACTTTCTCCGTTTCGAAATTAGTCACTCGATGAGAGAGAAGTTGGTATTGTAACGGTATCGAGTAGGTTTATTGGGTGTTTTCCGAGTCATTGCGTTTAGCGAGGGGACTAAATATCGGCTTCTAAAACAATTATCGAACAAGTCGATAGCGACGCAAGTGGATTTCTTTTCTTCTCGAAGCAAGGTGTTTATCGTTCAAGGTACGTCTTTTTGCGGGGATCGGACAAAGCACTCTGATAACACGACCCTATTCCCGGAGACAAGTGAATCGAGCTTAAATGCCCTCTATAGCTAGCGAAAACAAACACGAGTTCTTCAATCACGGGCACAAAGGACGCTCCACGTGTACTCCTAATCGAATATCGCTAGCGGAGTTCGACTTCGAACGAGCTTAAGTGTAATCGATGTCTTCCATCGGGAACTGCTTCCTCTCGTTGGAACATTGACTTGTTTCGTGACTTCGTTAAGCTGCAACGCAAACTTCCTACGACGCAAACGAATTCGAGACAATACGAGCTGAAAGACCGTCGAACGTGTTTTGGAAATACTCGCGAACAAACAAAAAACGAAGGCAAACTTTCCTAATTTATCGCTCGATCTTATAAATACTACGTTCATAAACGTTGCCGCAAGAAACGCCGCGATACGGTTTGTGGCGATCGAATTAATCAAAGATATTGTCTCGTGTATAAAAATTGGAAGAACAAAAGTTCTCGAATTTATCGTCCCGCGTTACAAATGTCGCGAAGCGTTTACAGCTCGCGTAAGAAACGTCGCAATTCGCTCGATCAGCCAGATACTCCCCTGCCGTAGAACTCCTCGGAACTCGTTTCAGGCTGTAATCGGTGCGGCAGCTCCCGGAATAGCAGGACTTTCGCGAGCCATCCCCCGGGACATCGAATTTTTAATTCGACCCGCGAAACTTACGGGACGAGCCGTTTATCGTCGGCGAAAGTTTCGACGTCGCGGCCTCGTTCGTTGCTCGAGAATCGTCGGAACACGCCATTGTGAAGAGTTCCTCGTCAAAACGACTGCTTGATTTCCTCGAAGATTAATAATCCTCCGACGAAATGACTGTGCGGACCCGTCCGTACCGTTGGAAGCCTGGCTAAGATGGCGGCCTCGCTCAGACGGTGAGCAGAGAATGGAAGTTTGTTCGAACTTTATTATAAAACTAATATTTTCCAAGTTCTATGAGGTATTACGATAGTTTTCTGAAAGGGCCTGCCAGTAGAGCGGCAAGGCGAAATGGTTCGCGGGCGAAACTTCAATATTCGGCGACCATAACGACATCGGCTGATATATTATTTCCTATAACTTCTCCTCTTCCTCTCTCTTTCCCGCGGCTTTGTCTGGCCAACTCGCGAGACGGGAATAAGAAGATCGGGAAAGAAAGTTGATTAAGAATTCCGATTTTTCCAACGCACCTCTCCTTCGCCCTAACGCGTGGTCCTCGATCGATCGAGTTTAACGAGCCGTCTAATGTGCCAGAAATGCTACGTACAATGGACTCGCTTAATCTATGCTGGTACATGCGACAAACGTTGATTATCGGATCACCGCGAGCAAATTGGCCGCGTTAAACGCGATTGTTAATAAAGATGATTTCCGGATAATAACCGAGGAAAATGGAAAAAAGCGTCAATCAGGAAACGATAGCGACTGCAATTTCCGTGGAACGAGAGCATTTAAAACAGCACGGAAAGCGGATTTAAGGGGAATCTTATTAGAAGACTGATTTACGAGCCGGTGTAATTTAAAACTATTTATGAAGCGTTACCGCGATACCGCCGGGCATCACCGTGAAGCTGTAAGGGAAAGAAGAGTGAAAAAACGAGAGATAAAAATTGAAGATCTACTTTCCGCACCACGGAGAAGCTTCCATTGTTTTCCTTCTTCAAAGACTCAAACTAATTTTCCTTCTCCCTCGACTCTTCCTGCAGTCATACCCTTTTCATCGTCTTCTTTTTGTTTCTCCTTTTGTCTCCTTATTTTTTCTCTCTACGCCTGAATTTCTTCGCTTCATTTGACGACGTCCAGTGAAACATGAAATACGACAGATTCAACCGTAATTCGCGCGAAACGAGCAAACGCCCATTTGTACCGCGAAAATAGCTAACATAAACGAAGGTTTTAATAGTCGCGTGTTGTATTACCCCTGGATCGTCGTATATCGCACCGTCAGGCGTTTTCGGTGTACGCGTTGCAACTCCGCGTACTTGTATCACCGTCTGTCCTAACTCCACGCGTTAAATCGCCGGAGGTTGTGGCACGCGCGTGTCCAGCCGAGAAACAGTAACGGTCCGTCATCTTCAACGAAGCAATCGTAATTGTGTCCACGTTCCGTACGAAATGGAAACCCGTGTAGAAAATTGAATTAAACCGACGTTATTTACAATACGTTGCCAGCGTGATCGCGATTTACGAGCGGTTACTCGATAAAAGTTATGGTAACGACCAAGCACCCTTCTCGCAGTTGGCGCGACAAAAGCTATCGACAAACCGAATGAGTTACTAGCAAAAACGGTCGACGGAGACACGAGTACGGCACGACAAAGAGAGCAAGAGGAAAGAACCGGGTAAACAGAGAAAGGCAAGAAAGAGAAGAAAAGGCGGAAAGGAATTTCTCTACCGTTTCGACCGCCTTCTGCGCATTTTCCTGCATCTCCGCGCAACGTTCGCGAGTGGTCATTCGATATACGTGCCACTCGGAAATGTCGATAGCGAATTTCTCGGTGGGAAATCGGGAGGAACTCACGGAACGAGCGAGTTCCAGGTCATCCGTACGTGGAACGAAAAGGGAAAGCCAAGGAGGAAGAAAGATGTGTAAGGGATAGACGAAAGAAATGGACAGAGCGAAAGAAAGGGGAGAAGATAACAGGTCTCTGGGGAAGCGAGGGAGAACAAAGGGTGCTTATCGACACCGCACTTCTTATCCCTAGTAACTCCTTTTATTTTATCCGTTTCCCGTTCCACCGGCTAAAGCCTCGAACTCGTAGCTTGTATCTGAAAGATAATCAGACCGGGCCGTACTCGAATGCAGCCGGCTATTTTCGAACGTGCCCCTTCTTTGCACGTCGTCGTAACCCTACAACTAACAACTTGTAATACGTGCGAGTGAGATTTTTATTTTAATCGGAGAATACTCGTGTCGATGAGATACTAAGTAGACGAGATAATCAAGATTTTTCGCGATAAGCCCGTAGCCCCGAGCAACGCAATTACCGAGATTCGGCGGCGAAAAGTTAAACGAAATAGGAAAAAGGAAGACGCGACGTACAAACAACGAATTTAATGGAGAACGAGCTGTTTCGTGGTCCTCTGCTTTTGGCAGATTAATTTTCCTCGGGCCTCGATCCAAAGCACGGCGCCGAATTTTCATCACAATACGCGAAGTGTAATTGAAAACGGGCTTTACATCGAGCGGAAAAGGGTAAAATCAATATTTAAAGGACTTACCGAGTTTCGATGACGTAGTGCAAGATCGGATTGTTATGAGAATTTGCACTCGGTGCCCAGGATAAATTCACGGACCTCGATGTAAGGTTTGTTAAGAGAGGCCTTTCCGGTGGATCAGGAACATCTGAAAACAAATTTCCAAGTTTCAACCGTGGTTTAAACTGATTTAACGCTGTGCTTCGTTATCTTCGTTCAAGTCGCTCCGCGGTATGTCGAGATTGTTTCCGAGCAGCCTACCAGAGATTCAGCTTGTAATAATATTTAACAACTCTGTTACCGGGTGCTTAAAATTACGTAAGTATCTACGAAATAGCTAAGTGGATTTCCCCGGTATAACTTCTATTTAGGTTGTTTGGTAATTTTCCTCGATGCTCAAAAACGCTGCTCCTTTCGCTTAATAATAAGGACTTCCACAATTTTGTAAATATTACCAGGCACACGTTGAGGGCAAAAAACTCGCGGCGAGGTGTGAAAGTCACCAGAAGGCAAGTCACGCCTTAACTTTCATCTCGTACCTATATATTTCTCTCTAACAAGAAAATCACCTGGAGCGCTTTTGATTATAAAAACTTGAAGCTCTTAGCCGCGATTACGTTAAAGTTTCTGAAGATGTATAAAACCGTCTGAGGAGTTGTAAAAAACTTTCCGCGAATAAAGCAGAAACGTTCGAAGTGCTGCAATTACATACTTCGTCATAATTATTTCTAAACCGAATCAAAATAAGAACTACTTTTATCCAAATAAATTTTCTACGCTTTTCTATTAAATTTTGTGAAATATAATATCTCGATAAATGTAAAATACATGCTGGCTTGAACCGCGCAATTTCTAAAATCTGTACCGATAGGCTATCGCGGAGGAAACAGCCCTTCGAAAGCATACGCGAACGAAATACCGATCGCGCTCGACGCGGTGACTCCATCGGATAAGAGTGAACCGTTTAATATGCACCGCCACGCGACCACAGAGATATAATATTGCGCGCACGTTGCATAAGATCATAAATGAGTACAAGGAGCAGCAACCCTCCAGAATAGAGCCGTCATTCCGCCCTGACCTCTGCACTACCATCAGTTGTTCCATTTACATACACGTTTTGTCGGAGCTCTGACACTTTGTTCGAGCAACGAGGAGTTGTTCGCCGCTTGGATTCGAGCAATTAATCGCCTATTGTAAGCGTAGCCTGTTACGACCAGCCCCCGTGTGTCGATACCCTTGTATACTTCTGTAGCGTTCAATTTGGCCAAACCGTATTAAAACTTTCTCTGATTCACCTCTCTTTTTATCGAGGTTTATTATACCGAGTTTATACGTAAATTTTGACATGGAATTAAATCCGAAATCGTTAACGAGTACACTTTGGGTTTGGGGTATGGGACTGAGAGTAGTAGAGAGGATTTAACCAATTATCCTTGTATCTGCCAAAGGGGTCAACACTTGGTGTTTTTCACAAACGCACGTGTCACGAAGACGAAAGCGAAAAGTGGCGAACGAGGAAAATAAAGCGTATTGTCGTCGCTTAACGAACCCGACAAGCTGCCAAGAGGGAGAAAAATAATCGTTGGCCAACAGGGACGGGTCATCGGGTTCGTTTGTGCGGTCTTATCGAGCGGAACGTGGAAAACGCGAACGGGGCGTGATCGAATCCTCTCAGACTTATTGGCTGACCTCGCGAGCCTGTCAGGACCTTCTATATCCGCTTTTGTCCGCTCGAAACATCGAGCTGGCCAAACAGGCTGGCGCACGTTTAAACGAAACGATCGGAGAACGAGAATTTCGTAGCTTTCATTTGAATGATCGACTTGTTAAAGCCGTAAAAATACTTCAAAATACTCACACCGTTCCTCTAATACAATAATTTTCGTACTTCGAGAAATCATTTTTTCGCAAATGCATATAAAGGGTTAATTGTCTGATTATGTAAAACAGAGCGTCCGAGGTTTGTCAAAGTAAATTAATTTAGGCGGTGTTGTAAATTTCGCAAAGAATAGAGTTTGGCACGAGCAAAGAAAACTTCGAAACTGTTTCGCAGCTTTTGTCCGAGCGACGTTGTAACAATTTTTCTCAATTAGAGCCGACCACGTTACTGAAACCCAGGACGAAATGCGTCTTCTGCACGGTAACGAGCATCCGTGGACGCTTGATACCGGAAGTTATATAGGTTACGCCGCATACCGACATAACTGCACACAGAGGGACACCGCTGCGCCTGTCCTTTGCTATACGTGGAATATAAATTCCAGCGAGGCCGTTTACCGAAATTTACGAGCGTCGTTTTAAGAACTGTTTTGCCATGCTCAACCATATGGCACCCACGTAAATATATCTCGTTTCGTTTTGTCGTTAGATCTCGACGTTTAACCATTAACTCTCTCCGTGTTTACTCCTTTTTGTATCTTTTTCTTCGATCCGATACCAATAATCTATCATCCTTTCCAAGAAAACTTGGACTCATCCGCTGAAATCATTTCGATAAAAATTTTAGTTGATTCGGTTGGTCGATTTTGGTAAAGAGTTGTAAAGCTATAGACGTTATAAATACATTGAATTTGTTGATCGAGGGGTATCTTACTCATCGTCAATATTGAATCTTACACGGATCAATTCAATCTTTAAACACTGATATTCTTTTCTTTGTAGAGCATCTTTTCTCGAGCAAATACTTGATCGGATAAAGTAACATATACCTGCCACCGCGAGCCTTCAATCGAACTTTATTGAAACCTGTACCGTATCATCCGACTCTCCATTACATTCTCCGTTTCCGCATCGTATATACTTTAGATATTGTTTACCCGTATCGTTCCTGCATATCTTCGCTTTAACGTTAACGTTTATTCGACAAGATTACGATGCAATCTTCGTGTCTCGAATTTTACATACACCGATCTGAAAGCTAAATTTGAAAGTATAGTAATTTAGAGTATTTGTAATCGGTCAGTAAAGCGAATGCATATCGTTTTCAAAGTGGTCCATTAATCGATACAATGTTACAGGTTGCGATGAAAGCTTTAATGCTCACTCTGTTCATAGTACGCCGAGCAAGCAGGCGATTTTGCGGTTAGCATCGGTACACGGTATTCCGAATCGATTTCCCGGCTCGTAAAGGAAGAAGCGAAGAAGAATCATTGTTTCTCGCTGGGAAACGAGCGCAGGATAAACTTTAAAGGATAAACTGTCTCCTACGGTTTCATCCACCGACGCCGCGTGGGGAAATATTGGAAATACAAACAGTTGCTTCGGATAAGACGATACTAGCCCGGAGCAACAAGGTGAAACAAAAGATTTAAAGAGATGCCCGTATTATCCGTAAATGTTGAGTTATCGATAGCTCTAAACGAGCATACAAGAGTCGTTTAGATAACCGTCGTATAAGAAAATATCCTCGAACATCTCTGCGGTATCTAACGTCGACAGCCTTCAGCGTTCGAGGTATCGAGGATTCGGGGAGAATCGATGCTGTCAGTCTCGACAGAATTTATTCATGCTTTATGATACATTAAAATGTATAAGTATTACGTTCCGCGATTGCGTAATGTCTACATTTCACGGATTCTATTAAATTGCCAAGAGAAACGGTCCCGAGTAATACCGTTTTCATTAGCAGACTTTGAATATTCATTCTAAGAAAACCCGATAAACGCGCCGCGAATAAACGAAACAAACTTCGAGCGGAGAAGCAACGTTTCCCTTTGCTAGAACATCTTTATTCGATAAACAAAAACCAGACATCTGTGGTTCTTACGTCGTTCACTCGCGGCGACGTTATTTCCCTTCCGCCCGAATATACGCTGACGTTTTCCCCTTGGGCAGTCTCGAGATTATCGTTAGACGGGGGACGTGTAAAGTGAAAAATCGCAAACAGTCCCGAGGAAATTGGTCGGTGGTCCATACTTGGCCGTTGTATCCAACAGGATATCGATTCGATTCACCGGGATTTGCGTGGATCTCTCGTGGCCAGGCTTGGACCCAGGTGTCGAGGCTAGCAGTAATACAAGCTAGTTTCCACGAAGTGCGTTCAGAAACGCTTTGAAGGCGAAAGGATTTCCTCTCTCGTCTTCCTGCGATTTTTTTCTGTCTGTGCACGCTCTATCTTTCGTAGAGCACAAAAATCTCTGAAAGAGCGATTTTACTGAGAGGGAATTAGAGAGTTAAATCTCGTGGGAAGGTATTCCAATACCGCGCTAATGCATGAGCTACCCAGAACCGAAATAATTGGTGAAAAGACACTGTAATTCAATAATTTTTTATCTGAACAAAGAGCAATGTTTTCCTCAAACGATAAAATAATTTTACCGTCACATTGAGACATCGAAAAAATTTGCACAATAGTAAACTATATAATCTGAGAACGAATTCTAGTAAAAATAAAACCTCGTAGAATAATGCTTTGTTTTGTGTTCCGTGTTCGCTTCGTCGAACCAAATCACTCTACGGTGTAGTTCGGATATCGAAAATACCAGAAATTCTTTCGAAAAACGAGCGAAAAAATCCTGGCAGAAAAATTCCGTCGATCGGTTTGCGCGAAAAACGAAACCGACATAAAGATAGTGGAACGCGCTAATTTCACGGTGCTGTTTTTGATGGGACGTGGCCGAGACGAGCACAGGCAAACCGGCCAGCTTTTCCGTTTTATCCGGTTGCACGACTCGCGTCGAGGGAGTTGGAATGGCCGAAGCTGGCTAGTTAGAAGCAGCTACGGTAGAGAAACTCGTATTTCTGCGCTATTCGCAAAAATTCGAACTGAAAACCGGCCGTTCATTCTTCTCGCGACGACCCTCTTCAACGCTTCTTTGCGAGGGATTTCTGCCGTAAAATACCGAGGTCGAGGTCGAGTCGACTCGAAACGAAATTTCCAGTAATATCGCGGTCACTTCCGGTGTGCACTTTACGCCTTCGTTCGAGGGAATTCGCGTCCGGTTAAAATATTAACTCTTCGCTGGCCCGATAGCCTTTTGCTACTGAAAGGTGGAAACTAGATGCAAATTTCTAAGAGCCAACCGAATGAACTTGGGGCTAGCAGAGTAAATTTTGTTTAAACGCGTTCTTATAATGCTCGCTCTGACTTCCATTTAATCGAGACACGTGGAATATATGCAAAAGTCAGGATTGCGCGGAACAGCGTTAGGGAATAAACGAGAGAGCAAACGGAGGATGTTAGCTGGGACTCATGGGAGGAAAAGCGACGTTGAATGGTAGAAATTTCGCTGCTCGTTCGCGGTTTTTATCGCTGTTCTGCGAATCGAGCTTTAGCATAAGCTTCATTTACGGGACGACGAAACGAATGGGCGCGTTTCTGTTTGCAGACCGGATCCGAAAATAAATAGCGCAACGGGCTCTCTTTCTTCCTTGGCTGGATACTGGATAGAACGAGACAGCTACAAAGGACGTTTGAGCGACGTTGAATCTTTAATCACGCTACCATGGTGAAAAATGGCGCGTCGTTTGAACAAGAAACAGAGTAAATTTCGTTTTAGCAAAACACCGTTGCTTATTGCATCACGATACTTTCATTACCGTCGATCTTCTTTTTTAAACGCTCTGAATTATTGATACTAATTTTAATTAAGGGAAACTTCAATCGTTGGACACCTTTGCGATCTGAATTTTCAGCCCCTGAGGTGCAATCACGCTGCCTAAATTTTTACCTCGTCGGAAAGATTTAAACCTATTCGTGATCTAAATTTGATCGATCTAAATTTCAATTTTATGTAAATGACGGCTCCTATTTTATTCAGTCAGCGAGTTAATTCTGCAGTCCCATAAATTCAAATTTGTTCCGACGGCGCATCTTATTGTTAGTAAAAACTTGCGAATGTAAGCCGCGTTCAATGGGATAAGCATTCCGACGTTTCTTCATCGAGGGGTCAAGACACGTCGAGATACTTCTCTTGTTGCACCCGACTTATATCCCGAAGTTCCTTTCACCAATAAACACAAGAAACTGGGTCATGAAAGTCTCGAGAATCTAATACATTGTACTTCCTCTTATTTCAGACTTCCCCGAGCGAAGAAGCTTTGCTGAAAGTATTCTCGTATGCAAATCGTTGTTAAGAACAAAGATCCCTTAATCTGCCATCTTTTCTTGCGTAGACTAATGAACCAGCTTGAAACTTTTTCTTCGAATTACTACGACGATAGATTAGTATTATATCTATTTATAATTTTTCCCTCTTTTTCAAGTTTTTCTATCTTTTATGATTAATCAGAAAAACAGTTGATCCGTTGTCAGAGTAAATGGCGAATCCAACGATAAAACCGTGGCCATTCAACAATGTATTCGATCGAAAACAAAGTAGATTCAACGCTCAAATAAGCTAGCTGCGTCTCACACTGAATTCGTTTCTTGTACGCTCAGGTTGTTTCTGGTTGAAGCAAGTTCTTCCGGCTCGTCGTTCGTTATCGTCACCGTGCACCACCATTATATTATTTCGTCCAGGGTTTTTTGCCCCGCGGTCGCAAGTATTACGTCGCTCTAAACAAATGGATTATTCGCGGCAACATTTGTCTCCGTACTTTAGCCCGCGTGCTTAAAGCATCCCAGAGACGCAAGTAAAATATTTGCCCGCAAGACCGTGCCCAAGCGACTTCTCATATTTTTGCAGGTCACCCTTGTACCTTTCCGACTCGTTTCTCGTCTTGTTTCAGCGACGACCCCTTTGTAAAATCTGTCAACGGGTATTTTTACGGAGGATTACGGAATCCTATCGGTAATTTGCGACGACGTGGCGGTAATAAACAACTTTTTACCGTCAAATCAGGTGGTTGGAAGGATCGAAAAATTCGAATTCGCGCTTTAGAAATAGTAGGTGGTGATCGCTACCGCGGGAAACAGCCCTCTATATTTTCGAGACATCGGATATTGTACAGCGTGCACGCGAAAATGTAACATCAACGCAGACATGGGCGTGGAACACGTGCACCATGAAGCGTTTGCGACATCGTAAATAGACCGACAAAATCATATACGCGCAAACAAGATGTGGGAACGAGACGTCGCAGCTACGACAAACAACGCTCACGGCCAGGTGAACAAATATTACGCGTATATGAGATCGTGCTTGTCAATACGAAGCTCGTCGAAGGGAATGTTGACGCGAGACAACGCGGAGGAACAACCTCCAAAAAAGTTCGCGAGAACTTGTTTAGGTTCTTCTGCAATTTTCAATTCGTGATTTCACTTCAAACATTGGGAAGAAAATTTATTTCAAATCTGATAGTTAGAATCAATGTAAAACGAAATTCTTTAACACTAAAACTACTAAACCGGTCAAATGACCGCTCCATAAGTTTCTTATGATAAGGTACACAATTTGTTAAAGTGCATTCCTTGAAATCAGAATTGAGTTTCATCAAGACAAAGAATAAATGTGTATACTAATTTATGTTTCGTCGTTTGTTCATCTATTTCTTAGCTTCATTTTTAATTTCAAATTAAGTACACATACCGGTAGGTTTAGTGTTAATAGATTTTCGAAATGTTTGTAAACCTTAACAATCGAGATTCGAACGATCTCGGTCCTATATCACCTCGCGCCATCACTCCATCAATATTATATCTCTTTATATCTCTCTCCACGTAGACCGGATATTTGCCCACCGCTACGCAGATATTGCATTCTTCGCGAGAGCCTTGAACCTCCATTTCCTTCCTACTCGCTTCTCATCACCTTTCCCCGACGAGCACGTACACTGTTCCAAATGAAACGTAGAATGTTCGGTCGTGGTTGGAAACGCGTCTGATTCCCTCGAAAAGACAAAAATTTTTATTTCTATAACGATTTATTCGCGTGCTTCGCAAATATCATGTTCAATATTTAAATTCCATTTCGTTGGACTATAAACTGATGGTAAAGAACGTGTACACCTCGTGTAAACGCGCGTCGAAAAGTAAAGTATAAACAGAAATTTGTATCGACGAGATTTTGAAACGTTATATCGCTGCGCGTTAGATTGCCATCATCAGATTATCACGCGCTGTATTGTCACGTATTGGCTCGCTGTACATTGGATTGGCACGTGTTGCATTACCACGCATAGGATTACCATTTATTAGATTAGTACTCGCTACATTATTACGCATTAAATTGCACTCCGTTAGCAGCACGGAAACCTTTCGATTCGCTGTATTGCCAACTGCATCCATTTCTCGGCCCTGTATCTCCGTCAGGGGTAATATAACGGGAGTCTAGCGCAATTTAAGCGAGTCGAAACGAACGGAAGTTTCACAGTAAATGTACAACGATTCTCTGGGACTCGTTTTTCGTTCGAGGATCACGGTAGTCGAGCTGCCTTTAAATGAAATGCGATTCAACTAAAACAAAACATAAACTCACAAAGGGCGTACGGTATGAAAACGTCCTGGGGACAGGGTTTAATTAGGAACCAACGAGTTGCCTCGTCGCGGTACCTGTGCGCAGATTTTAATCCCAACACAGTAATTGTTAACATTAGTGCAAAACATTTGTCACCGATACTGCATTTTGACTCGGAACACCCCCATTAGCCCTCGTTTTTTTTTTATTTCTATCGCTTTTCGAGCGACGGTGGTTTATCGAAATGTTTGGCATTCAGTTTTTCGTGGTTTTAAATGTTTTGCGTTAACGAGAAAAAAATCGATACCAGCGTTATTGCGGTCTCGCGAAACCATGGCAATTATTTGCAATGACGTTGGACTAAATATAAATTGCGCACTTTGAACGAGTTATCAATTTTAACCAGATACCGATATTCCTGCTGAATTATTCATGACGTAGGATTTATGACCGATGTAATTTTTAACGCGAACAACCAGAGCGGACAGCAGCGTTCGGAAGAATTTGACGACGAATCAATGGCGGTGAAATAGACTGTTAAGCAAAGCGGCGGTAAGGAAGCGAATGGGCAGAGAAATTTGTTAGAAGATACGACTGGGCGAGATTCCCAGCTGGAAATACGAGCGGATACGAATTAGCATCTACAAGCGGGGACAGAGAGTTCCCAAAATTCGGTTGGGCGGAACTGGCTGACGTTTCATTACGACATAAATGTCCGCGTCCATATCTGAGATAGTCCTGCGCCGTGTTACCCGGTGTGCACTCGACGTCGTCGTCCTCCTCCTCGCTCTTTATCCTCTTCTTGCTCCACGACTTCGTGCCGGTAGTGGTAGTCGTCGTTGCCGCACTCCCGCCAGCGGGGAAACAATTACTCCGAGACAAAAGATAACGCGTAACTCGCCGTGGAAATTTGCCAAAAGTGTCAAGTCTACTCGTAGCTAGCGTGCTCCTTCGTGGCCTATCGGGCTGCCATTCGTCCCGTTCGTTCGCCTAACACGCTCGCGGGAACGCGAAGATTCCCCGCTTGCCGCTCAAACTTTGGCGTCGCGGTAAACTGTCCTGACGATCGTTATCGCCGTGGATTTATTCGACGGAAGATTGAACACGACCGACGATAGGGGTCGAGCCTGATGAGGGCTTCAACCGTCCGATATAACACGAAATTTCAATGATCCTCCGTTTGTCTTCCCCTTTTTCCCCGTTTCACCTACGATTCGTATAACTTACCTTTCGAATATTTGATCTTGATTTTAATTACTATATAACGTACACGGTCCAAATTTGAAATTTCATCGAGCACAAAGAGACTGGGAGGAAACGACAGCTCAATTTTCGTGTCATGAAAAACAATTAGCGGATGGTAACGATCGGTGCTTTTAGACATATTTTCCGGAAAATTCCCGTGCTCCCTCTGTGGCAATAAACGCGACATCTTTCTTCCTGCACAGAGAGTGGACACGTCGCGTACACGTAACAGCGATAACGGTGCAATCAATTTTGATTTGTAGGACGTAATATCATGTCGACGAAGTAATCTAACCGGCGTTTTCCACCGAAATGTCCGAAACGTATCTGTCGAGCCGCGGAAAGCTTCAATTTTAACTATCGGTCGACGGGTGGTAATGAAAAAAACAAGGAACAAAAAGTAAAAAAAAATTGATGGCTCGCGTGAAAGCAATAGCTATTCGCGATAACGTCAAGCATTAGCCTTTAATTTTCTACCGGTATACGCGACAGTTCTATAATTTCCATTACGACGAAAAGTTGCCGTCATTAGCGATCCATAAACCCTTTCGCATCGTTCTAACGAACTAATAATTCCTCGTGGCTACCGACGGTGCTTTTAGAACACCGCTTATCCGGCTTAACCAACACCTATAGGCAATGGCCATTCACGAGTTGTTGATGTTCTACACCGGTGATGTCTACCCGGATCTTTAGGGAGCTTTTACAAAGCCGAACGTCCACCGCATACTTCTGCCCTGGGGTACATCGGTCCACAACCATCCCTCGGTCCATGAACGAGTCTATGTATCTGCGTCGCTGCTTTAAAGTGATACTTATGGGAATTGCTACATATCATTTATGGACCCAGGAGACCCTCCACGGAATCTATACGATGGCTCGACTCTTCTTGCCGTATAGTTCTTGACTGAGCAAAGGTACTACATAGTTACATTTTTACGTCAGATTCATTTTTGTAAAATTATGATGTGGCAGTAAAGTCATAAATAGCGTCGAGGTCCTTGAAGACCTAGGCTTGTGCGAACGTTTCGTCGTGTAAGCCCTTGTTTGCCTTTTTAGGGCCATGTGGCCATTTTCTTCCTGGTTAGGAGCCGTTGGAAAATTCGGCAGAATAGTCCTGACCGTCATAGTATTCGCATCGCTCTTATTTTACCGCCATTATTATCACCGTTCAAGTTCGTTGTTTTTGTACGTAGTTAACAGACTTATCATTGTTATTTGTTATTGTTATTGTTTTGTCAAATATATTTGTTGTCTGTTACTCCATGTCACAGTTACGTCACCTTATCCTAAAATGACATTTGAAACATTTTTCCGTCAGCCATTGTACGTTCGTCTCTAATCGTATTTGACTGCTAGCACCGACCAGATTTACGCGAGAAAGAAGAGACTTTTTTCGACGCAAAATGGCAGAAAGTGCAATGAACCGGATGCGCCGGTACAAAAGCACTTTCTTCGAGGCGGACGTGGTCCAAGGAACGGAGCCAACGCGTTCGATTCAACGTTGTAACACTTCTTAAGTAATCCAAAGGAGGAAAGACGCGCGGAGAAACCGTGAGAAGATGTATAGAGCGGGCGGAAGTAGTCGTAAAATTTATACGAAAGATAATGTATATCAAGATGTTTCCAGGCGTTCTCGCCAAACGCAGACAGAAGTGGCTTATTTCTGGTGTCGGGGCCTCGACCGGCTAAAGAATGTCCCACGTTTGATTTATACCACGCCACGGAAGTTGCGGATGCACAAACATCTCCTGTGCTTCGCGCCGGATTGTTCCTGCGAGTTCCGCGCCGGTTACTTTCCGTTGGTAGGGAACGAACGGGCGAATCCTTCTTGACAGGTCACCTTGCAAACGATTTATGACGGAATTTCACTGTTCGCGAATACTTTTTCGCCGAACGAGAAGAAATTTCGAAGCGAGACGAGTCTTCAGCGGAGAGCTTAAAGGCTGCTTATTCATAAATTATTGCCGAAAATCGGCGTGTCGACGGTCGTGATACATCGCGCGGTAACGATCGATTTTCGCGATGACACAAAAGACTTCGACGTCATCGAGACGGAGGAAGGGGACTCAATATCCATGCTGCCAGAAAAATGTCGCTCCGCTATTTCACAAAAGAAACCCGATGCCAGGAAACCATTACTCTCGGACAATCCTTGCTACGTCCGACTCGCTTCCTCTCAAAATTGGATGTTCCTTCAGGACGAAGACTCCACGTGGACGTATCGAGGGATACGCCTTCGACCGGGCCACGTTTTATTATCGAATTTTCGAGACGGCAATCAGGGTGCCTTCGCGTGCACGCTACCATGGAAAATAATCGTGATTCGTCTCGTAACTATGTCGCGATATTGAATTTATCCCACTGTTTGTCGTATATTGGACGGTGGATATGAACCGTTTAACCGTATCCGGTGAAAATCGTGTCTATTGTACGAATAATTGCCGAAATTGAATGAGCTATTCGATTTTCTGTCGCTTCAAAACTGCTATTATTTAAGCGTTTGAAATTTTCGTCACGACGCGACATGGATCGAAATCGGTGATCGAGTCGTTGCATTAAAGATTTACTTTTCCGCCAGTTACACGCTCGCTTATTTTCGTTCGATTCGCGAAGGTAGCAGACGTTCCTTAGAATAAGGTAACAACGGAACGACGCGACGTTCTCATTCATAATTCAAATTTCAATTTTATATGTTTTTCCTTGGTTGTCCCGCGTCTCAAAAGCGACTGTCGTTTTCTCTTCGAAACAAGCCACCCATTTTCCCAGAAATTCAGAGGGAAACCGCTTTCCGGCGTCCCTCGTGTTCCAAGCAGGTTCACTCGTACACACGCATCTACATATGTAATGACGATGCAAGAGGTCTTACAATTCCGTAATATTAAATATGCTTACGAATTCTACTTTTGCGTAATATCGTGCAATGTTAACAACGCAAGAAGGCAGACACCTATTGCACACGATGTTCCCTTATTCGAGGGACAACGAAAACATCGGAACCAGTCGCAACAACAACCCGTTTCAAGCCCTAGGTAATCAGACCCTACCAATAAACTGTTTCGACGCTCAAATACACCTACTTTGCCAATTACCTCGCGCAGCTACTTCGCCAATTACAACAACCAGCTAGCCGATTCCCTCTCTGCTGCAAAACGCCATCACGCGTGACCGTGTTACTCGCTAGCCAACTAATGAACGCTTCGAGTCCGCGCGTATCCGCGTTAAGCGAGTAACGAACCCCCCGCTGTCGCACAATTATCCGATATATGGTAAAGACAGACACTTGAAACGAATTGAAATTTTCTTGGTATCGGTGCATGTCTAATTACGTTGTTAATTTGTGAAAAAATATACCCGCAGACTAGATTCGAGTCTTCGTAACTGCATACTGTAAAACGTAAATAAAACGGACAGAACTTGCACCGAATTGAAAATCGAGTCTCTCCACGCGTTGTAAAAAACTGAGAATCGTTTGCGGAATCGTAAAATATCTGTATCGATCTCTCACACGTGCGCGTTCAACCGCGCGAAATGAAACTGCATTTCATTTTATCGACGAAGCAGCGTCGGCGATAAAGAGCAGATAAATGCTTTACAAGCGTGGCGCGATCAACAGTTCGCGATTAATCGTCTAAACGCGGTCATTATGTTTGCGGATTAACGCGAACCTCGGCTAAGAATTTAAGTATACCGCGTTCTCGATTTGCTTGTACGCGAAATCGTTTGTCGGATCACTGAGCCACTCTATACGTTTCCGTTCGACAGTGATCCGGTTAACAGGATCAATCGAGTCTCTCGAGGAGGAAAAGATGAAAAAATAGTGCTCGAGATAGTTGATCGCGTAAAAATTTGTCAGGCAGAAGGTACGTGTCCGTTAAGCCTGTTGGATATTGCTTGGCTGTTGTCAGCGGTGACAAAATGGTGTCACCGGGAGCAAATGAGCCGTTTTTTTTCGGATCGATGATAGTCCTCGGCCAGGATTACAGGCCGTAGAGAAAGGAGAACGACGTCGGAGAAGGTAAAGGGCTGGAATTTTCAGGCGTCAGGCTTCCCGGAGAAATTTATGGTCGGGTCACAGCTTGGATCGCCATGAACAGTGCTCACCCTCCTTTATCCAAGCTTGTTATCGTTCTGAACCTTTTGCCCTTGTAGGAATTGCATACGTGTGCCTCTCGGAGTACGTACACCTATACACCGTAGCTTAAGGTTCGTTCTAGGCACACGGATACTTGCTACGTGTGTTCTGCGACCACATACAGTAGCGCAAAATTTAATTTTGATAATAAGTGCCTCGTATCTTCGCGGAGAAACGCGCGTTCCACCTCGGGCAACGCTGAAACCGGCTCGTAATCGACCAAAGAAATCGTAGATCGTACGAGGACGTAATAATGGTCCTATAAGATAAAAAAGAAAATGTTTCAACGATATTGAGTTAGAGAAAAGATTGCCGAGATAGAAGAACTTCAGAGATTCGAGATCCACTTTGATGCTTGAAATATGTCAGTAAAGTCACTGAAAATCTTGTTAATATAATAGCTGCTCGTTAATTAGGACGAGGCTAACGAGATCCTACAGAAAGTTTAGGAAGAACCATGCTTCGTGTATCGTAAAATTCGTTCGAAAATCTAAGGAAATCGAACGAAGCGGTATCTAACGTGTTTAGACTTAAATTTACCCACAGGGACACTTAACTTGTTCGTTTTACGATTTCGTTTCGCTCGCGAAAGCGTGCTCGTGTATCGCGAAGTAAGATCGATGTTTGGAGAAGTGTATTGTTTGTCGAAAATCGAGCGGTCGTAAATCACGTCGTTTACACGCAACCAACTATCCGACTTTGATGGAACTTTCTGAACGTTAACTCTCGCCTTTTCTCGTAACTTTGACTACACTCGTAGAAACGTTGTTTTCAGCAAGGTGCTGCAAATACTTATGGCATCCGGGTATATGTAATAAATCTTCAACGATCTCGTATAGAATGCTTCACCGTTCTCCTTCAAAGAGCCTCTCCTCTGGGTAGATGCGAAATTATTTAAGGAGGATTTATTTCTTAAACGATGCCGAGTGCTTTGAGACCGCTGTCGCGCATTCTGCTTACACGTTGACTCATGTAAACCGGTAAGATGGTTCGCTTCTCAACGCCTCTATCGATTTCGAAATTGCAGAAAATTCCCGCGTTGCAGGATACGTGATTCCGCTTTCGTTAAGTTTCTTATTCTCCTGGTACACACGAATATAACCACCTCGCGATTCCTCGAGGCAGCTAGCAATCATACGGAAAACACGTGCACGCGGTTTTATCGTCGCAGAATTCTATCTATCCGTCAGATCCTCGCGTCCGTCTGGGGTTTTTTGATCGTGCTGGGTTGGCGCATCAAAGGCACGTCTTTTGAGGCGAGGCCAAATTGAGTTTTAACGCTACGAGGAACCCGCAAAAAGGAGGCGCAAAGGAAGGACGACCGGTCGGAGAAAAGGCAGGAGATTGAATAGAGAATGCACCGGATATCCTAGGCGCATACAGGCAAGGAACGCGATCCAGTCACCGATTTATTGGACTATCATTTATTCGGAACAGGCGCTTCGATGGCCACGGAACTTCTCGCGTACGCCTTTTTCAGATAACAGGCCCGAGTATACGCAATTCTGCGATCATCCAATTTCACGGTGGATGCAATCTTTTGTCCGTAGACCAAAAAGCTCTTGCAATTATGATACATTTTTATACGCTTAATGGTGAACGTTCCGTTAATTTATCTGCTCGAATCTGGTTAATAAATAACACGCTCGCTAACACGATTCCACTATTTCAAACTTTTTATAGTTGGTACCGTTTCGACGTTGCTTTTCCTTGCAATTTGTTGCCGTAATGCTACTTTTTCTCCGCGATCGGTCGATTTCACTTATGTAGCTATTTTCGAGATTTAATTGAATCAGTTCTTTCTCTTTTTCGTTCCACGGTTTTTCGCGAACGTGTGTACAAGCTCTCTGGAATATGCATAATCCTGGATCGTCGGTAGAGTTGCAATCGAGTTTGCATTTTTTCAGCGACTTCATTGCAATATGAAATAATAATCAACCATGCGGTACTTGGTTCGATCAGTAATTAGTTGTTACGCGTTCGTTTCGATTACTGGTAATTGTACGCTTTTTCTCCTGATTTGTTACACAGTTCATCGTCGAACGATTCAATTTCGTGTCACGATGATTGCTCGAAATAATCGTGGCACGTATCGCGTTGCATTCAGGGGAACAAAGGGGATCCGAAATCGCTGCTCACCGAATGGAAATATTACTACTTTATGGAGCGCAGAATTTTAATCTAGCCGAGTGTTTAAAACACTCGCGATTAAAATTGACTTGAGTCGCGAAAAATCACCGGGAACTTTCGACCGATTGCACCCGGTGACCGCGTTCAATTAAATTGGACGATAAAAAGTTAGCGAAGTTGAATGGATCAATCCAACTTTCGCAAGTATCCATCGCGTGTCCGTAAAAGAACTCGTCGCCTCTTCGTTTCCGCAAATTTAACGCGCATAATTCTGGAAAACGTTGATCGCGTTCGAAAACAGTGCTTCCTGTTCTCCGATTCCGTTCATCTTCCGCGCGTGCCGCGCTCGCAACATCTCCCGGCTCCATTAAAGCCCCCAGGTTGCTTTAATTGTCCGTCATAAGTCAGAAGAATGTAATTTTTCCCACGGGAGAGAGAAAACGTCCGTAAGACGTACATACGTGAAAGGCACGCGGTAGATAGAGAGAAGAAGAATCGACGGAAGTGACGAGGGTATGAGAAACAGGGGTGGCGAAGAACGTGGAAGGCACGATGGTGAACGAAGATAAAGTAAAACGCGCGACGGAGAAGAAAGACGAGAGAAATATAGAGAACAAAGAGGGTAGGCAAGAAGGACAAAGTCGGAAGAAAGATGGAGAGGCAGCAGTTTAAGTTAGCGAGGGGGTGTTAGTGAAAAGGCGGGCATTAAGGCGTCAGACCACGTCTTGTATGCATCCCCAGGGTCGCGGATGAGGTATCGTCAAAAAAGGAGGGCGCCACCTGTAAATCAGTGTAATCGGTGACCCGTCCTGGGAGTACATTAGAATAATTTATGGTCGCTAAGACGTAAAAAGGCATCGGTCTTATCCGTTACCGGTTCATTCTTTTTCTTCTCCGTTACAGAGAAAGATAAGGAACGATGGATATCGTTTCGTGGACGATTAAAAGGGCAACTAATTGCAGACAAAATGTTGTACGTTGCATCTAACAGCGATACAGAAATTTTAAATGTCGCATATTTTATTACGCTATCGCAGTTAAATATTGTTTCATACGATAAAATTCATTTTTTCCTCATTTAGATAACATTCGAACATAAATTCTCTGTAATTACGTTTACGTTTAATTACTGCAGCTATTTTTAGTTTGCTATATTGCCTTTATTTACACAAACGTGGAATTTATACACATTGAATTTATACCGGTACAACCTGCAAATAAATGTTTTTGAGTACGTAAATGAAGCAATGAGTCCCTGGCGTTACCTTGCGGCGAGATCTATTCCGGAAACTGTTCCCCGCTGAAATTAAAAACATTATAAAAATGTTTGTCGGTGTCGCTATTTGTTAGCTTTATCTCTAACGAGGTTCTTGCTCCGAATCTATGCTCTTGACGCCATGACCGAGCATCGGTCGTTAGAATTCCGCGAACAGGGACTTAGAAAAGTACGCGGAATGTAGCAGAAAAGAACAGGATGTTCGCTGCTTAAGATCGTATAATATTATATCCGATTGTAACAACGTTTATCCATCGTCGAAGGTGCTGGGCCGTGCAAAGAGTCGATTCGCTCGATCGAAGTTTAAAGTCGTTAATGAACAGAGTTTCGAGGTTGTATCGCCAAGAAAGCGTAGAGAATGTAAGTGACACTCGAGCTCCATACATCGTAGTTGGTGGTCACCCAAGAGTCGATCACAACACATCAAAACCGGATAACTGAAACTTAGACGAAACTTAGTTCGCGTCTCTAGCAGCCTTTTCAAACGGAAACGGAGAACCTTGAATGCTCCTTTTGTTTCTGTTCGATCTTCTCCAAACAGTCTTCCGAAATTTGTCAACTTGCGTTAACTAAACTCTCGCCAGACAAGCTTGCGTAACTCTTAGTAATTTATGCGTTATGATTTCTGTTATTCAACGATTTATTACAAATACATGTATTTACGTTTCAAGAACCGAAAGCAAACACGTCCACGTTGACATAGTATAGTTGCAAATTCTGATCTTCATACCCGTAATTTAACCTGAACTGTCATTCAATTTCTACGCGGAAAATGCTAGAATATATCCTCGATTCGTTCTCGTGCCAATGACGGAAATACCGGGAAATAATTCCAAGCATATTTTCAGGAACGAATCGATCGATATTCGAATCGTTTGCGATCCTTTGGTATTTTGACGAGATTCCATTGGATGCGAATAATCTTCCATCGAGGGACATTAAAAGAGTTCACAGTTTATCTGGATGACATAAAGTGGTGCCGCAAAGCTTGAAGTACGTGTACAAACATGGAATGCCATAGGAATGAAATTCATGTAGGTGCTGCGAAACAACAGGCGTTCCCGCGAGGAATTTTCCAGCGTCCAAGCACTCTATAGGTTACGTAGCTTCTCATAGGGGAGTTTCATACGTTTTCTCTTAACTCCTTTGCCACCCCATCGTTCCAGAACATTTCCTGCAGAGATACGTTCTTTAATCGACATTTCCTGCGGGAAGACATATGCATATGTCCGTGCGATTAATTATTTACGAGATGGAGATGAATTAAATTCGATATTGTAGTCTTGTTTAGAAGACATACAGTTCTATTTGCTAGGAGCGAATTTACTCGAACTATATCTGGCAGCGTCGTATTGACACGTCGTAACTGGCGTGTTTCGTCAGCCGAAAGATCGCGTGTTTGCTCGCAGGACGAACATTTCTAGCGAGTCGACGATTCCGCGCCGCGTTCAGCGTCACGTGGCTCGAAACGAAGCGTCAGACATTCAGGGTTTCCGGTACTCGGGAACTCGGAATTTATCCTGTCGAAAATAACCAGAATCAGATTACCTGTTGGACGACGAATCTCGCCCGACATCCGCGAAGATGGAAATTAAAGGGCGTTTCGTTCAACGGTAAATTATGCGAAACACGAGAATAAATAAGATCGAGTATTGTGCGAAATGAAGTAACGTCTAATGAGAATCTAAAGTGGTCACTCGTTCGAACTGCGAGAAAGGTGTAACACGAGCGAAGGAGCAAGGAGATTACTGGGAACGACCAACAAGGAAGACTTTGTACAGCAATTTAAATTGCACCAGATGGGTACCTGCAGTACAGGATTTTATCGTCGAACCAAAGTCCTTTTTCTTTCTTACAATTGCCGCTGGAAATTGCGAACTAGTTAAAGCGGATTCGCTTGCGTGTATCTTTTTCCCTTTCTCTCTTTGTATTTTCTGTTTCCCGAGGAGCTCGCTGCGACTACTAATCGTGCATTAACAATGGAATCATTAACGAAGAGGATTGGAAAGTTGAGAAACAAAGTCCGCTCGAACGTAACGAATCTTTTTTCGTTCATTTTCGTTTGTCTGATCGAGAAAGAACGATCATATCGATAAAGTCTGCAGGAATCAAAGGACGTCCGAACGACGAAGAACCGTGACATATGCTGCGAATTCTATCGGTTCAAATCCGATTAAACTCGATCCCTCAGTGTTGCCGAGAATCGTCGTTAAACTTGATTACATAGCAGTTCGGCGGGAACATAATTATCCGGTTCTAGAGAAGAGGGGTTTAATGCAAGTTTAAAATTTCCCTGCTCGCCTGGTGGCTCGCGGTTCATCGGAGGTCGGCGTAAGCTGACATGTCCGCTTCAAAACTTCGTTTCCCATCGTTGAAACTTTCTGTGACCCGGCCATTCGATAACGAGGTATCGAGTTTGCTGATGAACGTTGCTATCGCGTTACACGCTCGCATCCAGGGACAATCAGATTATCGCGCTAACGCTGTCCATCCACCGATGGATCAGCCTGGACGATGCGCGGAACACGAAACTTGCACCTGTTGGTCGAACTTCGCGAGTTCCGACGTTTTATTCTTAACTGCGATGTTGAATTCCAGGAGAATTACAACACACTTTATTATAAGAAAACTCGAACAACTTTACTAGGTCGTCTGACAATCAGTTCTGGACTCTTTCTCACATTTTTGTACATTGCGAGGTTTATACTATTGCTGGAGATAGGTTGAGGTAGGGACAGTATGACTCAGGACGGGTGCGAGGTTCAGGATGAGTAAGGAGTAGAAATCGGTTCGATTAGTGTTTGTTGGGGATGAGTCTTTGCTATCTTATTTGTTTGGACGCGTTGGTCATCCAACAGCGATCTAAATTCTTATTCGGTTAGCGCGATTCAACCTAAGAGCTCCGAGACCGGATTTTTCTCTCGTCGGACGAGCGAGACTCATCAACTTCAGAAATCGAAGAAAATTCTGGTGTTTTTGGATGTTACAAGTAGACTGGACGGAGAGTAGCTTCGAGTCTCTGCAATAATAAAACGCTTTTACCATTTCCGAGGTGCTCTTAAAAGTGTGGACCATCAAGCTTCAAGCTCAGAAAGGTCGGAAGCGTTAGAGGTTTGAAATATTCTATAGCCCGCACGTTCGGATGGTTGCACGCTCGTGCGGTTATAACAATAAACTTTGCTGCGTTTTATACTACGCTTTTCTCGGATGCTTTTGGGCTCCTTTCAAAAAACTGCTGCTTAGCTATGTTTACGAGCAGTATGTATCATATACATCAGCGTACATTCTTTATTAATACTATACCTTGAAAGAATCGCAGGATTCGTTTTATCGCGAAACAATTGGGTGTGCTGATACAGTTTTGATTCGTCGAAGTCATGGGATATAAAAAAGATATAAATATATCTCGATAGAAAATAAGAAAGAAATAAAACGTATTTGAAAAGAACAAACAGGAAAGGCGAGCGTACGCGTATGATCGTAGAAAATAGGGCTTCCGGTCGACGTCCTTAACCCGAGCGTGCAAGGGTCAGGAACTTTTCGAATGGCTCGATAAAACAGTCGGGCGAGTATCCAGCTATGTCGTAAATCGTAGGTTGTTCGATCCGAAATCTGCCGTTTAACCAAGTCCACTCGAAAAGCATCGAAACCACCGAGCAGCTACAAGTCCGTTGAAGAAGTGGGCAAATATCGCGCGAAACGCGAACCAGCTACGATATCGAGGGCATTGTCGAGGCTCGAAGAGTGCTTGTGTCGTGTCGCAAACACTGTATCAACAGGGCTTGGCGACGCTATAGAAACCGGCCCCGGAAAGAGTGGAAGCGTCTGAAGCCATTTGCAGAGTTCGCAATCTTGATTGATGCGTCTCCGGCCTTCCTCTACGAACTCTGCTAAAGTGTTTTCGAGCGAGGAGGCGCCAACGTCGCTTTCGGACCAACCCCTTTTGCTCGAGCACGGTCAACCGTACTTCAAAGCGTTCGCCGTTCGAAAATCGCCGATAAAACCAGCGACGCGAACCGAGTAGGTGAGCGAGTCAAGTCGAGCAGCGTCGACCCACAATCCGATAAATATCGAACGTCTTCGCGATACCTTCGCGACCCGTGAACTTGATTAACCGCGCCGCTAAACGCTGGTCAATTATCGGTTTACACTCGGCGACAATTAATTATCGCGACAGCGTGATGAATTGCTTCGCGATATGAACAGGAAGTATGGATTGACATGCAGAACAAGATAACTCCATATGTTCGTGTTTCAGATTCCAACGCGCGACGGTTGCGATGAAATTAAAAAGTACGTCGAGTAAAATTTGCGGGATGCAGTTAGGGTCGTTGCAGTGTCTTTGAAGCAACAATTAACGTCGGTCGAGGAAGTTACCGTAACAGTTTTATAAGTCGTTGTAGCGTTCAGAATAACGTAGTTGACTGGTTGATAGGTTAAAATCGATTCGGTCCGCTGGTCGTTTTATGGAACGCTCTTCACCGCGGCAGTGCATATTTCGCCTAAGAGCTTTCACATCTCGCGTGCCCCATCCATTTTGCTCTGCCTGCCTAGTCACGACTAAACTAGGTAGAGTTCAAGTTTCAGCTTCGAGTCGATGCGAGACGCTTTCTTTCTCGGTTTTATAGAGACGAGGCACGCTCTCGATCAACTCTCTTGCACAGACTGTGCTTTTTCCTCGCTCGGTTTCCCTTTTGTTTTTAGCCTCGAATCGATCTTTCGCGAGAGAGACGCAGGACCAGCTGCGATACATTTATTACAATTTTAGAACCGGAATTAGATAGATGCCTCCAGGAAACAAGACGTCAGGAATAGTCTTTCTAACCGGATGAAATCGGTCGTGAGTCAACGCGTTGAATGACACCGAGTAATAGGATGAGACTACATTATAATTATATAACCGAAACTAAATTTGTAGTGGCATTAATATCTATTTCAATTGAGAAATAGAATAATCGATATATTATTTCGGTATAATTTTCAGCTACGCCATTTTTGTTTCTTAGAAAGTTTCGCGTTAACGTCGATCAAACGATAATGTATTATTTAATGACTCGAAGCTATGAATATAGATGATTCGTTTTATTTCTATTCCACGAAGAAAGAGTTACGTGTCTACGTCATTCTTTGCAAGTATTTCAAAGGATTGCTATTTATTCGGCGCTCACGCAGATGGGTTGAGAATCGAACCGAAGCAAAAGGAAGAAGCTCACTGACATAACCATTTGGCCAGCTCGAAATCCATTATCGGCAAAACTATGAAGTTATCGCACCGCTACTTGCCAAGTACAAGCCGCAGCGGATGAAAATGTAGGCCGTTTCGGGTTCAAGGTGCTTCTCGCGAGCGCCGCTCTCCAGACGATCGTTATCGAAACGGAAGAATCCGAGACACTCTTCGAAACTGTACCAAGAGGTAGCCATTACGATATTAGGATCGAAGAAGAGCGCTCCTTCTTGCGTATCGAAAGAAAAGAGGCACAGAGGACCTTCGAAGTTCGACGAACGTCACGCAAATTTCCAAACCGTTTAGCGGTAACGAGTCGCTCGATCCATCTTGCTTCGTAGTCTTCTCGGTGCCTTGACTTTTCGATAACGGTCACATACGCGCGAATGATACACCGGAACGTAGCAAACTCTTCGAAAGCGATACGCCGAAGCGAATCCGCTGGGAAACTTCGAACCGCGCGTTACAATCCGTCATCAGCCCGTATCCTCTTGAAATATTCATCGTTCACGCACCGTTGAATTCCGAAACGCGAGCACGCTCTCGCGAACTCGTCCCTCGCACGATCACCGCTCCTTCCTTTTGCATTGCTATTGCATTCTCCAGAGAACGATCGGGCGCCACCCATTTGGAATTTCTTCGTCTACAGATTTAAATTCAACCCTTTCGAGTTGGATTTTCATCCCTAGTTCTGTGCTTCATTTTGTTTTGTTAGAAATTTAAAGTTTAGGTAGATGCGTCAGAGAGCTGTTCGGGTCGCAAGGGAAAGTTTATAAGCTTAGTATACAATGTATAGTTTTTAAGGGCCATGGTGACGTTGGTGTCCTCACGGCCAGAGTTTTGCCGAGGAGGCATTCTTGTGCAGACTGTGATCGTGGCAACACGTCACAGTAATAAACAAGGCATTTTACAAATTCATCGAGTGTTGTATTTTATTTTAAAACTATCCTGTTCGCGTTATTACTGATTCTTCTAACAGTTTCAAGTTCCAACTTTAGAAACATTTGAAATTTTTAACACGTAGATGCTCTTGAAAAACATATTTTGGGGAACATTTTTCACAGAGTGCAAACAACAGATATCGGTTTTTGAATGTTCTGCAAAATTTGTTAATTTCAAGCATGAATTAATACATTTGAATGTGGTATAAATAAGATATATATCGCGCATTCATTCTTCACAGGCGTCGAAGCCCTATTTTAATGCAAATCGATACTCGAAAGCTGTGTGTCAAGTATCGATTTCCATACACGTTTTATCGGTCACTACGCCATTTTAGTTTTTACAGCCATTGCCGCTTTCTATTTTAATCTTGGCTGGCAATTGTAGGACCCAGTGCAATACGCTATTGCCGTTTTTCAACTGGCGGACTCTAATTCGGAATTTTACGATCGATTATAACGAAGTTCAGGTAATTTGAAAATTTGCCCTGATGGTTGCAACGAATGCACTGTCGCATATACTGTATAATTTGTTCGTTGCTCGCATGCGCGTTCGACAAATCGCTTGTAGTAATCGATTCGTGGAAGGATAAAATATTAGTATGTTTGTTATTAAAACCTAGCAATTTTCTGCTTGCAAGTACGTCTAGTAAGCTGTAATTTGTGTAGTAAAAAGCAGGACGTTTGCTCTGGGAAAAATAATATTTCCCGGAATTTGGGTACTGACAGAAAGTAAATTGCAACGATGATGCTCGGGTCACGAACTTCAGTAACGACTCGGAACAGAAATATGGTTTACGCAATTGGGAACAAAAGTTTGCGGCAGTTCGGAAATTTACAAAATTTTCTCTTCGATGAATGTTCTACTTCTCGAAACCTTGCAACAAGTTTTTAATTCCAGTAACAGGAACATGAACTCTCGACAGGATTTATAACCGCTTTTTGTAATTGATTTCTTTTAATCGCGAGCTTTGTTCGACTTCGTACTTCAAACAGCGCGGAACGAAACGAGATACTCGATCAATTAGTTTCTCTTTCAATTTCGTATTTGAAATTAGGTTTCAATACGGTTGCCAGAATTTGAAGTTACGGTGGTATCAGTGCTGGTAACGAGCAAACGGAAACCGAATCGCTAAGAGTGATACTTAATTGAATCCTGTCGTGATGTTTATAGAGCGGAAGGCCGATATTGGGAATAGCCCTGGGGGAATAATAGGCAGCGAGTTTGACATATAATTGGGTTAATCGATAGCAATTGCCGACAAAGCCACGTACACCTTATAGACGCATCCGTTTTCCAAGTTCTCGCCCAGTGAAATTCCGTTTGGACGTTTGTTGTGACCCCAGGGCAGAGTCTCGAATTATTTCTCTTGTACGTGGTTGGATATGGATGCTGATAACAGGACTATGATAACTACACCGATATTCGTGTTATATGTGTACTTGTCACGTACGAAATAATAATCGACCTTTTGTTTATTGCATACGAAAGTTTCTTTTTTTTTTTCAAAAATTATGAAAACTCAAAGATGCATTAGAAACAGTTTTAGCTATCGAATGTTCAGAATGATAGATGATCTTATTTATCGGTTAGTCTGTTGCGCACGATTCGAGCAGCTCATTCAGCTGCTAGGGACGTTTGGGGCTAGAGGGTCGGTTACCTATGCCATTTGGGAGCTGTTGTTGTAGCACCATGGTTGAAACAACTACGAAGTCGGTTTGGAACTTGGATCCCCCAAGTGTTTCGCGATCTACCTCGGTGAACCCATAAATCGCGGCCGGAGCGTGCATTACTGCGTTCTAGTTTGTCTATCCTCCACCCCTTTCTGTTCAACCCTTGTTCTTAGCCCGAGGGTTTTCTTGTAAACCGTGCTAATTTATTCAGGGTCGCTTTGTTTTAAATCTACGCGTAACGAGCGTGGATTCCGAAATTTCTCCGAATAATCGATGCAAACGTCGACGTGCATATCGGCTAAAGAGAATGTACGATTTTGAGAACTTCGATTACATTTTACTTTGGCATAATTAACGTTAAAAATAACTCGATATAATTCCCGTATGTTGACAACGCGAATTCGTGTTAGGTTCCCACTTTTCGGAAATAATACGGTTGTTTGTCAAATCAGTGGCACTGCGAATCGAGCCGATTGGAAACGTAACTTCTCTATTTGATTTCCAATTATTCCACGCGACTACGCTTGTCCATGGGATACCGTATTTCACGATATCCTGCGGCACATAATTTCCGACTAGTGGATACGTTGACTCGCGGATTCGATTCTCGAACGTCGATATCGAGTTACGAATTTAATTACTTGAGAATCCCTGCAAGAGCGAAACAAAGTTTCGATAAACATCTTGCTCGAAATGAACCGCGAACGTGTAATCTATATCATGCAGTACGTATGTAATTTCGATATATCTAAACACGATTCAGCGATATTTCTGAGAGGATCATATTTCGAAGAAAAGAATCGCAGAATGTACGCCCCTTTATGAGTCACGAAGCGTTGGAGCAATCGTTCCGCACAATTTACCCGTGCAAAGACCAGTTTTTCTCCAGAGACCCGCATTGACACGATAATGCATGCTGACGTGAATCGTGCCTGTCCGGCTGTCATTAACGCCGACAGAATCGAGCTAGCAAATTATTCACGCACGACACCTTTTGACAGCTCTAACCCTCTGCTTCCCTTCGTGCATACGCGGGCAGTTCTCGCCACCCCTATCTTCGACGATCTTGAAGTTCAACATCGCGAAACCGCCACCGTTTACGATTGATCGTTCAGTAAAAAATACATTGTCACGAGTTATCAAAGCTTTGAAATAACATTTCTACGTTTCCCCTGCTTCGCACTCTCGTAAAAAGCACTGTCAGCGCGACTTGCAGCGAACCGACGACTAGCTGACAACCCGGTACCGACGTTTCGACTCTAACGACTCAATTGTACTTTCGCACGGAACGGTACTTGTCTTTCCTAACGATCAAGGATCCTGAATCCTCCGAGAGGATGCAGTTTTTATTCTCGGTTCGAACCGGATTAAATCCAAGCGGAACTCCCGCGCAGTTGTAGCTAATCCTTCGAATTTCTTTCCCAGGATCGCTATCAATCTTCGGCGGAGACGTAACGCGAGTCCAGCAGCGTTTGCAGTATTAACGACAAATTACCGACGTTTCGTGCACTGACCCGGCCAGCTTCGACAAATGAAAAAGTTCCGGTAGAAACAGGTTTTTCGAGAACGAGCAAGATCTCCTTTTCCTTCTAATGCGAGTTCAAAGTTTCGCGGCTGTTGGCGAGCCGGCTAAAGTTTCCCGCGTATCCCCTGATGGCCCGGAAGTTAAGACCCGGCAGAAGGACTCTATCAGACGGTCGGTCCGGGGCTCGATCCTGAAATTCTTATTAATGTTTCAGCCGACACGAAAGCCAGTCGCGTGTCGGCGATACATTAACGAATACGCGTCCTTTCCAACGTTTTCTTCGCCGGTGTCGTTAATCTTCCTTTTATAGAGTATCGGGTATCGAGTTTAGCCGAATTTTCCCCAACTTCTCGCTTAATACACCTCGCCCTGCACAGTTTAATCTATTTTCTCGAACGACGGGTTAGGTTGCCAGCGAAAAAGACGATTCGAACGGAAAGTCGAGCGAGAAAATTAATGCGATCCTATTTCGATTTTTCAACTTGCTTTATAGACGTTCTCTGTCTTCTTCTATGTTGCTCGAGTTCTTTAATTAAGAACAACGTCCTGTCTGTCTAAGACGTCAAGGATCTTTCAAAGATCTCGCTACAAGATCTTTGTACCGATATCGATCAATTATTTCAGCCGGGGTTTAGTAACGGAAAATTGTTCACAAAACTAATCCGCTTTGACAATACATCTGTATTTTTATTAAAAAAAAATATCTATCCTCTTTCTGTTTTTTGTCTGCCTGTGCCTGAAATAACGATTTTTTATAGAAGACCGCTGTCACGTATTCGTGGTAGTGATAAATTTTCATTTGATGAACCATAAAAGTAAATAAAGAACATGGTAGCTGTCATATATCGTAAAAAAGGATGTATAAATGCATTGTCGAACGTCGCACTATTTCATTTTGGATTTTATAAAAAAGTATCCGGAGATTTTTCCAAATCAATAGATATCAACATTTGACTTTTTTCCATTTCGAATGTGTAATTGTTCTATAAATATATCAATTCCTCCTTAACCCCTTCCCGTACCATTTATTTAACAGATGCGTCAGTCAAGATTAACTGTAAAGGCCATAACATTAAAACGAACAAAGAAAATTAAAATGTGAATATTTTATATTCAGGGGTCCTTGATAATGCAACTTATAGTTGGACTTAAATTTCAAGTTGAAGAATGCTCAAAGTTGGAGGTTAAGGAAGACTTAATCGTTGCTAAGTGATTTAATCTCGATCGGTAAATGTACAACCACTCGCAGAAAATTGGTGTAGGGACGTTAGTAATAATTTGATCATGGTAGACGAAGAATATATCTTTGACAACCTGACAGGTTCGAAAATAGTCGTATATTAAGTTCCAAATCTCGTCCTAAAGTAGGTAATTTAATTTCTCGATCCGCACTCACGATGTGGATCTCTCTTTTGGGACGGCAATTTTGGATCCCGATCTCCTTAGTCTACGAGCAAAGGTGAACCGTCTAACCTCCATTCCTGAATGGTAATCGCGGATTCGCTTTTAATACCCCCTGCCTCTCCCTCCGCCGCCCTATAAGAAAGGAAACTCGTATTCGCCCTCCAGTCTTTGCTCTTAACGACGAATCGTTTCCCTCCTCTTAACCTTCGACTATCTAAGCTCCCAGCAACTTAATTAAATAAGTCGTTGCGTTTGTTCCAGGGAATCCAGAAGCGTTGGCAAACGTAAAATCATTGGCCCTT
Source organism: Megachile leachella (assembly GCA_963576845.1). Classification (NCBI taxonomy): domain Eukaryota; kingdom Metazoa; phylum Arthropoda; class Insecta; order Hymenoptera; family Megachilidae; genus Megachile; species Megachile leachella. The sequence goes on from OY756256.1 coordinate 1,856,335, forward strand.
TGTAAATTTGTATCTTTCAGCGAGCTTAAGAACTTCTAACTGGAATTAAAACGGTTTAGGATAAATCACAAAGGGTACTGTTGTCCATTTGTGCGATCCAGGATCAGCTATTTCTAGATTATGCTACAGTTTGCGCTCCGTTCTGTATATACATTCGATTCAGAGTGCATCGACGATCGTGATGGTTACAATAATCGCGTATAAATGAAATTATTGCCGCATCCTGACGTTAATTACGTAAATGGATGGAATTCCAGGTCGGTAACGCGTTTAACGGGCGGCAGACGCGGTTAAAACTGGCCGAGCGAATTTTGACCACGAAAGTTCGTAATTGCATCGAACAAGTTAATTACCGGTAATGAGCAGACGAAACGGTATCTTGCAATTACGACGAAATAAAGACGAGTAAATCGATACCGTTGTCAGGCTCGCGACCGATTTATACTTGGCCCCGGAAACGGAAAAAATTTCGAAGCACGAATCGCTTTTACAACGGTTATAAAAAAAACGGCTAGAGGATTTACCGAAGCAAAGAAATAATTTTGCTAGAGAAAGTCCGAATATCGATTACTGGAAGAGAGAATTTGACGGCTGTCGAAATAATTAAATAGCCGGAGTCGTTCGACGAAGGGAAGGTTTAACTAGAAATTATGATTCAGAATTCGAGTCGTATCGAGATGACGAATCGCTTTCACGACTGTCGTGAATCTCCCATCGCCATTAGCGTCGCTGTAAACGCCTCGTTTCCATTCGAATCGAGATTAAAGATACCAGCCACGTAGATAGATCGATGTTGGTTCGAGGCAATTTCTCCGAAGGTATCATTCTTACAAAATTACTCGTTCTGTGCAGTATTCAAAACACCGCTTGACAACGGACATTCGGCATCATTTATTCACTGTCGAATAATCGTCAGGAAACGTTCGACGACGTGCATTTAGATCGATCTACAATCGCGCGGTCTGCAATGAAATATCGCGTCGTTGAAAACGTATCTTTATACGCGTAAGGGGTGAGCAGTGAAAAATGTCGAAGAGAGCTACAACGCGGTACCCTTTCCACGAAACGTATAAATTATTGAAGAAGCAAGTGACAGGAGATAAAGAGAGACGGTAATTAGGGATGATCAGATAAAAAATATGACGTTTGTTTGCTTTGAAATTCTCGGAAACTTTGCAGGTGGTATGTTCGATCGCACGAAGCGGTAGGAAGTCGATAGCAATCACGGACTCCTTGTCGATTTACCGGATGGTCGAAATCGTAAATTAAATAACGGGATATCATCTTTTCTCTCTGCTTTGAAATTTTCTCCTTCAAATGGAATACTAACATAGCACAAATTTATGATTTCCTCGCTACGAGAATATTTAATTTCGCACGTATAATTTTAATTACCATCCCCTGTCCCATTTTTTATTATTCCACGAAACGAAACCGTAGTTCTAGAAATTGTCGATGTACCACTATGAAATATTAATTTTTAAATATAACAGAACTGTACCACTTTGCGACGTAATTGAACTTGCTGTAAAAAATTAATATCCGTGTAACGGGAAATTTCATTGAAATCAGAAACGATTTCGCGAATCTTTGTTCCGAGAAAATATGTGCGACATTAAAAAAGAGCGGAAAGATAGAAATTTCAGATTGTAATTCCTCGAGGAATTGCATTGACCTATTTGTCTGATTCTTTATCGGACTTTAGTCGAGATTAAACGCTAGTAGTACGGCTCGAGGTTTCACGAATTTAACGAAGATTTTTCCAAAAACCCTGGTTCGTGGGAATAATCTGTGCGAAGAATGCTACTGAACGCGTTCGTTTCTTGCTCGCTTCACGTTCGAACATCAGCAATCCCAATGTTCCCGTATCCATTGTTGTTCCATAATGCTTATTGTCTGTTAGATTACGCGACAACAGGGATAATGAACTAGAGCTTGTATTTGTGCCCGTAACATGCTCGTGTACCGAACGTACGAACGTCTGCCTGTGCCGTCGGTACGTGAGCTCCGAAAGACAAGATAATTAACGTGGCCCAACTGCGCTCAACATCTACCTTATTCAAGCTAGAAGGATGTAACGAAGAGCGGAATCGTTGCTCCGATACCGGATGATAGTCTGCTGCGTTTCTACCACGCTGGTTAATTCAAACCACGATAACTTCTTTGTTAACCTAATTGTAATTCGCTATTAATATCAGAGTTGATAATTTACTAATGATTCCACCCCCGTAATATTTTTCGAAACGACTACTACCGTTAGTTTGTCTACTACTACCATTAGTTTGTCCGATGAAATGGTATTCGGATAGCTGTAGCTACCTGCTCGACCTCCGTAAGGCACTTTAGGCACATAATCGCGCGATGAAAAGGCGTTCAATTCCAGCTCGCTGCGCGTCTCGGCCGCGATTCTAAGCTGCTACGAATTTCGCGATCATATAGAGGCTCGTGACTCGCTCGAAGGTGTTCGTTCGCGACTGCTTGAAAACAATCGAGCGAGGACTCTCGACGACTAGGCGAGCTCAGCGTACCGGAAATTTCTACCCTTCTAGCGGCGCGGCGTTGGCGGATCGTCGGCTTCGCTGCACCGCGAGTATAATTCACCCCGTGAGCATTCGGATAAGCGGCCGAGGCCGGGAACCGTGGTTCGCGCTATTAAATCATCGTAAGACGTTCATGCGCGTCGAAACGAGATCGTAGGAATCGCGTGCAACATACAGGGTCCCCCGCGTGAAACGATCGGTTGTCTCGTAACGCCGAAATTTATTTCCTGTCAGACGATATTCAGTTTACGCCTGGCCGGACTCGACCCCATTTGCACCGAACGAACAAACAGTCCAAACGATACTAGACTGTCTTTTTTCAATTTCGGAATTATTCCAACGACTGAATGAAAGAGTGTATCGCGAAAAATTGCTGATAAATCAATGTTCCGTTCGATTTTCGATACGTCGTTCCGAAACGCCAAATTTGCGAAACGACGACGTTCAAATTATTCTCGCTATCGTTGTGCTTCCCCGGAGATGCCAAGAACCGTTCTAGGGAATCGTCGACAGCTTTCAATTCTAAACATCGATTACGTTTTCGAATACGACGACGGCGCAACAAATGAGAATTTGTAACCGTGAGCAACGGTACACGTGTCATCGACAACGCGAAACTCTGCTAACATTCTCGGTTTCAGGTGTTCGATCGAAGATTAGGTACGAACCGAGTATTCCATTACCACCGACTGCTGGTGATAGCAATCTGGTTAGACATAATCGGGAATCCATGTTCTAATCTGGTCCCTGATGAAATCCTCATATGTATTCGCAATCAGAGAGAGAGAGGGATCGATGGGGAAAGGACGATCGCTTCCAAATAAATCTTACGGTTTAGTCGCTACAGAAACTCTTTTATCTCGTTGCTCACCGTAAGAATCATCAAAGCGGCGAACAGAAAAGTCGCTAAATTAACGAGCTTTGTTTGCCCTTCCCTACGTTTCGAATCGAACAAATGACCAAAGTTTCGGTTATCGACGACACGGAGAACCAATAAATGGTATCGAGTGAAACGACGGTACACCGTTGGTACATCAAAGGTATCTGCTGTTACACGGTCAGGCTACAAAGGGATCCTTTACGCCCGTTCAAATTCAGGAATGTAATCCGCCGTGTCTTTAAAAGCTTCGGCACAGCTTGCATACCTGAGGGCCAGAAACGAAGACATTTACCGATGGCTAGTCGAATGTTTAGACATTGTATCCAGCAGTTTGTCCGTTCATCTGTGTCGTTGTATAGTAAATACAGTGGAGAGACGATCGCGATTCACCGACAACCGTTGTTGTTTCTCTCCTTTGACAGAGTGTTGCCTTCTCCCATGCAAATCGAAGCGACTGCATCTTCGATTCCAGGTTCATTCGATCCTCTCTCCGTCCCCGTTGCACTCTTAATCTTGTACGGTTTTGAGTTTCGGCGGGCGTGATTTGCATCGCCTCGCGAAATTACACGTCCCTGATTCAAACGCTCCGCTGTCTTTGGGGTTTCGGGACATTCTGTGTTAAACGAGCGCTTAGCTACGACAATCTCCTTGCTGTACACGCTAGCCATCCCCGGAGAAAATACCGAAAGGGAAACACGTTGCTTTAGGGTCGCTACGCGTTATGGCACGATGCGCTAAAGGAAATAAATTTAGTCGACGTTGACGATGTTTTACCATAAAGGAAGGCAAACCGGGCCGATAACTCGACGCGTCGATATTCGAGGAAATCAACCAAAGGCACGCTCGATTTCTCGCGAAAACATTCGTTCTCAGCCAATAATCGGCCTATGTGTCATTCGAGTCTCCAAAGCCTAGACGAAAAGCAGAGAAATCAATTCAAGACACCAAGGGAAATAGAATATCCCTGCAACGTGTCGCGAGCGGCAGCTGCGACGAACACATGGAAGCCAAGACGCGAGGAGCGTATTGAAAGAGGATCCTTCTTTATTCCGATGCCTTGTCAGCGTCTGGCGAGAACAGAGACACAGCCGACGAAGGAACTGTTTCAAAGCGTGTGTACGCTTATCCCAAGAGAGGGTGGGAGCGAGTGGATCGATCGAACGCGCGAGGATCGGCTCTTACACGCGCCCCAAGACCGTGTATTTTGACACGGGGCCATAAATTCGCGTTGCATCTCGCGAACAGTATCTGCATCGACACACGGGAGCACGGCCGCACGTGGGCACACTTATGTATACGAGCGACCTCGTATACGCTAAATCTATGAATATATGCATGTGTACGGGATCCACGTGGTCGTATTGAACTCGACGGAATGGAACATTTCTGGCCCCGACGTTTCAACTCGAATCTTCGATGCATTCCGCCCGGCGAACGTTCATTCTCTTTTTATCGCTCCTCCCTTTTTGTTTCATAGCGCCCAAACAATTTCTTTGACAAATGGAATTCGAAGATGTCTTTAGAAATTCGAACAAGATCCCGAGTAATTCGTGACTGTTGTTCGACCGGTAAAAGACTAATTGCTTCGAAAGGTTAGTTGAAAAGTGGTTGATTGTTCTGTTCTCGATGGGGAACTTGTCGACCCGAGTTTCAATTCTTCGGGAGGCGTTGATCAAACAGACCCCCTCGTGACGTCTGAGTGCTTTGAGGGATGTTTGATCAAGAACTTCGATTCGGTGAATATTTTCATGCTTTTACGAGATGCCGTCTAAATGTCCGGAATATTTCTACGTAGTTTGTCGTAGAATAAGAGATTTGGGTTTCGGAGAATTTCTTAATAGAAAAACAGCCCTTTCAGAGCGGAATAATGCTCTTCGCGAGCGACACCACGGTAAAAGTATATGAAGGTATAACACGAACCCGCAGGACGATGCACCGGTTATTTATTCATTTGGCAGTTTAATGCGGGCGGAATTAAATGTAAATTTGACCCCGATGCGCGGGTATTTGATCGATCGCCGAAATTCAATAATGCTGCAAGGTCGTAGACACACGATTCCAGTTAACGAGCATTACATTTTGCGCTTTTCGACGCGTTAACCTTACGGAAAGTAAAAAACACTTTGATGGAATTTCAACCTACTTACAGCCTAGAATGAAAAGCTTTCAGGAACATCTTTGATCTGCAAGAAAAAGACGCGATAATCTAATAGAGATGAGAATAAGAGCATTCGGTGGCAAGAGACCTCGTCCTTCTAAATACGCCATCTGCGCAACGGTGTCCTTAAACGACCACGATGAAAAGTAATAGCGGCTGTTCGAGGAACGAGGAGAATCGTCACCGCTGAAAGATAATCTAAAGCTTTCAGACCCTTACCTAGCCGAAGAAGGGCATACGTTTTTACTCGACAGAAAGGATCTCGTACCGCGTGACACTTTCAGCCGGGAAACGCCACCTCTCTGTTTCAATTTTCCTCATAAACGGGGGAAGCGAATGAAATTGGTCGCAGACACGAAGAACGAGCACGATACGTATCTCGAATTTGATTCCCTCCCGTTTCGAAATAGATCTTGTTAAAGTATCAACGAAAAGAACGTTTCTTCGCGAAACATCAAAGGACGTCAATGAATCGAATCAACTTTTTTTACGGCGGTTATCTCGCGAAAACAGGGTAGAGCAGGGGACATAATTTCACATTTTTTGCAATTAAAAGGTGAATAAAATCGTGGCGGTAAAAGTTACGACGCGTGACGGCTGAACGTATCGTAAGGGTTGCAGAACGAAACGCAACATTGATCGCAACGGATTAACCGAGGACGGAAGGAGCTTCACCGTTCCACAGACTTTCGTAATCTGTTTCATATCGAATAATCTACTTACGCGATGCGGATTCCCCGGTCACGTCGTTCTAAACCACGATTTATGGTAGCAAAGCGTAGCCTGTGCTAACGGCGTCGCTCGTTCGACCGATTAATCGTCGTCGCCAGGTGAAACCCCAGCGACCATCAGCAACCGTTTCCCTTTTAACGAAATTAGCGCGATTTCTGTCGCGATTATTCGCGCTCACGACTTCCAACGCGATACCCATGCGCTGTTTCAACGCCGCCGAGATTCATCGTGTTTAATTAATTTTCTGTTTTTAAAAGCGCATCCACATTCAAGCGGATATCGAAATAACCTTTTCGACGCGGTTAAAATTGAACGAAAAGAGAATCGCGGAGATCGAGTAGAGAAATTTTCATAAGCAAGTTTCCATAAGCCATGGGGGACGGTAACTTGACACGTCGCCGTTTAATGTGCCAGTTATCGACCTCGTGGTTCATGTACATTTCGATGCAGCCTGTGTGCTTGTAATGCGCTCTCAACACGGTCCGTTTCACGCTGACTACCATCGGAATGGAATATCCTGTTTGTCACGACTCTCAGCTGTTCGAGGACAGCTCATAGCTTCTCTATGTACGAATATGCCTTAATTTGTCTTACAAAAAGATCAACATTGATTCGATTCAACATACATTTTAATATTTCTCGTCATTAAAAGTTCGCTCGTTTGAAAGCTACCCCTTCGTTTACATTTTAAAACCAACGAACGAAACGCGTATGTTTCTCTCGAGATACATGACCTAGCAGGCTTTTATTCTCTCCATTTTTTGCGACCAAATATTTGACAGCTCGCATTCTTTATAATTTTCCAATATATTTATCACTGATTCCTGCTAAATATAGCCAGCACGTGTTCCCTTTGAAAAATATTAACTTTCGTGAAACGTGATTGGTAAATCTGATTTGGTCAATGTTTGGTTTCTGCTTTGTTTTCGAAATCTACTTCCACTTGGCCAAAAGTGATAACTCGACAATGACGATTCAACGTTGATAATTCCACTCTGACAACTTGAGTCCGACAATGAAAACTCAATGCTGGCGATTCGAAGCTAGCCACTGTTCCGATTTCGATCCGTTGAACATTTGAATCTCAATAATATACACGGACGTGTTTCCTAGGTGTAAAGTAACAAACACGAGCAACGCACGTTATGTATAGTTAACGCGTGTACACATTCCCGTATGAACAACTACCTAATTCGAGTATAGAAATGGATAATACGCAAATAACAACGTTAATGATCCATCATGATGTGATAACGAATACAAAGAGCCGGTATCACGTTATTAGCGATGCAATTATTTCTATATTGAGACATTACGCTCTCATTACTATTTGCGAATGGATTCCAAGAACCATCCATTTAATTGCAATTATTTTCGCGTGTAATCCGAAATGCTGGCGCGCAGCGTTCAATGCAATCCGGGCGATTTGTCTGGCCGTGAAGAGGATGAACGAAACAGGAAGAAACGAACGGGGTATCACGAAGGAACAGGATCTTGGAGAACGAGGCGAATGCACGCAACGTCTTCGTTAGACGCGCACCAACGGATTATAATTAATGCAAATGAACGTCGGTGGCGGCTAAAAGGAACACCGGACGTTCCATACCGAATCGTGAATTATGAGGGCTCGACCAGACGCTCGTATTTTCGGTACTGTTCCTCGTTGCACCGAACGATAACTGAATGGCTACTCTGTTCATTAAACTTTCGCTCTGCTCGCCGGAAGAATGAATGGCGAGGCGTTTCCTTCGCCGTCCTAATAAACTTAGTTCGTTAATCCGTTCGCAAAAGCGCGTACGATGCTTGTTAAAGCACGCCTTCACGTTGTACAAACGTCGGATAAAAGTTGCATAGATGGCGCCTCTGTTACGTCGTATAAATCATTTACAATTTCATCTTTGAAATATCACGTTTGCACAACTCATATGCAGCTCGGCCTGTCTCGACCAAGTATAATAAGAAAGTAGCCTTCCTGATTCACTGTAGCTCGATAGTTCTTGATTCGATCTTCGGACTCAAGTTTCAGAGGTTGTTTCGGGGTCTAACTAAGAGACTCCGTGAATTCGAGCTTCGGGTAAGTATCGGAGAAAGATTAACAAAATCCTCGTTCAAGATCCCGAAGAAATATAGAACCGTCTTATCTTCGGCCAACGTCGGAACCCGTTACCGGGTGGATTCGAATTTTCTTTGGAAAGAAACGATATCGATAAGATCCGCGACATTCAATTCCAAGAATGCGTGAGCTTACAGTTGGAAACAAAGATGAGTTTTCCAGCGTCAGCCAACCGAGGCGGACGTCGAAAAGTTGCCAAGACTCGCGCGTCGAATCGTCCGGGATTTCCAACTTTTATCGAGCACCGATTGCTGTCCCGCAGACAATTTTGTCCTTACCCGCCCCTACCGCGATCTGTCTATTTTTCTACCGGACTTTAAGAAACTACTCCCGGGAAACGCGGGAGAAACGACTCGCGAACCCCCTAAATCGAATACCGTCCTGGAAATCGTTTACTCTTCGCACTCGAACATGTAAATATCGGCGGAAAAGAAATCACAAAATTCGATGCAGACTCTGACGTCTTTATTCCTCCTTTTTCGCCAGTTCCAACGTTCGTTCATCGTGTTGTAAAAATAGCGGAGCCATTAAATTTTTCATAGCAACGAAGCTCGAGAATGACAGCGTCCCCTGATTGCGAGGTTCGTAAAATAAAAATTTCCAGCGTTATTCGCAATTCGATTGCTACTCGATTAAGCTCTTTAATAGGATTACGTTTGTAACACGGATCAATTACGAGTCATTTCCGTTTCTCTGAAAAGCAACGCGAAACGAGTGTAAGCTGATCGAGTTAATTATTGCTTTTCGAAAATTCTTTCCTCCAATTCGTTCCATAATGTTTCGTGTTTGATGTCAAAGGCAGAAATGGCGACGAGATGAAAGAAAATTATAAAGGCTTTTACGTTTCGACGAATTAAATCACATCGGATAATTGAAAATCGGGAAAAGAAAGTAAGCAATTGTCAGGTAACTTGATTAGCATAGAAGGGAAAAATTGATTACACGCGTTCTCGAGAGGTGAGCTGTCGCGGAGAACATCGATGGTCGGTTCGGTTAACAGATTAACACGTAATTTACAAGATGGAGCAGGATATTGGCGTCCTAGTGTCTGGCACATCTCGCGCGGATCGCCACGAGGGTGGAACACGATACTGCACATCGATGTAGCCGACACGTCTGTCAAACAGGAATCTTGGAAGGCGTGGTAGTCGTTCACCTGTCTACCGTTTGGATACGAAATGAATCAAAGAGCTTTGACGCCCTTCGGAGCCATGAATAATGCAACGCAGCGGTCCAATTTATAACTCGCGCCGCAGCGTAATATGTGTTACCCCATGTTACGTGAACGCGGCATAGGGGCGTGTGATATGTGGCTCGACAAAGAAGCCCGGAATATTTCAACGGACAACAGAGGTCTCTGAGTGCTCGTCTCGCATCTGCTTAATTGAATGGATGTCGGATTGCAACCGATCCCTGAAGTTTGCCCGTTTCTAGTAACTCGTCGCATAACTTCGTATCGTCGTTCGGTATTACAAAAATATCCGCGGAGAAAAAATTTCTTCGCTACACAAGTTTCCCCAACGTTCCAACTTTGTACATTACTTTTAAAACGAGAATTTAATTAAATCTTATTCCAATGTTTGCATGAATTTTGACCGTATAATACCGTTATTTTATGCAAGAGCGTTTACCTCGTTTCGACGCATTTATCGTTCGTTCGTCTATCTATGGACGCGATATCGACTGCCAAGGAAAGATAATTTCGATCGTTGGTTCCATTTCTGTCCGGTTTCTCGATCACGATTTAATTGCATCGTTAGCAAACGTCTCGTGTTCAATTCCGGCCAATACTTATGAATTAATAATCACGCCAGGTTGACACAGCTACATTATGCATACTACCCAAACGTCATGTATACCACGGAGAGAAGGTAACTGGCCGGACGGGTGATAACCAACCAGCATTCACGTTGGACTATGGGTTTTGATGTTTAGATTAGGAGGTCGCTAGATGCGTGTCAGGTAATTACTGAAACGTTATGCAGCCGAAATTGTTATCTGTCTGCCTATTTGATAAGTCAGAAAAGGACACCGTTTCTATTACGATTCTAAAATCAAAACGAAACGCTCTAAGTTTAAGGGTAGTTCACGTTTAATAATGTACGTTCAAAAAATAAATTATTTATCCGGCAAAATATTTTGTGTTGGCTTACGATTCGCGTACCACAACGTCTTGTAACAGTGCAAGTGATAATTTCGCAACGACAAACTCCCGAGAGAGGAGTTTACGTGTAAAAGCTGCAGCAGGATCTTATAACTCCGTTACTAACGAAATCAGGATTAGAGCAGAAGCGAATGAAATCCGGGGAGTCATTCAACGAAACGAAACACGCGTACGCAAGATTATAACTCTAAATGGAATGGTTCGTGCGCGAACGGGTGTGAGAATAGGCGAAAACAAGCAAAGCTATCGCGGAAGACGAGATTAAAGCTGGCTACGCACGGTAGAAAGAGAAGCAGATAGGTAGTCGTGTACGAGCCGCGGTCGAACACATGTGAACTTATCAGCTGCGAGCAGGTGCTATCGCGGCGCAACATTAATGAGCTGCATTCTATCTGTTCTATTGCGTGCACCGCGCCGGTGCATCTGGCCAATCGTTCACCTCCCTATCTGCGTGCCTACGATCGTCTGGTCTCGTCTCGTTTTACCTAGACCGCTCCCTTCTCGTGCTTTTGTCCGTCCGTTGACGCTCCGATTGTCCCCGCCTTTTAATTACGAAGCTTATCGACCAGCCGGTAACGAAATGAAACCATTAGCGTATTACAGGTGGCTAGGTCAAGCCTGGACGAAGTTGTCGCGCCAAGGATTTCCCAGGGAATTTCTACGAGGACTCGAGTTTCTTCGAGTTGCGGGACTAATTAGCGATACCCAGGATTTGCTGGTTTCGCGTCGAGCAATCGAGGACGATTAACGACCCGATCTCCGGAGAGAACAGAACTTTGTACGCTCTTATGTGAACGCTTCTTGATTGATAGTCTCGCCCGTTTTCCCTTTTACAAAAAAGGCCACCTTCTTGCGGTCCAGAATTATTTCATTTGATCGATGGAGGACAATCGTTACAGCAGAGTTAATCAGAAAGGTCCTGATCGCCGATCCTATCGAAAACGATTAAACAACGCTGTTGGACGGAATTAGGTCTTTACCCGGTAATCTCGAAACAGCTGCATCCATCATTATCGAAACCCTGAGCGGCCTAGCGACACCAACACGTTGTTCGGTTTGCACCGACGTCTAAATTGTCCCTGGACGGTTTCCTGCCAAAACGCGTTCACCGAATCCATCTGGAACGTCGACGGCTGTCCAGCGCGCGTCGCTGCAGGTGTCGTCGCGTAATGCGCCGCGACGTCGATGCACACCGTCCACCACGTGCGGCATCGTCGTCGTGAATTCGTCAGAAGTTGTGCCTGGCCCGCAAGGACTGCAACGTTAATCGAGCCAACCCCTCGACGACCCGTCACGTCCCTGAGGACAGCCGCTAACGCGGAAGTTACCGCTCGAAAGCGGTCATTTTCGTCGTGGTTGGAACCGGCCACTGGCGTAATAGATACGAAAAGGCAAACTTGCAAACGACGGGAATAAAGTTGCTGCCAGTCCCAACGGACCGACGGACTAACCGATAAATCCGAAACGCGAATATTAGTCCCACTAGAGGGAAACGCGTACATATTTCGGATGTTGCTCTAACTTTCTGATGCGAAGCACTTAAGCTAAACGATACGTTACGGGACGCGTTGGTTAACTTCCAGCTCCCTTTCTGGGAATGAAATTGATTCGCCAAATTTTTACTGATCAGGCCACTTTGTAATTAAGAAAGTCGAGATCTTAGATCGCTATTGATGGCTGTACTTCTCTCGAACTTATATCCGAGATAAAAGTTGTACGTCACCAGGTTCCTATTCATGTAGCTCGTTTTCCGTTGGTCATGAGTTTGAAGAAAGTTCCGATGTTTTCTGCAGTAGTACATAATGCAGTTTAAACAAATCGCCCGGGGATGCGTCGCGATGCATTATCCCATTTCGTTGAAACTTCTCGACATTTTTCATTTCATTTAAAACTTATTTCAAAACAACGAACGTGCGGATGCGACGACAGTATGCTATTTTTTTCTTCCGGAGAGTAATGAAATATTTGTCGAACAAAAACGTTTCATATTACGCACGAGAACAACCTATCATAGTTGGCGTTCGGATACCGACGTGTCGAATCGCTAAATCTCCAGGAATAGGCAAACGGTTGTTACGCGAGAGCAAACGGCCGCTTACGCGTCGTCAAACACCAATGTCGGATTTTCCTTGACTGCATTAGCAGAAACACGTCGTACACATGCGGCTGATCTTCACGGCACGAGAATCTATGCTAATTTCGTAGCATTTCGTGGATGCTAAGCTAGAGGGTTATTGGCTCGTTATTGGCCTATCCCCATTGCAATCGGTTATACTACTAGATTATAACGCTGCTCGCTGATATTGGATTTCGAACTATGATGCGGACATGTAGACGTTACAACTGCACGCTCACACATACCGAATTTGCCGTACTCATAACGTAGCCTCATCCATCGTTATACACTTTACTCGTTCTGCTGATTTCGACGTGGTAGTTGACGAGATTCGCTGTGAGAATGCATCGTTCAGAAATCAGAGATAAGAGATGCCTTCCCGTGCCATTTATTTAACAGATGCGTCAGTCAAGACTATAAAGGCCATAACATTAAAACGAACCAAAAAATTTAAAATGTTGTGAATATTTTATTGGGTTGGCAAGAAAGTAATTTCGGTTTGCGCCAGTAGATAGCATTATGTTTGTCTTACAAACATAATCTACTGGCGCAAATCGAAATTACTTTCTTGCCAACCCAATATATTCAGGGATCTTTGATAATGCAACTTATAGTTGAACCTAAATTTCAAGTTGAAGAATGCTCAAAGTTTGTTACATTTGAGCTGTAAGTGCGTCACGAGTGAGACTCGTCAAAGTACGGGAAAGGGTTAACTACTAATACGTATCTTAATACAATTTTGGATTTTTAAACGCCAAGTAATATCTAAAATCGTAAAATTTAGGCGACAGTGTGGAGTAGAGTTTGAAAGAAGGGGAGGATTAAACGCACATCGGAGCAACGAAGATCGATATCTCGTATTCAAATTCCCTTCAGGAGTCGCGTTGTGCGTCAAAATTCGAAGATCGTACTCGATGCATGGTTCAATAGGAGCCCATCCTCTCGGCTCCGTCGTCGGATTTCGGCCGAGATACCGCCCTCGCTCGCCTTTCAAATATCGCCGAGAGACATTTTCTGCGCCGTCACGTATATCCCGCAGTATGCCGGATACTTGAAGAGCGGTCGCGAGCTCAAGCACGACGGCCATCCCGGAGGAAATATATTACACGTTTCCCACTTAAAAAGCAAATTTGATATTCCGGCCGGCTCGATCCGGGAATATCAATAACCGAGCTTGGCAAACACGATTCGCTTAAGAAGCTCCCCGGTGGCGGACGTTCTCCGAAGCTTCAACGCGCCAGTCTCCCGTGTAACTTCATTTCATCGACGTATCGATTCACCGCTTGTTTCGTCTATGCGTCCTCCTCGACGTGAGATCGGTAATTGGAAGAAGCTAGTTCAATTTTGAATCCTCTCAGGGCTGAGAAAACGTTCCAAAACTTTATTATTCCGTAGATTCCAACTGCAATTTATTATCATAACGGCGCTGTAAGAGATTTTTATTCGAAATAGCGATAGATGGAAAGTAAAACTTTTAGCGATGTTTCATTTCACGCTTCAGTTTTTACCCACCTTGATCGTTAATTGGGGTATTATTTTAAACGGTAACGCATTAAGCACGCTCGGATACTCAGCCAATATCTGCCCCTTCGTGAGGAACAGGGGAAGGTAATTGTACTATCGAAAGTCTAATTCAACGCGATTAAAGAATCGCATTGAAATTAATTAGATCCGGTGAAAAGCGTCGACGTGAAAAGGGCTCGAAATCGTGCTGAGCGTTGGTCGACTGTTATTCGTGATCAAGTTTCCTAACCGGTGGCAAGCTTCTGTCGTACAAGCTGCAGGATTGTTTCCCAGGGTGTAACGATCCCCTAAGAGTAATTTCCGAGTTACCGGAGTCGACTCAGCAAGAGACGACAAGCAGGAGAAGAAGAGGCTCGGGCTGATCGAAAGAGAAGGAAGATCGAATAGCCAGCAGCTCTCGCAGTTGTCTGCGTACTCGAAGAGGGTAGTCGAATCGTAAATTTTCAAATATTTTCCTGGCCAAAGTAAATCAAGAGTACGCCGGGTGCGGCGTATGCAGAAACTCGGCATTCAATTTCCCTCGATTCCCGTTCCGCTATTTTTGTTCAGACCTACGGAATCGATAGTTTGCGCTCGTTAATTCCGACGCTCGGGCCTCGAGCCGATGATTATTAAACGGCCAAATGGAAGAACAACAATCGGTCAGAAACTTCTCGACTCGATATCATCTCGTCGAATACGAACCTGCCCGATCTTGAGTGGTCTCAGAATATCATCGCTGCCTTTCTCTAGAATGTTGCCAGTGTACTTCTCTTATCGTTAGAAATAGACAACACTCGACCAATTGAATCGTCGGACAAGAATCGGAGATTCGATAGATGAATATTCTCTCTCGAAACTTTTAAACGCACTCTCGCTCCGAAGATTCGCGTCCTTTGTTCTGAAAAACTCATCGGATGAAATTCGCCGATGGAGCGTAATTGGCGAATTGTGAATAATTCATAAGCCAACAGCCACGCGATAAAATAATATCGGATCTCGGCGAGGCGAGTCAACGGGGAAGATCAATCGGTCAGATTCACGCATTTTCTGCTGGCCAGACGGCTGGTCGAGCAATCACGGTTCGCCAAACCCAGTCGAACCGTTTACGGCCGCAAAACGCGGGGCTGTACGCAGCGGAGCGCACACGACACGCCATTGTCTGCTGCATTATATTCTCCGCGAACGATCCGGAACAGGATTTCTCGCGTCGCTCGTCATCGCTTCCGTGTCAACAAAATCGTAAATAAACCTGGCTCTTGCCTTTTGCCCGAGGAAAATTCGAGTGTCGAAGCGGACAGCCGAGATCTCTTCACAGGCGAATTAGCCGTCGTTGACCCAAAATTAATTCTTTAAAATTACGTCATGTTGTTTCTCGTATCGGATCAAAGTATTTGCATATCGACGCGAGTTTACGATTCGATGCGAACTTACGATAAAGCCGAAAGCAAGCTCCTCGATATTTTATTCGCGTATCGGACTTGGTTCCGCGATTCACGATGATCACGTTCGCGAACACAGGTCGAGTAAATATAAACGAGTACTGATACGACTTCTAGCTCAAATTGTCCCATCCCCTCAACCTCGGACAGGATATTTATTCGTCGTTCCGGAATAAGAGACGGGATGAACGAGCAACCGATAAGACGATGAATTAAAACGGTTCGTCGATTCTGAATCGAGCGAAGAAGCGACTGCCGAACGATATCGTGAAGCACAGAATAATCCAGGAAGGGTTGGGCGAGCGTGTTGGATAGCGGTGGGTGGTGGGTTGCAGTCGATACGATATCGATAGGCCGGCTTAACCAATCGCGAGCGACGCAACTCCACGGCGGAAAACTTTAACCCATCGCGACAGACACTTAGTTTGGCTTTAACTGCTAATTGATCAGAAAATCCAATTGCTGATCCTGATACATTATATTCCGCTCTCGTCGCGTACATCAAAGCGGTCGGGCGCCGTTTCCCGACACGAAGTTTCTCTATTAAGCCACCCACGGCTTTCAACTTGTTCCCGGCTCTAGGAAATTTGTCCACGTCCACCGACGGTCACCACGTACACCGTTCAAAAACTTCTCCGCGTGTCTCTCGTGCTTTCTGCCCGACCATCAGGCTCGATCGTTCGTTCCGAGGGATGAACGCTGCTCCGCCGCGCGCTAATTCGATATTCATTAACCCGTGGTCTTTTCGGCAATGGATCTACGCTTACGAAGGAATTTGCTTTTTGCTACCTTTCTTCCATCCTCGTCTTCGTTCATAATACACTCGACACCGTTGACGCTGATTCGTGTCTTCCAGTTTCTAATTTAGCAAACTATTAACTTTTTCTTTCGCGTTGTTAACTTTTAGAGTCCCACTCGCAGCTTAAACGAGAGTTCTTTCTCTCCGCAATCAGCCGCCGACAATACGTTAAATAACAGTTCTCGATGTAGACACGTGTCTCGTTTAGTTTCTTATTGTTCCCCACCCCTGTTCAACGCTGTCTCGTATAATTCCGTATTCATAACGCCACCCCCGTCCAATTTTCGAGGGGTTTAGCTTATTTTTCCCGCCCGTCTGTTCCCATTCGAAAGGATCGACCAGGAGAAGGTAGTCACACGAAATTCATCCCTACGAGAAAATACACCGTACCGTGTCAACCCTCGATTCACCCCAGCCGGTTCTTTCTATTCGACAATTTTCAACGTATTCTTCGCGTCGTGAACACGATGGACGTAACCTTGCCGGCAATTTATTGCCACAGGGCGTTAGATCTCAATCTCTAACGAAACTATTCACCTCGCTGATCACAGAAACTGTCGCGGTCTGCACGACCAGTAATTATTCATAATTTACATTCTAGTGCGTTACGCACGCGATGTGGTCGCCAGTACATCTCTTTGTACAGCCCGAGTTCCAAGGCGTCGCGACGCCTTCCCGAAATAACGCTAAAAGTAGGATAAATCGCTGATAAATTACCAGGGGTGGTAAAGTGGCTGGTCGACGTCCACAACGACGCTTATCGACGCTCTGGGATCGGCTAATTACGAGCAATTAATCATTGGCAGCTGCTCATTGATGGGTCGAAACTACCCCCACCGTTCTGCTTCGATCGCCCCTTTTTCGGGAATGCCTTCGCTCCGTTCGATTCTATTGTTAAGTGATTTTTATACCCTCCCACTTATCAATGGAGACACACGATTTGCTTTTATTCGTCGAAATATCATTCAAGATGTTCTTTGCGATCTCTCGGTAAAAAATGACCTTTCGAAAGAATAATAAATGTGCGAAAAATAAAAACGTGAATAATGGTCGAATGTTTCGAGGCGGTACGATTGAAATATAGATAAAAATAAATCGATAAGTCCATTATGAATAACCTCTCTAATTGAAAACACTCTCGGCCGAACTTCTCTCGTTATCGACACGATCCCAGGCAAACGGAAGTCGAAACCTAACAGAGACGAATAATCGTCCGTCCAACTTATCCAAAGTGAAATACCTCGAAAGAAGTCGAACGGAATCGTGTTTACAATCTGACGCTCTGTTCCGTTGCCTGCAAGAATTCGAAGGAAACCTTCGATAACGTTTCTCGACGTCCAACAAGAAAGAGCAGTTTTTGATGCAAGCAGGTACGCGAGCATCGAATATCAAAAGCAAAGAGACTCGACCTTTCCGTTCGTATTTCCGTTTCCTTATATAGTTGTCCATTGTCGAATCATTTCCTAAGTTAGCGTGCGATCGCCACGCGTTAGAATTCGTTTAGGGTTGCTCGTTGAAAAATCGGCCATTTGGCAAGACAAACGTGAGTCTAAGGTTTCGCAGCGGAATCACCAAAACGAACAGTCAATTTCCTGCGCTCTCTCGGTTTCGTGCACCCTTGTCAAAGACAAATGTCGAAATTAAAAGGGAGCAAGCCGTGCACAAAGCGAGTCTTGGGAGAATTTAGGACCGTGCTGCTCTCTTCGAGGTAAGTCGTTATTGACGTCACTCGTTGCCTTCCGTGGCGTTCTCGCCGGTAACCTTTCTCTTGGGAAAATGATACGAGAGCAAAAAGCTTCCTTAGAAACGGAGAATACTTGCGAGGAAATGCCTAGTAAGCGACAGTCTGTTACCGTTCTTAATAAATAGAAATCGAGCGAAAGTGAATAAAGGAAGATCTTGTTTTGGATTTCCGTCGCTTGAAACATCGTGTCACGATCTGTTCTCGATTCAGTCACGGTAAATGCAATATGTATATTTTCGGGTAAACTGCTCGTTTATGCGTTGACCGTGTCGAATCGCGGTTACGCGCAGTTCGCTATCGGACAATTTATATCGAACTGTCATTAAAGGTTTCGTCGCATTGTTCTTGCCGTTTATACGTCAGCCACGAGTTTATTAGTTCCTGATAGAAGTTTTATTGGCTACCCTGTCCCGGTTGTCCCCGTAACCGGTTCAATTTCGATACTTCAGCTAGAAAGGTATCTTCCGTATTCGTCGCAATTAGTCCCGGATGCGTTATTCTCGAGGAAACGAAAGGAAAATTTATTTTGCCGTCCACGTCGGAAGTGTCGCGACAAGAAAAGCTCGTTTCTTCTTTCCTACATAATAAATTTCCGCGTGCACGATACCCGGGCGGTAAAGCTCCGGCAATATTTCACGATGTCGAGGACAACGCGTGAGCTCAAAGGGTTAGAAGAACAGAAACCGTCTCGTGGCTCGTTTCATTATGCCGGTAGAAGGGCCAAGCTCGCCAGCAAGATCTTGGCCGTGGATAAAACTGGCGGACACGGATTACCAGCCAGGACAAAAACGATGATTCGTCATATCCTCGCGGTGTGTCTAGTACCGCGTGCATTCGTCTTGGGTGACTCGTCCTGTCTCCCTCCGTTGTTGTTCGCATCCCTTTCGTCGAATAATGCATCCGGACGCAACAACGCGATATCTGATTTTGGCAACGGTCGCCATACTGCGGCTGGCAACGTGCCACCGTTCTATCAACGTAATTATTTTTATGCCGTACCCTCTGTCCCTGCTGTTCCATATCGCACGCATTTCATTATTTCAATTTGACCACGCTCTTCTTGACCTACCCTCATACTTGAACGACCTCGTTCAACTTCCAAGACGATATAACTCGATTCTGCCGGAGGAGCCGGCGGAACTTTAACCCCTGCAGGCTCACATATTCTCGTCAGTGTTCGGAATTCGCTGGCCGTCGGCGCGTGCTCCAGATAATCCGATTACGCTCGTCCAGCCAATAATACGTGCGAAATCTTCAGCGTTGTCGCGACGACATTTAACGCTTCCTCGTGTCGCAGTACCTTGCTCTTTTGTGCTCGGAACTGCGATATACGATGCCGGGACAAATAATTTACCGTGTCTAGATTGCCCATAAAACTGTTTCTAGACTCTCCTTGGTTCCCTCCGAATCCTTTCTATGTTCGGTATTAACACCCTAAGGAGCAAGCAAGTTTATCCTCCAAACTCCAAGTTCTGAGACACACGACTTCATCGACGAGTCCTTTAGCAAACTTGGAACAACTCAATCGCCACGAAGTACGGGCAGATGATCGTTTTCGAATGATCTCTCTATCGTGAGCGTGATAAACCCGGTTCGATTTTCGCCCTGCCGTTCAGTCTTTAGATTAACACTGCTAAATTTCGGTATACGAAGACGATTACCGCGATCGTGTTGGGCTTTTCATGAAATAATCCTCTTCCCGGTGATTATCGCGGAACGCAAACAAATTAATATGTCGGCGGATGATCTTTCAAGTAAATCCTCGTCTGATTAGCGCGGAATCAAGAGAATAATGCAACCAACGATCTTTGGTTTGAGCGAGCTATTTCATCCATTAGGCGCGAGACCTACAAATGCGAGGCTTTGAAACAAACG
The DNA here is from genome assembly GCA_963576845.1 of Megachile leachella. NCBI lineage: Eukaryota > Metazoa > Arthropoda > Insecta > Hymenoptera > Megachilidae > Megachile > Megachile leachella. The sequence continues at coordinate 1,876,401 of OY756256.1, forward strand.
GGAGAGATAGATCGAACGTATCCGATCCGCGATCTCGGATACACGCGACAGCTTAGACCTGCATAATTACTCGGACTGTCGAGTTAATAGCGGCGATCCTTTGCGATATGATCTTCCGTTCTCGAGATAACACGTGTCCTCCATGCCGTAATCAGTAATTCATGGAACGTCGGGGCAGATGCACTAACAGGTGTTGCAGATCTTGGCTGATTATACGCAGGTGTCAGTTTCTTTGGAACAAAGTTCCATCGAGAAGAGAAAATCTCGATCTCTAATTTAATCCCTGTCGAGGATCATTGTTTCTAGATGTAACGTATACACGTGTGTAACAGATCTGTCTGTTCAATCACGATGACCAACACCGCTGATAGCTTTGTCTTGCGGCAACAGACACCTCTGTCCTGGATTATCGTCCTTCGTGATTGTTGCTTGTACGTCGAAAACAAGATTTGCGCATTGATAGGGCAATTTCGATTACAGGATTACGAACTGGACGTTAAACATCTCTTTGATTAACGACTATTCTTAAAACCTTGAAACTCTTGTTACGCTCCTTCAGGTTTTCATATTTTACGAGAGCTACCATTAACACGTTTGCGCTTAAATAAAGAAGCCGGAAGGGTAGCGTGTGACTCGTGCGTGTATATCATAGTTAACGTTACATACCGTTTATACACCGGTCTCCGATAAAATTCCTCCCGCTGAAAAATTACAGCCAAGGTTATCTGATCGCAGCTTTATCTTCATGTGTTACGCAAAAGGAAGCAACGAATAAATTTATCGGTTGTCCGGGCCAAGGTTTGGAAAAATAGTGGTCACCCGGGCTGTGCCAAAAAAGGACAAATATTCTTGCAGTTCAAAGGCATTCGTTTTCCCGAGAAAATAGAATGTTTCGTCTTTATCACGGACACGGTAATTCTGACAAATTTGCACGACGTCGATCAGCCGTCGTATCTGTTCTGGACTCGTCAATATATTACCGATTTCTTGAATCCCAAGCGTAACTAACGGATCAGCGATAGATGTTAATAACGAAGTGGCGGATAAAGAAACCTCGATTAAAAGTTATTTCGACGGAACGAGGTATTATTAATACGTTGTTCGCGCTTCATCGGTATGTACTAAGTAAACTCGTTTCAGGCAAAACTCGATCCTTAATTAATGATCAATTTAGCAAGTCGACTGGCAGAGAAAGTTTGAGTAAATTAATGCTAGTTAACTTTGACGCTTTACTTCGCTTACACCGTAGGTAATCCGCGCAAGACCGCTTAGTTGTTTATGTTTGGTAGCGGATATTAACACCGAAGCGCTTAGCACTTTCTTTGACCGTACCGATTTTATCGACTTCCGGAACTCGAAGACACTGCACAGCATAACTTATAAGCGAAAAAGTTTTCTGACCACTACGAATTAATCGTTTTGCAGCTTTAAAATGTCAAAACCACAAATTTATTTGGACCGCGAAGTAATAACAATAGCAGTTAGATGCATCCCGTTTCGGAGAGAGCTTGAACGTTCTTTAGAGCAACGAAACTAGTTCTTGAGGCCGGGAGACAAAAAGATTCGGCAAAGGACCCCGAGTAGTAACTTGTCCGTATTTCTGACGTCCAAGAAACTGTTCCGGTTCGCTTTGCAAGAATTATGCAATTGAATCGGTCTGGCACCGTGGGAACTAAGTAAATTTCCCGCCATTTCTCTCGGCCGTTTATGCCGAGTAAATTTGCCATTTGTTTCTCTTCCATTCCCGGTATCCTCCGGAAGCGCGAGAATCGTAATAGAATCCAAGAAAAGGAGGAGAATGGTGGGCAGCCCCGTTACGGTGGTTATCGACTTCATGAGAAGATTTAACTCGTAGAAACGGAGTCGCAGCCGTTCTGAGTTATTAAGAGCATTCGCCGCGGTTAATTAATGTTACGCAAACCTGAGTCCGAAAACCGGCGGGCGAACTGCAATTAAGACCGTCAGGATTATTCCGAACGTTTTACCCGCTGGGGTTGCGACATAGCCTCCAGAAAATATCTCGGAACGGAACGCGGAAAAATATTACTGTAAAAACTTACTTTTCCCTTTGTCGGGGCTCGCTCGTTTTCTCTACGACCTGTCCGGAATTTACCGACTCTTTTCAAAATTTCCCAAAGAAAAACGTTTGATCGATCGGATTATTGTATCCAAATTTTGCTAGCGAATCTGGACTTAACCTCTTGCACTATTTTGACGAGTCTCACTCGTGACGCACTCGTACTTCGGTTGTGATTAATTTTACTGACATGTTTAATACGCTTCAATTTGGAGTTCAAGTCCAATTATAATTTTCATAGTCAACGATTCCATAATAACATATTGACATAAAATTTCACATTTTTTGTCTGTATTAATATAGTAGCTGTAATTAGTCAGTTCTGACTGACGCACCTGACAAATAAGTCATAGTGCAAGGGGTTAACTCGAGCATAACTCGTGTTTGCACGATTAAACTTCTTAAACGCTCCCAATGTCCAGACAAAGTTTCGGTAAAACTGAACCGTGTAATTACCCTCGCAGTTAGCGAATATTCTCTGTTTAAACTTCTTAATATTACCGGACCCAAGTGCACAATATTAAGGGTTAATCTCTGCGCCGTTGTGCCGGGCGTTCGAGCTATTGTTCACGTTTCGAATCTCCGGTGTACTAACGAGAGCGTTAATATCGGATGAAGCTTCTTAAGGTACCCTCGTTCTTCTCGAGTTTCCTGACTAGCATGATGGTCGCATCAAAACACGAGACAACATCGTGGTACAACGAACGGACGATCGCGAGACATCGGTCTGACCACGCTGTGTTTATCAGAGGGCGTCGATTAGCAGGGATGCATCGGTTCGATTTACGTCAGCGACGTTATTGAATTTATGCCTGTCAAAGGTGGACGGGGAGGAGGCTTGAAATGCGCATAGGCCCGTATACAGTATTCGAGCTTGAGCATGCACCGCACCGCATGACGGATTGCGCTGTCCCGTTCGTCGTTGAACTGGAACGAGATTTTTGACGGCTGTCGCGTCGCGTTTTCGACGACATCGTTTGCCTCGGTGAATCCGATGATCATCGTTCTCTAGTAGCTTCATCGTTGCTCACTGCATCGTTCGTGTAATTGATCCGTAAAAAATCGAACCAGAAGTCCGTCACCGTCCGCGCCAAGGGATTCATTAACGCGAAAGGCTAAATGATGTTTAAATCCAGCCATTCGAATCTCGTTTATCGAACCGTTCGATTTCACCCATAATTCACGAACAGAATTATTCGAGCATGCCTATTTTTACATGCTTACTTTACTTGCCGAGACTCGAATAAAATTGTAAGAGTTAGCGAATCGGTAGAAAACACAATTTCCAGTTAAAGTTAATTTCGAAAGCTGGATTCTAATAGCCGGTTGGAAAGTTAATATCTAACGGAACCGATGGACAGATAACCAGAGTAACGTTGCTTCCTTTTGTTCGTTTCTCGTCCCTGGAAATAAGGCTTTACTCTCTCGAAGCGGAAGGTCAGTAAATTTATCGGTCGTGTTACTTTTGGATCCGTTTCGCAGTTCGCAGAAGCAGTGCTCGCCACCGGCTATACAGTTGCTAGCCGTGTTAGAAGCTTTAGATCTATCGGCTGGTCCGCTCTGGGGATGCTAACCTGTCCAAGGGATACTCTTCCCTTGTATCAGGCTTCTACCGTTCCTCCTCGCTTCTGTTATCTTCCTTTTTCTCCTTCTGTAGTTACGTATCGGATTATATCTCTCCTTCGACGAACTGCACGTCTGCCAGCAGGGAAGATATAGTTAGATGGTGCTCGAACCCAGCTCCACGACCTTTGGGAATTCCAATAGTTCACCGGGCTCCGAATTAGACTAAATTTTTTACGTTCTTCCGATACCTTCGGACACGCATTTTTTCTAATTCTCGTTCGATTAAACTGGCAGCCAGTTCCTCTTGCGCCCGATTCTGCTTACACGTCTCCTGAGGGATCAAGATCGCGTCTTACCTCGCAACGATAAGGGAGAAACACATCGACGATAGTCGATAGCAGTTTAATCGTCTTCGGGGAATTTTACGAGCCCGCCAAGCGACACGAATTGAAAGGAAACCTTAGTGCGGTTAAACTGCGGACGGGAATTTTTGACCCTAAGAGCAAGCTATCTATAATATGTCAGTTTCTTATTTACGAATCGAAGAGAATTCTTTCTTTCAATTCTTTGATCTCGAGATTACTCGATCAGAAAAAATCAATCGCTACTTGTCTCCGCTGGTTACAACGTTCCACCTTCCAGCACATTGCTCCTTCGACTAGCGGAAGTCCACGTTCTGCATCGATACGCCACTAACCTACTTCTATTCGACAAAGCGGATATAATGCAACAGTAGAAGGTTCAACCCTTCGCTAGAGTCCCATCCATTTCCGCGGCATTGACGTTTCTATCGGAACGTGGTTTCTTCTTAAAAACCTTCTCAGAGAATACGGGTATATATAGACTCTTACTTAGACTCTCCTTTACATCCTGACCCTCCCTCTTGTCTTCTATATTTCGGTGTAACGATACCGCGCGTATTTTTCTATTTACCTTCGCAATTTACGAGCGAACCGAGAATATTCACCGAACACTCTACTCGCTTTTTCCTTTCCATCTTCGACCTCTACTTTCTCCCGTCATTCAGCTATTTCGCTTTCCAGCTCACTGTCTCTCCATCGGGATCCAAACCGGATTGCCGTCTCTGGGGCGATATTTCTCGACACCGTCAAATTTCTAGGCCGAATCTTTGACGATCGATTTAGCAACTGGAACTATCCGAATGCAATAAGCTCTCGTTGCGTTGCATCCGGAAGATTAACTGTCTTGACTCTATTCGTTGATCTCCGTGAATTACGATGATAAGAGTACCGTGATCGGCGATATAACGCATAGAATGTCTATTGATTTTTGCGACAAAAATTGCGAAAACCGCTCGACCAGCTGCCATTCGCAAAGATCCATGTTTACGTTGTTCGTACTCGGCTTTTGGCGCTGACGCGAAATATTCTTATTTCGACGACTTCCACGCCCCTTTCCCGTTGCATTTCATTTACTTTTGCTCCGAATTTTCCTCTTCATTCTCTGCGTCGCGTGCCATTGAAGGCTGTCGACGAATATCGTTGGGGAACGTTCGACGCCAAAACGTAGGTGCGACGAGAAATAAGGTGAAAAAATATTTCCGTGACACCTTGTCGACTGTTCGCGAGAAATTCGACGTATCGCTATGGCATTGTGCTTATTTTCATTCAAGAGCGCTTGAAAGTTCGAGCTCTCTGATTAGCCAAAAAATTAGCAGAGGAATTCCCTCGACTCGCATAAATTTATAAAACCGTCCCCCACCGCAAACAACGAGAAAAATAGATCCTCCAGGCGTTAAAGCGAGAACGATGGAGGTAAGTGAAAAATTACATCGCACTCTATCTTCCGCAAATATCTCTTTCACGAACATACGTCAGTCTTCTAACAATCTCACACGCCAACGTATCGAGAAATGTGCCGGGAAATGCCTTACGCTCGTCAGGTACACGCGGTTACAGCTGGGACACATTTATGGTCGTGTCCTATCAGGCTCAGCTTGTTCCAGGAGTTTTATGTCCGGTAAGTGTCACTTGGGTTTCTCTTCGCTTTTCGTGGACAGTTCTCGAGTTGAAGACCGACATAAGCACTTACATGGGTATCCGAGATCCGGGTAATCCTAAAAACCTTCGTCTTCGGTTGATTCTGCGATCTGCCTGACATCTTATGAAGAAGGCGCAATGACGAGTAACGAATAAGCTGGTTTTCTCGAAGAAAGGAAGATGAGAGGGAAAGTAGTGAACAGACGGAGGATTTAGACGAGAATTGTTGGCTCGCGGATTTGCCAAGATCATGATGACGCTAAAGACGGAATTTCATTTCTACCGATCGAACAAGTACCTCGGTTGAAATAATATCACGATACTGCCACGTATATCGTGACAGCAACAAGTTTAAATTGGTATCGAGCTAGTCGGTCAAATGCTGACTCTTGATCTCGTTGCTGAAGAATACTCGTCACTTCGAGAGGCAATCAACGATCAAGGGGCAAACGATAAAGTGACAGGCTTCTTTGGAACGAGTCTCGATTAACTGGACCGTGTTTTAAACTTTAATACACGATGAACGATCTTGTGTGTCAACAGAGTTCAAAAGTTTCTGTCCGATAATAGCGCGAATTTAACAAATTAACTCGCGAGTTCGAAATTCGCCGAATGCTAAAAGTTGGAGCAAAGAAAAGATACCGTATCAAATTCCGACGTTTTCCGAAAACGTCTTGTCGATCGTCGGATATACGATTCCTTATCGAATCGCCGATAACAGCTCGTTTAACACCCGACATTTGTTATCCTTTCAATCGTTTCCTCGTTCGTCGCCGCCCGGTGGTGTCCAATTGCATTTCAGCTGATTGCAACTCGACGACGAAATAAAACGACGGTCCCGTGTGCACACGGGCTTCGAGGATATTCGTTGTTCGACAACCGATCAGCGCCGGTTTCCCCGTTGAACTTTCACACCGCAACTTTAAATATCTCCGAATGAAGGCACGCTAGAAAGCAATCAAACGATTGGACGGTTCCAATCGGTTCCTCGTGAGCTATAAGTGCCAAGCGGTTCGCCAACGTGCAGATATCAGGCCGTTTTTGCGGCTTGATCGAAGGCTGCTATCATAGTGGGAACGTGCGGATATCGAAGCGGTTTATTGTAGTGATTTAAACTCGCCTCTCGCCTGACTGTCGAGTGCTCGCCCGAATTTCGACAAGTTCTGCTCGTTTGTGCTTCGATTTTACAATCAACGACACGGCACCTGTTAAAAGGCTGATTACAAAGAGTCCACGGAAAGTTCGGCAGAAGGCAAAAAACGTAGGCAAATTGAGAAAAAATGTCGGACATTGAATTCGTTCGATGAAGGGTACGCGTTTCGGATAAAGGAACAAAAGATGCATCCCCGCAGAGTTCATTGTCGCTTATTTTCTCATTGTTCTCGTAAATACCGTGGCTCCGGTTCAAAATTCGAATCATAACTCATTCCCGTTTTCGTCGTGCCACCCGCTCTCTGGTATTCCCTGTTGAACCCGTGGTACGTGCATCCAAGATATCGAGAGTCACGAGCGTTACGCAGCAGTTGTTGTTCAACTCCCGCGAAATGTCCCTTAAACGTACTTAATAATACACCTCATTACAGTCGGTGATATATAATGAGGCAGACGCTGGCCTCGCTTATCGCGATTCGTGCTCCGACCACGAGGACCAGCTTCGTCCCGTATATTTTTTCCCCCATAGCACGATCTCTGCATCTAAACTGGTTACAAACTGTCGCGAACTAACGTTATCGTTATTTACTGGAGTAGCAACTTCCCTTTGGCTGCCACGTCGCCAGTTATGACTTTTCTCGTTACCCTGGTTACCAGTCCTGCTTTGTCCCTTAAGAGGTATGGCTCTAATAAACAACGAACGTTTCGTTTTAACGAACCTTCAATTAAATTTTGCGTTCACGTGTCCTCCACTGATCAAAGCGGTTCTATCGGTTGCTCCCTTTTCTACGATAACTGACTCGAAATAGATTCGAGTACACGAATCATTCACGATACTTTCCTGTTGCGAAATGGCTGTATCGAAACGATTTAATTTGTCTCGAGCTGATCAGGACGACGTCGTTCGTATTCGACTAGTGGGTCAAATACCGAGTCAAGTAGCAACATGGACGATGATGCATTGAAAAGGTTATCGCGATGAATGTTGTCAGAGTCTGTGACACGAGTCTCTCGTGAAGCGAGGCGATCGATCTCGGCCTGGATCGCTCGTAGGATCGTTAACGTTCTCAACGAAAAGTGTGCTTAATTGTAGGGTCACCGCGTCGTTCTCGTCGGATAGGGCGTAATTAATTTGCGGTTACAACGCGTGCACACGTGTCCCCGCGACCGATGACCAATAACGGTAATTATACTAATTAAGTTCGTGCCTAAGCGCGGCATGTTGCCCGTCTCCGCCTACTAAACACACTCAATCCATCTGCAAATATTAATACAACCGAGACGTACATATTCCTCGTCTAATCTGTTACCTTGAGTCAAGATCAAAAATCGAGTAACGGTGTTACCGTAGTCTTTCACTGACCTCGTCATTTTCTTCAGGGATAGGGTGACCTCTTCTGGTCAAAATAGAGTTCGTGAAATCGATAGGAACGTTTATCATTCGCGTTTAATAAAATATACATAGCGTTTCAGCTGTTCTCAAGTGTGCTCGAAGAAGAGGTTATCGAATACCTCGCCAGACTTCGATCCAGTGTCCATTAATGAAGAACAATTACGCGAATTAGCGATAAGTAGCAACTTGAGCTACGAGATTATTATACATAGCCGCGATGATTATTCGATAACATGCTCCAGTACAAGATTGATTTATACCAGAAGTTGCATGACAAAGATGGAGTATATCGGTGTCTAGAATAATCGATGTTGGCCATTACCAAGTCAAATATTATGCGCCGAGAATTCGTTGTCAAATTCTCGTGATACCGAAGAAAATTCCATCGACGTTTCCGGTAGAAGATTCGAGTCGAGTTCATAAAAATTTCACGAAAATATCTGACGGTGGAATATACGGGTCGGTATTGTTGTTTCGCAAACCGCATCAATGGAACATCGTTGAATAAATTAAAGCGCATTGCTTAATACTTAATCAAAGAATTTGCATGGCACTTCATCGACAAACTATCCAAGGAATTCACGGAAACACAGATTAGACGAAAGCGGTGGCGGGAACATGCAAACCGCATAACTCAGCCAACATAAACGTGGTTCCCTGACTCACGAACTGAGGATAGTTTCGGATATGCGGATTAAACGTGGCCAGTGGTTAGCTCTTAAGTAAATTCCGCGATATCTTTGCGTTGTACACATCAATTTCATTTCGTATCAAGTGCCATCCCCTTCGAAGTTTCAGCACCTTACACAAGTAGCCACGCACTGAATCCAAAGTTCTCTGCATTCTATCCGCTCCGAACAAATTGAACGACCTCTTTAAAAACTTCTCTCTTTAACTCTTTAAATTCTTTACTCGAACGCCGTTAGAATCAATTTTCGTTTCAATTTCATACGTCGAATTATTACCGAGAAAAAAGCAGAGCGAACCAGGAGAAAAATTGAAATCGAAGGATGGCAGAGAGATAAGCCGGAGATAACGCGATTGGATAATTGATTCGGTGGCTAGCGAGTGCCGTTTCCCTTTGATTAAGCGGTTTCAATCCCGGTGGATATCCGTAAATTTGCAAGATTAAAGTTCGACGTGCTGCATCGTAACCGGAGAAGCGAAAGAGGACGAGTCGGTACATCGTTTGTCGAAACTAAAAATTTAAACGCGCTGACTGCACGATACGTGTTCGCTGCACCCATGAACGACGCAAGAAAGCTGACCGTTCAATTACGCTGTCCTTGCACGTGACTAACACCCTAATTATGTATTTAGTCTTAATTAGACAGGCGTTAGGTGGGGTTGGGCGGTTGGCTCGGCGCAAAAGTTCGAACTCCTCGTGCTCGGCTAGTTTGTCGCGCCAGCTGGCGCGGTTGGCGTGGAAATTTTGGTTCGCGGTAGAAAAATCGACGACAGGAGGGATTAGAATGTCATAATAATTCGCTGGCAACTTCTGTCGCGGCGGTAACTTTCAAGTTTTCGAAATTTCCCCGGAGATTTTCTCGCGCGCCGTTATCGTGGATTCAGTTTCTTGAATTTCCACGGCTTTCGAGATTTTAATACCCACGCAATTTGACCCAGTTAAACCGGATAATCTATCATAGACACGGTTGAAAATATTACCGGAAGATTAATGCTCTAACCGGTACGATAAAATGCAGTTTTCCCTCGGAATTTCGACGTCTTCGACTCGCGAAAGATCCGTCGAGCGTCGTATCGAGATATAATCGAATGTTCTCGATCGTCGCGAATCAATGAACCCGTACCGAAATTGCGAGAGCGAAAAATGACGATCGAGCCGACAGAGAACGCTAGATACACGTAGCGCGGTTCAATCGATATCAATTAACCCGTTTCGAGCATCGAGAGTGGAACTTACGCGCGAGCTGTTCAATCCACTTCGTGCACATAAGTGGTTCCACATCGGCTGACCGTGCGAATCAACCATTATTGATATCTCCACTTGCGTACGGTTCCAGGAGAAACCTTATTACTTTTGCTTTCGACGAAGAAAGCGGCGCGGACGCGGTTGAAAAATTGCCACGGAACTTTATCGAAGTCGCATCGATAAATTTCTCGGTGCTTAATAATCCTGCGATTCAGTGATGTTTACGAACCTCGTGTTTTTGTTAGCGGGTAAAGTTGTACGTACATCGTTAAGCTTACCCGAGGGTAATGTACCTAATTTCCTCGAAAACTTCTCGGTCGAGTATTTCGCTACTTTGCGGCAGCGAACTTGCGCAATTAGACGTTCAAGTTCGTAACTTGGCCAACTTTTCAAGCGGAAGCAGCGATGGTAAGCCTACGTTCAACGATTCGGCTTTAAATCGCGTCGAGTGTGTTCTTCGATACTCGTTATCGGATTATCGACACGGGAAAATAAAATTTGCAAAACGTGCAAGTTCGCTGTTAAAAGAAGACCAAGTTTTAAATAATTTTTGTCGGGAAGATATTTATGGACGAAACCGTTTCCGTCGCTTCTCGATTAAGCGACGATCGACGAACGGAGACAAGTATTTCTTGAACCGATTTCGATAAGATTGGCTAGTTGTAACGAACGCGAAAATAGATTTATCGAATGAATTATTTGATTCGGCGTAAATAAAACGAGCGTGTAAACCCAGTTTAAAGCAGGAAGATCCAGTTATCCGGTAGAGAAAGGAGTGATCCTTGGCCGATGGATTTTCGATGGGGAAGAGCGTTTCGCTCGAATGATTTTGTCGATTCGACGAAACTTTCCCTCGGGTACTTTTTCACGAAATTCCTTTTCCTTCTACTCTGTTCGTTCGTCAGGAGACAAGCACGGCTCACGGGTCTGATATATTGGTCCGATAGGATGGGCGCGGGGTGTGCTCAGACGTTATACCCATTAAACGTTGTGACCCCGACGCCGAGGAAAATTGCCAAGGTTATAGATAGCTTTTTAATGGGCGTTTCCGTGCGCCGCTCTTCCGTACAGCCGGTTGCACGCAAATATCGCGAGAGTCGGAGCGTCGACCGCAAATAATCGCGAACCGTTCGGCAATTGGACGAAACCGAACGCGACAGAATGGCAAACCGATAAAGAAACTCGGTAACAGAGGCAATAACCCGGTCCAAAGGACCAATGACGTTGACAGCTGTGATTTATTGGAGCCGCATGGCTTTGCGATTTCGCCTCCTATCGCGTAACTAGCTAGGTTACATTGCCGGCTAACGTCAATATTAATAGCAGACGTTGGCAATGACAACACACGTGCCAGCTGCTTTTCGTTTCGTTCGTGTCCGGCCATAGGTTGACGGTTAGCGCTGGTTACACGCGTCGTTGTTTACGACACGCGGAGGCAAGATGGGACAAATATTTGCGTGTCCAGCTACGAGGCGATTTAACAATTACACGGACCAAAAGGTACGAGTTAGCTGGCCGTTTCAAAATGTCGTTGTTTCGTTCCCAGGACCGGAAATATTCGTATCCAATTGGCGACACTGGCACGTATTTTTCGCGAATATCATCGCTCGCAACAAACGAGTATTTGTCGTGTTTTTTTTTCTCTCTGTTCTTCCTTTTTCTTTGTTTGTTTGTTTGTTTGTTAACGAGAGTGCTGGTTACGTAGCGTGCATCGTGTCGGTGAAATACATTCACGGAAAATGGCTGCGCTCGTCGGCAATGCAAGCAATTACCTTTCGAAATGAAAGTTACGCTGTCGAAAAAGCCGTTGTTGATGACGTATTCGTGAAATTAGTTCGTGCGTCAAAGAAAACGTATTACAGCCGCGATTTCGAATATTCGACGAGGAATTGTCGGCGAATATTATGTCGAATAAATTACTCGTTAATGCGAAACGTCGACTGCTTGCGCGAGAAATTATCGAAAGAGTCGATCGCGTTTTCTCTGCTCGAAAACGTCATTTCACATTTTCCGCTACAAACTTTTCCTATTACCCGTTTCTGTAGCTTTCTCGTCGCTCGATCGAATCATTGAGCTTGTAAGATCGAAATTTTATTACTCCAAATAAAATAACGTTCTACAAGAGAGTCGGCTAAATTTTTCCTAGTCCAATTGTGTCTGAAAAATCACGCGAGATCTCTTCGACTCGTTTATACAATCTCGATGTACGTCCATTTAAAACGGCTTAAACGAAGGAAATCGGCTGAACGATTCCGAGCACGATCGAGTTTCGTTCGTGAACGAAGTAGCAGTTTCCGTGAAGTCAATACACCTGCGTCTTGTTAACCCAAGGAATCGAGAGCATCGAGTTCTGGACAAGAATCTCGGTAGGAAGCGTTCGGCCGTGCAAGCTCGCGTCGAAGCGAACGTCCATGGCAGAAATTCCTCTTTCATGGTTGCTATTCCAGGAATTTCGTGTCGCCGCTCGACAAAGTGCTCCTCTCGGTTGATATTTCGATTAGATATCCTTCGTTCGTTTAATTTCCACGTTACGAACGATAAACTTCAGGGTAGACGCGACTGTTCGCTCGCAAATGCGCTTTCGATGGACAAACGGTCGTTTGTTTGGGCAACGATTACAATAGTGACAAGTACAAGCGCGAAAGAAAAGAGTTTAGCAGCTGTGACCGGAGCTCGGGAATCCTTGCCTCGTCGAAGGAACGTTAAAGCGGACTTTCATGAGCCGGGAAGAAAATACGCCAGGCTGACGCGTAGTCAGCCAGGAAGAAAATCGTAGACGGTATAAAGTATACCTAACGACCGATCCATTGATTTTCAATTTTCGACGCGACACGAGCAGCGGCTCGACGCTGAATTAGCTCGGTCTCGATAGAGATTCGATTCTGGAAAAGTTCTGAGAGCCGATCCTGTCGTTATCGTTTTCGCCTCTTTTCCGAAGAATGCCCTTTCTTTGTGCCGCTCGTTCTTCTTCGTTTCGCCTTTGATAGAACTTTTCCGCGCAACAACCACGACTCACGGTACTTAGGAAGCGTACGAGTCGTGGTTTCGTTTGTTTTTCGATAGAAACTTTCGCGAACCGAAGCAGTTGCTATCGTTCGACCCATTTTCTTTGTATCGCGAGTGGACCGACGATCCAGATGCAAACGCGTCAGTTTTTGTTTTAATCAAGGATCAATAGTACGTCACCGATGCAGCTTTGCGGGAGGAAATGTTGAATTAAACGGATCGCCAGCGAAATGCTCGGTAGTAGCAGTCAGCCATATGTCCGACAACGCGGCACGTGGCTTTAAATGATAAATTTATGCAATGTATTTCAACAAAAGGTAAACAAACGTTGTAATAAACGGAATTCGCCATGGTTGTTCACCCCTGTGATTAATTTTCAGCCGGAAAATTTGTGTTTACACTTCCCCAATAAGTTTAATTAACGTAACAGCGTTATTCATAGCAGGGAAAGTGTAACGGAAACAAAGGGTAACGAAAGTTTCGTCCGTCGTTATAATTAAAACATCCAAACTCGTTTTCGCGTTTATCACGCGTTTTTCGCCGTGAAATATTGTACGTCAAGAGTCCGAGAACAAAGTGTCTTAAACGCGAGCAAAACTCGTCGAGTTCTAGCCTCTTAGCCAATCAGAATTCTCCTCCTTGGTTCAATATGTATATAATTATTCGACTAAATTGCCCTCTCATTAACGACCTTCGCGCTGTTCGCCCGTTTTCCTTCGTTAATTGATTCTCAAACATTAAATGTACACACGCGCGTATCTCCGACGAGGTTAAATCAGAAGTTTAACGATCCAAACAAACCTCCGACCGTGTTCTCTCGAGTCGAACCCCCCGTATTCTCCAAAAAGCAACCGCAGTTTCATCCCGGACGAAACACCATAAATACAATCGATGGTTCTCCGCACGAATTCCGGGTAATTGGCTCGAAACGGAATCCCTGTCAGCGTTAAACCACCGGAACCCGATCAAAACCCTCGACAACGATCCCCGAAGAAAGCTCGTCGCGACGTCCAGCTGCGATGGCCACCCTCTTCCAGCGCAGTTCGAGACTAAGTCTCGGAGACAGGAACGATTCTGGCGAGGACAGCGGGCACGAAATTTCCGCAACGTATCGATTGTGGTCGGGCGTCTTGCATTATCTTCCGTGCAACATCGGGTGCGCTTTAGTCGCGAAACGTATACACACGCGCACGCACACGTGCACACCTGTACACGTATCCAGCTCGTATTTCCCTTGCAATCTAGAACTGGCGCGTATTACATAAATTCATACACCGGGACCGAGGGAGAGCGGCCGGAAAGGGGTAAAACGGGAAGAGGGACGCGCATGGAACATGTTTCGCGCGATAGTGTACATTTGAGATACAGCGAGCGGACTACGCTTCTAATTCCGATGACGTATGAGCTTGCATAACCTAGTTTTCTGTTTGCCAGCACCGGTAATGAGTTGTCTAGTCCTCTCTCTGTCTATCCCAGCCCGCCTCGCCCCTTTCACCTGTAACCACCGAATCCCTCGTTCCTTTACGGTGCACCCCTCTGTTGCCCGTATCGCCCGCGTATCATAAATTACGCGACTGACAGATAATCGCGCGGTAAGCGAGTTCGAAACGACGTCGAGGACGAAATAAGGAACTTTTCAGAAAGAAAGCTCTGAAAGAATTTACCGGATTTATGTATAGTCTTCTCCTTCGAGGGAAGGTGTTACGACGAATTTTCTATCCGATGCTCGTAAAAGTTCTCGAAGTGGAATTATTTTAAATGAAACGCGAATAAATAGGATTTGAATTATCTGTTCCGAAGGTCGATGGAATCAGGGAAGCCCTCGGGGGGTTGAACACGGAAAGATTTCCGCGAGGAGCAACATTTTTCAAGGAACTACACGGAAAATGCTTTCCATCTTGGAAAGAAACTTTTGAAAGTGTATAACCACAGGGAAACTCGCCGTCCGACAGGGACAACTCGTGATAACTTTTTTATTCGTCTCTCTGTCGCGAAATTCCTATAACAAATGTTTGGATGGACGTTACACGGTCTCGCGAGTGTCCAGCTGCACCTGGCAGTGTTTCGTTCGATCATCCTCGAAATCGAATCCGTACTTCTATTTCTTCCATAAAAAACGACGGGAAAAAAGGAGGAGTAGCGAGATTTGCGCACTGAAAACGGATTTTCGAAAATACCTTTCACAGCAACCAGTGTTTACCTGACACGAGCCAGATCCTATTTCAAAGAATTCGAAAAAACATTGCAAATGTGTTTCCTAGAAAAGAGAATAATGTTTTAGCGTCCATTGTCACCAACATTCGCGCCAGAGAAACACGCGTGGAAAAAAAAAGAAATACCGCGACCCCATTGCGTAAAAATATAAAGACACATCGTGTCGCGCGAAGATAATCCTAGGTCTTTTTAGACATTTTCCGGACTCTCCTGAGTTTCTAGGCTTAGCCGAAGAATGGACAAAAATTCTTTAATATCCCCTGCAGCGAGAAACAAGTGAAAAGGCTGTTAAATATCGATGAGAGTTATTATCGAAGGGGAAACGGATATCGAGCATGGACGGTCCTCGAGGGAATTTCGTGTTCCTGACAGAGTTTTAACGAGCATAACGATTTCGGTGTTTATTAAATCGATCATCTTCCGCGAGCTCGCGCCACGACGATTCCAGTCGGATAAACGGGTATCTCCTAGCACGTAAACCGACGATTTTTCATCGTAGTCGTTCGCGAAACTCCTTTCATCGCCGTTTGCCTTTCCACGTAGACTACCTGGTCAGACAACCATGATGAAGGAGGTGGTTTGACCGAGATTTCGCGCCGACAGATCTTTCCACGAACGCTCGGAAGCTTCTAACTTTGGACGCGAACAAATTCGCCTTATTTTAAGATCGTTGCAATCTCGGATTCGACGATTTTTGCGGAACAGATTTTGGACAAGAAACTTCCGTAAACCTGTGTCCCGTATTCGTCGGAAGTCCGCACACCTTGTTAAACGTAACGAATGTTCCGGAGAAAAAGAAGGAAGGTAAACGAGCGAGCCGAAAAAAGTCGCCGACTTAAAACAATTTAATCTGTTTTGTGGTTCCCGTGGTTGCGCGCGTCTTTCGGTACGCGGACAGAATCGTTCAAATTTACACGATTGGCATTAACGAATTGAACGGGATTATGCATGGTGTACTTTACTAGACTAATCGAATCGTTCATTCCCTTCGGTATTTTCTCGAATACGCACAATTAAATATTGTACCAGGTATATTTGTACCGTACCGCAAAACAGGAAAGTCATTTCGAGCGGGCGCGCGAATGTTCGCGTGAAATCGAACTCGGTTCGTTTACGAATACCGTATAAAACACATAATTACCGTTAATTACACTTGCAACGGGTTTCACCGCATTTGCAGCCGAGCAGCGAAAATATCATGAGCAGAGATTGGCGCGCAAAGTAAAACCGATGCATGTCGAAAGGGTTTTTCGCGAAACGATGAATTCATCATGGTCGTGCGTTGAACAAGTTCCCGTCGAAATGGTATTGTTTTTGATATGAAACGGCCGGTATTAAACGGGAAAAAACAGAAAATCTATTTGCCAAGAGAGATCGTCGAGCGCTCGTTTCGTTTCCCGCCGAAATATTTATTAAAGTTTTCGCGCGTTATCATGTCGTGATTTTTCGCAACAGACGGATACGAATTTAATCATTTTTCAACGAGATAAAATCCTGTACCACGCGTTTAAACTTTCAGCAGGCGCAGTTTGCATTGTACGACTGCTCTTTTGCGAGTATTTCTCATCGGTCTAGGCAGCCACTCGATTTCACGGGAAATAAAAAGTATCCTCTGACTGTGTTTCAATGGGAAACATGCTTGAATTCACCTCCGACCGAGGAGTTTCACCGCCCGGAGCTGGCACGCTGTGAAAATAAGATAAACGAACGAGATTCTTCTCAAACGAACTCTCTCCTGGCGTGTACGGTTACTCGACGTTTCTCAAGGTGTCGTCTCGCCGAACAACGACTGATTACAAAGAATTTCCACTCTCCGGGAGAGAAAATCGATATTTTTCTTACTCTTTACTTACTTACGCGAACGTGGACATAAGCACAGACCGGACGTACAGTAATTTCGATAAAGAAATTTTTCAAAAATATTTAAAGTCGAAAATATTTGCGAATACTTTTCGACTTAAACGATCGTACCTTCCGATACGTTTTTTGCACGGTGGAGCGCAGGAAATTCAGCTCGGAGACGTGAGAAGCATCAGTGTCTCTTTCGCGGAGAACACGGAGAGCCGCGACGGAAGACACCGGAAATATATTATCCGGGAGGGATGTTTCCACCCCCTTATTTCGCGTTTCAGCCGGAGGGCGAACACTCTCCGTTGCGAGAGCCAACCGTTGCTGACGACGAGGACACAAACGAGCCTCAACTTTACCACCGACACCCCGAGTGTCCAAATAAATAATGCTCCTTATTTGTTATAGGAATTGTGCCCGGCAAGGGATGAAATCTGCGGCTGCCGCACCGCTAACAGCCAAGCCAGAAATCCGTGTGATTAACTGCACCCTTCGCCGGACGATAATTGCTCTACAAATACGCGAAATTTATTGCGAATTTACCGCACGACGTTGGAACACGTCCCCTTCGAATCGGACTCGACTTTCTGGCGACAATTGCGTTAGACGGCCGAGTTAGATAAACGATTATCCTTTCCTCGTTGCGCTTCGCCGACAAACCTCTCTCTTTTACTTCGTACCGTGTACGTTCTCGCTGATTTACAGAAAACGTGTGCGCAGGGTTAATGATAGGGGTTAATTAGCGCGATTCGATTCGACTCGAAGTGTTTCGATTCGGCGTAATTGAATTCGTCGCGATTCGATTCACCGCGTTCCGACTCGACGCGTTCCGATTCGACTCGTTGCTACTCGACTTGTTCCTAACGCGATCGAACTCGATGCGTATCAATTGGACAATGACCCATAGTTTAGTCACGAATGAAATTTCTGTCGATTAAAAATCGAACGTTCGAGGATACCGGTTTGAGACATCGTATCGAACATTTGAAAATGTTCGCCGAATCCGCGAGATTTAGCGCATCCGTTACCCGTAAAGCCGGAAATTGATCACGTTCCTGCTAATAGAATTTTTATTCGCGTGACGCTACCGCTTTCCGCGAGAGCATGCAATCCTACCGCCGATTCTCTTCTCATACTCCGCACGAAGCTACACGATTTCCTCGTGAAAACGTTCCTACCGTCAGGTATAATAAATCGAGACGGGGTGTCTTAAAGTCCCGCCACGAGCCGGGCTTGCATCCACTTAACGGATTTTACGTTTAACAGACGAAGGGAAACGTACAGAGAAAACAGTCCTCTAAATCTCGAATCTGTCCCCTCTATTGACGTTGTACACGCTCGAAATGGTCGCTAGAGCACGGTTTTCACTGGAAAGAGATCGTCGAGAGAACGTGTGGCGAGCAAATGGGCGAACAGCACGAGAGACCATGAAAGACTCACGTTCACCACTGTTCGTAGGATAGCGACAAAGTGTTAAAACTCATCGGGCGTGATTCGACGGTTCTTGCGCTCTGAAAACATCGGAAAATGGGGCAGAAAGGTTCGACCGGTATTTTACAACAGTTTGTGAAACGCTGTCGCGATTCGATGAAGACAGTCCAGATATTTTGCAAACTATTTTACGACGATCGAAATTACGGAGGAAATTAATTTCAGACGAGTTCGGCATAAAATCGATAACGTGGAACATAAGCTGAAGTAAAAGGAAGTAAATAACAGCGATATATAAAATATCGGGCAATATTTAATACCATTATTATTCTACCATTGTTTACAATTGATCTGCTGGATTATTAATTGCAATTAATAATCTAGTGCAGGTGTGAACGCAGTCGATGATATTTCATTGTCAACTAAATTCATAAATTAATATTAAATTAGTTTGTGATTAATAACGTTTGATAAAAATGACAATGTTATATTACGGGTGAATTTAATTAATCTATCGGATACGTTGAAGTTCGATATTGAATATCTACGTAACAAATAAAAAGACAAGAATGATTTACGTCGAATAAATCAGAAATGTAATACAGTTACGAAGTTCTAAAGATACACTTCTGTTCGCGAGATTGCTTGCGAAGAAGTACAAAAATCACACTTCATCATAGTACCTCCGATAGTTTCTTAAATCAGCAGGTTCGATAAGTATCAAACAGAAAAGAACGCTGAGACAACCAAGTGAACGAACGTAAAATCCGTGTAAATGTTTATTGTTCGACTGCAGTTTAAATATTTGATCGAACCAGATGGGGCAGATAAACCACCAAGGAAAACTGACTTCGAATACACCAAACCGATCGTGTGCATTTTGTTGACCGCGAAAACCGCGATTGCGTCAATATTTTGAACACTGGTAATCATCGCTGAAATTATGAAAAGAATTCAAGAGCTTTTGAATATTCGATATCGATTCATACCGAATTGACTCGAATCGAATAGTAACGTTGAATCGAAATGCCTCTAATTGTTACGCATCGAATTGTATCGCATCGACTTAAATCACGTTCAATTAGAACGCGTCGTACTGTAACGCGTTAGAATGGGACGCGTCGAACTGGAACGCGTTGAATTGCAACCTGTCGAATTGAATCGGGTCAAATTAGCAGCTACCGAATGAAATCGCGCGGAATTGAACGGTATCGAGCCGAAACGCGGCGAATTGCGAGCGAGCGTTCTTTTTGACGCATGTGCGAGAACAATGGCGTTATAGGTAACGGTGCTCGTTCATGTTCGAACGTTTTCAGAAGGGGCACGCGATAAGGTTCGCGTGGTGACAACGGGGGAAAATCAAGTTCAAAGTCGACGCGAGTTCGTTACGCGGAGGACACGAGTTCTTTTTTCTCGAGAAACGGTGTTAAAATTCAGCGCGTTCAGCTTGCCGCCCGAGGCAGTCCAACTGGGTCATTAAATATGAGAGATCTCGTTGCCGAGACTCTCGTGGAGCGAGCTCCTACACGTCGAGGAAAGGAAAGAAAAAAAGAAGAACAGAGGACGCGAAGGTGGGTGGGTGAGCAACAACCCGGAGAGGGTTGAAGAGAGGAGTAAGTCTCTTGCAGTTGTTTCTAGGCTGCCTGACGCGCTAGACGCGCCACTCTGGATGCACTTTTGTATAATTTTACTTTAATTGCTGTTGAGACCCGGGGTATTCAAGTTTCTCCTTTCCTTATCTTTCTCGTGCTTCTCTATTTCTCTAGCCACCTACCTGCCTTCGTCTTGATGCTCGTCACCTCCTCGTCACAATCACTCCTTTCCGTCTTTCCCTTTAATCTATTTCTCTCTAAAGCTTTCTGCCTTTATTCCTTCCCTCCTTGGCACGCTTCAAACTCCCTCCTCACCTTTCCGCTCGCTACTGGGCTATTTACCTGCTGGCTACGTGTAGCATCGGAGTAAAACTGTTTTGTGCACCCGTTTCTTTCGTCGAAACAATAAACTGCGGAAGAATTGATTTTTATTTTCCTTAATATTTTCACGCGTTAACTTTCTGCGCTTTATAAGGATATTTATTACCTAACTCTTAGCCGTCGGTTTGATTCAATTCTCGGAATATGATCACGTTCGGGAGAGGATTTAACGCAAACTCGAATTTAGGGGAGGAAAGAGCATGTTCTCGCGGCTAGGTGAGTACATTGCACGTCTCTGAGAAACGGACGCAGAGTGTAATCCGCCTGGTATTTCTAAGACGTTATAACGAGGCGCCAGCGTTATTGTTTTTATCGTGGAACAGGACACGCCTCAGGATTTCAATTTCCGCTCTTCATTAACGCTATTCCTCCGCGAACAATACTGCCATCCGTGCGAAAGAGCAAACCCTCTGCACGACCACGTCGAGCGACGTATAATGGGATCTCGAGGTTGTGAGCCTCGTAATGGACTTCTCCTACAGGTGGATTTCAACGGAACAATGATTCGTCGCGTCCCGTGTGTCGTTGCACACCATGCATCGACGCCTTCCGCGTTTACGCTAAACAATTTCTATGAAATCCCGCTTTGACGTATACCTTTGCTATTCGTCGAAACAGATAGGGAATAAACGCAATTAATTCAGAAGCTAAATTGTCCCTGTGTATTACTAACAAAGCACCGTTGCCCGACAAAGAATATTAATCGGCACGTAAAAATATTTCGTTCAGCATGGTATTATGGAACGTAGTGTCGTTGTCCAGGACTTTGTTGCTCCACTAAGGTGATCCTTTGTTATCGTCCTCTATCCAGAGCTTCCATAAGCACTCAAAAGAAGCGAAAGCCTCGAGCTCTTCTCGTAGCCTCGATGGCTTCAGATGTTATCAGCTTGCCTCGCAATGTTTATCCAACAGCGGACTAAGGACCAAGAGGTTCCTGCACTCTTTCACCAACTTTATCAGCCATTTACATCGAGCCCTTAACACGAACGTTTCCCTCTACGTAGAACATGTACGCGGCCATTGAAGCTGACTGATAGGTTTTCGCCTTTCCTTATCGCGCGGTGCCGAGATCCGTAACTTTTTGTTCGACGGAACAGGATTCCCGAAGCGAAACGAGAGTTTCAATGACCAGCCGCGATCTTTCGAGGTTACTCGGTCTAGGATAGCGATTTCACGGGATCTCGAGATTTTTCTGCTCGTTTAAACAATTCGAAGCGTTCAATATTCATCGAGATAGAAATTCGAATGAATATTCAAGCGAGGGCGTGGTGATTATACGTATAGAAGAGGGGCGGGACCGGCATTTAGGTCACGAAGGTACTAACTCGCGACTTAAAGATAAATCTCGACGGCGCTCGCCACGTGAACGCCGGTGGAACGCGTAAAACACACTCAGTCCTTCATTTTTTGTCCAAGCATATTTTTCTCCTCCGTAGCTCGCTGTTAAATGGCGCGTACACACGCTCCTCTTTTTCTCCCTTCTTCCTCTTTATCACGTGTTCTCGTCGCTTTTCATTCCAAAGTTATTTCGTTGCGCCCGGAAACGTATCCTAATGAAGAGGGAATAAAAGCTCGACGGACGCTGATTGCAGAGAAGAAAGTCCCGAGTTTGCCTAGGAACGAAGTTATCGCGAATTCAAATAAGAGCTGGCTCGTTGCGATTTGAATAAGATCAACTGCCACGGGAAAGCGACGCGAATCGCGCCTCCGTTTCTTTCTTCTTCTCCTACTACTTCTTTCACTTTTTTCTTTAATTGAAATCAACGAAAACGTGTCAGTAGATAACGACACATATTCCTTTTCGTATCTTTGCAAACGAGCTCGTTAGAGAAGGTCCGAGATGCTAAGTCGTCGCTGAAGAGTAACCAATGTTCCGAGAGAAACGTTCAAACACGGTGACATGCTTCCTTTAATAAATTACTCGACACACTACTGCGATACGAAGCAGATATTCGTCGCGCTGAAATTCTCCAACCTTCCTTATTACCAACTTCAGACCGTAACCGTGCTCTGACTTTGCCAAGCGTATCGCTGTTCAACCCTCTCGTTCTGTGCGAATTCTCCTTCTTCGACCGATCTCGCCTTTCCGCGTTAACGCGTTAAGTACCGAGGAAAATTTTTCTGTTCCGATTACGTAAAGATCGATGGCCAACGTCCAACGCGTCAAGAGAAGTTTTTAATTTTTGTAAAAAAAAAAAATTCGGAGTTGCACCTTGATTAACGGCAGGTTAATTGCAATTTATGATGGAACCACGGGAGAACAAAGCATCGCGGCTGTTTGAAAGTTAAAATACTTGGGTGGAAAAAAGTCTAGCTGCAAAGGTATCTACTGACAAGGTGTATAAGGTGAGAGTTTTTTGTTCTTATGAATGAAACAGCAACTGAAAGGGCGGTGTTTTGCTGGCGTTACAGAGGGTCAAAGGGAACCGGTGACAGCCTTTGATAGCATTCCAGATAAAGATTTTACACGGTGTTTTCAGAAATTAGACTCGTGCGAGAGTAGACGTATCGAGTCACACAAGAAATTTCTTTATAAAGGCTGGTTCGTTGACTTTGATCATCTTAATTATCTTCTCTGTTAGTCGTAGACATTAAAGAAAAGTTTATACGCGCGAGTTGCATAGCATAGAAAGGCAAGAATTAACGGGACACGATTTGTCGCGTTTCCCCGTAGGCTAAGCCGGAATTAATTACATCGCGTGATGATCGAAATCTCTGGCCAACCGTGTTATTATTTATTTCTCTTGATACCCGTACATAGCCGGCGCTTATCGGGCCGGACGAGCGTCGCGATACCGAAACGCTTGATAATTGCGAAACGTCCGGGGGAGAAAGTTGGCTTTCTTGCGAGCCAGTCAAACAAATAAATGTTCCGACGGGTGAACATAAAACTCGTAATATACGAGACAGAAGGAATAGCGGCGATCTCTCGCGCGAATCCTCACGTACCAGTCCCATGCATCATATCTACCCGAGCGCCGTTCGAGCAGCCCCTTTCGACCCCCTCAAGCTCAACAACTTCTCCGACATCTTTTCCATTTACATGCGAGCACCCTACCGGCTTGTTCGATGCGCGTTGCATTTCGTATTCGTCCACGCGAATTTTTTTCCGTGCCAATGGCTCGCGAACACGTCTCGTAATTCTTCGTTTTCCACGTTGACCCGAGAGAAAAAGCCTCGAAACCTTTCCTTTTCTTCCCTCTTATCGGAAGATACGAGATACACGCGCTAACTTAAGAACACATAACTCTTAATTTATCCTTCGAATCCGGTAAGAAGCGGCGGTCGGTTGAAGGCGCGCAAATCCTGTGACCCTTGACCGAGAATAATTTAAATTCTTCGAACGAACGAAGATAGCGGCGGGAGGTCCCCTTAAATCTCGCAGGTTCACCGCGCTACCTTTCGGTGTTTTCGAGCGACCGATTTCCTGGAGATTCGCACTTAAACCCTCGTCTCCTTTGCAAATCTTCGTCGGATCGTCGACTGCTCCGGTCCCGTACACGGGAGAAAGCAATCTTGGCCACGACACGAACCCGATTATACGGGCGGACCCGATGCCAACGGTACTCCCGACTCGTCGTATTTCATCGAGAGTTGCGTAAAAGTTTTTCCCGTGCAACCAGCGTGCTCCTGATCATTAATTTTGAATCGGGCCAGTGCGCGGAATCAATCGTGTTCCATTTCCAGCCGACATCAAAGTGGAACCGCGTCAAAAGTCCAATATATCGCGTCGAACGGATGAATTTTTCATTCGTTTTAGGTATTAATATGCCGCGTGTCCTCGGCTCGGTTTTACCGAGTACGCGTTGCATAAAAACCTCGAATCGGTCGGGACGCTCGGGGCAAAAACTTCGACTGGATGATATCGGAATGGCCGCCACGAGGACCGCAGCACGCTCTTGAACGAGCGTGCAAGGCATCCCGATACAACTCTGGGCTTTTACGATAGCGAGTAAAGTCACGACAGGCATTTGAAACGCGGCGAAAGATCATCGCGCGTTACCGTTCGGCTTATCTTTCCCGTAAACCTCCGCCAAGCGATGCGATCGAACGGCTTACGCTTTACGCTCGCGAAATAATTGGGAATTATCTTGTAATCCTTGCTTGCCTCGATCCAATTCGGATTGGAAAAAAGACTCTCCAGCTACGGGTGCTTAAACGGCGAGCTCTTATCGATCCGTTCGATAAAATTACACGGAATTATGAAATAGTTCTCTATCCGCGCGGAGAAAATCGAATAGAAGGATTTCTGAAAATACGATCGGGAAAACCGAGCTTTCCGTAATTTCCGCCCGAGATTGGAACAATTTTGGTATCAAGTTCGAGAGCTTCCTGGCTGAACCGACACCGTTTCGCGAAAATTAAAGGAACCGATCTCGTCGAAACGAATCGGTACGGAAACTCGAGTAGATATTTGTTTGCGCGATCGTTATCCAACGTGTCGAGATCACCGCGAGAGTACCGAGCCGGAAACGAGTAACGTAACTTAATGCCTTGTCTTTCCGCATAAAAGGAACGCTCGTGAATTAACAATACCGCGATTCATCTTCGGATTTCATTGTGCGATCGTTTTAAGAACATCGAGTTGGACACACGCAGCGATCGGATCGAGAAGAAGTCGAAAGAGCAAAAGCGAATTCGGGAGAGAGCATGCATAATGGATTCGTGTTGCATGTCGATGCGATTTCCGATCCTCGATCGTATAAAAATGTCAGCAGCTTTACCGTATCCCGTCCTCCTTCTTATACCGAGTCAAAAACATTCTGCGCTGATACCGGACCAGAGCCAAGGTGTTTCCCGTTCCCGTTCTGAATAATTTTAAATCCCACCGACCGATAGCCCCAACTTGGGTCTACCTCCTTTCCGTGTCGCGACTATAACGTCCAACTTTAACAGCCCGAACACTCGATAGCCAGAGGACTTTGTTCCTCGAAAAATACCCTCGTAGCTCATTGGACAGAGACAGAGGGGGCGTTCAACTTCCGCGCAGATAATGTTCCGGTTTTGCAGTAAATCAGTTTATCGCGTTGACCCGGATACTTAGCCATTCCTTCGAGCTGTAATTCATACGAACGTTCGACCCGCTGCAACCTCGATCATCCTGAAATTTGAACGTTTCGATCTAGAATCGGTGCTCGGATGAATCGCTAATTGGACGTTCCCGTTGGTTTACGACGGTACTAAATTGTCGATCCGATTGCTCCGTGCAGTCTAGAAATCTTGGGAATTCGTCGGTTTCTCCGATTCGAGGATATTACGGGAGCAGAAACGTCGAATCAATTTTTTACACCCAAGCATCGAACTCTGTCTGGCAGGTACGCTGCGTGTTTGCAAATAAGTCACGCGCTTTCTCGAGAGATTCGAGCGGTAAGCGAACGGGGACTAGGTGATAGGCGGCGTCTTTGTGATATCGAATAGGTATAGCGAATCGATCAAACGCACGGGACTTCAGACAATGAGGCAATTGTGACTCTGACGCCTTCGGATAATTCCGGTTGGTGAGGCGGTTGTACGCGTCAAGCAGGATTGGTAGACTCGATCGTGCTTCCTGATGGCCAGGACACTCGACCAGAATCCCATTCGTGTGCTAGGTCTCGCGTAACCAGCGGCGAGGTTAGCTCGTGTGCACGCGGCCGAATCAACGGCACCGTAATCGAGTAAACTATTGGAGATGGATACATCTACAAACCTAGCATTCTCTTCTCCGACATCGTCGTCCGCCTTACCGATTCATGATTAATTCATCGACTACGTCCGCGTATTCGTGAAAAGTAATCCTCGGTTTCGAGAAGGGAAACGCTAGTTATTTTTGGGTAAGATTGAAAAGCGAAGTTTCGAAGTAAAATTCGTATCGTAACGGAGATAAGGAAAAGCGAGCAAATAAGCAAAGTGTTCAGTTCGGTAACTGTATCCTCGAAACGTCGTCCCCTCGCCGGGATCTCGTCGAACAGTTTTCAGTGGTCCGTTCAGCGGAACAGGTTGGCTTCGATTCGCGCAGACTGCACAGTTTTCAAACTCGAGACCACGAATATCGTCGAAATCCCGGCTTCCCTCTGTCTTCTCGGCACTTTCCAAACTGCTTTAAGAATTTTCTCTGTCGCGACCAATCCGACCAATTTCTTCCAAGCCTACACACATGAAACCGTTTACCTGGAACCCGCTGGAACGTGCACAAATTCTATATCTTTGTAATTCTTCGACCGCGAAGATTGAATCCTCCTCGGATTTCCAAAAGACACTTTTTACGACTTCGAGTCGAGGGAACTTTCCGGATCGAATATGAATACAAATTGTTAGCTCGGCGTAGATTTCGACGAGCTGGCTTTTTTTTAACTGTATCCTATGCCCTACCGCGCGATGATGCGATCGATAGAACGAGTTCGATGACCGGTCATTCAAAGGCACTCAGCCTCGTTTCATCGTCAATTTATAATCAACGCAATGCGCGCCTTTGAAGTTACTTGTTTCAAACAATGTTGTCTACGAGACACACGCGTCAAAGTCTCTGTCCTGACACGATTATGGACTTGCGAGGCAATTATCTCCTTGACGGTCTTCGAAGACACAGCGTTTCGATGACACAAAAGCAATTTTTTATTCTAGCTTTTATTCATTCGAAAACGGATGGTCCGTGAATACAGTCATCAAGAAGATTTGAAGGGTTGCAGTCGAATACGCTAATCATCTCGATTTCTCGCTTCCTGGTGCACGACACGCGTCGGTCGTGTACCGTCGGGTGTTCTTTTGTGAGAGTTTCACAAAAGTGTCTGGTGGCTCTTTCCGTAACTAAGGGACGAACAGAGGCGAGAAAGGAAGAAGCTTCCAAGCTGAGGCGACACTCTCCTCGTCCTTTCTATCGTTATTGCGCTGGCACGGTGTGCCGGTATCTCGAGGGCAAACAATGCGTGTCTGCGAAGGTATACGTTCTTTCTCCTCCCTGTTTTTCAATGCACGCTTCCCTTCGTCACGACCATCCGGCTTCGTTCTTCAGCCACCGGAGCACAGGCTGTTTTGTAAATCAGAGAACTTGCTTAAAGTTGCTAGCTACGTGTCCGGTCTTGTTGCCCGAGAAGAAAGAGACTGTCCACGGTTTACCGATTTACGAGCCAGAAACCGCAAACACGGCTCGTACGAATCTCTTGGAAAACCGGCTAATTCGTTGATTGTTCGAAACAGCTGCTAGTTTACCGGAACTTATTCGTATCGCGGTCGCAACTTCACGAGTATGTGCTTTCCTCTTGAATTCTGTTAGCCGAATAACGAGTTTCGAAACGGAGAACAGTATACTCTAATGGATTTAAACAGAAGAAAGAATCGGTAAGGGTTCGGTGATATTTTCCCTAACGTTCAGAAATTTATTCGGAGGCAAGAAAACGAGCGGGGCCATCGGCAGATAAGAAAGGCGTCGAATTTTGAATCGCCGGGACGCAATTTAGCGAGAGAAAGTCGGCAAAGAAACTTCCTTCGGTAAATAGCTCCGGATAAATAAGCCAACGGGGATCAAAGGCTTCGACAAAGAATTCATGCGACTATGGAGGGGTGGCGAGTGAACGCGATGGCAAGAATCGCGAGGATTTAAGTGGAATGTGCTGCGCCATATTGTGGCAAGACTTTTCTTATCGCGCCCTTTCGTCCACCGCCACATTGAAAGAACTCGGGGAGGCTAGATAAAAAGGGATGGCAATTCACTTGCCATTTCAAAGTTCGCTGCGAGCCCAAGTTATTCGGGAATGCTATACCGGTTTCGCTAACTTCGTACCCTGGAAACTCGCCACGAGTGTGTTCTCGATCTATCGGCATGATTTTTTTAACAACTTTGTGGAGAACTTTCGCCCGAAGTATTTACGAGCCCATTTCGAGAGTGGTATCGCAACGAAATTTGTGCGCCGTTCGTGACGTATCCGGTTTTCGTACGGCTTCGTTTATTATTCGCGGCTTGTTATTCGTTTTTAAACGAGGATGACTCGCTTATCGTGTTTAAATTAAAGCCCGCATCGGCCGCGCAAATAAACATTATTACGCGAAATTAAGTTACAGAGCATAATTAATCATCCGACTGGCGAATTAACGCGAAACATGATTTTCGCGATAGCTTTGATTGAATCGCAGCGGTAGAATAGTATCGGCAAGTAGTTACACGAGCGCGACACTGGTATTAGTTTATGATTCGTTTCGCGGTGTAATTGTAAAACAATAACGTTACACGAAGTGCCGGATTCGATGATTATCAAAACGAAATCTAGTTTCGACGCTGATGAGCCATTGTTTATTCGAGCTCCCGATCGAAACGGTTTCGTATCGGTTTCGGCTCGTTTATTCGCGCTAATTGAGCGGTTGCCTACGATGAACTTCTTCTGGTCCGCAACAATTGCCGATGGATGCGGTGTAACTGTTTTATTTCTCCAGGCTTCATCACGAAGCGCGAACAAAATTACAATATCGGTTTACACTTGTTTCGGGTTCTCGTTAATCTTGACACCGATTCTCTTCTTGTTCGTTACGAATCAACTCGATCAATTAATTGGATGTTTTTGTTGTCAAAACTCTCTTACGCAATCGTATCGACGAACCAGTAAATTGTACCTCGTTAACAAAATTGCTCGACAAATCTTTATACGCCTGCGGGGGTATGATCACTGAATTTCATGATCGAATCGCCTGAAAAATATCCGTGTAAATGGAACAGGTTTTTAATTGTTTTGTCCAGCAACGAGTTTCTCCTTCCTAAAATTGGAAAAAGAAGAGAAAGCAATTTCCCGCCACTTGACAGGCTGTTCCTTTTATCCCGAACAGTGTTTTCGATCGTTCTGGGAATTGTCAGCTGCGCACAACTCGTGCATCGAATATGATCGCGCTAATGGCGGCACGTACTAATGCAGGGTTACTATAAAAATACTCCGGGGACGCATTACGCATTTTTAACTAATAGATGGGATTGCGCAACGATAGAGAGGAATACCAGAAATGGCTCTGGCGACCCCGTGGAATCGGCAATTCAAATTTTACTCTTCCCTATTAGCGATTCCGCGTTAATTTATCGACTACATAAATAATACGAACGATAGAAAAGCCGAAACAGCGATTATCGGGAAACGTTATAATTTCAACGCTCTGCTATCCTCTTCCGGTTTCTTTTCTGGATAACGTTTTAATTCGCGATGATTTTGATGCTCGTCCACGATCAATCACTGATGTAATCTCATTGATTAATAGCATTTCCCGTTGCGTTCGAACCACTTTCCAGTGTAATTGAACGATTGGCCATTTTCGAAAGGCTTCTCAGAATAAGTGCCTATGTCGTAAATCAACTTCCGCTCGAATTCAATCATTTCTTATATCGAATGTGGTGCGAAGATATCTTTTAATGGCGACGTTATCAGAAGGTGACAAGTTTGGAAAAGATCTGTCATGTTTCTACAGTCGAGTAACGGACTCCATTTTGTAGAATGACCGAATAAATGTTAAAATTAAGTCTACTCGAACGAGGTGTATCACTTTCCTCGACATTGTACTCGCTTCTTTGTCGATATTTCCCTGAAATTTTGATAATTTTGATCTACCTCGAGCAGCGTTGAACACGGAATGGAGATGAATGGTGCTTCGGTTCACTGGCAGATAGGTATCGTAATACGCGTCGTGTCGGACGCGAATGAGAAATTATAGACTGTTCATCACGTCGCGATGCCTGTCATGCAATAAAATCGTTGTAATTGATGATCCGCGGCTTCGAAATCTTAGCGATCTAAAAAAATTCGAGGTACAGGCAAAGTCGCTCGTATTCGAGAAGCAAAAGGATCGGAGATTCGAGTGCGTTCGACCATTAGCGCTATGGAGAACAATGGAAGAAGGGAAGATAGGTAGATACAGTGGGGAAAAACGAACAAGGCGGACGAAAACTAGGAGAGAAACAGCGAAAGACGAGAGACGAGAAGAAAGGGGACATTACGAGACTCGCGGCAAAAAGGCGAATCAAACAGGCCGTGATGATAGCTGGGTTGCTCTAATCGCATTAAACTCCAACGATTCTCGATCCGGGAGGAAGAGGAAAGTTCCTTTTTGCTATCCGCGCGCGTATCGTGCCCCCTTGAAATGTCTGTAAACGAGCGAAGCAACGCGCGAAATTGTGGGAAACATGACAGGTGCGTGGAAACTCGCTCCGTGTATCCGATGAACCCTCTGAGCGTTATCTTCGCCGGGGCATCGAGCCGGTAGTTAACGTTACAGGAAGTAATTTAACCTGGCTAGGCTTTCATAAACACGTTGGGGATGAAAAATTAAAAAATAATAAGGGCTAAACGAGATTGTCAAGAGGACTGTCACTTTCATTAAATTTCTCGTTTCGCCGAATAATGATTTCTAAATTACGCCCGAATATATATCCTCGTTAAAACGATCCCGCCATATATATTTTTTCATTCGAGCGCGATTTCTCTTCTGGGAAATCAATACGTTTTTATTTATTTGCCAATTATTTGCAAATCGCTGCACGGTATGAACGCGATTTATATGTCCGTAACGGGAGAATGCAATTTCATTATGTTTTCGATCCGATGTTACAAACGTTACAATTGGCGAGCATGCGAATTTAGCGAAACAGGAGGCCGCGACTATTAATTACACCGTAACACGGTTAATTACGTGCGATTCGAAGCTAACTCCACGGCAGTGTTGTAGAAATGCGCTAATGAACGCAATAACTGCGGGCCACGAACGGATCGAAACGCTCGGGGAATCGTGCCGAAGAAATACAAGCCGCGAACCTTACGTTAAAAAGTGTAATATGCATGCAACTTCCTCAAATTATTCGAGTTTAGTCAGATAAGTAAATCAAAGACGTGTACAGAAGCGACAGAGCAAGTAGAAGCGGTCGGTATGTGAACAGACAAGTAAACGTACGTCTGAATTGGTAAGCGTGTAAGCAGACAGTAGAGGTGGTCAACGCACGAGCAGACAAGTAGAATGTATACACCAGTGAATAGATTAAGACTGTGCGTGATAAGACAAGTAGAATATGCAGGTAGAATATCTGTCTGTGCAGGCAGAATCTATTGTTCCCAAGAAATTTACCTTTATAAGGGATGCTAGAACAATCTCTTTCTCGTGATTCTGCAGCTTTAAGTAAAATGTATTTAGCAGAAACTCATTTCGTTCGTGGACTGTTGTTCCGAGGGCAACGTTTCATTTTAAATGCAACAAGCGAACGGTGGTGTTTTTCGCAAGAAAAATGTCGGCTCTCGACGAGTGTCGAGATCACGCGGAACGGAAGTATCAACAAGGCCCTCGTCGCTTGGGCGTATCCTCTTTGATCACGTCACGATTATTAATTGCCGACAGTTACCGATGGTTAATTATATCAGCGACAACGTGCAAACGCGTAATCAAACTGTAAATTCCCGGCGTAGGCCGAAGGTTGCTTCGCGATCGAGTCGTAGCGCCACCAGTTGCCCGAGCGGTCGATGTAATTAAAAGTAACGGAAGCTCTTAATTAAGGTGTATAATTAAGGCGGACACGAATGCCGTCACGGGAGACAGCCTTTGAAAGAGGAACGCCGAACGAATCCAGACCGCGTGCCTTCAGAGCACTTATTTCCGTTTTCCAGATTCCTTTAACACCGCCACCCTTTTGTTCGTTACTTTCTTTCAATTCGACCGACTCACGGTCAGCTTCGAATCATTAATAAAACTGAGTCGGGGAATTAAAACAGTGCTACCTCGAACAAAAGCCTCTGCAATCATTCTGAATATCCAGCTCACCATTTTAAGACGTTATAATAGACAGAATTCTATAACGGTTATTAACCAGTTAACTGTGTCGATCATTTTGCAAAGTGCGCCCCAGTGTGTGTCGCGATAATCAAGCGATGACGGATATAGTCGTCAAACACACTTAACTGGTTAAATTATATTGGTCGATGTGTAGAAAATATCGAATTATCGACGCTAAAAATTGCAGGAGATATTCGTAATCATCGATTAGATCCGAGAGAATCTTGCGACCCATTTTCGAGCCGACTATCGCTCCTCCGCCTCGAAAACGGACAGTAATGAAATTAGTTCGACGAGACGACACCACGGTACGAAATAATATGCGGTTCGTCTTTCTGATCATCGTAATTCCTTTCAACGCTCTAGGAAGGCTCGCGTAATGCGCTTGGCAAAGTGGCCCGGCGGATCGATCGGAATTAAACGGTGCACCGATCCGACGAGACCGATAAATAAGCTTGAACAGCGGGGAATTAAGGGAAATTAAGCGAAGACCACCAACGACTAACCTAATTTCTCTTTCTCGTTCCATATTATCTTCTTAGACTGTGGTCGCGGCTCAATCTTAAAGTTTCCGATTCGAACAGTATATCACATCGTGTTCGGATTTCCCTGAGGAAAATTAGGTGATAGGTGTATTAACGGGAGTAAATTGTTTGCTTAACAGAAACGTCTCTTCGCTCTGTCCATTAGTTGACCCCCGGATCTCGTCCTTTACTTGGCATACCTCGCAAACACACGAGTGCAACTTCGCGTATTAAGCCGTATGGAACGGTCACCAGAAATCCGTATCACTTTGCTGAATGATAATGTCCAACCAACAAAGCTGTAATTACATACATCAAGATCTGTTGTTTCAATTAAAATTGCCCCTTGAGTGTAGAACGTGCGCGAACGGTAACAAGGATATATTGGAAACTCAATCCAGTACAATTTGTTACTCGCAAACCTGCGAAGCTCGTTCTCTGCTATCCTCAAGGTAGACATATAAGCTGCAAGGGGTATTAATGCATCGTAACTGCAGCAAACAGCGATACAGGAGGAAAGATGGAAGCTGTAACAACCTCGTTGCTCGTAAAACAAGTTCTCGACACGTGCGCGCGAAATAAACGATGATTTGCCATTGCAAGACTCAGCGAACATTCTTTCCCTTGTACGCGGAATGAGCCCGATCCAATTTATTGGCTTGTATCGTGTTAAGATTTTTTAATATACGCATTCCACGGGCACAAAGCTTCGTGAATAAAATGCGAACCATCGACGAATAAAATAAAGCGGCATAGAAGTGTCCGAATTCCGACTTTTTTCCCAGAAGTTTTCTAATACTACCGGAAAATATTGCTTTGTCCTGGAACCTGCATTATTTGCGAATAAAAGCCCTTGCGTCTGAACAAAACGTGCGAAGACGAATACGCTTTTTATTTTGATTTTCCTCTCTCGCGCTTGAACGGTCTCTAATAACGTTTAATAATGCAAAAAGAACATCCTTGGCAACCGTTAATTGAACGTAAACGAATTTTCGTGGCACGTAAATTTTGTATCCATCCGGTGGAGAAGCAACGAGTCCAGATTTCCGGTGAGAGCTTTCGTAATTCCGACGCGATTAATTATGCCGTTTCGGTGATATTTCCGTGAAAACCCTTAACGCTCTCCAGCTATGCCACGGCAACACTCTGCGCGTTGTCACGCAGCGTAATTTCTTCGTGTGCTTTCCGACGATGCAACCTACGCTACGGCACACAAAGCTGCAAACAGCTTTCAACGTTTCAAATTTCCCCCGCGAAGCTTTTAATTTATCAACCCTCGTAAAGCGAAGGAAACCGAGCTTCGATTCGACCGAAATCCGCCATAATTAACGTGTCTGTCCGACGAGCAAGTATTTCATTTGGCTTAACGAACGGCGCGGTTGCCATCAAGCCCTATTTTTCGTGTTCCACCGCGTATTAACGTGTTGCACAATTCAATGGCGGTTTTCGTTCGTCGGTTCACTTTTTAATACTGTTAGGTGGGACGAGCAGCAACTAGCCGCCTTAGAATATATCAAGAAAATCAAATTTCTGTTTCCGGCGAGATCGTGATGGAATTATACGAGCGTCAGCTTAAGCGGCGTGCTGCGTCGACCGTACGACGCTCGCGTTTTAACCGCGCGTCGCGGTTAACAAACCTTCCTTGCATTTAAAGTACGTGACACGGTGTCGTGAGAGGCTAACGTGTTCGCATTCTGCTGCTATCGTTAATAGAACCGACGATAAGGGGAACCTAATTCAAACGAGTAACCAATCTACACGGAGAGAACGAGTTTGCGTTTCGTTATCGCGACACGATACCCGTTTCTTGGATATCTGTTTGGATAACGATATTTAATGAACATTTATTGCTAACAGGTTTACCTCTATGGCGATAGTGTACTTTACGACAGTGAAAATTCCTCTCACCGTTTAGCACTCGATTCGGTATTGTTTTAAATGAGACAAATATTTGAGATCAGATTTCACTTCGACCGAGATTTAATCTCGTGTTATTTTCGAGTAATTCTGAAACTGTAAATTACCGGAGATATAAATTCACTCGAATGAATTATTTAAAAAACATAAATACTGAAATTTGGGTCATGTTGTTTGAAATAACGCCAAATTCTGGGTTTCGACAATTTATTGAATTATTCTTCCAAAAATGTTTGTGGCTCGTCCGCTTGTTACAGATACGTCGAAAATCTGGATTTGTTACGTTAATATTAACGAAAGCTGAAATGTAGTTAAAAGTTGAATACAAAGGATTCAGCCTCCAGTCAGAGATGTATTTAAATGCAGCTCTGAAACCACGTTCTATCAAAATTCCAGAATAACACCGAGAGAAATAATTACCGTATTGTAGAAAAACAGGCTCCGAGTTACGCGTTCATTATTTTTTTCTATCAAACGTGCAATTTTTTCTTTAGCAGAAAAACAAATAAATTTAAAGGTTTGTAAGAACGGTGAAGCGAGAGATTTAACAATTCGTATCTGTCGATAATTAAATTTCCAAGCTCTTTGCATGAAGTATGCATTGATCAGCCAATATCGAGATAATAGAAAGCCTTTGCACGAGCTACATAATTTTTCTTCCTCCCGCTAGATTGAAACGACGTTTTCATTGGTTACGGTAGGGCACGCCGAGATAAGTGATCCGAAGCGGTGGACAAAGAGGAGAACAACGCTTAGCGGTGAAGGTATCTTTTTCAAACCCTCTACTTCATCAATTTCAGACTCGACCCGCCGTGTACGCTTCATATTTTCTTTCTTACGTGTGCTGCTCGTATTCCCGTCGTCGTCGTAACATACTTTTCCGAGGGAAAAAATTAACGTCGTGGCGCGAACACGTTCCAGACCGGCCGAAAGAAAACTCCCCGACGATGGACGCTACTTCCGTCCACCTGCTACACGCATCTGGGTCAACGGACTCCGGCGATTCTTCTCCGATAGCGGATTTTCCGTGCGTTACACGTTGCGCCACGTATTATCGATAAGCATCCAAGCGTCACGCTGCCTGTTAATTTATTTAAATGCCGGCTCGTTAATCACCGGACTCGTCGTTTCTGACGAAGATCGAGAGACGTGTTCCTGACGCGTTACGAACTGCACGCGTTGCTTCTTCCGTTACGTCGGTTGTTCCGGTCACCAAGCGTAATCGAGCAAGTTTACTCGGTCTCTATATTCATTGCGTTCGAAAAAATAAATCGGCTGACACAGATACCTTTACGCGGATGACAACTGATGGACCATCGTTTTAAAGGAAATTCAAGATTACGATGTCAGGTTGGATGTCAGAAGAGGTTTGTGAAGTTTGCAACGCGGCTAACGTGACGTTTCGGATGACAAGAATGAGTCTTTCGAAATGACGCGGCAAAAAGAGAAATGCGAAGAAAAAGCTGGATGGTCTTTGATCGATTCAGCGATTAAAAACCTCTCTTTCTAAACGGGAATAAGATTCGTCGCTTCTTGTAAAAAAATATTTGATGCAAAAAAAAGAGGCAAAAAAAGAAACGCAATTTCGTAAACGTAATATTTTTAGAGTGAGAAAAATATGTGAAAACTCGCCCCATTCCGGCGGACTTATCTCACTTGAAATATAATTAACGAACATCTGACACTGTTTTACGCTGACGAAATTTTACATAATCCTCAAAGCGAGACGTCGTCGAACAGAATACCAAGGACGTGCGCAACAATCCCAAGCGTATACTGTCAAAGGGTGAAGCTCACGCTAAACACGCACCACAGAATTAGAGCGTCAAAGTTGCATCCCTCTTCTGCCCCTGCTTCAGTTTCCGCTCGCTCGAAAAGCGAACGTATCGCACGACCGATGAACAAAAGGGCCGAGGAAA
Organism: Megachile leachella; assembly: GCA_963576845.1. NCBI lineage: Eukaryota > Metazoa > Arthropoda > Insecta > Hymenoptera > Megachilidae > Megachile > Megachile leachella. The sequence goes on from OY756256.1 coordinate 1,913,120, forward strand.
AAGAGATAGAGGGGACGGGGAAACGGAACGCAAACTCCTCTACAAAGTTTTGCACTCTCGAAATAGCCGCTCGGTGTGTCCCACAGGATACTTCCAGCCCCTGTTATTTTTCACGTTTTCGCGAAGGGGAACAATCCAGGTAAAGCAATATCGTTCTCCAAGCTGGGAGAAAGAAGAACCTTATCACCGAGAGGTAATAATAGCTCATTTCTACCGTGTTTTCGCTATAATTCCACCGTGATTCCATGTGAAAGGAATTTTATTCCCTTTTGAATCGTAACTTCGTTTTAGAACTTTCCAATGTTCTAACTGTTCCGAACCGAAACCCGTAGTATTCGATTATCCTAGTAGTCGAATTTTGAATACGATAAATATTCACCGGGGCGCTCTGTCATTAATGGGGTATTCAGACCGCAATTTTAATTAACCGCGTCGTTAAAACTTTTCTCATAGTTACGTTTTTCGGCCTTTTGTTCGAGCCGTTGTTTAGTTGCGATTTTCCCATGGTTTCGCTGTCGCTCCGAGGCAATGGAAAAAATGAATCGAGGAAGAGAAACAGGATTCGACGGAAAGCACAAACGAACACGACCCCCGAATGTGCACAACCGGTGTGCAACCACGTTGAAACTGCGGACTCGTGCCTAACGCGAAGATATGTGATTTTTGCGGGCTCGCGGGAGACACTTTTGACGCGATTCACTCAAACCGATGAACCAGGTTTTGACGCTTCGACGGGGTTCTATTATTGCAGGATCGATGGGGAACATACCTGCAGAGGTTACGAGATATTTGAAAATCCTGCGATTAGAACGAACAGATTTCTGTATCTTAGGAGGACAAAATGAATCTGCTCGTCTGTTTTTTAATGTTAACGAGGAAGGAATTGTTCCGAGTTCCGTGGATCGAATTAAACGTCGAGTTGGTGGCAAACTCTTTCGGCTTGTTCTTCTTTCTGCCTTCCCGCCTTTTAACTCGAAACCGGCGAGTTTCAATGAAAGCGGAATTGAAAAACTTACGGGAAGACGGAGGCAAGCTTGTGTGCAAACGAGGATATCACGGTGAAAGGTATTAAAGTTAAGTATCGGGTTAAGAATGGATATTCCGCTTGTTGTTTTCTCTTCGTTCTCGTTCCGCGACCATCTTGGATTTCTGGGAGACACGCAAACTTCGGCTGATGGAAAAACGATGACAAGCGTCTCTGAACTTTTCTAGGTTACCCGAAAAATATTACCTCGTACGTGGACAAACTGTGCTTCTAATACGAGCAAATTTCTTTGTAATGTTTATCGGTGAAAGGATCAAGTCGAAATAAACAACAAACAGCGAACGTATTTCATGTTTGACGATTATCCGAATTTAATATTTAATCGCTCGATCAATCGAACATCATCCGATCGAATGGAGGGCGACGATAATTTTTTAGTCATATTTCAGGATCAACGTACGCGCAGCATACAAAACAGGATTATTTATTTTCTAAAAAGTGAAATAAATCGCTTCGACGAAAGTTCGAGAACGAATTTTAGTTATCGTTTAAATCATCGTTGTTTCGAAGCTGAACAGTGTTCTCTCTGGTCCTTGTTTAGTTATCATTATATTGTTCACTTTTTATTTCGTCAATATTATGAAACTTTTCATATCTACTCCCGTACGGTTTCGCATCGTGTGCCGAATAATATTCGTTTTAATTACGAAACAAGAACTTTCATCAAATTAATTGATCGTACCTGACGCTTAATTTCGCGTGTCCAAAACAGACGAATTTAAAATAAAAGTAGAAAAATTTCCTCGATTGGTGTACTTAGATTTTAAAACAGCTATCATAGAATTCTTTCGGATGGTTATTCCTTAACCGAGTTGCGAAGAGAAACGTACGGACGACCAACAGGTTTGTTCTCGAACCGTTAATCAAACCGATTAACGATTTCCCGTAAACTCGAGACTGTAAACTCGAGATTCAACTAAGCAGAAACGACTGGAATTGAGGACAGATCCTCGCTACGGAGTGGATATCGTGTTTAAACGCGACACTGCCACAGGCTGCGAGTTAACCTGGCTACGTTTCTGCAAAGCAAACTGCCTCGTTTTGCGTCTGAAGATAAACACTACCATCGACCGGCTCCGGCCGCTCAGTGTCACTTAATTATTACGCGCATGTATGCTCGTCGTTTTAGCTAATCGCACCTGTTTGCAAGGATGAAATCGCACGGTTCGAAACAACTCCAAGAACGCCAGGAGCCGCGCTAAAATTTAAATCGATCGCGACACCTACCACTAGGAAGGTAATAAATTACAAAAACACATAAATCGCGAAACGATAATTGTGACACGCGATTATACTTCAAATAAAGACGCTGGAAGGATACAGATTACTTGGATATAAAAAGAACAAGAATAAAAGTAGGTGGGTAGAGAGAAGTTGGGAGTAGTTGAGAGAAACAATAGAAAAACAGTAAAAAAAAAGCGGTGGATAGAAAGAAAAGACTTTAGAAGACTCGAGTTCAGTTCCTTCTCGTTTACTTTACTTTAGCCAGACCATAGCTGTCGGCATTCTCGGCGATTCTAAGTGTCTAGTAAATTGAGTGCTCGAAGAATTATGTTTATACTTGGCCCCGTCGGGAGGAAGAAGAAGCTAAAACCGAGATTTAGTGGGGACGAGAGAAACGAAAGAATGGAAGCAGTTAACACGCCCTCTAATCAATTCGATTTTCCATTCCCATTTTTTCGACAAGCCGTCCACCCTTTCCTCGTCTTGTCAGGGTTTTCGTAGGGCCACCGCGAGGGACGGGCAAACGTATTTCGGTAGATTGCGAACTGCCTGGAAATTCGATAAACGACAAAGAGCTGCTCCAAGATTGCTGGCTTTCGTGCTTCTTTCTTTGTTGATATCGATTCGCGACACGGTTCGAAAACGAACTCACTGTTTTATAAATGAATTTCGTCGAAATTGTCTTACGAGAAATTCGTGTTTGGTCCTTTTCGTTGAGGCTGATTATAAGAGAATCGATAGGATTCGACAAAATTCGGGTTGATATTCTAACGAATCCAGAGAAAGATCGCGTTTAAGCTCGCTGTTGGATAGTAATGAGCTAGAAGTATCATTTTTTGGGGCGAAGGTATGCAAATGCTCGACAGGAGGAAGGATTACGTTCGGTTTCAATAAGACGACGGGGAGCCGCGAGATCGCGAACGAGAACGCGCTCGACGCGAAAGAATCGAGTCGTCGAGTCGCGTTCCCGAAGACTCGGTTAAACGAACGACGTGGCTCGCCGATTGACTAAAAACTGATTTGCATTTAAATTATAGAATCGTCTCTACCTATACGGACCGCTTTTAATTTATCCGTAGCCTCAATCCGTTCCAAGCTCGGCGTCCCTTTTTCCTTTTGAATATAATCTTATCAGAAGAACGAGAACGAGAGAGACCGAGAATTCGCTACCGTTCCTTCCTTTAATATTCATGATTTATTGTCGCCGACTTTCCGGACGTACCCGAGGCTGAACGCTCTTCAGGAACGATTCGTGAAGTCGCTCTCCTCGTGCCCCGAAAAATCATCTTTTCGAATATCTTTTGACTAGAGAGAAATAGTTGAAGTAGAAAACGCCGAGTTTCTCTGACGCTCGACGAATCTGTCGACGACGTTTGCCCACCCGACGCGACGTTTTGTCGACGATTTTCCAGGAAATGGATCGTCTTGCTCGCGAATCGTGTTTCCCGAGGGCAGCCGTCCGATGACGCGCCGCGGAGTCCACGTTCGCGACAAATTCGGTTCGCGCAAATTGCCAAACACATCAAAGACCCGCCTAAACCAGCTACGGACCGTCGATGTTTCTCCATCGGACCGTATTATTGCCGGCCACTTTGTGCTCTTTTCGATCTCTCGATTCCTCGCGGTCGGCTCCCAAGCCACAAAGAGACGTTCAATGGCTGCGAAAGATCCACAGGAAAACCTGTTCGCCACCATCCGCGCGTTCGTGTGTGTGTGTCTTGTGTATGGCGTTTGCACGGTGCAAAAGCCGCAATATAAACCGAATGTAACGAAGTTAAAGAGAAGAGAACGTGCTCGGCTTCGTGCTAGCCAGCCCACGATTGTTGACCACGTCGTGTGTGCGCCAAAAGGCGGAAATCTTCGGGAAAAATACGTGCTTCGAGCAACGAAATCAACAGCCGTTGTTTAGACGCGATAATAAATTTGCATTCTACTGCAAGCTTGTAAAGTCAACGTTTCAATAAGGCCATTGTTACACTGTGTCTTTCGTGAATGGAATGCCGATTATTCAAACGCGAATAAACACCGAAACTCTCTCGTGTAACTCGTATAAATTTCTCCACCTACGAAATTATTCGATATTGATCGTAAATTGACCGAATGAAAGTCGCATCGTTTAACTCTGGGAAGAAAAAACAGCGTTCATCGATCTGCGTAATAACAGCGTTCAACTGGAACGCGTTTTAACGACGTCAGAAGAAAGCAAATTATTCGCACGTCGTTTGGCGGACCGATTAAGCAGCCCGTATCGATTCGCCGCGAAGTGTCCCGTGCGCCAGCCAATTAATTACCCGCAATTTAGCGGTGCGCGATTGATCACGGCAATTTACTGGAATTCCACGTCAAACCGTAGCTCTTATGTAGCACGAGAAACGTCTATCACTCTTGGACGCAACGCGTGCTTAGTTGCGACGATAAACGAAAAATGCGAACCGACGTAACTTGTCGCGAGACCGCGTAAACTTTGCACCAGCCATTCCGCGACTAATTGCGATCACGAAGAAGTTAATGGCTGCTTTCGCCGTTGATGTATTAATCCTTTCACGGACCTTGTGATTTCAGAACATGCAAAGACTGTTCTCACTGTGAACTGTAATTATCGAAAGAGTCAGGATAACGTTTTTGCATGGATATTAACTGCTATAACTTTTGGAAAAGAATCGAGTGATATTGCTATAAAGATTAAGAATACAATCGGGTAGAACGTTCGTTAATTAGCCGCTGTGCATACAAGCCGTCAGATATTCTGCGATAAGGAAACTTAAAATTAATTTTGTAGATTAAAATGAGAAGAAAAACAAAGCATGACTGCTTTATCAGGAAAATTTTAAAAGCCTTGTGATTCTTAAGATTACTACGCTTGCATGCCTTCGTAATTTTATGCAAAACGAAATATTTATGTAACTGATGAATTAATTATACGAAGCATCAGTTAAATTATCGGGAACATTGCAATAAATCTTGCATTACATCGATCACTATCTTCCATTTGCATACAAGGACCATATTTCAAATCGAGGATATATTACGTGATCGTTTTTAATGATATTAACTTCAATCATTAGCAGACAATAAACCCACGTAACCATCTAGACAAGATAAACATAGCGAGCTTCCGTGTACCGCGATGGAAAATCGATTGTAACCCATGTCATGCGTAAAATCTTTACTCGCAACTTTGTTACGAAACGTACGTAGTCCGCTATTACGTAAAATAATACGTTTACCTCATATTTACTTATAGGATACAACACTTTGAAAACATCAACGAGCCCGTAACGTCGAGTAAGATTTTGAGTGCTTTCGATATAATAGTTAACGGAGTAAAAGCGCAGCGGTATCAATTTCAACGACCAGTTACGATAAAACAATAGAAATTTTCTCGTACCGCAAAATGTAATCGCTTCGAAAGGTTATTAACTGGTCTGTAAAAGCAGGACCGATTCTCGAAGGAAATCCAAGGACGATTAATTCTTACGTTTAAAGAGAACAAGTCGATTCATCGTTCACCGCGCGCGTCACCCCCGAGATTCATGTTTCTTTAAAAAATACCATTCCGGATCGGATCCCTTCCGCTTCGAGAACGATCCATTACTGAATTAAACGCAAACACGCGCGTCCAGTTTCTTTTTCTCCCGGTATCCGATTCGTCTTACCTCCCGGTTGCCCGGAGCGACGTTCGTCATTTGTAATTCGCGATTCCCTCTGCCAACCGACGGAATTAATTCGAGCAATCCAATTCTCGCGAGCAAGTTTAACGGATCGATTCGTAACGCTTCGAGGATGATTACTTTTCTCCAAGGATACCGCCATCGGTCAAATTTCAACGATACTTCCGTCGTCGTAAGCCTCCTTCGCTCTAACAAATCGTGATCACGTTACCGAGCAATTTCTCCCGCTCGAGATGAAAACAGGCGGCGATAATGTATTCGCACGAAAGGTGCGTGCGTGCGAACGAGCGAGCGGCAAAGCACACGCGACGACGCTTTCGTGTGCACGCCGGAACAATGGACGGAAAAGCTTCTGATATCCGTGCTTCGTGCACCGCCGAGACGATGACAATGAGGGGCTTTCTTGGCTATAAAGGACACCTCTGGCTAGGTCTCGGCAGGATCGCGGCGTAAATCATCGTTATACCGAGCTAGCCTCTAAAACCTTCGCGAAGAGCTTGCAATTAGACGGCGAGTGCGTTGCATCTCGACGAGGTACGCTATTTCAATCCTGAATACTTTCCCTGCTTCTGGAATTTCCTCTCCTAAACTCTGTATCGTATTTCACGCCATTTTTATCATTTATTTTCACTAACAAAACTTAATTTTTCCTACAAATGACTCGCCACTGCCACTAACACGTTGACTGCCACATTAAAGCAATTTTCAATTGCATCCAGTAGTGTTCTAATTTTTAATCAACTTTCCCAAATATTTTTTATGATACCTTGTTATATTTATCTTCCATAGGTCCATGTAATTAATGAAAGAATTTTCGATTATGAAAGTGAATAAATTTTTAACAATATACATGTTAAATCAGTATAGATACTTAAATATCACCCATATATGGGTGACGTGGCAGTCAACGTGTTAAAACGACGCGAGTAAAGAATTCCTAATAGGCAACGTACGATCCATAGGAATTTTCGATGATAATTGATACTGTAATTCGGGGACACTAAATTAACGACCGCGATTTTCTAGTCGACATTGGAACAGCTTAAGTTGGTTAGTGGCACCATAATTTAATATCATCCCGCGCCGGTGTCTGATTTTCACGTGCAATGTACGATCGAGGAATGTTTGCGGTCTCCCAAGGCGGAGCTCAGTTAATTGAACATTAAATTACGTGAATCGAAAATTGGTCGCGCTTAACCGGAGTTACGTTTGCATGTAATATTCCCTCCGTTTTTCACCGATATCGGAGGAAATTTATTCATTTTTTATCCGTACTTCTTTTCTTCTATTTAGACGAAGACACAGTACATATAAGTTCCTTGTACGATTTAAGAAGCCAGAAATTTTCGCTCGGACGTCAGTAGAGGTTAAGGCACGGAATCTCAGAGTTATGTTCGGAAAGGATAGAAAATCAATATTTGCAGAGATTTCCAGAAGACGGACGCGAGTTGAGTTAGAGATATATCGAATCTGTCGCGGTTAATCTGGCAAATTTTCCACTCTTTGCTGGATTTCACGCGATTTTAGAAATAAGTGCTATTACATTGAACGATATTAAACCGAACGAAGCGCGCTTAAGTCAGAAATATTTTACACTGACCTGATTCCATAATTGCATTACACATCCTAATTGGAGGATAATGGCATCGATCGGATAGTGATTAATGCGAATGAAGCCACTCTTACGGGGCCGAAATCGAATCGCGGACTTCGAATATCGTTCCGCGCATACGTACCTGAAACACAGAAGATAACATGATGGAGTTAGACATTGGATCCCGGAAAAGATTATTCTATGATGTCGAGCGTGACTGTGACGACATTTGTTAAGCAACTATTTGACATGACCGAGTCCCTGAGGCTCGAGGAACGAGCTGCCGGATAAATGGTGGAATATTTGAGAAACATAAAGCAGCTGGAATAATATTATAGAAATGAGAACATGGAATGTTTGAGAACATGGAAATAAGGGGGGAAACTCGGGATATTTCTACGGCTGCCGGAGTAACAGGACTATAAAATATATACGAAACACACCGGGAATATTAGAAATATACCGACTCGTATACTCGCGTAACCGCATCTTTTTACTTATTAAGTCGTTTCGTTAGTACCGTGTTATTCCTTGGGAACCGATAAAACGGTTGTCGCCTTCTTATTTCGGGCATACAGGAAGAGAGCGAGCGGGTTTTCGATTAATCAAATTAAGGTCCCGCGATAAAAACGTTTAATCAGAAAAGATTAAAGAACGTAAGAGCGTGAAGAACGTCGAACAGGGAGAAAAAAGTAAAACCGAGGAAAGACTGAAAGCTTAGCTTCGTCGAGATCTTTCGAGGGCGGTTACGAAACTTTAATCGTCGCTTCGTTTCTTGCGAGTGAAGCCGGAGAATGAGATGCAAGAAAGGGACGGAGGAAACCTTATGATTAATTCAGCGCATTATCGTCCGACTATTAGAAGAATTGATTTAAATAACGAAATAGTTCTGCTTACACAGTTCTCTACTTCGCCAGGCCTGTCCCTCGACTCACGGTTTAAAATACGATAGTAAATTGAGTTTGACAGTTACAGTCCGAGGGCCTAATGCAACTTCCCTCTGCAAAAGCGGAGCACTTTCTGCCTTGCAAATCGTACTTTTTAACGGACCCTCTATTTATCTATTTTGCCTCGTTCTTTGTGCAATTATTTGCCCGACTACTCCAGACGTTCCGCTCTTCAAGCGACTACGTCGTTCCGGGTCTCTCCGATAACGAAGTCAGCTGCGTCGACGCGTATTCGAGGTAAAATTTCAGTACGAAAATTTTTCCGAAAAATTTATCTATTGCTTTCACCGCCGTATCGCGAATAAATTCTCCTCCGTGCTTCGTAAAAGTTAACCTTAAGCGATGAGTGAGCGGGTTTCAATTCCGACATAAAACTAAGCTCGTTGTGGTACTTTTCCGCAAGAGAGGAGCGTACAACGACCCGATGTAGCGGAACTAGACGTGTCCTCTTGTGCGGGCAGTCGGAAGAACCGGAAGACCGATCGAAAACTTCCGTGAGCTGGAAAGAGTTCGAGAAGACAATCAATGCTCGGGCGTTAGAACGATTATTTGGGCCGCGAGGGAAAGCAGAGGGGTATTTTTGAGGCGAGTGAACACAATCTGGAAGAAGCTCGAGTTTGGCCGGAATTTTCGATCGGACGGTCGTGGACGGCCGATACGCAAGGCAAAGAGAGGCAGCTGGAGAATTGCCAGGACCAACGGACGAGAATGGTCCAGATATTCGCACGCGATCGTTTCGCAACGGGAGAGCCAACGGAGGAGCGTAAAGGAAAGGCTGCATGCAATCCACCCTTCTCCTCGCGTTCGTCTCGCGTCGTTCGAAGTAGGGTAAAGCTGGAACTCGGAGTTCCCGTGTTCGCGAGGAACTCGACTTAAACTTTGGATCAATGTTCGGAGCAATTGCCCCCGAGTTTTAGTCGAGTGCTTGTCTTATCGGCGAGTGACTTTCGTTCCTCCGGAACGATACGAACGCTAATCTCGCGATCGTGCCCCGATATTAGTTTACTCTCGTTTGATTTCATCCGAACGATAAAACAGTGAAAACGATAGTTTAAGAATCTCGTGTCAACTAACACTCGATAAAGTGTTTGTTCGCGTACTTTTAGACGAAAATTATGAACCCCTTCTAATTCCACCTAGATCGGCTGAATTTTGTTTACTTTGACGCCTGACTGATTTAACCCCTCTAGTCCGTGGTTTCCCAAACTCGAAGCCCTGGGGCATTATCCGAATGGTAGGTTTACCCTTTCTGATACCTTAAAGCTTCATCAGGGCTGAACGCGTTAATAGGATGAACGGCAGAAACAGCCATGCTTAGTATAGTACACGATAACGTAGATTATCAGGTATATTAAGATCTAACTTCTTAATCCGTCGCTTTAGTTATTAGTTTCCTAATGTAATTCCGATAGTGTCGAGAATTCTCCATTTATTTTCCTCGTGTAATTACCCGACTAAATTAAATTCGTAGCACCGATCCATACATCGATTACGGAATTTTCCATTTACCGATCCTGACGGTGGAATTTCAGACGTTTCCCTGCATTTAATCCCTCGTATGTGTTATTCATTTGCATCGACACGCGAAATATTCCATGTGCACTATTTACATGGTATCATCAGATGAGGAAGAATTCCTGAATTTCAAGCAGCGATATCTCAGCAGCGAACATTTCAGAATGTCAATTAGCCAACAAGCGATCGTTGTTGCTCAGGAAAATACGAAAGGAAAAAAGCGACTCGTATTGCTCCCTATTACGCCAGCGTTTAAATTTCTACCATAGCAAACGAATTAACAGAACGGATAATGTAAACCAGGAATTGTGGATTGATATTTTTTAATATGGTCGGCGGAATATTACAGGAAAGTATCTTTTTAGAATTCCTTTAACGAGATCTCGCACGATTCAACCTCTCGGTTACGAGCTGGTAATAATCGTTTTCAACGGAAAGTGCTCGATAAAGCAATTTAATTGTATATATAATATCTTTATAACCATTGCTGCAGCGTTCAAACGTACTGGACCGAATGTGACGTTCTCCGACGACCTCGTTTCCTAAGCTTTTTAATCGTTATAACAGTATTAACACGATTGCACAATAGTTAAGTACGATACTTAAAAATGTGCAATTTCGATGGAACTAGATTGCTTTGTATTAAACGGACTACAAACCGCGCCGACTATCGGGATATTCGAACGCTTTAAATATGTAAGCAACGTGCAAAGAGCTGACGAGTTTCCCAATCTTCCCGGTTTTTTTTCGCCCTGACGCTATTCTCGTATGAAAACGCGGCGATAGACACGGAAAAAGAGCAATCTTCAAAAAATACTGGCCTCTGGTGGAATCTTCTATCGAGATACCGCGAAGAATAATTTCCTTCATATCTCAGCGTAACCCATTGATCGTAAATCGAGAGGAAAGTTCGCGGTGTGTGGAAGCAGAGCAGCTCTAAACTTTCGAATCGCCGAAAATGCCCGAAAAAGCATCTGCTCCCGTTCGACTGCATTACGCGCAACGTTTCCCCCGGAACGTCGACGGAAAATATCCTCTCGAAAGTTACCTCTCCCCTTTTATTTACGTCCTCGTGCTTGGCTCGCTCGTATCCCCTTTACGTTTTATCCAATTCGACGCATCCAGCCTCGACGAACGCGTGCAGCAGACGAAATGCAGCAGGAAAAATTTATAAAATCGTCCTATTTTACTCACTCGAGCACTCGACAGGGTGCACCTTCGCACGATCGCGCTCCACCCGACAGAAACGTTGTAACGTGAAAATGGGACACTCGATTGCATTATTGAACTTGCTGATCATTTATTAGGTTGTTTTTGTAATGAAAACTTACTGTTTGATGACATAAAAGTATCGAAAGTAGCACTTACACGAGATGGATCGATGCCATTAAACTCGTCGCGTTTAGACGATTGACGTTCCAAAATCGACTGAAAGTATTAATTAATGGATTACACGGCGTCGAATTTATTTTCATTTCAGCTACGTATTATGCTAATTGACGTGGTATAAGTGCTGTCTTGTATAATCGATTCGCGTCAAATTTTCAGTGCGACGAGATTGATTCAGACATTTTCTATTGAAAAATTTACATATATATTTTCGTGAAAATGCATCATAAATGCTATTTCCGATGCTTTTACATAACCGAATGAAAGTTTAATACGACGATGTTGGTGTATCAACGAGAACTCCATTTATCCTTTTAATGACTTATTAAATACACGAGGCAACGTTGCTCAAGTTGGAACTATACCGTCACTGATTTTACCGTCGATCGTGCAAGAACACTGGAAAATTAACGAGCGTTCGTGCCAGGACGGAAGTGACGGAGCGACGAAAAAACGCCGATTATCGACGAGGCGTTCGCCGTCGCGTTTGATCGTGGAAATTCCGGTGACGGAATTTAAAACGCCGTCAAAATTCCGTTAATTCGTTGTCGAAGAACTCGCTAAAGACATCCATTCACGATGATCGAATTATCGCGTCGCGTCGCGGGAAAAGAAGTGGAGGGGAAGTCATGGAATTGAATAATTATCGAGAGGTTGGTAAAGATGTCACGTACCCAGGAACGGGTAGTGATTTATCGTGGTAACGTCCATTCTAATGCAAATTTCAATCGTCTTTCCTTTCAAATTACGTCCTCCGTGTTCGTGATTCTTACACGATTCTCAGCCTAAATTGGATGGAAGTAAAACCTATAACTGTCGTCTAATCGATGTTTCTCGATAAATTTATTTTTGCACTGGTCGTTAAATTTTTTATCTCGTCTTATTTTTTATCCGAACCGCAGAATTTTGCCGTAGACAATTTCAGTAAAATATCATTCGCATCAAGTATGAACGCGCTGTCTATTTTCGCGTCGAAAGTTCCGAATTTAGTGGAAACGGAATTATTAAAATTCTATGATCCCTTTTGAGTGATCGTTGCATATTATGGAGGATATTATCCGTTTCTGCTTAAGTAATAAAAATAGATCGTTCGTGCGAAGCTTTTCAAAAATAAGTTGCACGATTGCAGGGAAACTATTTTCTTATTAAAATTCATGTCTACGTCGAATAAAGGAAGCTCGTAGCAGCAAATTCCTTGCGTTTTTCGCTCGTTTCTCCAGCTCGCTGCAGGTCCATGGACACGAAAGAGGAATGCACGAAGCGGCAGGGTTTATTATGCTCGTCCGGGTGATTATTCGCCTGATGGATGTCAATTAAACACGAAAACGTGGCTAGCATTCCACGCACGATCAGCGGCGAACAATTTCCCCGCGTTTTTTTCATGCGACTCGCGTTCGCTGAATTATGTCGACGATCTCTACGCGCTAATGGTATTGTGTCCCTTTTATCGTGTATCATTAGCTCCCTTTCCCATTCCCGTTAAATAAATTACGAATGACACGTGCTCCGCGCGCGTATATCTTCCCACACCGTGTTTTTTGATTTGCCCGTGATGAATGATTTCAAATGTACCTCCGAGATCGATTCGTGCCGGACGAACGAAATTTGTTTCCATTTTTGTACAGCTGTAACGAAACGAGAGAGAGAATAAATTTTGCAGTAGTATTTAAAACTTGTAAAGTCCGATCGAGATACGTGCCTCGAACGGGATGTTTCGAAGAATAGGTTCACCGATAATTCATCGCGACACAATGAAGTTCACCGCGGGTAAGGGAACGCGAAGAAGGAGACCCAAAGACATTACAAGGGTCGTAAAAAATCCCAGGAAAGCCGTGCTCGGGGTTTTTTTTATCTCCGGTCGTGTCGTACTGGAGTCATTGGGCCACGAGGCGAAAGAAAGTACAGAGTCGGGAAAGGAAAGGTAGCCGGTAGACATCCGGTTAATCATACTCTTTTATTAGAGTAATTGAGGATCTAATTATTATATGGAAATTTCCTTTTTCCCCGCAGTGTGACCCTTCGTACAATTTTTCTTTTAGAAGTTCCAAACTACCCCCGGGCCAATCTACTTTTTCTTCCTCCCCTCTTTTCTGCCCGCGCAGCTTCGTCAAGAGTAAAGGACCGACCGTCGTCTCTCCTGTCTTTATGTCGAATGCTTTAAAAGTTCACCGTCGTTGAAACTTTTGTCTCCAGCCTCTGAAATTAACCCTCCCCTAACCCTGTTCCGGTTCCACCCCTCTGTGGTCTCTGTAAAACCTCACCCGTTCCAACATTAACGCGATGGTCATTCGCTACGTTATCGCGATAGAACCGACGATGGTTGCTGTAATTATATTTTTAAACTGTACAGTCCCTGCGAAACTTCACCGATATTTTCAACTTTCGTACTTGGCACATTCGTTTTGACTCGATAATATTTTCTCGAGCTACGCGATTAACCCTTTGACTTGCGGTAGCATCTTTATCCCTTTCAACATGAGAACGTTTCAGTGATCTCCTTTTCGACTTATCAGGATCATCTGCTCACAGATTTATCTCTAACTTGGCGATTCTGAGAAGATTTTTTAATATTCTACTAACCGGGACGTCTTCCGTTACGCGTAGATTTCCTCGGACTTGAAAGTGATCAAACGAAACGATGAAAGTAGCTAAGATCGTAAAGAGTTAACAGAAAATCCTACTTTCGCCCACTCTATCCGGCATATTACGGACCAACGAGGTAAGAAAATATGATTGCTCCTTAACGAATCAAAGACACGGGAAAGAAAGGAAGAAATGGTTAAGAAAACAGCCACGATTCAAATTACGTCACGAAGGGACCAGTTTGTACTTTCGCGGGGGATAGTAATTTGATAATGGAAAAGGTAGGTAGCTCCTTGCCCTTTTTTGTTCGTGGCTCGGCTCTTCTCGAAGTAAAACTCGCCTTCGGCTTTTTAAGAAATTATATGCTCTCTAGAGACACTCGATGAAACCGTGAGGGTTTCCTTTTTACTCGCTTCCGTTTCGGGTCCCCTCCGGTAGCTTTCATTCGTCGTGTCTCGAGTGCTCGCCTCTCCGTGGAAACACGGCCAAACGCTTTGCGTCGAAAATGACGAAGTAACGGAAACGTCTTCTTGGAAAAAGTTGCTCTCCTTTTAAGGAGATGTTAATTTTTTCCTGGAAGCTCGATTATCACGTGTACGTCCTAACGCATTCGAAGAACATCTTCGTCCAGTTTCTTCGCGGATTGAAAAGACGGACCTTTTTTGCCGTCATTAAAAAGCCGTTGAAATACAATCTTTTTCGAGACCTCGTTGTACGTTGCATTTCTCTCTGTGTAAATGCATCGCAGTTCCAGGTGCGAAATCTTCTTTCACGCGTTACTTTCAACATTCTTCATCGCGGACGACTTTTCTTCCAAATGAAAGACCTTCGCTAAATAGAAGCGTGCCAAGGAGAGTCGCTGATAATGACGCGTACAAACGTTGATAAAAGTACGTGGAAATTCGTATAATCAGAAAATGGGGACTCCAAAACTCCCCCTATTCTCGAACAGGGTTCTTCGACAAGGAGGCAAAGAAGCGAGAAATTTCCTGCGTTTTGAGATACGCTTCTCATAGAGAAATATCAAAAGCTGAATTCGGTGTAACGGTGTGTACCATCGGTGTACGAAATGACGATAGGGTGAAAGGGGTAGGAAACTGCTAGCTTGTTCCATGCAACTCCTATTCAGCAATCCTCTTATCTATAACTTGCGTTACAGATAACTATTGCCAACATTAATAAGCAACTTGTACTTCGATATTTCTTGCTACATCCCGTCATAAATTAATATCGAGATTGCACATCCATTACCGAAAAATCTCATTTGAGCTTTCGCTACAAGGAATATTTCTAGCGTAATCCCAAAATCTCTAGATAACATTAAATATAATAAGAATGGTATTAATAGAGCGTGATGCGAATACGCGGTGTCCGCAATGAACGCGTTAATCCCTCTTCGGATTACAGGGGCTGTAGCGCGCAAACTTTAAATTAAGCATGCCTTAATGCGCGCTGATATAATTATTTGAAAAATCGCGTAATCCTCTGTCGCTTTGTAGAATTTTTAAACGTTAAGAGGCAAATTAATTTATCTTTTGAATGGTACTTAACGACCCTCGAAAGCCATCTATCCGAATAAAGATTAGAGTACGATAACGTAACGCGAGACAATCAACGCGTGTTCCATCAAATTTGTTGCTCGATCGAGAAAGTTTCGCGAGTAACAAGCTCTGTCCATAGTCCAGGAGAATAATTAGATACGAAATCAGATGCGATGTCAGTCGGAGATGGGAAGCGATACGACGTGAAGCCGGCATTTCTGGTTTCTGTACAGTTAATCCGTGTATTGCGATGCCCGAGCAAACGCCTGGCTCCTGACGCGAGGCACAATTACGCAAATGGACTAATCGAACGAATAAATTCTGCATTATTTTTATGAAGCAAGTTCGCGGAGAAAATCAAGCGAGACCGTTCGAAGCGTCGAGTTTGTTAGCTTCGCAAACTTTAGTTTCACTCGAGACGTTTGTTTGTTTTAAGACAAACGGTAATCAACATATCTCGACGTGAGGAAGATTTATGATGAAAATTAGTATTCTCGGTTCTACGGGTAGAGAAATCGTGGACGATTCGCTGCAATATCGGATTGCTGATGCAGAATTCGAACGCGTTACACGTTGATTGCCACGGTAGATATACCTGTTTCTAATACGAGTCACGATAACACAGATTACGAGTTAATATTTTAATGGTATTCAAAATCTTTTTCCCTCTTTTAATCCCTTCGGCAACGAATGTGTCTGTAATTTCGCTGTTGCGCGGGAAAAAAATTATTAATGAATATGGAAGGAAACAATGGCATGAAACCTGCTAAATGGAATAAATTTGAGTCTAAAATTTATGTCGAATTAACTCTGTGTGCTAAGTCCAAAGAATTTTATCGCATTTCTCCATAATGAATGCAATTTTTTAGCTATTGCCGTTGTGAAAGGGCTAAATACTTGACTCAATTAACTCGTTGAACGTCACGGTAGAAATGACCGTGTATAGTGCGCCCCATTTTAAAAAGAATTATTAAAAGTACAATCGCCTTATTTCTCACTTTAAGCTTCCCATTTCCATCGTAATTTTAACGTAATTACAAGTTTCTTTTCTCTCCTCGATGCATCAAATTTTTAACTTATAACAACCCTTCGATGCAACGTTATCGTAAATTATTTACCTCCAAAGCAAATTTCCAGTGCTTGTCATCTGCGACCGCTCCGGTCAACCAATTTGATTTCCGATAAATCAAATTTTTCTCGGAACGGTCCGTGCTTCGATCGTTTCTCAAACACCGCTTCGTTATTCGATGCCGATTTCATTTCTCCGCCAGGTAGACGTCTAACGAGCCGCTCCTTAATAATCAGCCGATCGTAAACTAATTAACGAACCCCTCTAGGGGTACGGAATCAAGGGACAATTAGATAGAAAATGGAAACGAGCCAGAGAGAGAGAGTACGAGAAACGAAGACAAGTTTCCTTGGAAAACGGTGAAAGCTAGACAAGAAAAAGGAGCATGGCAAGAACGAGGTATGAATGGTACGAGTCGAAAGAAAGAAAGCTTGAAAGAAGATAATGCAAGAAGGTAAAAGAGCAGAGTGGCGGAAAGGAAATGAGAGGGCTTACGGAAACGGCAAGGGGACAAGAAAAGAAAGCGGGAAATGAGCAGATTCGGTGGAGCAGAGCAGAGGATAAGGTTCCAGGTTTGGTCCAGCCTGGCTGAGTCGTATCGCTCAGAGGATGAGATTTGCAGCAGTGTGCTACGGTTCGGTTGACGTGATGCGTTGCATTATTCATTTCTAGCTCGGTAACGTGCAACCACCCGAACCCTGTCTCACCCTCTGCAACCCCCTTTCGCAGCCCTGGAATCAACCGTGAGAGGTTTTGGAGCCGATCGGTTCCGATACCGTGAAGCCATCCTGGTCAACGTCTAACCGTGTCCCCTGTTGGTCAGTTGTCAGCTGCAATTAGTCCGGCCTGAACAGCAACGGAAGTTATCGTGTTCCCCAGACAGGGACAGAAACGCGTTGCTTCCGAGATGGGATTATACGTTCTACCTCGTTGTAATGCAATCGAAGACAATTTTGTGATCGAAGGGAGAAATAACGATACAACTCTTCCTTGTTATAGAGACGAGGAGATAAATAGTCGAAAGCGAAAAATTTTCGTAAAAACAGAAAAGTCGATCGACTCCATAATTAATTAATTAATTCCTCCTTTCGATCATCGAAAGTGTGGAATGCTGTGGAAAATAATAATAGTTCTTTATAGACTTGATAACACACACATTTATATATATTTTACATTAATAACGAATAGTTCGGAGATACAAAAGACACGCGTTATACTCAATTGATAGCTTGAAGGGAAGTGATCTACCTAATGGTGAAGTCTACTGAGATCGGAAGGCACTTCCTTCTTAAAGCGGGAAGAGCAAACTGATTCAAAAAGTATTAATTAAAAACACACTCTGATGAAACGAATCGTCTCGTAGCCATCGTCGCAACGTTGGCCTCGCGAGGATCGAGTATAACACAGAAGCTGATCGATGATGGTCCACAGGACAGGGTTTGAACGAGGATAGGGAAGGGCGTGGCGATGATTTTCCACGCACAAAGGAAACGAGAGTCATCGAGTCTGTTTCGCGGTGATTCCGTCGCGTCGATGACAGTGCATTTCGCAAAGAGGACATCGCGGCGAACCGATCCGTGTGTACGGCATCGCGTGCAACGCAATCTCGTGACTGAGGTGTCGAGGACACCTGAATTTTGCTGGCTGGTCGATCCCGTAACCGATCCTGCCATCGACAGGACACCGTAAAACGAATGCGAATTCTCGATAGCGTTAGATCGATAGTCGATTCGCAATTAGCTCGCGCCAAAACAGAAGAGACGCGAGCGTGATCCTGGCTTGGCATGGCTCAACCAGGCTTGTGCGTGGGCGTGGTTGGCGTTCCACACACAAAGGAAATGAAAGTCCCCTTTGTCGAGAGGCGGTTTCATCGAAACATCGAGCACCGTTGAAAGAGATATCTGTGTATATTCGAGATATCACTCGGGATTTAGAATGGCCATGCCCGAACGTTCCCAGCGGAATGTCAAGTTGCGTGGCTGTGCGGCACATGTCATATCCTCCGTCTCCCACTGTCCTTTGCAATTTCGAACGGGAAACCACCCTCTTCGATGCCACTTATTACGTGCATACATTATAATTCCAAAGCCTGGTTACGCGCTACACAATACTTCTTGCAAATTAACCCCAGCAAATAGTACATACCTCCGGAGGTGCTTGTACTTTTAAGACCCTGATTCATCGCGCGTACACACCGTGCATGTAAAGTACGAAACGTAAACGGTAATGCATACGCATAAGACACGATGATTTAAGAAAGTAGGTGTAGCTGGTACCGCGTACACGATAATTCGCGATTTTTAAAGCTCGCTGCGAAGATGGCACGAAAGATGAACGCGAAAGGTCATTGAGCGAAGGGGTCCGTTAATTATGCCAGCGCAGACATCGCATGAGTCCCGGCAGTAATACGAGCCTTAATGCAGACTAATCGTTGTTCCGTTGAAAGCGAGGCGGTAATTACGGAAACGATGTAAAAATGCTTCCGGAGGTTTCGTGAGTGACGCATCCTGCGGTTCAAGGCACACGCCTCGAAAATCGTCTGGAGGACAAAGGGTCATCGACGATTAAAAATAATCAAGTATTCGTTCTAACATTAATTTCAAACCGGCTCTCTCTCGTATGCAAAGTATCTGAGTAGCTGAACGGAGGGTCAATATTTTATAAAACAATCCGTTTTACAACAATAGTCACGAGAGCTTTAAACCGTGACGTCGAACTAACACGCGGAGTCAAAAGAGGGAGTTCATAAATTTTCAACGAGTTTCAGCGAAAACAATATTCCTTGTTCTTGTTACAAGCAATACAGTGAAGCATATATCATTCATTATCATCGCGTTTTATCTTTCCCTGCCACTGTTACGAAGGGAAAATACGAAGCAAGGTTTTTCCTTGGCTTCGCGTCTGGGAAATTCTCAATAGACACGCTCGCTTCTTTCTCGTGCTACGCATCCGGACCGATAGTTTCCGCACGAGAGTACCGGAATACGCGACGATCGTATTATCAAGAATGCTTCTTTCGTGTCGCGAGAATACACGAGGAAAAATATGCGAGTATTCCGAGTCGCTTATGTGGCTGTTTTGCGCTACTCGCTACAAAAGTCGATCGACGACAAGCGTACTTTTCACGATTTAAAAAAGAAAGACATTCCGCAGAACGGCTGAATCGAAGGTAAGAATTGAATTCTAAATTCAAAAGTCGTATCACGTTTTTTGAAGAACGCCGATAAAAAATTTGGACAGATAAAGCGAAACATCAAGCAAGGGATACGCGTGCGATTCGGATCGAACCGCAATGACAGGTGTTTCTACTTGAAAACCATGTTGGTAAATTTCACATTCGCGTTCCAGCTGTTGGATCGAATAGTCGTAGCGTTCAACAACGTTCCTACTCGCATCGAAACCGAGCACGCGTGTCAATGAAGGGCATTCTACGCTCGTCGGGCATCATCCAATTCGAGCGGCTTTCTCGCTCGAGCGTTCAACAGGGAGCGTAAAGTTGCATCGGTTGCAAATAGATCGCGGCGCGGGTGAGTGCGAATCCCGAGCGAATTTGCATCGAAATTTGCCGAGGACCCCTCTTCCGTTTCGTCGTTCTTTGCAGCCAGCACCGTGTCGCGGTATTCGCCAAGATTTTTCACGCTGCGCGGGTCGCGAGATTTCGAGGGAAACTCGTGGCTGGACTAACTTTTGTTCCGCGGCGTAACTCAAACCGCCTCGACCACGAATACCGGACCACCCCAGGGAGCAACTTCGAAGCACATACAACGGGGAAAAAAGTATATCCAATTAAAGAGACGCTGGAAAAGTTCCAGGACTGTTTGGTCTTCGAACGAGATGCAAACGAGATACCGAGGCTCGATTTACCTTTTCGACGGCTTCGAGTGGTCCTCGTGAACGGCGGCGGAATGTCGCACTCGCTGATAATAAAACCGAGGATAATTTCTCGATTGTTCGGCGAGAATGGCGACGTGGAAACTGTCGACGAGTAGTACACGCTCTGTGAATTTAAGAGGTCTCGAGCATTCGGAGAATTGAAACGAGGAGGAACCGTCCCTCGTTCTTTTCTCGCCGATTCAACAGAACTTTTAAACGCTTCAAACGAACATTACAAACAACGAGTGAATATCATTTTGACGATAATAAAAGCGACGGACATTGAACGTCAAGAGTGGACGCGTCTCGGGTTCCGTTTCTCGGTAGCTGAATGAAAATTAATTTATGAATGAGCAGTTCACGCCGGATTCGCGACTGAATAAGAAGGAAATCCAACTATGGAGTTTGCCGGAGTTGCCGTCGTCGCAGCTTGGTCAGAACGACGTCTTCGAAACAGTTTCATTTACTCCTTGATGAAAAGAGAATGACGACGGACGACGACGTTGATAATGTTTATTCACTGTTTTAATTTTCTCTCGTTTCGAAAGTTCCGCCGAGTTTCCGACGTATTATTAAGCGCGTCACGCGTTTGATATCGTTAAAAATATTTATTCGCCGTCGTTGCGTTAATATATTCGAGGAGAGAATATTAAAGTGGACTTAGAGAAAATTAAGTCCAATTTCCTTCGGTTATTCGGGAACGGTCGAGCAATCGATAGCTCGCTGCGAGAAGTTCATAGACAGTCGAACGACGCTCACTGGTGCGAGCAAAATTATGCCAAGGAAGCATCAGGCAGTGAAACTTACGGAAGGCTCGTAAAATTTACGAACAGAAACGACCGTTCGGCCATTGAAGGGGAGTGAATCTTTAAAAGCACGATATCCGGACGACTTTTATGGACGAATCTGCAACGGAAGCGAGCCGTTCATTTGCATGCGAACTCTCTGAGATTCGCGTGAAACTGCAAGCTCGACATGACGCAACAACACCGTGATTCTTCTACTCTCGTTCTGTCCGCGCTTCTATTTTCCGATTCGTGCTTTTAACCAGTTAACTGTGTCGATCATTTTGCAAAGTGCGCCCCAGTGTGTGTCGCGATAATCAAGAGATGACGGATATAGTCGTCATAACACAAAATTCTGCCATTCTTCCATAACGGATATAGTCGTCAAACACACTTAACTGGTTAACGATCGGCCAAAGAAATCCGCGAAAAAAGTGAACCGAGAAAGAAGCGAAAATAATCTGTAGTGTGAAGATTGATATAATTACCAGTTATTTACCGTAGAAATTACTGCGGTGGTTTTAAAGAAACAGGACACGAGCAATTCAAGATCAAAGACCTAACTGAAAACAAAGAAACTCCGAAGCGTAAAAGCGGTAACAATTCTCCGGCATTTAGTTCAGAACATAGTCGAGCAATCGTCGCGAAAAGCCAACATTCGCTCCATTTTCGAGGCAGAAGCGAGAGTTTTCGTTTGAATGTTGGATGCTCGTTGAAAGGCAGAACGGAAGCATTATATACGTACAACGCCGAAAATTTAACGAGGACCGCGAAGAAGCGTGCGGTTTTAGCGGCTTATTTGAGGAGGGTCGGTATTTTTCAACGGTCGATTCATTATCTTAGTAACCGGAGCACTTTCCGGCCCGTGCGCCGCATTTATATCGTAGCATGCTCGACGCTCACATGTTAAATCGCTCCTTTTATTCAACGTGCCGAGCACGTGAGTCGTCGTAGTTTGTCTCGCGAAATCGAGCGTCGGCCTACAGTCGACGTGCCGCACCGCGTCGGTTGAATTCAGGCCGACTTTGCCCGCTAAGACGATTACTCGACTAATCGCGCTTTACTTTCAACGATCGTGCTTCTGATACCATTTCGTTTCGTACCTGCCCAAACGCGCTTTCGCCGGCCAAAGAGATTCGTTTAAAATTCCTTTTCTACCAAACGAACGTATGCCGGACTTTTCGTAATTTCCTACTATACAATTCTCCATGTGGAAAGAATTACTTCCCAAGTTTCGGATCCGGAACTCGGCTGCTCAGATATCTACACCGTACTTCTGGTATTATGTTTTTACTCTATGTGAGCAACAATGGACTTTAAATGAACGCTTCCGTTTATCAAAATGTAAGACTCGATCATTTCTTCGATGACTTTAAAGTTTTCTATGAAGAGGACATTTTTAACCCCTTGCACTACTTTGACGAGTCTGACGCACTCGTACTTCGACTGTGATTAATTTTACTCGATTTTTTAGTACGCTTCAATTTGGAGTTCAAATTTGCATAGTCAACGATTGTATGATAACATATTAACCCCTTCCCGTATTTTGACGAGTCTCACTCGTGACGCACTTACAGCTCAAATGTGACAAACCATACTCAAACTCTGAACATTCTTCAACTTGAAATTTAGGTCCAACTATAAGTTGCATTATCAAGCATTCCTGAATATAAAATACTCACATCATTTTAATTTTCTTTGTTCGTTTTAATGTTGTGGCCTATATTAGTCTTGACTGACGCATCTGTTAAATAAATGGCACGGGAAGGGGTTAACATAACATTTCAAATTGGTTTGTCTGTTTTAATATTGTAGCTGTAATTAGTCAGTTCTGACTGATGCACCTGACAAATAAGTCATAGTGCAAGGGGTTAAAAAAGGGATCGAACGATTGGCTTTACGCTGACAAAAAGCGATGGAAGTTATTCTGTTGACTAGCATTTAAGATTTCGGTTTCTTGCCAGCACAATTTTGATTACTTTTCGGTATCCCTAATATGTTGCTGTACGACTGCTGATCTATTGGCAGGTATCGATAACCTACGAACAGACCGAGTAATCGAAAGTCAATGGTGCAGTGAAATAATCTGGGAGGTAGATCGAGTACAAATGAAGTGAAAAGTTTGGAGATTCGGCGCGGGCAAATCGATGACTTATTAGAGGCAGGAATGGAAGTTGCGTGGGCGAACGAGAGTAACAGGTGAACGTCGATCAAACAGGTAATAACGCGGTGGTCGTTCGACAGGAGGAACAGGCGTGGGATGCTCGATTAGCGAGTTTGTTTGCAGCGTCACGTTGCGGCTCGTTCGAACGTAAAGTAAGGTAGCGGCGCGATCGTATTCGCCCGCCAGGCGAATTTGTACGGGGTGTCTCCGGCTCTTGCAACGCTGGTTAATTGCTGATCGATTGGAATAAATTGCCGTCGCCTGGTTAATGTCTCAATTAAATGGGTAGACCGATCGCAACCAGCGGCGAAAGAGGATAGACAGGAAAAAGGAAGGGAAACCGTTTCTATCGACTTTCCAGCACACGCGAGACCGATCCTTGCAACTTCCCCTATCGTTTCTCCTGCACAACACACACTTCGATTAGTCGGAGAATCAACTTCCACCGGCATTTATTTCTTATCCGTACGGTCGCCCATTAATTCAACCCCCGTTCCATTTCGCTCCTACTTCGTTCATTTGCATGTAAAGGTTCCTTCCGGTCGCTAGCCAACGGCTGATCATCCGATTTCCTTGCTAACCATTCGGAGCTTCTCTCGTAACAGTTTTAATTTCGTGTCGCCGTACCGAGCTATCGAATGAAATCGTACCCAAATACTCCCGTTGTTCTTCAACTATTTTCTGCTCTTCCGTATTTTATAGGAAGGATATGTCGCCGGGGCAACGACATCGTGTGCTCCTATTTTTGGAAGTGGAAATCCGAATCTTATATTATTAGAAACAATATCTATCGATTGAAAGAATACATTTGTCGGTGACGTGTTGGAAAACATTCTACTTGTCAGATAAATTCGCTAATTTTAATCTTTCAGAGACATTACACATATTGTAAATGACAAGATGCTAATTTGGTGAAAACAAGAATAGCACCGTGTAACTATTCTTGATCCACGTTAAACGCGCGAATTGAATGGGATGTGACACGTCGAGTCGAGAATAAACGCGTAACAGTCGAAAATAAGATCCTCTGTGGCGAAGCGGTAGAATTACCGGTCCCATTTTTGCCATTAAAGAACACGGAACCAGCAGTCAGTTTAGCGAACATAATAATACGAGAGCAGAGATACGAGAACAGGTCGGGTCTGGCCACGTTCCAGAAGACCAACTTGAAGTGACGGGTCCCGCGAATGTACCTTGCAGCGATATTAAAGTTGTGTAATGTTGTTTGCGTGTCCCCTGAATCCAGATGTTACAATGCGAGCACACTGGGAGACGGTCGACGAATGACGCGACGTTTCACGCGATTTCGTCGGTAGAATTCGCGGTTGAACCTACAACGTGATCATCTCGTGCCACTTAAAGAGAGGGAAAGTGGAATCGCGTTTATTATTCGTATCATCTGGATGAGCAAGATGAAAGCGACCCAAGTAGCTTCATTTTAACCGAGTCTGAACTTTATTCGGTCGCGAACGTGCAGACGACATTTATACAGTCGAAATGGGATTCTGGAGTAACGCTGATTTTACTTACCCTGAAATTTCATCCGACCCTTTCCACCCTGCGTCTAGATGCGACTAGACGAATTTTGAATGCACTTCGTGCTCGTGAAAAGACAAGCCGCCCGTCTGTTCGAGTGTTTCGCTACCACTTCGAATTCGGAGATCCTTGCGGGATTCAAATTCCAACTTTATCGTACGGGTTTCAATTTCGAAGCTTCGAATTCGAATCTTTGTTATTATTCAAGATTCATATTCGAAGATCTTCCAGCACCTGAGACTCGCATTGGGAGTATTTTCCTTCGGAAACAGTTTCTCGGCGTTTTCAGTCAAAATATTCGGCTCCGAAATTGCGACAGTGGCGCCGTCAGTCGTTAGAAATTTACAAGTAACTCGGCCCATCTTTACGATCTGCGGCGAGAAATTCTCGCTCGAGTCGAATTACCGAAATTCGATAGCCGCAAGCTTGCGGTCGTGAAATTTGTTGCGATTGCTAGCAGCTGCACCGACGTGAACCGATTTACTGTTCTTTCTCTCCATTCAGTTAGCTCCATGACGACTGTTTCGATATTCGATCAATTTTCGATCACGAAACACTCCGGTCTTTGAAGAATTGTTCTATAAAGTTTGAAAATGGACCCACTGCAAATAGCGTGGCCGTGTATGATCCGCGCGATGCGTGAACGTGTTAAAGTGCACTTAAACATCCAAACATTATTGCAAACCGGATGGCGTATTGATTTTCACCGTGATCCGATTAAACCTGTTATATTTTCCGCGTACAGCCTGAATTTGTCACTTCAAAAAACAGTGACCTTTTAGATCAATCAAAAACAACGAGACCTACGTGAAATGATTTATCATTAGAACATGATAGCTCGAGCTCGCATAAATTGATCGATCGTTTTCAAAAACTGAGAAAAATGAATCATCGTTCTACCCGTTCCGTTACTATGACTAACACGACATTTATCACAATTATAATCAAGCTGAAAGTACTCTTCGAAATTTAACTTTGACATAAAGCCAGGGGAGGAATAACGAGTACTCCTGCTTTAAGCAGGTTTTTATAACCAAGTATTACGATACAATTTTTGCGTTTGATCTTTAAACTTTTCCCATAAACAACAAATTTGCGAAACTCGTTAACGGGTTAACTGTTGGAGCAAGAATGAACACGCGTCATAAAACCACGAGAAATCCTAAACACGAAGAGAGTTCTCTGATCAATGCTTTTGATACGACTCTAAAACTGTTGGGAATTGGACTCCTCCGTTTTATTGCTAATCGTTCGGTTATAAAAGAAATCGATCGACGCCTCGACGATCAACGGGTTAACAAGTCTTCTCGAAGGAGTCATCGAGTATTAACACCGGTTTAATTCAGCTCGCTTTCGAATCCAATTATATCCGTGATGTAATCGCAGATCCGTTTTCCCGCCGTTCGATCACAGTCAACTAATTTCGCACGCGCGGCAGTAGTCGAAGTCAACGATAAATCCGACCGTAAACCGTTTACACGCACGACATACATGTCATTAACTCGATCGCTAAGTCGACTGCTTTGATTACAGACAGCTACCGTGCAATTTCCGCGCAAAAAGGGGCCAGAAATCGTGTCGAGTGCAACTCGATTTGTCGTTTGCGACTGCAAAGAACGACGACTGCGACGAAAGGAAAGAAAGTTGAAAGGTAGAAGAGGGCGATGGGAAGGCTTTCCTGGCAAGATACAAAGAGACATTTTATTTGCCCTGTCGCGAAGGGACGAAATCCCTCTGGTTCGTCACTGTGTTCGTAGAATCGGCGTCTTTCGCAACTGCTTCCTCTTCTCCTACTTCGACCAGCTGTTCCACTTACCTCGCAACCAGCGAGGAGGATCGTTCTACTCTCTTTATTCCCCTGCTAACAGCCAGATACCTCTTCTATCGCTACAATCCCTCTGCCGAGTGATACGTTCCTCCCAGACTTCTTCATTTTCTCTAATTATATACCGTCCGTATTGCTCTCGCGACGTATAACAGCTAGCGCGATGAAAAGGGAACGGTTACTTAAGCATTTGACAAATACCGTGAAATCTTCAGACTCGCCGCTTCGCGTTCTTGCGACAACAAACTTTCTTTGTACACCGAGGATCGAACGTAATTCGAAGTTAAACATTCGAGATTAAAATTCGAATCTTTGTGTTATGATCATTTCAAATATCCGCGGCACATGTCACCATATTGGCTCGTTACATTTGTTTTTTGCATTACGCGGGAGACTTCAGATGAGAACGAGGAGTCACGAGGACGCGTGGTACACGGCGACATTTTGTAAAACGATTAAGCGACCCATATTGAATAAAACCATTGTTATATACGCGTACAAAAAATTCATTAAAAATAGCTTTTTAATTTACTTCGAGCAATTTCGTCAGGAAAACAAATGAGGCGCGGTTTTCGTGTTCGTGCACGCACCTCCTCGATCTTTTTTTCGGTGCAGTTCCAGTTTGCCTTTCGCACCGAGCACTTCGACTTACCTTTAATTAATTCATTTAGTTATTGTTAAGAGTAATTTTCTGTATAATTTTGGTTAATTTTTGTCATTAAAAGTAAGAGTAAAACAAAACCAAGTATATTCATTCATCGGGTTTACGACACCATTAGTGCGTGATCAGTAAATACACAAGACTTTGCAATTTCCTGAATTCTTTAAATCGAGATCTTGTTATCGCGGTACGCTTAAAGTTACGACGTCAACGAGCGAAGGATCCCGGCAAATATTTTTCTCGTCTGGCATGAAAATTTACATCCATGTTTTATCCATCGATTTCACGAAATCAAACGGTTCGTCGAATCGCGTGAACAGGAATAATACAGCTGACCTGGCGGAAAAGGAATTGATACAAACAATACCGTAGACACGCTCGGTATGCAAAGATGCAGCGTGTCTGCAGCCGGTCGTTATCCGAAGAATAATCGCGGCTCGTTAGGAGGTACCGGGATTTCGCGGTGTTTCTTTCCCTGTCCTCTTCCTTTCCTTCTTTCGTCCCTTGTCCCAGCTGACTGACTTCCTCATCCGTCTCTATTATTACTCTTTATTCTTCTGTGTCGCGATTCTCGCGCGTTCTCTGTCATGCATATGAATGACACGATTTCTTCCGTTGGTCGACAAAGAAAATACCGGTGTGCACAGTTAAACGACCGTCGTTTATTCATGTCGATTCTCGCTCGCCGAACGTTAGATTTCGATTCAGCGAACCAACAAAATGATAATGCCGCGTCTGTCCGCGACAAGAGCGAAAAAATTTTACTGCGCTACAGCGTGGAAAGTGCGTACGATTCCACGTGACCGAACATATCGCGACAAGTAAACGCAGTCTTTCCCGAGAAAATTACAACGGCGGTTATTTTTATTTAGTCGCGTAGAAATTGAAGAATTTCCAATAGCTCCATAACTTCATCACGGTGACGTTTCAACCATCAAAATTCGATATCCCGACGATGCCACGTTCCTTTATCGAACTCTCAATCACGAGCCCGCGCGATTTTCGAGCGACCGGTGATTTACGAGCGACGCGCGTCGATATCGTTCCGGTTGATTTAATGGAATTCTCATCGTCGTGGCGAAAATAGAGCAACAGGAGAAAAAATAACGGAGAAAGCGGCGAAAAAACGACGCGCGAAACCGTAGTCAGAAGAGAAAGCGACAGAGATAGAGGGGCGGGTCGAGTTTGAAACCACGATAGTACTCGGCCACGAGCAACAATACTCCTTGTATACCGCGAGCCACGTTTTTCTTCCATTGTCGCGCATCGTTGCTATTGGGAGCCGTAAATGTTCAGACAAAGCGTGCACAGAATCGGGTCGTACACACGTGGCGCCATAAAAGACGGCTAAATGGAAGGTATGGCCGTGTGTAGTTGATTTCGTTCGGACAAGCTTGTAATTAAGAGTTTGATCGATGCACTTGTTACTTCATATTCCATAGCCGCGGAAAAATGGTTTATTCTTCGCGTTAAATTACTCTGCCGTTGGTAATTGGTAAAAAAATATCGATTCCACCGACGTACAAATTTTGACCTTCTTCCAAAGAAAGCCCGCAACCACTATTCTCCGCTACAGCGAGTCCCGTGGGTATCGATGGAAAGCGAAAACGTTCATTCGATTCCGAAATAGCCCACGCGTGTACACGGCCCTTTGAAGATTAACGAGACCGATCCTGAAACCCCTTCCATATTCAATAGAACTCCTTTCTTTGGCTCTGTTCGCGCTTCGAGACCACATCCGACCGAATTCGAACCATTTCCCTGGAAAACGTAGTTATCTTCGCTGGGTCTCGCGCACCGACGGGGGTGCGCCATTCAGAGGGATAAAAGGGGGTGAAACGAGGAAAACAAAGGTATAGGCTCGTGTGAAGAGACGGAGTAACAAAAGCGGTGATCGTTATCGAGCAACCAACCGCCTTTGTTCCGTCGTTTTCATCTCTCGTTCGCTCTTACGTTCATCTTTTTTCTTTTCCTTCGCTATCGTTTTTCTAGAATAAGAGCACGGTGTACTCTACAATTCTGACTTTATTAACCATTCGAGATCCGGAAAGTTGACCCACATCTGCGAGTTCGCGCGCAGAGTTTGCCTCTGATCGCGTTTTCTAGTTGACGCTGCGAGTGGATGCATTAGATCAACCAACAAGTTCTTTTTCTTTGATGTTATAGCGATTTCCTGCGCATGTCTGCCTACTGTACAATTCCGCGTTTAGAAATGTACATCAAGGTGCAAGGTTCTCGTCGTTTCAAACGTGACCATGAAAAATGAGGCCAAGCGAAGGGCACATATTCATACCAACTATTTTTTCCGTTCCTTTTGTGCAGAAACTAGGCTTCTGACGGGTGCACTCGCTTTATAACGTACTCTTTATATTGGAGAGATCCATCTTCTTTATAAAATCACGAACACGCGGCACTGAGCCCGTGAAAAAGCTCCAAGAGCTTTTGAGCCTGTTCGATTGAAACATATAAACCGGACATAATGAACAAAGTACCTCATTATGTTTCATAGAATAAGGTCTCCTTTAAAAATCTACTCGCCGAGCAGTAGTTCCGAATTCCGAAATACTTTCCCTGTTCGAAAACAGCAAATATCTTTGAACGACGAACGGTAAATAAGAAGAGAAAAAAATAAAATTCCGCGAAGGTGAGGTTAAAAGGTGGGACAGCAGTGTCACCGGAACGTGTAACCCGGTGAATTTTCAAAGCTCGGAAATCGTTTCTGCCTGGCGCAAGCCCGCTTTGCTGAATTTGATTTAACTTCCAGAAAATCTGCTTGGAAAATCACAGGAATCGTAGCGTTCCCTTTTCGCGACGGTTTCCTGCCGTTTCTTAAAGAGGTCGGGTCTTTGTCCGGGATCTGTTTAAATAATTGGCAAACTTTAATCGACGTACGGTACGTTCTATACGTCCTCTTTAAAATTCGAAAGAGAAACAAATCTGCCCGTAAAGGAAACGAGTTCTTGCGATTAAAAACTTTTGCCTGGATGATTGTTATTCGATCAAGCTCGATTCATTTTCGGTAAAGATTTGCAGGAATATACGAAAGACGAAGTATCGAATCCACGCGAGAGATCCCGGTAATAGAAAAGTCAAACTGAAATGAACGCAGCGCAAAAGTTGAAGAGGAAATCAAGGAGGACGGAAAAGTTTCTTGGTCGACAGCCTCTCGGAGAACAACCACGTCCACCAGCAACTCGAGGAATATTCATTTTAATGGTTGATATAACGTGGATATTGGTTACGGCTGAAACGCTACGTGTCCGGAATCTCGGATGCCGTCACGCGCCACGTGGGATATACAATATAAGAGGTGAACCGAGTTTCGATATTCGAAATCAAGACTGTGTAAAAATGGAAGATCCTGCTTATATTTCTTGATAATCTTTCGGATTCCCTTGCATATTACCAAAGTTTGACCATCTCCATTTAAGTTAGAATCTGTGTTACGAAACGTGGGTGTACATTTATTTTCTTAAACATTTGTATAATGTGAATTCACTAAATCCCTGTGCTTGCAACAAAAATATTCTGCAAACATCCTCCTAATTGACAAGTCAATTTATAAGGAATAATTTGAGACAAGCGAGTACTTTATTATGCATAAAACAGCGAAGCAAAATGGCATGAAAGAGTTATAAACGGTAAAAGTAATAAATTCGGAAGAAAGTCATAAATTTGGCAAGAAACACTGTTCTCGTATTCGGGTTCCTAATCGTCCACGAAAGCGTCGTTTGTTTCTGGCGTTCCAGCGGGGTAAAAGAACGAATCCCTGGTAAAATATTGAATTTATTTTTTTCAAAGCAGTTCGTTTCAGCCGCGAGAAGCTTCTTATTCAAATGGAGACGCGGATCGTGCATTGAATGCAAATGGCCGAGACGTAACGCGATAGGGGCTTTAGTTTCCCTTTTTCTCTCTTTCTCTCAAACCTGTACGCGCTCTCGAAACTTTCCGTCAAGTTATGCGAGAGAAGTTTTAACGAGAACTCCCATGATTCCGACGCCTATGGGACGCTCGGAAAAGTTCGTTTTTGACGAGACGAGAAGCACGTGACGAATTCAAATCAGCCGTAAATACTTTGGACAAACATTCCGCGCAGAAACTCCACTGCCAAAATACTGTATTACAACCGATGCAGATAACGACGTTGTTAATTTACGGCTCGCGATGCTACCTCGGACGATCAACGCCTAGAGAAATAAAAAATAAACTCAAAAGGGATGGCTAAATCAAAGGGATCGTTTATCGTCGACAATCGGCAAGTATCCGAGCATCATAAGAGTTGATCGTATTCGTAAATTGCTCGTTTCAGACGAAATAGGCTCTTTCGCAAGAATGCCAACTCCGTTGGTGTAAAGTCGGCAACTTTTGTTGCGAGTCAATAAACACAAATTACGAAACGACACCGAACGAACAAAAGAATGGCCGTTATGCAGCGGCTCGAAGAAAAGAAGACTAATATCATTTCAGTTCCAAGCGAGAACGGAACTCCGTTGGTCTGCGAAATATTTCACCAACCTCGAAGGATTTTTCCACAGTTGGAAGCGCGGGACGGTCGATCTGCGACTCATAGCGAATTCCCAGTGGTCCCGAGGCTTCTCATAGCTACCGGCTAAAAGCAACGTAAGTGCGCCAGTAAAGTTTTTCGTCATTTTTAACAACATGGAAAACAGCGAAACCGCGTTCGAAACTTCTGTCGCTTGATTCCACACGTTTGTAAAAACCGAATTGCAAAACTTGGTTCACATGTGCGATGAGAAACAAACACGATACACCGAAGATACCGAGTATTTGTCTAGAGGATAAGACTGGTGAAACTACGCGAATATTCTGATTATGCAGAGACCATTCGTTACGTGGTTGTAGTTCTCGCTCCACGACGTATTTATTCGTCTTCGATTGTACGCCTCGTTAAGCGCTCGCCAGCGTGTGAATACACTCAACAAGGTTATTTTAAGTGTATGCGAAGAATTATGGATGGCCAAGGTTAAAACGCAAATACAGATGACCCTATTGGCTTGTTGGAGCTCTGCCAAGCGCGAAAGTTAATTTTTAATTCTGACCGGAGAGAGACAATCCCGACGGGCTGGCGAGAAATTGCTGGGCTTGCCGAGGTTCGCAGTGATTATTTTTACGATGCCCCCATTTCGACAATTATCGACAATTTCAATTCCCGTTGGTTTCATTTTTCTATTGGCCAAATAAGAGCGATTGATATTAAGCTGCTTCTACTTTCGATCATTTTCACTTTTAACCCCTTGCACTACCGCTTATTTGTCAAGTGCGTCAGTCAGAACTGACTAATTACAGATACAATATTAACACAGACAAAAGAATTTGAAATGTAATGTCAGCATGTTATTATGCAATCGTTGATTATACAAATTATAATTGAACTTGAACTTCAAATTGAAGCGTACTAAAAATTTGAGTTAAATTGATTACGGCCGAAATATGAGTGCGTCACGAGTCCGACTCGTCAAAGCAG
Source organism: Megachile leachella (assembly GCA_963576845.1). Lineage (NCBI taxonomy): Eukaryota > Metazoa > Arthropoda > Insecta > Hymenoptera > Megachilidae > Megachile > Megachile leachella. Next base: position 1,946,027 of record OY756256.1, read on the forward strand.
TGCAAAGGGTTAATGTGACAGTACCGATAAAGTATATAACTAACTTACAAGAATAGCGAAAAATTCAGGTAAAAGATGGTCTGCTTTAACGATTTGGTTTTTAAAAACCTATCTTAAAGCGAGGTACGATTGAACGAGTATCAAATCTCGTTGAACCGTAAATCTTTCAAACGTTCCTGTATCAACCGTATTTCTGTGCGGTATCGCGTTACCCAAAAACGCGAAAAATCAAAAAAGCTAGGATTTCGGTAGCCAAATCGCTTGGCCGGAATCCGTTTGTAACGCAACCTCAACGATACGTAACGTAATTCGGTAAAGGTAACTGAAAGGATTAAATCCTGTCCCACTCACCTTGAACCATCAGCTTGATGACAGCTTCCGGTGTGCTGCGGCTGTTCACCAAACAAGTGTACTCGGCGGTGTCCTGCGCGGTAACGGGATGAAATTGTAGCGCGTAGTTTTTCGAATTTAACGACACTCTGTTCCGGTGATTCCACACGGTGGTCGTGTTGCTGCTGTACTCCAACAATTGCGTGCCGTCCGCCCGCCATTCCAGCATCAGTATCAACGAATCCTCCGTCACCCCCGGACAATTCAGCGTCACGTTCTTGCCAGCCTCGACGACCATCTCTCCCACCATGGAATCTGAAAATCCCAGAGATCACTTGTCGTTACATTCGTCACGTGTAGACCGTTATCGCGGGAATAAAAACCGACCGTGCAGGATCTGCCTGCGTCAGGACCATTTCACTAGGGGCCAGATAAAACGAGACCTTCGCGGACAATTCTACGCGCTTCGATCGCTTCTATTCTCGTCATAACCTCACCCATCACGGTTCCCGTAGAACCAAACGAATTGACGGATTATTGATTAGAATTACTGAACGTATCTTTCAAACAATAGATCGCTCGATTCGAAGGGAGGCATCAGCATGTTTCAATTTATGGAGGAGATCGTCTCTGAAAGTATTGGACTCGTTAAAGTGTGTGTGTTTACTGCGAAGACACTAAACGTTGGGTAAAAGTAGACGCGATAAGCAGACTTGAACGGTATCAGCGTTTATCGCGTTAACACGACAACGATCGTCGCTGTGGCATCGATAGAAGTTCGAACAGTTTCGTTTCTCACGGACGACATAAAAGAGCACGAGTACTTTTATCGCGTCTACGATCGACCCAAAAAGCACCGTGTCGTACCGTTATCATTCCATTCTATCCGATCGCGCTTCAATTTTGCCGCGCTTCAGGTAAATGATACTTCTACTCTTTTTTTTCTTTATTATCGATGATCGACGGTACAGATTCGATTATGATTGTGGAATATGTTATTCGTTCGAGATGCGATAACGCGAATGCACTTAAATAATTAAAGGTTTATGCTGGCAACGTGAAATATTAATTTAAAGAACTCGATCGATAAACTGGAAAGTAATGGCTGTAACAAATTGACATTTAACGCGTTAAACTCTGCACTGTCGAAGACACGTATCTTTCTTTTTGCAGGATGAAAGAGTTCATTTGGAATGGGAAATTTCCATTTCATGAATCGTGAATTTCACTTTGATAAACTTCAAATATCTGCCGGCACAAAATTAACTTCATCTCTTTCATTATTCTCTTTTCATCGCTTATGAAACGGTAATGGGAAGAAACATTTTTCAGTATCCAAAGGGCAGCAATGAAACCGGGTCTCTTTTAGATTTGTTTTCAATGCACATTGTCTGAATTTCACGCTGTTTTTTTTCTACATTAAACAATAATATACATATCTTCTGTCGCTAGCCTCTTTGATTAATCCTAGTTAATATCGAAATGACGCTAAGGCAAATTTCAAAAAACCTCCAACTATCACCGGTATTCCAACAAGGGGTATTTTCGAAGTTTCGAAACGTCACCTGTTAATAACGGTGGGAGAGTAAATTGTTCCATTATTAAAATTCCTCCGTTGCAGCAGCGGCGGACTCGTCTTTCCGTCCACGGTTCCATTACCCCGAACCATTTTCCTACAATTCCGGGCCTGCCCCGTCCCACGAATAAAATTTCTCTGTCGCGTTTATATTTTTTTTGCCGGTGGTCATGAATTCGAGCGTGTCGGCTTCGTTGTATCGAGCAGCGGTTTCCCATGGAGAAAAAAGAGAATCAACGTAATGGAACACGCATTGGATCGACAGTGTGCGGCTGGATCGCGATTCTCGCTACCGAAAGGTCGTTGCGACGTGATTCACCAAGTGATTCCATCTCCAATCTCTGATAAACTCGTGTGCGCGCTACCGTGCCAGTATTCGGTTCACGCGCGCGTATTCATACGTGCATAAAGTCCAGTATCTTCCTCTCTCCGTTCACCAGAGCTCGTTTACCTCTCCTTGTTTCTCCTCCGGTTTCGATCCGTCGATCGGCGTCCGTTCGATTCTCTTTCGCGGTCCGATTTCGTGAACATAACGTCGATCAAGCCCCGTCCACGCTCCTGCGGCGTTGAACTTTGATCATCCGACATTCTGCATCAATTTCGTAGTCCCGGCCGGAAGTTACGATGGAAATTACTCCGAGACTTTGCCCATAATTTCATCGCCTGCATTATAACTTCGGTACACTCATCGGCTTCCTGGCTCCGCTAATCGTGAAACGAGCGAAATACACGCGGCGAGCGTGCCCTCGAGGATGTTATCGCTGACGGTGTCACGAACCGTTTCAACGATCCGTGACACGTCGGAAAAAGAACTCGATCAATTCATGTTTTTGATAAACATGCTTCTGCACCTTATAACTCTTCATTATGTTTGCGGTATCTCGATTTACTCTTTCAATGCACGAAGAAAACTTAATCGTTTTCGGAAAAGTGCGTCGCGAAAGCGACGTATCAAAAATCGAAGGAATTTTGTAGTACAGCGTGCAATATTTTAATAACAGTACACTTTTTGGTCCTGTCGTGTAAACGAGAAATTCATAACTCGAACGTCGATTCCAATATTTTTCTTGGAAAAATATACAGCACGTGAGAGAGGTAAAACGGGGAACAACCGGAAGAAAGTTGTAACCTAACGCAGATTTAAAAATGACCCTTGTGCTAGAATTTATAAGAGCAATTCGAGCTAAGTCCGGGTTAAATGGTCTAAACGCGTTCTCCAGTGCAACTCGCCTTCTATTTATAGCAGCCTTTCGTCTTCCGAGCGTTGTAGCTTTTCGTCGATTCGACGAGAGGCCAGGAGAAAAAGTGCATCGGAAAAATGATGCTAGTTCGCGTAGCCAGCAGCTGTTTGCAGTGCTGTCCGACGAAGCAACGGCGCGGAGCGAAAAGGACGAGCGGGGAAAAAGAGGATCGGGATAAACTGGTGCACGCAACGAGCGATAAGGATATTGCTCGACGAACAGGACGAACGTTCGAGCACGCGAAAGGATCGTAAAAGCCGCGGGGAATTACTGTACAGAGAAATACTGTTCTGAGAACGCAATACGCGTATATTACTATCGAATCGACCAACGATTTTGTCGTGGAAACTGAAATCGATCTTTCCCTTTCGTTTCGATTATCAAAGCATCTATGAGAAAAGTAAAGGAGGTTTAGGTCAGGGCTTTTCAAACTCTTCCCAGTCGAGAGACGCTTTGGAGAACAATCATTCTTCGCGACCTACTTGGTGCTTGTCATGTTTGAATTCTCTGAATTCCAAAGTTCCGTAGACTTATTTTTGGAAACGTTCATTTTTCATGATCCACTCGCTTGGAACGTATATTTTGAAGAGATGCATATTTTATCCGAATAAAAGCCGTCGTTTTACCGCATTAGAATATTATATATTCAAATATCTGACGTTGGGAATTAACAATTTAGTTTTAGAAATCTCTGGAATAGACATCGTTCGTTAATTCCTACAAAGTTAATAGATTAATGAAACACGACTTTAAACATTGAGCGCTGTTAATAATTCGTAACGACGAATGAATTGCAATGTTAAAGCTTTCGACGGTAAATCTGATTACTTCTTTTTCTAACCGAAAAGATACATCGTTAACGAAACACGTATCGGAAAAATCCGACGGAACTCGAAACGATATCGAAAGCCCGTTGTGTATTTTGTTTGTCTATTTACTCGAAATGAAATTACAACGCACAAAGGGATGTTTCTTTTACCTGTACGCGGATAGCGAACGAATTGCCTGAAATTCAAACGACCGTGCCATAACGTTGCTTTAACCGGAAACTGCTCGATAGAGGCTCGGAGAGAACGGCGGGCCACAAGGAAAATATATTAAACGATTCGACTGGATCGAGACTGTGCTTCCATTATCAGAGAAAGTCGAGTACCTTATTCCGTGAGATATATTTTAGTCGCGACGAAAGAAGGCAAGAAGGGGACGATCGAATCGGAGAGTACGGGAATAAACAAGGAGCAGGTTCTTCCGAAGGATCACGTTTTCCGAACTGGGTGGAGGGACTAAACTTTCCGTCACTCTGGTGCTCTAACTCTACGGTCGATGGAAGGCCATTTCGCGCGCAAGTTAACATAATGTAAAAAGTTTCCTTCTCGGCAGTTGATAACGCGTGCCTTCATCGTAACGCGAATCTTCGAGCCTCGATCAAAAAGTATACGCTCGTCCGTCCGCGTGATCCCCGATCGTTCCACGCGCAAACACGCGTCAAAGAAACATCGCCGCTTTATGAACTTGCTCCATAAACGGATCGAACGTTAACGCTGTTCTTTGCTCTTTGAACTCTGCCGGAAGTACACCGGAATCCTCTTGTCCGGCCGTTGCCGTGGCACCGAGGTCAATTTATCGGACGTCGTCTCGCTGATGGCGCTATCAAAAAATACCTCGTATCATCGAACATGCCAACTTCGATACTTGTACACCGTTCATCATCAGCCATACGGAAAATTCCTTCGGTATTCTCCGTTGGAAAATATTAATTTATTTGTACTATTGCATTCCATTTTCCTACAATTTTTATTACTAAATATCGAGTAACGAGCGTTTCGATCGAAGCAGCACTAGCTTACGTAACGTTCGAATCGAGGCCCAATCGGCTTTGCGGAGGTAAGAATTTCAAAGAGGAACTCGAAGTCACCGGAAACAACTCGTCTGTTTCGGTCGGTCCAGCAAGGAACGCGCCATTATCTGAAACGCACCACGATGAAGCATCGCGGTGAGATATCGGCGAAACGGTCGGGAATCACAGAGAGAAAAATTTTCGCGAAACAAAAGGACCGGTGAAAGCGGCGGTGGTTTCTTCCCTTTTACAAGAACCGGTACACCGCACCGGTTGCGAGTCTGTTTCATTGTCTCGTCGCGATCTATACCGAATAATTAGACTGGCTCGGTAAAACGGGACGGGTCGTTCCACGGGACCGCTGGACCACGGTAATTCGCATAATCTCGCCGGGATACGGCATTATGTAAATGCTCGGCAAGGAAACGTCAGCCCCTTAGCAAGGTCGCCGGTTTAATTGAATAGTTGAAGCCGGCGTTTTTGGTCCACCTCGCGCCTTGGATCGCAATGGCAACTCGAGGGGAAGGAGAAACGAGATCGGTCTCTCTGCTCGAGGCACAATTAAACGCGATTTAAAGCGTTATTTCGAATATCGCGACGTTAGCCACTCGCTAAACGAAATTACACGTTCGATGCTGTATTCTTGATAAAAATAGAGGAAAAAAGCAAACGGAAGGCGTTCCATTTTCCGCGATCCGACTAACGAACTACCCGAGACCGTTCGTCGTCCTTTTTTCGTTCGTGGACCACGGCATTCTATTCCCAGACAGGATATAGATCACGGTATTTAACCGACTTCCTCCCTCGTGGTAAATGCAAATAAATAGAAGAGTACGCGGCGTGCCCCGGCGAGAGAAGTATCGGTGAGATTCGCCCGGGAGATCGAGGGAGAAACGAGGAACAAAGAAAAAGCGCGATGGAGAAAAAGAGGCGCGAGGAAGACAGAAGAAGAGGCGGTAGAGGTTCGTGTTTCCTTTCGCGCTGTCGTTACGATTAATCCGGTTTCTCCGTAATTACATCGACGAACGCGCCACTAGAACGTGCCCCGACGTTCAACTTTCCCGTCCATTCGCTCGGTTTCTAGCGGTATCCTGGCAGCCTCGAAAGATCGTTGAAACTCTCGACGGATTGGCCAACGTACAGACGATTTCCTCCTTTCTTCTTCTGCCTCCTCTTCTTCTTCTTCTTCGCTCAACTTCCTTCTTCGACGATCGCGGAAATTTCTCGGCCACGAATTAACTTACCGTCACGATACTTCTGGCTGTCTTCGACGTTCTCTCCCCGGAATCGCGACCAGTTCATCCTCATCTGGAAATTCAATTTCATCCTCTTTCGCTGTGTAGGCGAACCGGCTTGCCGGCGTAAATTAATTTACGCAAATCTTCCACGGGCATGAATTTTTCCGGCACTAATTTCCCCAGAAGCCAGCACACTCCACGGGATACAGTCGCAGAACCGCGGCAAGCCGTTACTACGGTAATTACCTTCCTACCTTCGTTCTGCCCGACCTTTTTGTCTCATAACCAAGTAACTATCTTAATTGCTTTCGCTTTTCTGCCTCTGGATACGACTACGATTCCGCGTGCTCGTATCATCCCCTCGTCCCGCGTTTCGAATACTTCTCCGTTCCGTTTCTTCCCTTCCGTTCCTCCCGCTTTCTTACTTTTATTCGTTCGCATTCGCGGGTCGAGGTTTCGTTTAAACTCGTTCATCCGCGATCTTTCTCCCCCGGTACCTTCCTGCCATTCGCGTGTTCCTCGCCATCTTCGTTCCTCCGGTTCGTTGGTACGCGGCATTCTCGTTCCCCAGCGTCACGGTTTCGCGCTCGTTGTCTCTGTTCACCGGCGATAATGCCGGCTCGTTCGTGCGACGCGGCTGCGTGACAATCCTCCCGAGGGATTTCGAACGGAAGCAACCGTTCCGCCAATTTTCACGCTGTTGCCCGCCGTTCGCGTTGCCCGGCTCCTCGTTATTCCGCTTAGAAAAATCCTCTGAATGGACCACCGCCACGGAACAGAGTTAACAAGCTCGGTAATTGTTGACCGCCTAAGCTGTTTCACAAGAACATCGTAACGACGCGTTCTCTATCGACGGACAGGGTTCAGGCTGAATAGGATTGTTATATCAATCGCGACAAGACTGAGTTGGACGAACTCAAGTCTGTAAGGGTTGTAAATCCTTACTCGAATTATTTCGGTATCTCGAATTGATATACGTCTCTAACCGGTTTTTACAGCGGGAAGAGTAGTTCTTTGGATGGTTGAAAATTAGATATGAAGTTTTAAACTTTAACGAATACTGTTTATTATAAAATGCTATGGAGTTTAAGATGTTATCGTGTCGGATGTTGTTAGAATTCTGATTTTTGTCTGAAGAGTTGTCGTGTAGGTAAATTCGTGTGGGTGTGTTTAACTGAGTAATGTACGGGGGTATTTTTCTGTGATTGGAGTAAAAAATGTGTAGTGAGGGGTCTTGTAGGACCGCCTATATGTGACGTCAGGATTTTTGGGAAAAACCCTGAAATGGTCGTGTAACTATGATTTATTAGATGGACCCTTGACTTAAGCGAGCAATAAAGTTAGGATGCACCTCGACGGAAAGAAAACATGTGTTTGAAAAAGCGAAAAGCTAAAAACTATTACTGGCAATAAACGTAGGTATACGGTGACTCTAAAGAAACTCGCGGGGTTCGTAACGGCTTCATGAGTTTATTGCTGCTATAGAGGGTCAGAAATCGTGTGGACGATGGTCGTGTTCGTGTAAATGTTAAATATTTTTACAATAATAACGGACGCGGTACCTGGCCGCGTAACATGCTCCCCCCGTTGAGAGGGTACCGATCAAAGCAATAGTGTGTATGTGTGTGAGCTTGTAAATGTATGATCTTAAACATATAAAAAATACAAATAAATATGTGTGGTATATCATTATAAATATTAATTAATGGGATTCTTCATATGCCCCATGGTTGGATGTTCCTCCTAAGATGTCCTGTCCTCAGATGTCGGATGTGTGGATATCTCCTCCTGGGATGAGTTGAGGAGAGGTACTAGTTTTTTGACGCTCCTGTCAAACGTGGTTGAACTAGTTTTCACGGTGACCGTGCGGACAACACCGTCGGTACCAGGATGGACGTTGATGACCCTGCCTAGCGGCCACTGTGCTGGTGGTACATTGTCCTCTCGAAGAAGGACTATGGTTCCTTCCTTGATGGGATGACTGCCTTTCATCCACTTATTGCGGCTGGTGATTTCATTTAAATACTCCCGGCGCCAACGATTCCAGAAGTGCTGCTTGATTTGTTGGATATGTTTCCAACTTGACAGCCGATTAGAAGGCATGTCCCTGTAATCTCGCTCAGATAAACTCATTAATGAATCGCCGATAAGGAAGTGGCTAGGTGATAGGACGAGAAGGTCGTTTGGATCGGATGAAATTGGAGTCAGGGGACGGGAGTTTAAAATCGCTTCGATTTCGATGATAAGTGTATTAAAATCTTCAAAGGTAAATAACTCAGACCCTACGACGCGTTTTAAATGATATTTAAAGGCCTTCACAGCGGCTTCCCAAAGTCCACCGAAGTGAGGTGTGTGTGGAGGCATAAAGTGCCACTGGATGAACTGATTTGACACAAAAATATTTAACTTTTCTTTGTGTTCTCTGGATTGGAATAAATCATGAAGTTCGCGCAATTCGTTATTAGCACCGACAAAATTGGTGCCATTATCGGAATAAATATTACTACAATGTCCTCGTCGTGCAATAAATCGCCGCAGAGCTGCTAAGAAGGCGTCGCTTGTAAGGTCGCTAACTAATTCTAAATGTACTGCCTTGACCGCGAGGCATACGAAAACGGCTACGTAGACCTTAATCCTATTTCGATTCCGGTGGCGTTTTTCCTTTATATAAAAGGGTCCGCAATAATCAATACCCACGTTAGAGAATGGTCGAGCTTCTGTAACACGCGCTTCAGGTAGATTACCCATTAAATAGTCGACCGGCGGAGGACGAAACCGACGACAACGGACGCAATCTTTTATAGTTTTCCATACTTGGCTCCGTCCATCGATAGGCCAATATCGTCTTCTAATTGCATATAGTGTGGCCTGTGTTCCAGCGTGGAGTTGTATGCGATGTTCATTTTCAATGATGCGTTCTGTTACCGCTGATTTTGGAAGAATGATCGGATGCTTTTGTGAGAATGGCATGACTGAATGTTTTAATCGACCTCCTACCCGAAGAATCCCATCCTTATCAATAAACGGGTTCAGGCGCTGAAGCTTTCCCTTGACTTCAGATGTTCTTCCGCTGCTGAGGCATCGCAGTTCATGGGCAAAATACGATTGTTGTAACAATTTAATAACTCTATCGCGTGCGAGTTGCAATTCCGAAACGCTGAGATTGTCTTTTTTCGAACGAGATGATCGCCATCGCAAACAACGGGCGACGACGCGAATCAGTTTGTCCCACGATGAAAATCTTGTTAAAATGTTGTTGTCTGAGCAAATGGTCGTCAAACAACATGCCTTTCGTTGATCCGGTATATCATTAATTGCCGGCGGTTCCGAGGTTGGCCAATGCACTGGATCTTCTGTGAGCCACGATGGACCATGATACCATATCGAAGGTTGAAGAAACTCTTCGGCGGTTTGACCTCGCGAGATGAGATCGGCGGGGTTATCCTTCGTCTTCACATGGTGCCAATCAGATTCGTGAGTGGATCTCTGAATTTCTGCGGTTCTATTGGCTACAAATGTTTTTAATGTGTTCGGAGTAGACGCGATCCAGTGTAAAACGATGGTGGAGTCGCTCCAAAAGAATTGCCGGTTGATGAAAATATGTAAAGCCTTTTTGATTGTTTGTGTTAATGTTACGAGGAGTAATGCTCCACATAACTCTAAACGCGGAATCGACTGTTGTTTTAAAGGGGCTACTCTAGATTTTGCAATTAACAATTCTACGCGGACGCGACCGTGTTTATCGACGGAGCGGAGATACACGCAAGCTCCATACGCCTTCTCGCTCGCGTCGCAGAAACCGTGCAGTTGCAAATCTACCGATGAATCGACGATGGCTTTTCGTTGAAAAGTTACGTTATTCAATAACGGTAGTTGTTTATAGAACCTATCCCATTCATTTTGCATATTTAACGGAAGTGATTCGTCCCAGTCTACTTTGATTGACCAAAGCTTCTGGAGAAAAATCTTTGCAGTTATTATGATCGGCCCAAGAAGACCCAAAGGGTCGTAGATTTTTGCGATTTCCGAACTTATCGTTCGTTTGGTTATATTTTTATGATAATTTGTTTTTACCGCGTAGTGTATTGAATCGTTCGAAGAATTCCAGAACACGCCTAGAGTTTTTAGAGTTGAATCGCCGATAGCGAGTTTTTGATTAATATCTTGTTCTGCCAAACCGTCTAATAAATCCCGATCGTTAGATGCCCATTGTCTTATATATAATCCAGCTTCCTTTAAAAGCAGGGTGAGTTCCTTTCTCAGCAGGATTGCGTCTTCCTTCGTGGCCGCTCCAGTCAGCACGTCATCCACGTAGAAATCTCGTTGCAAGATTTTTGATGCGGTGGGGTAATTATGTTTTTCGTCCTCTGCCAACTTCTGGAGACAACGAATTGCTAGATACGGCGCTGATGATAATCCGAAAGTTACGGTGTTAAGTTGATACGTTCGTATTTGACCATTGGGATCGCGCCATAATATTTTCTGAAATCTTCTATCCTCAGGACGGACGAGAAACTGACGATACATTTTCTCGATGTCGCCCGTGAGGACGAAGCGATGAATACGGAATCTTAAGAGGATGTAAAGGAGATCTTCTTGAATTTTCGGACCAATATGTAAAGCATCGTTTAAAGATATGCCTGAACTGCTTTTCGCGGAACCATCAAAAACAACTCTTAATTTCGTTGTTTGACTGGTTGTTTTAATTACACCATGATGGGGTAGATAATAACCATCATGATCAGGAGTGTCCTGCGCGATTTTGGACATGTGTCCTAAATCCAAATATTCCTGTAGTACGGAATGATATTGCTGTTTCAACGATGGATCCTGTCTCAACTTCCGTTCGAGTGATAGCAGTCTCTTCATCGCCTGTCGCCTCGAATCGCCCAATTGCGTGATCTTCTCATTGACCGGTAAAGCCACGATGTACCTTCCTTCTTCGTTCCGTTCGACGTTGGCCCTGAAATGCTCCTCGCAGATCTTCTCGGATTCTGAAAGATGCTGGATTTGCGGACCATCTTCTAATTCCCAGAAGCGCGTAATATCATCTTGTAGATGCGAAGTACGAATATGATAGTTATTCGCGTGTGATGAGGAAGTTGTTGGAACACTCCCCCCGATTACCCATCCCAGCCTAGTTTTTTGTAAAACTAATGATGGACCGTTGGATGGAGTAAGATTGATCTGTCCTACGCATAGTAGCGACAGCGCTGTTCCTGCGCCGAGCAGCAAGTCGATCGGTGCTGGTCGGTGGAACTCTGGATCCGCAAGGGTAATGTTTTTCGGAATCGCGATTAAGCGACGGTCGATCGGCTGATCTGGGATAGCCGAAGAAATCTCAGGAATCGTTAAGAATGTTAACGAGCGTTCGAAATTGTTGCAGCTTGATCTAACGGTGGCAGTGATTGCATTTTTCGATACCGTAGACAGAGAATTGAGGGATCCGACGGGAATTGTACAAGTTGTCTTTGGATGACCGAGACGATCCGCTAGTCGTTCCGTGACAAAATTCGCGGTCGCGCACGTGTCTAACAACGTTCTGCACTGAACGGGTTGAAGATGCTTATCCAGAATATTGAGTTGCGCGGTTACCATTAGCTCATCGGTTACGGAATTTAAAAGAAATGTCTTCGAAATAGTGGGGCATTTAGGGATATTTACATGTTCTAGTCATGCTGATGTCGAAGGATGAAACCTGGCAGTTGTATCTTCACTTGTATTAATTCGCGGTGACTGAGAGATATTCCGATCTGGAGAAGGTACAGATTCTGGTCTATGTAGAAGTGTATGATGTTTCCTGTTGCAAATTCGGCATGCTCCCGACGGACATAATCTAATAGGGTGTTTTTCACCCAAACAATTTGGACATAGCGAGGTTCTTTCTATTATTTTTATCCTCTCTTCGACTGATTGTCGTCGAAAGAAGTTACAATATCGCGTATCATGCGAGCCGTTACATATATGACATTTGATGATCGGGGTAGTTACGAATGCGTGTCCCCGCGGTGGAACGAATCTAGCAGGCCTATTATGATCATGTGCGCGAACTATTGATGAAGTTGCGGGTTTGACTATTGCGGCTGGAGCGCAATTTGCCCGTTTTTCGAGAAATTCAAGTAAATTTGTATATGCGGGCATCTGTTTATCCTTAAGAGTAAGTTCCCATTGCCACGCTAAATCTGAATTAATTTTGGATAAAATGATTGAAATTAGCATACTATTCCAAGTTGAAATGTTTTCACCGAGATTTTTCAATGCGCGTAAATGTTGATTGATCGTATCAACTAGATTTCCTAACGCTTCGGGAGTGTCCCTGGTCAATTTCGGAAGTTCCCGAATCGCGTCACAGTGGCGTAATAAAATTCGTCGCGGACAATCGAATTTATCCTTTAATAAACTAAGAGCATCGTAGTAGTTAGCGTCGGTGATACTAAGGGATTGAATACATGCAGCCGCCTTTCCCGTTAATGTTGATCGTAGATATTGTAGCTTTTGCACCGGTGTGAGATCTTCGTTATTATCAATCATTGATGAGAAGATGTCGAAATATGAAGTCCATTTTTCTATTGTACCGTCGAACGTGGGCAAACGCATTTCGGGAAGTTTTATCGCCATAGGAGCCGTTACAGGAGATGAGGATGCGTCAACCGTATTTCCTAGCGCGTTACGTGTCGTTCGGGATGCTTCGATTAAATTATTGGCGCGAGTAATTATTTCGTAGTACTGGGTTTGCACTTCGTATCGTCGTGGACATTCTGTTTCATCTAATTCTTCTAATTGGAATTGAATATCATCGAAACGCTTCCATGCTTCGTTTAAGCCGTTAAGATGAGTTTTAACTAGAGGGATATTCCGCTGTTGCGACTGCTCGACTGTTTCAATGAATCTTGTGAACGTGGTAATTTGCCCGATAATGTTCCCGCGCCTACGTCGTAGAGTACTGAGATTTATTCCTTGTAATGCGGAAATAGACTGACCGGCGGATTGTTCAAGAGTATCGTTAGGCATTTTAGGAAGAAAGAAGGAAAAATAATGGGAATCGGCGAAACAAAAATGAGCCTACCTTTGTTGCGCAGATATCAGGACCCTGCGTTGATGATCCTGCGGATGTACTTGTGTAGATATCAGGATCGCTGTGTTGGTGATCCTGCGGATGTCCTTGGGTAGATATCAGGATCGCTGCGTTGGTGATCCTGCGGATGTCCTTATTGTCCAGAGGTCCGGGTAGTTGCGTCAGGACGTTGGACTTGGAGAAATCGAGCTGATGCCCCGATGAATGATCCACGTAGAAAGCTGCGTGGCGATGTGTAGATCTTTGATGATGACGTTGCACGCCCGATGTGGTTATAGATATCACTTTTAAAAGTCTGTCGTATATTAGAGCACTGATTCCGAACACGCGAGATCCGGCTCGAAGGACCAAAAAATGTTATATCAATCGCGACAAGACTGAGTTGGACGAACTCAAGTCTGTAAGGGTTGTAAATCCTTACTCGAATTATTTCGGTATCTCGAATTGATATACGTCTCTAACCGGTTTTTACAGCGGGAAGAGTAGTTCTTTGGATGGTTGAAAATTAGATATGAAGTTTTAAACTTTAACGAATACTGTTTATTATAAAATGCTATGGAGTTTAAGATGTTATCGTGTCGGATGTTGTTAGAATTCTGATTTTTGTCTGAAGAGTTGTCGTGTAGGTAAATTCGTGTGGGTGTGTTTAACTGAGTAATGTACGGGGGTATTTTTCTGTGATTGGAGTAAAAAATGTGTAGTGAGGGGTCTTGTAGGACCGCCTATATGTGACGTCAGGATTTTTGGGAAAAACCCTGAAATGGTCGTGTAACTATGATTTATTAGATGGACCCTTGACTTAAGCGAGCAATAAAGTTAGGATGCACCTCGACGGAAAGAAAACATGTGTTTGAAAAAGCGAAAAGCTAAAAACTATTACTGGCAATAAACGTAGGTATACGGTGACTCTAAAGAAACTCGCGGGGTTCGTAACGGCTTCATGAGTTTATTGCTGCTATAGAGGGTCAGAAATCGTGTGGACGATGGTCGTGTTCGTGTAAATGTTAAATATTTTTACAATAATAACGGACGCGGTACCTGGCCGCGTAACAGGATCGATCGTTACATCGATTCGATTTCATTTTTGCTACGTTTCAAACGGAGAATAGTTTCATATAAAATATGATAATAAGGATTGCGATTCTGTTAAGATAGAATAACGTAATCGTATAAGTTTGTATTTGGTACGAAAGCTGTTTACGTCGCGGCATTTCAGCGCAGAGGGTTTAATCCTTTAATTTTTACGCGTATTTAGCTTTGCTGAAGGTAATTTTCCATTACGGTGATCTTCTTTGGACGTTTCAATTTTATTTTCTACTCTGCTTTTCTACTTTAAGTCGTTTTACAAATATAACTCGGGTCCAGAGAGTTCCTGGAGAGACATCCTTCAGGATACGGGCTCCTTTAATCCTCGGCAGACATTTGAAGCTTCATTTTGAAGCATGAAAATCCATATGGACAAAAGGCTTAGCGAAAACAGATTTGGCTCTGCATATTGCATTAGTTTGCATAGAAATTTCACGGGAACCTTCACAATTTGAGATAATGTAAATTCTAAAATTGAACGCCGGGAATGGCAGATACATCGAAAGCTACTCTCTTAAATGAACATCGAGTTTACGTTTCATCTAAATAGCGCAAGAAAGAGTAGGGAAGTTTCATAGGTTTATACGCAAAGTTTGAAGGATAATCGGTGGCCATCGGGGGCAAGCACGGAACACGGACGCGCTCGGAGCGAACGTCGTAGCATAATTATGTAAACGAGGGCCGAGTCCGCAGGAAATATGCGTTCACGCCACGATGAAAGAAGCAACGAGAGCAAGATTTTCGTTTCTCATTTTCAGCGGCGCACTCGTTGGCCCGGCTGTGCCTAAAGCGATCTCGTGGCTTCAACCGAGTGTGCACCGTCGGTTCCCGGTTGGAATGTCATTATTTCAGCGAAAGCGTTTGTTACCAGTGGCTGGCGACACTCGACTTCTTCGCGACGAAGTGTTTACTCGAAACTCGCTCGGGAACGAGGCGGAGTATCGCCGTCCAAAGGAATGATTTTTTAAAAATTCCCCAACCGTGGCTGGAATTCGTTACAGTTGTCGCGAGCGTGGACCGTGATACTCGTATATAGAGACACCGGCTGCATTTTTTCCCTTGCATCTCGCTTTTCCTCGTTATACCGTCACCCCTGCGCTATCTCCAACGGTGCGACCGCAAAATTGGACAAGGCCTTTTCCTATTCCCCTTCAACTTCGTGTTTCTATTTCTATACTCCTCCCTTTTCCAGAATCTTGCCAATCTACCGTTTATCGCAGTCTCGCAAAACGAGACACGGCACATTGTCACGGGAATATTATTGTTCCGTTCCGATTTTGATCTAAATCGAGCTTTTTCACCGCTTCTTTAATATATTCCGGTTGCGTCGTGTTATTTGATCAAATTCCGAATTACAAATAGAGCTGCAAAACCAGCGGTCGCAGCTGTACCGAAACGTTTTCGATTCTTTTTTCTTGTTAAGGCGAACCTTTGAAAAAAACCAATCTAGGATACTAGGATATCTGATCGAATCGTACGTGGAATTTCGGAATTGATTTTACACGGAAACGAGCGAAGACAGAAGACCGAGAAGCTGAGAGGTAAAATCAAACGGAGCGAACCAATTATTTTTAAGTACTCGGTGCTTTGAAGAGGGGTGCATGTTTCTGCTCACAAACGTATTCTGTTTTCGTTGAAAAACGCGCGAATACCGTGTCGACACTTGACCGATACCCTCGTTTCATTGGCCCCTGTGTACCTAATTCTCGGCGGTTGCTTCGATCGATTCTTCGCTCCGCTGTAACAGGGACATTGTCTTCGCTCACCCGGAATGTTTACCCTATTTTACGAGGGTGCGAGCTGGTGGCTTGTAATCGAGTAATTAAATGGGGACGAAGAGTCGATTACGTACGAAAACAATCGCGCGAGCCCGCGACAAAGTGGGCTATGCTTTGTCTGCTGAGTGGAACGACAAGTAGCGGTATGCTTTTTTAGGACAGAGCCAAGTTACACGGACCAGTAAATAATAATAAGTTTATCCAGCCTTGTTAACGTACTTCCAAAAAAATCCCACGCCAAACATTTGCTTCGTGAAACAATTCTGCATTTTTATTTCATTCTGTGTACACGATTGAATCGTATCTGTTGTTTTATTAATTTGTATGACAAACGCGTGACGCGCTCGATTCGTTGGTTTGTTTCGACTAATGAAATTGCAAAGATTTGATTGGAGGCATATATGTTTGTAACTCGATTCCGAATGCATGCATTGAAAATGAAAAACTCGTATCGAACAGGTGCAGTCTTTATACGATCGTTTTGAAGTTGTTTTACAAATTTAAATGACGAAATCCTGATCAAGAAATTTTAAATTTAATTACGCGACGTTGATTTTACGGACAAATTTATAAACCTATTTATCGATTATTCGCGTCGAGTCAACGTAACGTTTTTTCGCGGTGAATTGCTCTTGGTGAAAATCGCGTGGCCGTTTTCCAAGATAAATCCACCAGATGCTTAGACACGAAGGCATTGCTTCGAACCAGGCAACCTCCATTTGTAGGAAACGAAAAGGGTAGTTCCATTTGTTTTGTCTGTATCGAATGAACCATTAACGGAATCGTCGACTATCGGAATCTCACGAACCACGCAATTCCAGTTTCGTTTTTCACAGGGAATAAAATGGAATCTCGGTGAAAATATATCCTGCGATTCGACGTTCGTTTAACGATGTTAACGCGGTTCAAAGTTTCTAATCATTGTCGATCTACGATGTCCATCGATCTTGCTACGGCGCCACCTTATTTCCCGTGCCTTTCCTTTCATATACTTTTTTAACGAATTAATTAACTTTACGCGATGTCAGTCACAGCACATGTCAGTCATAGTTAATTAATTTTTCGTGCTTGTTGGGACAACTTCGTTACCTCGACTTCGACAACAAAGAGTTAATGTTTCTCGTCGAACAATACCTTGGAAAGAACTTTATTCGACGCGCAATCGTACAACATCAAAGACAACTTCAGAGTAATAAAACGACAAAGAGAAAGTCTTTCAAACAATTTCTACGTAAAATATTCCGCAAATTGAATTCTCCGGTTTAAGTGTGTATACACATACAGCCTGTTGATCAAAACTTTGAAATATCGAGGAATTAAGAGAAATAACTGAGAAAAAGAATGCGCATCTCCGAAGAATCCAAGAAAGTCTGACTCGTTGTGCTTTATATTTTTCGATGTTTTCAAAGTCTGATGTATCGATGGCGGATCGATGGAAGAACGAGGAGATCAGCAAATTGGCTGATAGCGAAGCGAACGAAACAGCGCACTAATGGAGTCTTCGCAAAGTCTCGTACGACTCGTCGGCGAGAGTGGAGAACGGAAGCGTGTCGAATCACTGGAGCATCCAAAGCCAGTGATTTACATGGCGCGAGGGCGGCCGTTGCTGCGCTTCTAAGAGGGTAAACGTTAATTAAATGGAAGGTAATTAACGAGGCAGCGTTGCCGGGCAGCCAATTAAACCGGCAGAAGTTTACGTATTGGCTGGACGGGACGATTCGCAAATCGTTCATAGATCTAAGGAGTAGGAATCTAGCTTGATCGTCGAAATTCGTGGAACTTACGGAAAGACGTGACTACCCGAACTCTCAGCCAATGCAAATTTGTCGCTGATCGATTGTTCGTTCGAGAACTATCGTTTGTCTTCGAATACAATTTGCGTTCCGATCAGCGTCCTACGCGCGGCGATGCAACGCGTAACGACGTATTACGTGGTAAGCGACAACGGAACGGATAGACAAAGACGATTCGAAGGGAACGCATTTCGTCACTTTATGAAGAAGAATCTGTGCGGTAAAACGGGAGACTGCCGCAGGGTAGTTAGGAAAAGGGAACGAGTGGAAGAGAAACAGAGGACAAACGAACGCAGACGCCACGGGGAGAAAGATGGGAGAAGAGGGTGGAAACTCAAAGCTTGTCCAGATGGGTGAACGTATGTACTGGCGGTAACTCTGTTACGTAAGTGATTGAGGTTAAACTTCGGCAAGGATTCGCAAACTTCTTACGGCTCGCAGCTGACAGACGCTGGATGCTTTCCCAGCGTGGCGCCATGACGTTGTCGGTTTCGCGTGATGGATCGTGACGTGCACGGCGACACGAATCGATATCGTGTCGATAACACGCTGCCGGATATTACGTGTCGGCCGACAAAATTAACGGTTTTAATAAGGGTTTGCACGCGAGTTTTCCACGCGAAATTGAAACATCAAATGTCCTTATCCGATTCCGCTTCATCTCCGTCTACTAATTTCAACGTTCTCGTTTAATCCTATACTTTCCATAAACATAACTCTCTTGATCGTATCGAATATCTGTATCTATTAAATTTATAACTAGAGGATCATACGCGTGGAAGCGAGGATTTCGGTACTCTTTCACTCGACTATTGCGAGTTGTATCGTGGAGGTATTAGTAGAGGATTAATGACGTCGAGGATGGACGATTCAGATAGGAGAAGGAAAGAATTGATCCACGTGCTGGATAACTTAATTGCTTAAATCAGTCGCCCGGCAAACGAGAGATTCCGGTTTGGATCTCGGTTCAGCAATTTCGTCAATCGCATCTTTTTCTCCGTAGATAACACGAGGTCTAATTACAGCTAATTCGAGGATTAAAACTGTCTCCTGTATAAGGCGATTATCACGAGTCGATGGTTCGTTCGTTTATTTTCTTCGCGTTCTTTCAAAACGCTATTACTATTCTTCGCGATTTAACACTAAACCTACCGACATATAATGTACATTTACTTTGAAATTAAAGAATAAATATACAAACGAGGAAACATTAATTGGCACACATACTTATGTTTTATTTTGATGAAAATCAATGCTGATTTCAAGGAACGTATTTTAACAAAATGTGTACTTTATAATAAGAAACTTGTGGAGCGGTTATTTGACCGGTTTGGTAGTTTTAGTGTTAAGCGCGTATAGTAACAAAAAAATGCTAGTTCCAGAACATTCGTATATTATCTGAAATTGTTGTTTATACCAGTATGCAAGTAACGAAAGGAAATGTGCGACTTCTGAGAGCGAATAGGATTCAGAAATTTATCGATACCATTAATTCGTTGATTCCGAAGTCGAATTTCCGTGTTTCGTCGCCGGCTCGCCGTTTATCGATAGAAAATTAACCGTAGATTTGTAGCTCGGCTTCCCGCTCCGCGAATATCGCTTACGGAGCAATTACAGCTTTGGGACGGCATCGATTGCGCGAGAGAGGCCACGCTGTGCCGATCGATTTTTCGAAAAATATGGGAGAGTATCGGGCCGCGATGCGGCCGTGAATTAATGCTTGGACTCGTTTCGCGAGCAACGGTCAAATAATTCAAGGAGCGTCGTCGAATCGCGCTAAAATGTTATTTGCAATCCTATTACCGCGAGCGTGCTTCATTCGGTTAGCGGGATTTATTGAATTATTAAGTTCGTGCGATTTCATTGAATCCGCCGCGATTTATGAAGAGGCGAAACTCGCGGACCGCATTCCTGGCTATTGCGACATCTGTGTAAGCGATTAAAAACCCACGTTCGATCGATGTTAATAAATCCCGCGATCGTCCATTTCACGCGTATTAGCGCGAAAGTGGATTAACGCGTCTGACCCGCCGTGTCACGCCGATAGATCAACCGCACACTCGGTTGCGAAATAGGCTTCTTTCGAATAGATAGTAAAACGGGATAAACAATTTTGTAACGCTTGGTCTTAAAAGAAGCCACCGAAAGTCTACAGAATCGAGAAGACTAAAGCGTTTGTGCTATTACGGAACTGATGTTTCGTGAATGTTTCTTCACAGTTATATGTTGATATTCTCTGCGTTAAGAAAACTACAACGGTACTCGGTTACGTTACAAGCTTTAAACGCGTTTTCCTCGAAACGAGAGAAGTTTCGCTGTCGTTGCTAAACTTTTGATTGGCCATCTACACGAACATATTTTCCTACTCTTTATTGGTATAAAGGTACCGCGATTCGCAAAACGGTAAAGGAATTATCGATCCGTTTTGGTACACGGATTTTTCGATTGTGTTGGACCATTTTACACGTACCGAGAGTATTTTCCGAAGATATTCGTTCCGCGAGCGAACAAAAGTGGAACTCCACTGTGGCAATGGAGGACTCTAGCCCTTTGACGTTTGCTCGGAGCACACTGGTAGCCGGACGAATCCTAATTCGGTTGGGTCGAATTAATCAAATTACCACGGTTCTCTCGATCTCTATCGAACGCCTGAGCTCGTCTTGGAATAACCGGCGACGTTCGACGATGGGCGGCAAGTGGCCGAGCCAGTTAAGGGTCCCCAGGTAAACACGAATAATCCAATTTCTCTGCTGAGCACCGCGAGGTCAACAGAATTTCGGGCACGTCATTGTGGCTTCCTAATTCCGTTCACCTTAAAACACACAAACGGATGAGCGAACGTTCTACCCTGGTACGCGACCGTCGCTTAAACGGTCTCCCCTTTCGCCTCGATCACGTATCCTTAATTATCTCGTTACCAGTGTCTCCGTATTTCGCGCGATCCCTTGCTAACGATTTATCGCCTTGATAAAGACAATGATCGAGGTGCCTAACTCGATTCGAACGCTACTATCTCCGCGTTCCGAGATTAGCCGCCTTAGAGTACCTCTAACTTTTCGTTATAAAAATAACCTTCTCGAATCGCCAAGGAATTTTTTATCGCGAATCTACGGAATTGTTAATTACCCCGGTGTTCGCGTGTTTCAACGACCCCTTACTAACTGTTCGTCGCTAATGAAAGCTAATGACCACGAATTGGCTAGCGCGCTGAACTCGTTTATTAACGTTAATTGTCAGAAGAGTTTTCTCGAGGTAAGCCCGGGCTTAATTCCGTAACGCGAACAAATTCAAGTTCAGAGAATTGCACGACCCGTGTTTGACCGAAATAATCGCCAAGAAGTGGAAGTTCCTTTATCAAAGGTGCAGTGAATCGTGGCGTTATCGCTACCTCCGATCGGGGGATCCGTTTCGTTGAAGATACCAAGAACTTTCCGAGCAATTAGCTATTATTAGATCGCGGTTAACGCGACGAAGTAGGCCTCGGGAAATCTTGATACAGACCATTCCGTTAATACCGTAGAATCTGTAACGGTGCATAGTCGCATGCACGACTCGACCAAATGCTTGTTTGCACGCGAAATCCTTGCCTCTCGAAATCTGCAATGTAGGCCGTGTTTCGACGTTTCATTATTTTGATACGCGTGTCACAGTCAACCGTTTCGAACCAACATTTTTTCTCTAATTCCCTGTTTGCTGAAATCAAATATCGTGCAAGAACTCGCGGACACGAACGAATAATTGAATTCGTACAAGCTTAAGAATTATAATACGCCTGACTATGTACGTATATTTCCACTCGCTCCAACGCGAAAAGAACACGACATCATCTATGATCCAGCTACCGAATTAAATTATGTCGCTAGCGACAGTTTCGAAGAATTAATCGTCCAATGCTTGTCTCGTAGGTACAAAGAACAGGATGGATTAACTTGCTTTCCAAGAGTCTGCAACTTCTTTGCGACCGTTCCTTTAATGACGATACACATCGTCTCCCGATCCATCTTTCATTCTCGCAATGTTTTTGCGTCGGAGTTCGTTAACGAAGCGACTCTTCTCGTTTCATCGGGGAATTGCAGCCTCGATTGTCCGATCACTTTTCTATAGCGTTGCAGTAGTAAATAGTATGCGTCGTAAGTTGAACGATGGACAGCCTAATACCGTGTAGGTCGCGAAACGATATCGCTTTTAAATCCGTTAATTCGGGCTCGGGAAATGCAATTTGCATAGGTTTCGCGGTAACACGCTCGAACCCGGACTATCGTTGCTGCAACCTGAATTCGTATCCTGTTTAATCCTTTGGACTTTGAAGCAGACTTTTACCCGTCGAAAGAACTGCATTTGAATAAGGTTCTTGATCGATGCACCCTTTGTCTACGTTTCTATGCATTTTCGCTCGCTTTCGCGTTCGTTCTCGCGGACATTCAATTACGATATTCTTTCCCGTGTTATCTTTATATCGTGAGCGTTATTTTCGCATCGGAGCATTTGGCCGATTCTCATGTTTGAAATTGACAATGGAAAAGGGAACGTTACAAACGATCAAACTTGAACCTTCCGCAAACGTAACGGTCCAAAACTTCCATTCGTTTTCTCTCTTGCGTACTGAAATTTTCATCGTTCTCATCGTTGTACTTTCATTCCAGCCGGCAATTTACCATTCTCGTTCCCGTAGTGGAACTTTAGTCATGACGAATCGATGACGGAACGTATTCCACCTGGATCGTGAAACTTTCCGAAAGGTTGGGCCGATTTCACCGCTCGGTCCACGAGTTTCGCCAAGATTTTTCGACCGTCGTTTCCTTCTTTTTTCTTCCTCTTCCCTCGACCCTCCTTTTTCTCTCTTTGCACCTCGCGTCACGTGACGTTAAATCACACGAAAGGCTATAAATCCGGCGCATTTTCAGGACAGCTGATCCGGCAGGAAATATCAGTAAAGTGGAACAAACAAATCTCACGGCCGCCTCGAACGTTTCGAGACGAAGTGCTACCCTCAGACTATATCGTAAATGCATCTCGAGCGTATTCGTCCTGTCCCTTCGGATTCGCCGTTAAATCGAGCTCAGCCCGGAAAAGCATCAGCTGCGATTCACCGGCAGCATTTTCCGCTTTCTTTCACGGAACAACGCTGTTTCGAGCGTGCTGCATTAGTAAGCAAACTTTATCCACCGTAATCTATCGATCGCAGTCGGGAAATTTTAGTTGGCTACCAGTTTGCCGTGCAGATTTTCGATTGCCCGAAAGTAGCTTGAAAATACAACGCAAAACCGAAGAACCAATTCACCTCTTTACTATACCGACATCGATCAATTAACCTTCGAGTGCCGAACTCTCCTGGCGCAACGTTCAATTCGCAGTTTGAATTCGTGTACTCGATCAGAGAACGTTTGCTGAAAAATTGTTTGTTAAAGCTAAAGCCTTGAACATGCTTTCACCGCTTTTAGAAAACCCTACATCCTTGAAGGTCATTGTTTAATTAGTGTCTGGGGCCTGCGAATGCTCCAGGTATGGACATATGTACCGTCGTTGCAGTTTTTTCCAAGTTTAGTTCTAACCGTGCGCTCGTCGTCTAAACACCGAATTCAACTATAGGTTCTATCTTCATTTAGTTTACATTATAAATATAATTATTGACCTGATAATCTGTATGCGTATTATTATTTCACGTAACCCCTGAACATTTTTGGTAGGTATACGAGGTACGACCTGTAGCGGCAGGATGGCAGAATTCTAAAAAGTAATCTACCAAGTGTCAGCCGCGAGTTCATCCACTTAAATAACGAGAACTGATACGTCGAGGAAACCCTGTAGCAAAGATATCGAGTAGGAAGGATCGTCTCGAGAGTAAGAACCGTTTAATCAACGATCGATGGAGAAAGGAAGAGCAGGGTTCGCGAAGAACAGGAAGAAAGCGAGGAAGTAGACGAGTGGAAAGAGGGGAAACAGGAATTGGAATAAAAATGAGGGTAGTTACCGATGGCGGTCGGATCTTTCATCTGATTCCAAGCTCGTGGAAAAATTGCATTTGTGTCCCCGGCAGCCTTTGGCTAGCCGAATAAGCCGCGGCGGTGAGCGAAAGGGCGGCCTCGAGGGGCCCTTAAGCGAGATCAGATATTATGTTAAACGTTTTTAGTTATTCACTCGACGCTCCCAGCAGGATCTCCCTGTGCCGTCGTAAATCCGCCTTTGGTAATCGAGAACGATTCACGGGAAACCGAATGCCGTTCGTTCTTCGTCTCCCTAACGAATTGATTGACCTTTGAGGGAAAACCCAAGAGGTTTATCGCCGTCTTCGTACCCGGAGGGGATGAATCGCCGAAAGGGCTGATACTGAGCATCGCTGGAACACGATGCGAAATCGAAAACGACGGGGTGCTCTATGGATAATGAAATATTTCGGATCGTTCTTTCTTTTTCTCCCTCCTCGCTATCGAGGATAAAGGACGCGCTATCTCGAGCAACGATTTTAGAATTTGCCACGAGACAAATCGTCGTCGAGCCGATGGGGATGTTTGCCCGATGGTATCCCCGAAACGAATGATTTCGGAGAAAACAGGCTGTTCTTCTTCCTTTCAATTTCTTTTTTCCTTCGAGCTGACATCGATATAGCCTCTATAACTTATACGACGTATCGGGTCATCAAAAAATCTGCCGAGGGCATAAATTCGAAAAATGATCGAATATTTGTGACGACCACTCCCGTTATACGATGCATGTATATCTGAACCCGTTTTTGTCGACATTTTCATCGACGATAATCGTCGACGATGGAGGAAACTGAAGTTTCGACGGCGTTGAAAAAGCAACGGATCATTTGTCGGCTAGGAACAAAATGACGTCGTCCGGGAAAGCTCTTTGTGCGATGGAAAACCGCAAATAATGCTCGGCATCGCACACAGGCCGGTTTAATGAATTTCTACCGGGAAACAAACGTTGCCATCGTAAATCGTCGTTCCCGAGCTCGCGACAAAATTATGGTAAACGTGTCAGAATGCTTCATAAACAGCGGGACCAATGGATACCGGACAGCTCGGCGAATACGTTTCGACGAAAAATCAATGATATTTCACTATCGACGCGCGACATCTCGTTTTTAACGCGTCGACATACATACAACCGTTCCGAAACATTTTCCCGGTGCACTTTCAAAGACGTGTCAATCTGGGCAGAAAGGAAAGCGTTTATGCCGCTTAATGCGCGTGTGTCACATTGGAAATTGATTTAGTTGCTCGTTAGTAAAAGTTCATTTGCTCGTCGTTTGGGACACGTTTGAAGCGCGACGCCCGTTACGCTTTGAACGACAGAAAACAGTAACAGCCCAGTGGTTTGCGTGAACTGCAAACTGTTCGAAACGAACGACTTTGTCGAAGGTCTGCCATTTTACTCGACGTTTTCACCTGTTTCCTATTTAAGCGCGATTTTTGCCCATTCTACTCTGTGGCTCTTTGTGTTATAGCCGTTCGCGAATTCGAGTCACTTGTCTCTGCCCCTGCCAACTCGATATCGCTCTCTTTTTGTCCCCCAAAAAAAGTCAATTGATTCGAGACTCGGTGATTTTTATTACTTTTAATAGACGCGGTAATTGAACCAGTGAATATACCGAACAACAGCTAACGATCAAAGTGCTTGTACGACGGTGGCGATACAAGGCGCGGAGACATATGGTGATTTAACGCGTGGTAATTCTACGCAGGGTACAACATGTGGTGATCTAACGTATGACGATTCTACGCGTAGTAATCCACCGCATTACGATCTGACGTATAGAGATTCTACGTGTGGTAATCCAGCACATTGCGATCTAATGCGTGACAATCCAACGGGTAGTAAATTAATGGTTGGTGATTCAGTGCGGTATAACCTATTTGCGGTGGTTTTCGTGGATCTCTGTGGACCGCTACCACAAAAAAAATGAGCGTATTCTTGTTCAAGTGGCAATATACCAATGCGATATGAATCAAGCCATTATTAAAGAAGGGATCAAAAGGGGAGTTTAAAAATCGTTTCTATTCTAAATCGCGACGCGTATCGACTTAATCCCGCGACGTCAAAAGTTCTTCCATATCCCTGAGGCGAAGTTTAAATCGATACCCCCTTTGACGCGACAGATTCGTCAGGTTTATCCGAAGGAGAGGCCGCTTTACAATGGAGCACGAGTTGGAAATTGGTCCATGGAGTGATAATAACCGGAAGCATCCTTAGAGCGCCACTTGGGATTAATACCCTTCTCGGATCGTCTTGAGCTAACCACCCTGCGCGTGGAATGTGCGTGTAGTGCGTAACCCCGTACGAAGTGGATTCGGTAATCTCGGTGGACCAGTTGGCCCGCGGGCATCGCTTGCCAGAAGATACCTGGGGAGTATCTAAATAGAGCCATCAAATATAGATCACGAACGCGATACGTGAGAAAGCATTATCCATATGGCAATATCCTTGCGTAGCTCAGTCGACCTTCCCTTTCGTATTGCGAGTTCCGCCAAATTATGGCTAGATCAGACTGTTCCAGAATACTACTCTTAGTTTCGGTGCCTCGAGCTTTCGAACGCGTATAATGTTTCTCCAGGTCAAGCAAACGATTATACAACTTCGTACAACTACAAAGGGAACCATATTGATTCATAGGGAGTAAAATATAACTTTTCTGAAAGAATTTCTTCCCAATTATTTCCAAGTAGCAACTTTCGCGAGCGACCTTCAATCAAGACCCGTAACGATCTCGTTCATTTTCCGCTAGAGGTCGAAGTTTCTCTTTTCGGAGCCAGTTGAACCGGCAAGGATCTACGTTACGTTTATCCTTCGGAAATCTCTCGGAATGCTATCGGCGATCCTTATTCCTTGAATCGTCTTCCACCCTCTCGAGGATCGACGATACGTGGGTTTGTTTCTTCGGGTAAATCCTGGCAATAACGGTGAGTCGAGAGTTCTGCATGGTCTTCCCTCCCCGTTAGATACGGAATGGATTTTTCGTGAAAATTTCCGTTCAAGGCCGCGACGATGAAAGAGGAGATTCTTTCGTTATATATTCGTGACGCGCTCGACTTTATACCCGTTACGAAAGCGGCGCGATGAAACAACCACTTCATCGCGAATGAAATGGATTCTGCACGCGAAGAAGGCCGGATGTGTTTATAGAATTCATTTCTGCACAGTGAACACTCGAGACGTTAAGTGGTGTGCTTCAGATACGAGTCATTCGCAAACGTGGCATGTAATTTTTCATTTTCTTTCTATTCCTCTTTTTTGTTTCATTCGTTCACCCCTCGAGAACGCGTATCGCCACTTCTGTTTCTCTCCTTTCAGCCCGGCTCAAATAAATGTTGCACCGAACAAATACTATATTCTCGCGGTGTTCGTTTCTTGTTGCATCTATTTCCCGTATCCCGTTTTCATTTGCTCAGCTAGATGTTTACTTTTCTTATTATAAACGCGTGCCATTTGGAAATTCGAACGTTTAACTGTGAACACGTTTGCTCGGTGCAAATTTGGAATTAATAGAACGTTTGCAGCTATCGGAGTAGGGAAATAGGCGCCTGTCGTACAGACTGTCGTTGGTGTACCTATATTTTAAACGCAGAAAGAGGAGCACACCCGCAACGGATAAATTCGTAGGACAACAGCGGTTCGATAGGGAACAATGAATGGCCGCTAGGCTCGAATAAACAACGACACACGCTGGTAGGGGACAGCAGGAGCTTATTTACATTCTATATGAGCTTCCGGATAATCGATATTCCTGGCCAAAGTGGCGCCGTGATAATTCAAACGGATGGTATTTCGATAATCTCGATGCTCTCGCTTAATTGACGTTTCAATCTTTTCGACTCGAATCTTGTCGACGATTATCTCGTATTCGGTTTTTCATTTTTTTGCTCGCGTGTATCAACGCGTTACTTCGATTAAAATCGGTACTTAAAGAGTACGTAACGCGGTACGATCGAACTTTCGTGTTCGATTTCGAGAAAATTATACGTGCCGATCGCTTTCGTCGCGATGGAAATTGACGGAGGCCAAAAGTACCGAAGAGAAAATAGTAAAAGACCGAGGAATTTTCATCGGGGTACTAATCTTTTCAAAGGTCTCGAGGAGTTTGCAGGAAACGCAATTCTGCGGAGTCGGGTAACCGATAGGTCGAATCGACGTACTGGAGACGTAACTTTTCCAGGCGGTTCGTGCATCGCCTACCTTTGGCCTGGTTCGTTTCGGAAGTTTAAAAATCAGACGGCGACGAGTTGGAAACACGAGGCTAAGGGACTCGGAAAGCGAAGAGCCCGCTTCGAGATGAAGTTGTTTAGCGTAGCTGCCAGTGAAACACCGGCACTGCGGTTAATAATTCGCCGAAGCACGAATGTACGGAAGCCGCAATAGTAAGTGTAACACCGCACCAGGTGATCTGGCACGTTCAGGCTTCGCGTGAGGCGCCTTACAAATGAATTAAGTTCCGAACTTTGCATATCTTCCGCTCCGCACCCCATTTTCGCTGCTCGTTTCCACTCTTCCCACCCTGTCTTCGTCTACTCTGCTCCGCTTTTCTCTCGATTTTTATTTTTGCCCTCCCGCCTGCCCTTTCAGACTTCTTTTCCCTTTGTCTTTTACCCTGCCGCGCTTTCTTCCGATTGTTTCCCTTGCTACCCTGACTTTGTCTACTTTCTTTTTCTTCTTCTATCTACATTCACGGGTCTACTCGCAGTTTTTGTTACGACTCGGATTAACTCTCAAGGTGAAAAATGAAACCGGTTGAATAACCGCAGAAAATCTTGAAAAAATACCTTTCGTTCTCAAATTGTTCGACAACTGCAAAGGATGATGTTTTTGAAAATAACAGCATATCAGTCACGACCACGTGCACCTTTTTGCGAGTAAACGAGCCGGTCTGTAACGACCAGTCTAGTTCGAGCGATCTTATCTCTAAAATATTCCGACCACGAGTCTCGAACGAGCATTGTCCTCTGGCAGGCGTACAGCCAAAGAACGTCAACGCTCGTTACTGGCTGACACGTTATTAAAACGGACATTACGTCGGTAACGTCGCGGTAAGGCCAAGCTAGCAGAAGGCCAAAGGTTTCTCGACTCTTCGTCGTTCGAAGGACATCGAAGGGCTACGTACTCGACAGCCTTGAAACGTTACTTTTTGAAGCGGTTTATTTGAAACCGTCCATGGGACACGATGCTTTTACGAGATCCTTTTGCTCGCTGATTCCGCGTAGAGCTTTCAGACAAGTCGAACACCAAGAACAGACATGCCATAGATTCGAAGCAATTCTTTGGAAATATTTCTGGGCAAACGTTTCTATCGAAACGGGAAATTTGATGGACGTGCTTTCGCTGGCTGAAGAGGCCGATATTGTACCGTGTGGTTTCTTCCTCGAGAAATAGAAAAATTCGTGTACATCGGGAAAAGGGAAGAGCTTGTATTAGCATTTCGCTTCGATTCGGCACTGTATTAACCCGTTGAGAACGATTGATTATTGACATAAATTCGATGTAGATGGACTATCGATTATTTTTAAAAAAACTTCGTTTAATCGAAGGGGATGATTCAATCAGTTAGAAAAATTCTGTCCTTACATTGGATAGAAATTAAATTATATATAAATCTGGAATAAAATTGTGTTGCTTCATTACGACCAAAAAAGACTCGCAGTTAGATTAAACTGATTTGATGCCAGACATTCTAAAATAGCCCGTCGGACTTTCGAACAAAAGACTGGCGAAAATAGTGTCTTAATCGAAGGGAGATGAAATTGAAAAGGTCACGAGAGGATCGAGGAACAAGCAATTTCGATCAACCCCCGATGTCGATCGTTGCGACGACGTCTGGTTAATGTCGACCCTGCGAGTCGTAATTGTCGCCGAGCGGAGTCGTTCTGCGCGATCAGCGGATTCATACGGACACGAAAAACAATTTAACCGAAAATTAAAAGCCTGTTTGGCATTATCCCTCTTTTCGGGATCGAACCAGTAAACGCTCTTTCGTTGATCTTTCGATAAATCGCTCGCGATAATGTACGAGTTTCATTGACAACGAACCTTTCGTTCTTCGTCAATTTCGAATGGATCGATCAGCTAAAACGATTTTCATCGCTCCTCTATTGCTATGAAAGCTATGGTAGCGCGGAAGCTACTTTCCCGCCGACGTAGCTGCAAATACAGGAAAACAACCGAGAGGAAACGCGGTTATACGGAGAAGAGAACAACGATAACGACTGTGAGAGGTGTATTAATGAAAACGAACGCTTGATTATTCACGACGTAATGAGTCGTGTTTACCATCCACGCGTTTCTCTGTGTTTTCTTCTACACGTTCGCGCGAAACTGCCGTGCCAATTAACGCTGTGCTCACAGAATAAATCTATGAAATTCTTTAGACCTTTAGATTTATCTGTCGCTTTCATCTTTTTCATCTTAACAGAGTTATAGAAGAATCGGTGTTTAAAATTAATCTGGGAACAACACGTGTCTCTCCGTGGGATTTAAAGGTCTAATCTGAACGAACACGTGTTCAGGAACGATTTTCGAAGACAAAACGCCCTCGGTGGCGTCGACGGATAACGGCACTCGCGTCTAAACGATCCGAGCGAAATGGCCTGGCTGATAAGCGAACCGCACAGGCGGAGTGTTAATTGTAATTGAAGTGGAAGAAACGCGTCAAAGGGCACGCTCGATGATACCGAAGCAGGTCAAGTCGCAAGGAAAACCGAACTTCAACCGACAATGGTCCCTGGCGACGCGTTCGCGAGGCTTTGTTCGACGTCGACCACAGAATGATCATTCGAGGAGAAAAAAGCCGGTTGGAAGTGTTGGCTGGTGAAAGGTACGAACGAGTAGTCAGAAAGTAATTACAGAGAAGATAGAGCCATGCTCGGCCGGGCTGAATCTTTCGAGGGTGGATCTCTGTGAGAAAGAGATTGCGAACGGGCGACTGGAAATGTTCTGCGAATGACAAGCGAGTCAGTGTCGCTCTTTCCTATGGCGAGAACACGCGAAAATTAATGGTATTGCTCTTCGGTATAGATTGCTAGATATTAAGTGTTGCCGATGAAACCGTAATTAATTTACTGCGCGCCGATGAATATCGCTGGGTATTAAACGGCTATCGGCGAAATTGCCCTCCACCTTACCAGTAGTATAGCTTCGCTTTAGTCGGACAATCCGAGAATACGCTATTACAATTACGGCGATAACCTTTTCAATAAAAAGGGTAAATTCAAAGGATGTTTGTCCTGTTAAATTTGAATGGGCAAAAAGTTTGATTTGTTTAATCTTGAATGGCAACATCTTTCAGAAAGTTTCACGAGTCACCGAATGTTTATTTCTCCGGACAGAAATCTAGCGAACAAATCTGCTCGAGTTTCAAAGTAAATGGTGTTCGAGGAGAAAGGATTCGGAGAGCGTGTCTAGCCAAGGCAGTGCAACGATTGCGTGGCTTGGCCGCGCGACTTAATACACCGTCGGGGTAAAAATAAATTGCCCTTCCACGGGAGAAAGATTTCCCCCGCGGCGAGAAGCGTTCCGCAGACTGCCGGCAGACAGCTAGGGGTGCGGTTTGAAGAGGGGTCGAAAGGATCGAGTCCCTTTCACCGTAAGGATCCCGGAGAAAGGGAAATTGTTTGCGCTTTTAAGAGGTCGCGATGTTTCAACGACCACCGGTATCGTTCGCACGGAATTTCAGACAATGCATCCGTCCCTTCCTTCTTCCTATCGATCTTGCTTTTTCATTCCTGGTCCCATGCCGGGTTCTTTCGTGCGAAACGGAACGTCCGGTCATGCGGAGCTCCCGGACCGGGGAAGCTCAAATCGAGCGTGCAGCGAACGTTTCAACGTTCGAAAGGATCCTCGGTGAGTAAAAGAAATTTTCAAAACGTTACCAAACGTTACGAGGCACGAAAGTATACTTTGGTAGATAACTCGAATATCTGGCAATGTCGTAGATCCTTTCAAGAATTGTAATGATCCTTCAAAAAATCTCCTAACAGCTACAGTATAAAAACAGAGAAAGAAATACGAGTATAATTGTGGTGATCGTTTTGTATCGCAGAAAGAAAGACATTTGCGAGACAAGTTAGCAAGAGTGGTTCCACGTGACGGAAAGCTTCGACACGAACGTTTCGAGAAACAGGGTAGAACGTGGGCCCGAAATGGCGACCACTTTGCCGAATAAAGCCAACGTTTTCGTGCGAGAGCTCGTTGCTTCGGCACTCGATGCAACGTCTACGGAAGAATGGGTCGAAGAAAGAGGAGGTAAGGGGAAGGGAATGAAACCGTGGCTAAGCGAACGGAATGGAGTTGGAAGATGGACGAGAGGGTTGCGACGGGGTGGAAAGAAAATGGCCGCGAAAAAGGTGAACTTAACGCGTGCCCGCCCAGAAAGGAAGACGAGATATGTCGACGTTTTATCTGTACGTTTCTCTGACCGCGCAAGAAATCGGCTCAATAATTCCTTCCCCTTGATCATGCATTTTCAGCTTTTGAGTCGGAGATTTTTTTTTGGAAACGAACGTGATGGATTCGTAGCTTGAAAATATTAGATGTGTTATCCGTGTACCGTAAGCCAGCTAATAGGATTACTTTCACCCTCGTTAAACCGAGTGTCTACAAAATACACGTTGTAAAGACAAG
Source organism: Megachile leachella (assembly GCA_963576845.1). NCBI lineage: Eukaryota > Metazoa > Arthropoda > Insecta > Hymenoptera > Megachilidae > Megachile > Megachile leachella. The sequence continues at coordinate 1,978,594 of OY756256.1, forward strand.
ATTTAGGTGTTTCGTAATCGTAGAGAAAGGTTGGAGCGTCTCAAAGGTTGAAACCCCAGATGGCTGTAGTCGAACCGAAAGAAAACGTGCATTTTCTAGAATCGTCGTGTGCGAGGTGCAATGACTAACAAGTTTGTTCCTCCATCCGAGACGATGCAAAGAGGACGTGATGACCGAGGGGAACATCGAAATTGGAGGAGGTATTGTTGAGAGGCCACCTTCGCGTGGCTCTCTTCCCGGGCTCCAGGGAGTCGACGCTCGCGAGCAACCGAAGTCTTCCGGCATTGGCGTCGTAAATCTTCCTGTTCCCTAGCGAGCTAACGTTCCCCTGAAAATTTCATGCCACGAAATAAGTTTAAATCGGATTCCCCGGGAACTCGATTACGCCAACTCGCGGAACTCCACGGTCAATCCCGTAGCCTGATTACGTTACGTTCGCGAGCTTCTTCTTCGGGTTCCAATTATCCTTCCGAAGGACGTTGAACGGTCAACGTCGGAGAACGGGACGTTCGCAAAGCCGAATCCCTTTCGATCGTTTCGAAGCGGCTTGGAAGACGAACAACGCTTTGACGGAGAGGATAAAAGCGCCAAGTATTAAAACTTAACGGCGCCGGGTTACATAATAAGCCGTCTCATCTGTGTTATTAAAGCGCGCTCTGTAGATATTTCTTCGCGAAAAAGTCGAGCGAATAAAAAGCTACCTTGCCTTTTGTTCGAAGGTGAATCGTCTTTGCGTTGCCTCGGTGTACACAGTTTATTACGTCGACGATCAAGCTTGATCAGCGAACGTGATTGTTCGTAAATTTGTAAAGATGCGCGGACTTTGTTTTTCAACAACGAACACCGTTATAATGAAGCGTTTCAGAATTTTTAAATTAAACTCACTCGATTTATGAAGACAGTTTCGTAAATATAAATTTAACTCCGCTTTAGGCGGCATAAAAAGACACGAGAACTTTAGGTGGAAGAGTTTAGAGAAGAGGGAAAGCAAGAAAAATCAGAGGAAACTGTACTCTTTCGGAAAGACTTGTCCCTTCAACTTTTCGAGATAGAGATCCATTTTCGGATAGCTGCACGATTGTAACGCAGCGTGGTACACGCCGTAAACAAGAATACACGGAGAAGGAAAGACAGTACACGAGGAATAAAATTTTCGTGGCTGGTCGGAGAAAAGGTGGCCGATATTATTCGCGAATATTGTGCAAGATCAAAGCTGCGGTAAAAGACGTTCTATTGCTCGAACGAGTTCGTTAACGAGAAAGAATAGAGAGTTTCACCGGCGCAGGCATACCCGTATTTCTATAATGCATGTATCACGAATATTTCTTTCTCCTATTTTTCTTTTTTCCTCCTTTCTTTCTTTCTCTTTTTTTTGTTCGTTACTTATGCGAGAGTAACCTGCAGAGGTCCAGTTCTCGTTATCGCGTAATTTAAAAACCGTGGCGAACGGAAAAGAGCGAAATCTTGTTCAACGGCAATCCGTTTTCAGAAACGACTTTTCCGTTGTCGAGCTTTTTTGAGGAGCGTGGAATCAATTACGACGGTGTACACCGGTCGGCGAAATTAGAGAGCAAAAAATTCTACGTTTCCAGTGCGTACCAATTTCCAAATGAAAATTACACCGACTTCCCGCAGAACCTTTTTTTACGCGTGCATATTTCCTTTTTTACCGACCGCAATTTCATCCGGACTCGCGGCATTTTACGCCCACGGAGCCGATGTTAATTTTCGAAGACAGCTTTCATCGTGGCGCGGTTTCGCCAGCGTTTTACGATAGCTGGCGTCCTTACGCTCGAACGCGAAGAGAAATAACGTCTTAATGAAGGGACAACCCGCCATAGAACGATCGATACTCCCCGTAATCGTTCATTCTCCGCTTCAAAAGGAAATATGCTCTTCTCGCAATATTCGAAACTCGATTCCTAATAATAGTTCCTTCGGTTCAAAGTTGAATTTGCAAAATCGATTCGATCGTTTGCGCGTTACAACGTTGCAGCTAGTTACGCTTGTCCTCTTCAGTGTTTTATTAATTACTGTTCCATATTACTGCACAGTATGAGGATAATATATGCACCTTCATGGCGCACCATGCTGTTCAATACTTGTCCCGCGCAATGGAGATACGATTTAATGCATCCCGTCAAAGAAGCGAGCAAAATACAAGCAGATTCTCTATGAAACTCGCATTATCCCGGACGAGCATACGCGGACTAATTAATTCTCTGTTAATTAAGCTGCCTTCATAATCCGCCAACACAATTGCTTAGCCGGTAGAATGATAAATGAATTAATGCTCCGGCGGGTATCAGTTGTGCAACATTTATCGCTCCAATTTCCCGAAGAACTGGCCCGATCAAATTACTTTAGTTGTTTACGCGACTCACTCGTTATTGGAGTCAATTGTGAAAACGAGAAGTACGACCTCGACATAATATCGGAAAGGTACGAAGCGACCAGAAAGGATTTCGAACCGAATGCTGTTCCGTTGAAACAGGTGTTATTCAATAGGGGAACAATGTGCTAGCAAAAGGATATTATTGGAAACGGGATTCCTTCGCTTTTGAGGTGGCGAAGGTTTCATTGTAAGCGATACAACGTAATAATCGTTTTCCAACCCTTGAATTTCACTAACACTTTTTCTACCTATTGTTCACTCTCTAATCAAACTAAACGCGTTTATAATATTCGAATGTACGTTTCGCGATAATAGATTATAATCGGATTGCTTCTCCTTCGTTTCCTTCTATTTGTATTCCCAACCGTTGTTCTCGCACTCCAAGCTTTTCAGCGTTAATGACGCGTTAATGAGAAACGCCCGCGCGTCGGACACCCCTTTTTTCGGCAATAATTTTCGTGGCGCGATTTAACACGCCTTGCCGCGACTGTTGCTTCTTCGTTCGGCAACTTTTCCCATAGATCAGAGGGCCGCTGAGCGTGACTTTCGCTGTAAATTAGCCAAACGTAATCCCTCCATTAGACCGGTAATTAATCAGCAATAATTAAAATGCGTCGACCAGTTTTTATATTTAATGCCTTCGCCAACTTCTTTTGATTTATTATTCACTATCGATTGGGCCTGCATCGCAAAGTCCTAAATGTTTCGATTAGACTTCCATACTACCTGAAGAAACTTCACGAAGAGAATCGTTTCCGCTATTGATGGGCTTATAATAGCGACCACTATATTACTTGTTGCTACTCTCGATAGTCTCCACGACGCGTGTTTCTCGATCAAATACCGTTTATGCTACCCGAAAGCAAATACGGCTTCCGAGCTCGTTTCGCTGAAACCATCTTTATAATCCCTATAAAAGTGTCTTCTTCCATCAGTAGAATATGTCGATAAATTTCTCGGGAACTTCTTCGAATTGGTTTCTGTCTGCGAATAAGGCGAATTCGAGTAGAAATTTCCAAAACAATCCATGGGTTCTCGTTCGATAAATCATCGGAGGAATTTATTCGTTTAAAAGATGGCCTCGTTACGATCGAATACCGGCCGACGATGCGGGATACGACTCCCAAGCCGGTCATTCGGAAGTAACTTAAGATTGTAACCCCATTCCCCGTGCCTTGTCGGATCGCGAGCGAATAACTCGATCGGTTTCGAAGTTTTCGCGTGAAAAACCGGATACATCGGCAACCGCTTTTTCCTCCCTCTGCAACGCTTACTGTTCGTTCCACACCTTTGACTCCCTTCTTTTTATCCCGAAGTTCGCGATATCGTTCGATCGAGCAATTCCCCTCCATTCAAGTTCCCGCGAGAAAAACTTGAACCGTCGAGAAGCACTTTACCCGGCCGGCACACTCTGTCTGATCGCGGATCTCTCGTGTCTCTCCGGGGACTCGAATCAGCATCGATTTACATAGCTTCGATTTCGAGCCCATTCGAGACTATCGGTGAAGCTTCGTTGTTTCCTCTGTGCGCCAGAGTACACGCGATATCCTGATCCTTCCTGTGTTTCTCGTAGAATATCGTAATACCGTCGATGATTAATCGAAATTCGCTGGTTATTCAATCGAGAAATTTGATTGTTGAGCACGGCATGCGGAAAATGATACTTTGATTAATGTCGGAGCGACTAAAGTTGATACGCGAGCAGCGAAAGCATTGACCGCTTCTCATTAAACACGGCTTTCCATTAATAAATGCAACTATTGTTTCGTCACCGTATAGAAAGAGAAAGGAGAGAGACGATAAATCCGCGTATCTCCCCGGTCCAATTATACTCGCGAACGATACGAACGCGTGGCAATTGAAACGCGAAGAACGAATATGGCCCTGACATCGATGCACGTAAAATCTCGGAGTAAAAAAGTGGCCCCGGTTCCTATCGCGTTCCAATAGGCTCGTGATTGAATCTTCCAGCGAGCGTTTTAGCTTTCATCGTGCGTCCGGCTGAAGCTCGAAAAGACGCGCTGTTCAGCGGTATCGTCATCGACGTGCCTATTTTCCCGGGGCCGAAACTTTCAGCGGAATAATGCCGTTCAAAGGGATTCGTCTCATATCGCGAGCAATTTTTCGTGGCGTGACCTTTGAAGCCAGCCAGGCCCTTTGAAGCTTTTGTGACTGCCGTGGGTATTAATATTTGATGATATTGTAAACGAAGTCAGGTGACGGAGCTGATCGGGCCTCCCCTAAAGGAAAAATGAACCGTTCTGCTTGTGCCCCTTCGTAGTCTCTCCATCACTAATTGACCTGTCCTTTTCGTCGAGCCGGTGGTTCCATTTAATACCGACATTGGCGGCCGATTGCAAAGTCACGTCACTTACAAAGCTGCCTGTAGCCCTCGCTTTCATGCACGCCCAAGGGGGCTGAAAGGAGGGAGTAGGACGAGAAGGCTGCAGAATGTTATTTCAATAAATTCCCGATCGCAGGGAAGGACGCGGGAGCGCGGCACACGCGACAGTTTCATTCTTTTCCATAGATAAAAATTGTCAATGGTAACAAAGAGTGTCATTACGCTGGCCTTTCGAAGGAAGACGGTTCGCTGCATCCGATAACGGCTCGACGCTCCGAACCTACGCCATTGATTATCCACGTCGGTCACATTTTGTCTCGAATGTCGAACATTTTCAACGTTTCCTAGTGTGGAAAAAGTTGCGCACAATATGTGCATTGTTGTTCGAATTGGCTTCTACTTTCAGCGATAGTTCGCTATGAATTCATTCTCGAAGCTTGTCAAGTTATTTCTCGTCTTCCGTTGTTACGAATTGTTACGTTATCGGTGTAAAGCACGACTATCTGAAACGCTATTTCAAGAAATCCACATCTTAATAAAACGTTTCACGGTTCGGTCGAACACCGATAAACTTTCATCGTCGTAATAAATCTCTGATCGATCGAGTTTCGCGACGAGATCATCCGGAGTGTTTCCAAAAGCAGTCCTCATCGAGATATTACGTAATCGAATCAGGCGTTAATAAGTTCTATCGTTATTGCGACGAATCGTAATTGCCCGATCGATCAAGAGTCACCTCGCGAGATTCGAATGCCATGGAACTCGACGCAATATTCCAATAATCTCGAACACGCCCTTCAAATGGTCTTATCGGGGTGCGTCGGGGGTTACTACAGTTCTTTGAACTCACGATTGTCGTCTGGTCGAACGGTAGAACAATTTAAAGGAAGATCGACCGACCGATCGTCGGACAAGAAGTACCTACTACGCTGTTCGCGTCCCGCTGGACGTGACTCGGCATTGCTAGCCTTTATTAATTGCAGAGTCTCGGCCTGTGCCGTTGTAATTAATCACAATTTGCAGCGTCTAGTTGTTCCGGTGCCTCCGGTAATTGGCCGGGGTGCCGTGAGTGTAGCAGACGCGAAACAAGAAAAGGAAAAAATAAAGATGATACGGAAAGGGGATCGTTGAGCAGATCCACTCCAGTACCAAGATCCGTGGCAATTTAAACGAGTCCCTGAAACATTTCGCGTTTTTTATTTTCTACCGAGGTAATTTGTACCGTACGTGGTTGACCTCCGGGTTATATTTACCTACGGAGCAAAAGGTTTCAACAATTCAGGAGCTTGTACGCTAAACGACACTGACATGATGGACATTTTTAAACTGCGAAACCAGACGCGATATCGATTGCTCATTATACTTTATAAAAGTGTACACGTATCAAGACACTCTACATCCCATGAAATCAGAAAACTTTGATGTAAAAGTTCTTTGAACGAAATGTCTCCCTCTTCGTTCGGCGAAGAAAATGCAAATTTTTTTTGGTACGGACGTCTCGAGAAGTTTCTGTAATTACGCGTATCAGGAGTCTTCAGCCTGCGAAGCACCGAATAAACATTCTGAAGACCGTCCTTCACCCTCTCCATCCCCTATTTTCCTTCCGTAGATGCGATCAGTCAAATTGAATCTACTTACCAACACTCGATCCCCTCCCGTTCGTCGGTGGGGGTAATACGAATATAAAGAGGCCATTTCCTCCCTAATTTCTCGCGTGTATCGATAAAAGGCACTAAGTGCCGTCCTCGATTACGGAGCACACCACGGCAAATAGCTTTGAGAATATTTAATTTCGCTACGGGATGCCGAGAGAAAGCTCTCGCCCCAGGGAAAAAAGCTTTTCCCTGGCCACGATAAGGGTTGGCCTGATTGCCGACTAAAATTCGTGTCGAGCGTAACCTTATTGATTTTTCCGCGAAACCGCTCGTTTTCGACGCCGTGGTACGGTCACCGGCACCGCAAACACTGAAAAATTCCTGATTTACCGATTTTAATCCTGTCGATCCGAGGCGTGTCCATCGACGCGCAATATTTTCCGAGCTGGACAAACTTTTGGCTTATAAGATTGTATCGTAGCTTATCGCGCGAAATTGCACTGTTGCAACGAATCACTGCAACTGGAAGTCGAAAGCAAATAATGTCGGATCAAAGGTATTAACCGAACTTTTGATCAAGAAAATCGACTTTACGTCAAACCCGAAAATCCGAATAACGATTCGGAGTTAAAAACTGTTGAAACTGTAAACCGTATTTTCGAGCAACGCGTTTCCATTTAGCCCGATAGCAGATTTTTAAAGCAAGTTTTTTTTCGCGCTATGAAAGAGAAAACATCGAATAACGGGTCGCTAACATTTTAAATCCCTTGCATAAAGATAGCGGATGAAATTTTTAAACGTCCCTGATAGAATGGGATTGACAGGACTTCGAACCTTTTGAAATATTCTGGCGCATTACGAACCGATGCGTCGAATATGTGCCAGAAGATGAAATATCCTCTGCAATTGAGGTGCTTGAAATTTTCACGATGCTTCTTTTCATCGTGTTTGTATCCGATCGACGGTTCGATCGGTATTTCATCTAGTAGTGTCAGAAATCTCGAACAGCGTGCACCGGTAAAGAAATCGACTCGCGAATCGGGTACAGTAAGAAAGTAGAAAACTGTTTCTCGCTGCTGAGGCTAAGAGAATTTGCGTGCGGAGTAATCCGAAATTCATTGAAATATCCGTCGAATACTGTCGAAAAAAGAACGAGTCATGGCTCCACCCTCTTGATTTACTCGCTCCAAGAAAACGAGCTAGTAGCTCGCTGCGATATTTATGTGAACATATGTGCATAGAAACGTGGCTTGTTAGAATAAATTGGAATGGGATAGCCGTAAAGTTGCCGAAACATTCGTATTCCTTCGTCCTCGCGGCTCTAACGATACCCTCAAGTATTCCCCCGAGCTCGGAATAAAGAAAGACCGGGTCGAACAGGCGTCGTAATGAAATGTAACTACGGGTATACCTCGATGTTCTTACGTGATCCTTTTAAAATTCTAACAACAGACACGATGTTTTCTTTGTTCCGAATCGGTAAAACGTCTTCGTGCTCTGCTCGAGTGACACGTTTAAGCTCAAAACACTCGTTTCTTGACACGAGAAACGTGCATTTGCCCGCATTCTCTTCTCGACAAATTATTCCCAGTTGGTCAGCTTCCCTCTTGCAGCAATCGATTGCACTACTTCTTGTGTTTTAAACTTTCGACGATGACATATTTCTGACAATCTCTTCTTTGATGTTTGAGAAGAATGCAACGTAGAGTTGCATAAGCCGAAGGCAAAGAGAAATTTAAAGCTTACGGAGACGAAATTTTTATAATTTTGGAAATGTTAGATCTGCGAGATTCAAAGCACGTTTCTCAATTTCTGCCGAGTCTATCAATTATCCGATTCCATGCACGGTTTTTACTTGGCGGTAATTTTCTACACGCCCGGCCCGCCTCGTTCTCCTTTTCAGAAGTTCGGATGATTTATGTAGAAATAAATTTGTGGTCGCGGTAGCGTTCGAAACGGCGCGGTGCTGCGCGGCGTCGAGGAGCGCGTTCACACGAAATTTACGCAACTTCCTTGACATCGATTTACCCTCTCCGGTATATAGCTGCGATATTACCCATAAAAGGAGCAGAGGTATCCCTTCGCAGTTTGCTAAATCGCAGGGATGATTTCTCCTCGATCTCGAGGAACGAAGAAGGGTGGTCACCGGCGAGCGAACATGATGGATTATCATGACCCGTATAAATCATTCGACTGCTATCTCGCGTTCGTCTCGCTTCTGGTCCTCCTAACCCCGTGCGCCCACGTTATTCCTCTTTTTCCGTTTCAATTCTCCCACTTTTGCAACGATAGTTGTCCAACGAGAATACACAGTGTCACGTGGTAACGAATCTAAAATGATCGATTTGCTGCCGCATCGACTTCACTGAATTAAACCAGACGGCTCGGAAAATTCCTCTGCACTCGTTTCAAATTTTATATTCGCGACCTACTGTTATTTCTGTTCAAACACGATAATAAATGAAATCTAGCAAATAACATTTGATTAAGCTGTTGGTCGATTTCAGCTTCTATTTAAATAGAAATTCTCCTGTAATTTTACATTCCCATCAATATTTATACTACAGATATTATAAACGATTCACAGACGATAAGAGATTAATTTGATAAATGTGATCAGTAATCGACAGCGTCGGTTGCAAGATCATTTTAAGTCCAGCGTGTTAGCGTCGACTTAATTTCGTAGTCGTCCACGGAAGAGGCAACAGATTGAGGGTACAAAAGGGTTAATTACGCGCGTAATTACTCCGTCACGGAATTCGCGCGTAAAGTAATTCTGCCTAAGGGGGGTGACCGTAACACGCCACGGTGGATAAACACAAACGGGTCGGCGTTTGATTCATAAAAATACATTTTTACGCGAAAGGGCGGGGAACGGCGAGCAAACGGGCGGCGGTTTCGCCCCGAGCTGAAAATATTTTCCGGTAGGTTGAAAGGCCGTGGCAGAGGGACGAGGGGGAGCGCATCGTGCTAGTTAAAATTCCTTTTTCACCCGCGGGACCGTTTCGCCGTGATGTTTATTCGTGCATAGCCAGCCGCTTGTTCGGAAAGGAAAGAATTAAAGAGGGTGGAGAGTCCCTTATTCCCTTATCGCCTCTTTGAACGGTCCCAGCACGGATCGCTGGCTGCGAAGCTCGTTGTTTTCCCGCGTGAAGTCGAAACCGATCGGGACCGGAGGTGGCCTATCCGTGAATTTATTCCTCGACACCATGAAAAATGTAGTGCGTCAGCGAGGAATAAATTTCGCTGAATTTACGTTGTCTCGCACCCTACCATCGCATCGGCTTCAACGAATACGCCCGGTTTCCTTTCGCGCCCACTTGTCGACGCGTAAATACTTCACCGCACAAAAGTCACCGCGAAGGAAGTCCGTTTACCGTGTCCGATGAAAAATGCTCGACTCGCCAATGCACTAACCCCTATCCAACCCTCTGCGCGTGACAAATGCGTACTGCCCGTGTACATCATGCAGCGTATAATTCCTCGAGTTCTTTCGTCGAAGCGCGGATCATCGATACGCGAAAATTGCTGAAATATGGGCCAACTCTGGTAAAAAGTAAAAAGATTTCGGTTCAAATGAATCGGGCAGAAACACGGGGCAACAACAAAAGAATTCCTACTCGTTTAGAGGAAACGACCATCGAACAAATTTTATAGGCTTCTCGGTATAGGGAATTTGACCTGTCTTCGAATTTTGTAAATTAAAAGGCTTTAAATTAAAAACGTGCCGCATCGAAAATGGGCTGAATTATAAACGTGTCCAGTTATTATTTCATATTATTGATCGCCACAGCGTTACAATACGAAATTTCCAATATTCGTTAAAAAGAAGGGTAGGAAAAACACGGAGGGAGGTGGCACGGTATTCAATTTTCCAGTGGCAGCTTAAAAGCGTGTCCACCGTCCGGTAAATTGAAAATTATAAACCCGGCATCGTTTTAATTCCACGACCAAAGAAAGATCGGTCCTCGTAAATTTCGCGTGTAATGCGTGCGCTTGTGAATACGGTAGGTGTGTGTGTTCTTGTGTGTACACATATATTTCGGCTAGGAAGCGCGAGCCTCGAGTGGATTGCAGGCCAAACGTATTCGTTATACGTAATCTCATAATATTTCAGTTGACGTCCGCAGGCTACGTGTACACGTTCTCGTGACGTACGAAGTTCGCTGCTCTATCCGACGACATGAAATGCACGATGATTTGTGGGCCACCCTGCTGTATCCTGTGTGTCACCTGCGCTCACCGATCGCGAACGAGGAACCACGTACACTATCGCTCAAAAGTTTTCCTTGCAATATGTGTCGTCTGCATTTTCCGCGTTCGCTGCCTTTGTCACAGCGCGGAACGTATCGGATATTTTCTTCCTTCGCTTTATGCATAAAACGCGCGCATTTTTAATTTTATATTAATAGGAATCTATTTTGTAACAGAGCACGAGAGGAATTTAGAAGCAATTTGGTAATAATTCGAATTCGTTTTATTCGAACGCGCATCTAGTTTACAGCGTCGATGAACGATAAAGAAAGGAATTTGAGGGCAATTCGAATGAAATTTATCGAGAGTTTCGTTGCAAAACCTGTATACGTATCGCTTATTGATCGAAATGGATTACCAATGCTGCAGCGATACTTTTGCGAGCAAGTTTTTTTTTCTGAAAGTTTCGGTGATCCATTTACAAATATGTATCGCGCGTCATACGATGTTGTGAAAGGGATAACACCGTATAAATAAGTTTAAACGCGTATGGTTATTTTATTCCTTTAGTCGAGTATATAATCAACCGTTTGAATCGAACGAGTACATTTGTAGTGAAGTTCGTGGAGAAATAACTGGTGTTGCTAGGAAAAACTCTGATACCTGGTTAAAAGGAAAGCTGAAACGAAAATTCGAATCGATAAAAACGTTCGATCCGCCTCGTCCTTTCGCGATCGACCACAAAGTGGACCCGGTTTGCTGCCTCGTTTCGATTTTACGACGAAGTCTGCTTCTCGCTGTATTACATTCACTTCCTTTTACTTCTTGCCTTCCTCCTTTTCTTCCTCCTCTCTTTTAATATTCCTACAGCTTCCAGGAGCAATACCTACTCGAAAACTGTTGTTATATTCGAGTGGGAATGCACAGAAATATTCAAAAAGAAATATTCATTATATTACAGTCGAATAAGTTTACCATTTTAATATTTAGAAATGTATAAAACATGTCGGTAAGAAAATGGAATCTCGATTGAAAGTCATGCATATTTTCGTTTGCTGAATAATGATCGATAGTAATTTGTCGTAAACGTAGTTCTCAATAATTTAAGATGACAAATTATGACCAGACGTGATATATTAAACTCGGATTTAATATTTAGTGCATTCTCGTTCGTGCTCTTGTTGGATATCCTTGTGCATGCGAGCAGACAGATGAAGTTCGACAACGAAATCGATCAAATCGAAACGCGTACGAGTGCATCATCCTCGACGAGAAACCGTCGCGGAAAAGAGGCGAGGAAAAATGTTAAGATGCATCGTGGAAACTTGAAATCGCACGAACGATACGGGGGAGCAACGGAGACGGATCGAAAATATTGTAATGCACCCACCCACTGTCTCGATGCGAGCACGTAACGATCGTTAAAATCGTTGCATCCCTCACGCCTAAGCGAACTCGCCGAAATTTCGCGACTGCGAAACTAATGACACCGGATAGCGACCGCGGAACAAAGGGCAGCCTCTGCACGGGGAAAATTGCGGAGAAAAGTTATCGCCGACATTTTCGTCCTTCGCGCCTGATATTCCCGGTGAACTTTCAATTTATTCCGTGTCCCTGCATCCCCTCGCCGCCCTATTTGCTGCCGAAGCTAGCCGACCGAATCTCTGGCAAATGTCGCGCCTTCTACCCTCGCCAGGATTCACCCTGTGATTCGTTAATTTCCTTTTATTTTCCGTTCACGGCAACACTCGTTTTCTCTCCCCTTTGGAACTGATACACAAGAACGACGACGGGAACGAGTTACGAAATAATGCGATACCGTATCGTTCGAGTGTCTCGACATTCGGTAGATCGCGGAATAAAAGCGAGAAATACGTTTCGTCACAGGCTGACGCGAATCGCCGCGAGCGTTTTTCTTCGAAATACAAGGCGACTTTTTCGCAGGCGACATCTACCGTACGTGCGTACACAAACGTCTCGAGATTTCTGCCTTAAATTCCGACTAAGTCGCTTTTAACTTGGTCCGTTTTTTGGATATAAATTCCCGTAATGTAAAAATAATGTTCCCGAACGAAACGTTCTTGTTCACGGAACAACGATACATTAAGGAGCGAGCGACTGGTGGAAAAACCAAACGAGAAATCGTTTATTCTCTTTTATCTTTCGCTGATACGCGTTATTTTTGGCCGAATTTGTTGCAGCACGGCGAAGAGCGTGTAGAGAATTATCGAAAGTAACGAGGAGCTAAAAGCGAATACTCGCGGGTTTTAAATCTGGCTTTCCATCGTTCGATACGGCTAAATCGTGTGGAATTGGAAGCTGTCGAGTTGACTCGACGTCAAATTCACTCGCTCCTTCTAAACTCGCCCTAAAATTTCCGTTCCCGTTCTCGTTAGCGGGAATTTCCCTTTCATGGCGATTCCAAAGCGGAAAAAAATCGTTTCAACGGCGTTATTTTAATCGATGATCTCGCGCGACCCACATTCTCGTTATCACCGATTCTTTCCGGATTTGCAACGATGGAAAACCGCGGTGTTATCTTGACACAGGGGTTGAAAGAACCGAAACGCGAACTCGCTCCAGGGACTATTAGTTTAGGTCACTTGGAACCTGTGGTCGGTCGAGAATAAAGACCTCTGAAAAAATACCAGTAGACGATTGTTCCCTCGATTGTTTGCAAACGTACCTGGACAAAAATTATATTTTTGATTAAATTTCGTACGCGTTCCCAGCATCGTGTTTTCACAACGCTCGCGAAATGGGAAAAATACAAGATTTTTTCGGACTTGCAGATCCGAGTGACACGAGTTCCAATCTCGTCAACGATTCAGTGCCACCCAATTTTCATATTTTCGAGAGCGACGCTAGTCTTCGATCTTTCGAATTGTTCGTTTTCAATAAAATGTCGAACAAAAACTATCAGCAGGATATTTTATATCGTAATAATATTTCATCGTTATCTCTTTGTCCCGTTCGATCGTAACAAAACGACAAATTTCGCGTTATCGCCGGGCCCTCCAAATAAATGAACGTCGAATTCCCCTGAATCGTTCCCTTCACCTGACAAGTGGATATTGAAATAATAGATAGCTCGCGTGTTTGCGTATCCGCGGAATCGAACAAAAAGTAAAAGGATTTATATCAGCGAGATGTCTCACGATTTTCCCGTTATCCGATCATGAAAAGATGTTCTTCGGTAGAGTAGCTTTGCGTGATATTCCGATAGATTGCCACGGCTCAACAGGAATTCGACGGCACTCTACTTGCTTCGTTCTGCCGTATGCAGCAGCTATTTCTTTTATTCATTCGATTCGCAGGCTACAACGTGGTAACGAAAACGCGGCGAACGGTTGTCGAGGAAATTTATAGGGTCGACGTCGTGTATCGGCCGCAGTAAATATCCTCGTCGAAACTGCGGCAACTTCGTTTCCATGAATTAGGGAAAGCCGGTTTAATTGAATTATGTCCAGTTGGGTGCCGAGGTTTAGCCGTTTCATTTGTTACCCTACCAATAAGTATATCTTCTACTGCAGGCCGACGAAGGATTTGTGGAGCATCAGTTGCTACAAAGCTAAGAGTACCGGAAGACATTTTAAACGCTCGAAAACAAGTCCACGATATTTTAGCCATATTTTGTTGCGTAATAAATTGCATAACGCATTTATGTAGCGCATTATACGTCAGAGTCCATTAGCTACAAAATATTCGACGGAAGGAGTATTCGAAGTTGCATTTCCTCCAGATCTCGAATTTTTAATCGAGATACTTCTTCGACAATGTCGTTGCCAGCGTAAAGCACGGTAACAGTGCGATTCGCGCTAAAAGACGTTGAATAGCCTTTTCAGCCGGTCGGAAAGTTAAAATCATTTATGAATTAATAAGTTCGTTCAGTTGACGAGGGATTCGAGTAAGTCTGCGCGCAAATGGTTCGTAAGACCCGATGCTCGATTCGCTTTTGCCCGCCTGCCGCTACAGGGACGACGTTATCGCCAACTTTCGCGTTAATTATCTATCTCGAGTGAAACATTCAGCGCCGTCTATGCTCGAACAATGGAGCGAAAACTCGGGCACGAAGGTTGCGACGACAACGACGAGGCGCGCAATGCGTATCACGCTCGTTTCCATATTCAACGACGTTTTATTCGCCCGAGTTCTCTTCTCCGGAGCCCTTCGAGACGGAAAAGTTGCTCTTCGGAACTTCTGCACGCTGGATAACCATCGCTTTACTGTGCCGTTTTCCTAATCTACTCGATACTCTCCAATAGACAGATTCTATATTAATAAAACATTTAACCCTTTGCACTCGAAGATAATTTGACTATTTACAAACAGCAACTTTAAAAATTAGTTATAAACCTAAATGAATTCTTTTGAGGTTATTATTTCTCTACTAATAATTTCCACTATTGTTTGTTTTACTGTGTTTATACATCACACGTGTCATATTATAGAATCAGTTGAAAAATGCTTATTTCAAATTATTGTATTAAACAGAATGGTGAGTGAGAGTCACCTCTCAAGTGCAAAGGGTTAATCAAGATTGGCGTGTTTATAAAGAAACTATAGTTTCCTATAAATTATGCGCATACAGTTAACGCGTCGAGTATCGTAATAAATTGTATCGTAAAAGTTGCCTGTTATTTGTCACATGAAATTCCATTAAATACATCGATAACAGTATCACTAATTCAGATCTGAATTTCAAACAGCTGACAAAATTATTTATAACGTGGGTCAGCAAATTGTTACCCGTTAAACGGTTGCAGAACATTTGAATAATTCAAACGTTACACCGAGATGAGAAATGTGACACGGTCCAAATGCTTTTTATACCGCGCTAAAAGCTTGCTTTACCGTACCAAATTTCCTCGACTCGAATAAAATTTTACATACGAAGCGTTCGAGACCAATTGGTATCAAAACGCGAGCAGTTGTTCGAAATGAAAGAAATAAGAACACGCGAGGTAGAAAGGGAGAAGTTAGCAACGAACTGACGAGGAGTTCGACGGACTGCTTCGTAACTTCCCTCCTGTTCCTTCCAATAGAATTCTCTCTCGAGCTCGGAGGATGGTAAGTCTATCAGTAATATAACATTAACCCCCATCGACGTCCCGTGACTCGTTTCCAATAAACGTTCCCTTCCTACGGATTTCTCTTCGACCGAGCTAAGATGCCTAAAGTGTCCCTTCCGCTATCTCGCCAGTGTATTGAAATCTTTGAATCGAATCTTCTATCCCTACGTACGATCTCCTCACAAGTTTTACCGTATTTTCCACCAGTAATTTCGAACGTAATTTCGCGCTGACGGACCGGAGATAATAACGAAACGTTGCTTTTTTCGATACATTTCGATTTACGTTGTTGACGATACTGTAACGACGCGCAATCGTTTCGATCGTGTACACTTCGCAATTAATTGCCACGAAACACGATCTTTCCTATCAAATTTGCAACGTTTAATTTTCGCCAGCCGTACGTTCGTAAAATCTCTTCGGACGCCAAACACGGAAAGATTCGCTAACAAACGTTTCAATGAATTCACGCCGTTCCGTTTGCCAGAATTCCAGGATTCCACGCTAACGTCCGCAACAATCTGGCCGTCGTAAATCCAAGGGAATCACAACGAAGTCGTGCGGATACGGCTTTCGTTTACGCCGCCTCGTTGAGCCAGCAACGTCGTTCGAATCGACGAAACTATTTACGCGCGATAACACCTCGCCGAGAATTCCTCGTTCGTTGGATCGATCCTACCAGTCGCCTATAATTTCATTAAATCCAACCGGCGCATCTCTCTAAGCCGCGTCGTAATCCTTCGGTTGCTTCGCGTACCAAAGAATTTCGCCACCACGTTTCGAATAATTGTTAATTAAACGTGTGCTCGTTAATCTGTCCAAGTCGGACTTAGGACAGTTAAGTGATAAACCAGATTTTCTCTGCAACTTTTGCATTCATAATGCATGTACTGACATTTTAACTTTCTTCAGTTGTCTGCACATTGTAGAAATAGCTAACTGTGACCAAAAAATTATAGATTGAGTCTATTACTATTAAAGATACTTCGAGGATTCCTTTTAAAGACAACAGCACGCGTTCTTCACCGAGAAACTAGATCGAACCTCTGCAGAAGGAGGTGGAGTGACCCGTCTGGTCGGAAAAGAGAATGAACGACGAGGGAAGATGGAAGTGGATCGAGGAGGTACGTGGACAGGGAACGGATTACGTAAATTGCGGAGGATTCAAAAGAAGAAACTAACTCGGTTGAACGCGTTGGCTACTGGACGCTGACGAAGATCACGACGGAGGAGCCAAAGGAAAAGGGTGAAAAAGGTGAAAAGCGAAGGTGCAGCGCGTGTGTCACCGTGAAGGGTTTAATGAGAAGAATGTTTGCGATCGCGTGGAAATCGAAAACCCGGAGTTCGTTTCCCTTTTTGCCATCTTCTTTCGGTCTCTTCATCGAATTCGTCGCAGAACCTTCCCCGTTTCCTGATTCCTGGATCCATTAAAACTCACGCGGAGTGGACGACAGGGCATTCAATATTTTCTCCGATGCTTCGTCGAGAACTCGATTTAACAGGAACGAAGTAAGAAGCCCCTCTCGTCCTCCGTTTCCCGCAGTTTCGCATTATTTCAGCGGCTGGCTGCCTTTCTTGTCGTTAACGAGCTGTTTTTAGCCGGAATGATCTGTTAGGCAGAGTTCCTCTCCGTCGAACTTAATTTCCTCCTCTCCGTCCAATTCTTGCCGCTTTTAGACACTTCAACGAGGAACTCGATCTCTGATTCTGTCTATCTCCGATATTTTCGAGAATATATTGTTACGCCTTGTGCCGAGGAAACAACGCGAGACATTTAGGTAAATTTCACGCGAACCGTAACTGAACACTGCAGCATTACTCTTAAGCGCGTTATTCGAGTATCGAATGTTTCGAGAACAGATTCACGAATGAAATTGGAAGAAGCCCTTGAAATTTATTTCAAGTAGAACGAATGAAAAATAAAGTTGCTGCAGAGTTCGAAAGAAACGCACAAAGAAAAATTGAACCAATTTCTGATACGGAAGAATGTAGCTGTCAGGGAAAATGTATTTCTTTCAGCTCGTTCCAATAACAAGGTGGTTTTGTTTTGATACCGCTTCACAAAATATTCTTTTCGTTTAATTCCCAAATAACAATCTTGACCCACGTTACTCCGACTAAAGTTAGATAATCAAACTTTTAACCAAACTTTCGTACACATATAAGACAACCTGAAAATAAGGGTGAAAATGAGAAAGAATGTAAAATTAAATTGGAATTTTCGTTATCGTGGTGGCCCATAACGACTTCGCCGTGTTCGCGAGGATAGAAATTCTCCTCCGAACGGTATCGCGGGCAAAGTATAGAACTCTGGTTAAAAAATAATAGAAAGTCACGCGAGTAAACAGACGTCGCTTGTAAACGCGTGTTCCCTGATAAGCCGAACGACGCTCGATGTCGGTCCCGAACGATATGCATTTTTAATTCGCCCCGCCGAGGGAAAAACTGCGGTGCGCCGTTGAAAAGCAACCGAGGGAATATACGACGGGAAGTTTCGGCGGCTCGTTCGTTTACCGTTATCTAACCAACTTCTTCCGCGTAATTGTTTCGAAAAGTTGCGTGTTAATCGTTAACCCTTGCCCAGACTAATATCGCGAGTACAAGATTCCGGGTAGTTCTTTGTGGGGTTACGGTGTATCCGCTTGGAAAGCCCCAAGGTGCATTTCTATGCTCGTAACTTGGACGATAACGCTCGAGACGCTGAAATCGGGTACGCGCACCAGTATAATAGTTGTAAATGTTACTCGCCGGAGGAAAATAAAGGCAATTACCGATCCGATGCTTCGATTAACAATATACGATGAACGCTTGATCGTGATAATACTTTCACCAAAGCGGTTTGTTTTAAAAATTCAAACAACCTGGGCATAATTTACTTCTGCGACGAAATTTGCTTTTACCGTTTTCCCTCGTTTTCTCCTTTCACCCCCGTTTTACTCTCTGCGGGCCGAATTCTTACTACCTCGCCAGTTTCTCTTTTATACGATCTCGCGAAAACTTCTGCACTATCGCGTCTTGTATCTTGCCATTCCTCCAGAGAGCTTTCCTTCGTCATCTGTCTTCTGGTAGTCCTGTCTAACGGTGTACCAGGTTTGTGGTCTCGAACGAGCCCGCACGCGGCCAAACTTCGGTGATCTCGGTGGCAATAAAAGGGGTGGCTCGAAGATGGTAAACTTTTGCGCGAAAATATAACAAACTCGATTATTGAACGTTTAATTTTTCCGTATATTTTATTCGGTTCCGAAGCGGCGTCTCTTTCACGGGTCGTTCCGTTCGAATTTGTTCGGCGAAAGCACTCGTTCGAAGAGGGGAAAAAAGAACGCGAGAAGAAAGCAACGCAGACGAAACAAAAGGCAACGATATCGAGGACAGAAGAGAACGATTTCGTTTACCGGAGCCACACGACCAAACCTCTCCTTCGGTTCCATTTTACTCACAGCTTTCTTGGCAAGCTTGTCATCCGCTCGTTACCCATCCACATCGTGTTATCAATAGCTGCGAGCGTTCTTGGCTTTCGTTAGTCGTATCTTTTTCTGCTTTTGTTGTTCCTTTCGTCGGCGTTGTGCGCTGCTCGCTGGCTAAACATTGCGAACGACATCGGTAACGATGTAACCACTCACTCGGCGGAAAATCGTTAATACTTCGATGCTCCGATGGGAAAAGTGCTTTATAATGTGAGTGCAAAAGGCTGCGCATTGATAGTACCCGTAAATCGATTGTATATTTCATATTTGTACAGAACCTGGCGAATGCTGAAGTACTAGGTAAATAAGTCCGAACAGATTGCGGGGAAATTGCTACCGATATATCTAGTAAAATATTTTTTCGTACCAAAAAGGGTATCTCCATCAATAAAAGTGCAACGAAAGTTTTGATGGCGTATTTTGACACGCCGGAAGCGATACGCTGGCTGCAATAGAAATCGTATGACAAGAGAAAGAATGCGAAACGTACTCGATACTCGGACGAACGAGGAGATAACGGCGAGGACACGTCGCGAACGCATTCGACGAATTTCCGGAAATTTAATTGATTGTTATTCCGCGGGCCGAGTCGTGGAAACTTGCCAAGTAAGTTTCATTTCAACCGTCTGAGGAAACTCAACCAGTGGTCGTCCCCGAAGTACATTCCCCACCCAAACGAATCCCTGTTCCCCGATGTTTCCCCTTTCCTCCTCTTTCGCCATTCTTCCTTTCGTCCGGCAAACTTCGAATGCAGTCCTCGCCGTCTCAGCCAACTTCATCGAGATGCAGAATCAGTCACGATTGTTCGCCAAGTTATTGGCCGGCCTTCTCCGTGAGTTCCCCCAACGTAGACTAACAATTTCCGATTTTGGGTCAGACCACGCGTCACCCGTATCTACAACCAACCCTCCTCTTTTGTTTATGCGAATCTCGCGTCCAATCGGACGTTTAGAACGTTTGAACCTACCAATTTTATCCGTAAAAAGATCTGTGTTGAAAAACCCCGAGTAAGGTTCAGACAATAATTTCTGCAGAAAATGTGTTTTACCGAGGCGTGAAATATGAGAGCAATAATTTCTTACAACTACGTAATCGGTTGTTTCCAAACTTACGCATCGTCAAACACCCAGAAGAAATTGAACCATCGTCTCAAGGTAGTCCACATTTACGAGCCACTTACCTGCAACAAAAACACGGTACATTCTTTACGACGCTTCTTTACGGTACATAAAAGGGCGGCACACAGTATAACGAGTATTTAAAGGAGTCTTAAGTAATCCGGGATAACTATAAAATAACTAGGGTGCAACATTTAGCCAGGTTCACTTTATCGGTATTTTCATAACGGAAAGTACAAACCATTGTCGGTCCGATAGGGCCATTAACGTTCGATGAGAAGGTTTTATTCATAAAGCTTTCAGAATTGTAGTAATAAAGGTTGTCATTGTAATAAAAGATGTTTTTACTATCGCGATACGTCTGACCATAGGGCGACTTGTTCTACTGAGTACTGCGCGCTGCAAGTAGTTTAAGTCAACGATTTCGTCGCCTCGATCATTTATATTTCAAAGTTAAAATCTGCGAAGAGCTTTTGATTTCTGAATATTATTCCAAATCTTCCGCTTGAAATACCGATCGATTAAATATCCATGTCCGCAAAGTCGCTAAAAATACTGTTTCGATCAGTCGCGGTGTTTAAACAGATGTACGTGTTTGTCGACGTGATTTTTCGAAAATCCATCGTCGACGTTAAACGAGATTTCAACAAAACTCCGTGCTACCGCAACGATGCAGTTTGTTTTCGGTTTGAATTACACGGTACGAGCGTGTGATCTATGTTGCTTTAGCGGCGGCCGTATAAACGGCTTGAGACCATTAAAGTTTCACGGTTGTACACGTAGCAGCGGCGCTAGCTCGTTCGCCACTTTTCCGACGGTCGCACTCGCGTGCGCTCGATGCACTCGCGATACACGTCGATTCCCGGAAGCTACGAAGGATTACAAACACCGCTACGAAGCTATTGACCTCTCTCGGGTGACATGTGGGACACGGCTCGGTTTCAATATCAGAAATTATTCCTGGAACAATAGCCACGCGATGACCGTTCGTTTTCAGGGAACACCGTGCTCGAGTTTCACTGGCATTTCGATTGTTCTTAGCTGGACTCTCGCTGTTACGATTTCCACGAAACGTAATCGAGTGCGAGTGACAGATTGAAGAGACTTTCAAAATTTGCTCTATCATTCAACTTGTTATATTTCACACGTTCGAGATCTGCCAAACTTCTCTAAAGCATCATTGAAATACGAACAATTTGAGAACTCGATTTCGTGTATTATTTAACACTAAACCTACCAGCATATAATGTGTGCTTAATTTGAAATTAAAAAATAAATGAACAAACGACGAAGCATAAATTAGTATACACATTCATTTTTCATCTTAATGAAAATCAATGTTGATTTCAAGAAGTGTACTTTAACAAGATGTGTATCTTATAATAAGAAACTTGTGGAGCGATCATTTGACCGTTTTGGTAATTTTAGTGTTAATCCCGAGTGGCTAGAGTTTATAGGATATCTCTATCGTGTATGAATAAATTAAAGAACGATTGTGACGAATGGCTTCAACAGATTTCAATTTGTTCTCTATCGGTATTTATTTCGACAATAGAGCTAACGACATTTTATGGATACTAAAAATTTATCTTGTATAATCGACTCGATTTATAACTCGATTCGGCAACATACTACACACTCGGAGAGACTAGATGTGTACGTAGCACTCGAGTTCCGTAATTGGAACACCGCCTAGCTGCCCAAAATGCTCTTTGATCTGTGACGCATTCGTTGAAAGGGGTCTACTATATCCTCAATGACGATGACAAGCACCGTGGACCTTTTGACATCAAAAGTTTCTCACAAATATAGTAGCAAGAAAGCAGGTAAAACATGGAATGAAATGTCTACTCTAAATTCACCGAATGCCTCTTCGGGAATGAATGCATATGGACCCGATTGTTTCTGACACTCGTTTCGTTCCCAAAATCTCCCTCCATTTCTCGAATCGATACAATTCTACATTCTAAAAATTCGAGTCTAATTTTAGTCAAACTGATGCGTGCAGATTTGGATCTGAATCGCAAACGATTTCAATTTGTTCGAAGTCGATCTTCGCGGCGTCTTTCGCTCGTGTCAATGTCGTGGGAGTACGATTGCTTATTTATTCAATACCTGAATCGTTCAGATATCTCAATTACCAGCGAGTTGAACCCGTAATCAAAAGCACGCGAGCAGTCGGCATTAGCCAGTGCCGACGAATAAATCGTTCCGTCGAGTTCACGACATCGTGCGCCGCTTCCTGGCCCTTTCCTATGCGAGAATGCAATTGCGCCACTTTGCTCGCTCGCACGCATGCATTTCAATAAATAACGAGCCGGCCGGCTGGCCCCGCTTCGTTATCGGGAGAAGTGGCTTAACTGTCGGCGGTCGACTGCTCGTTGTCAACTTAAGCAAACGTGTGAGTGTCGCGACCACGAACCTCTGCTCGTCGCCCGGGTAAGATGGGGCGAGAAATGGACGAACGCGGGTAAACGCGCACAGTGATTCTCGTTATCGCGTCGAGAGTACACTGCGAATGTTCCTATTTGCTGCGGCACGCTGTAATTATTATTTCGGTTATCGCGAAAATGCTCCTGCAAGCTGCACCCAGGGGTTTAATAACGAATTTAAAGGGGGATCCTGCTTTAGGAGGCTCAAAAAATCGATTCTTTTTATTGCTTAAATTCCTAATGTATCTAAGAATATGTATTTAAAGTTATAGAGAATATTTTTCTGTACAAAAATTGTTTTTTTCTTGTTCAAACATGTAATAAAATAATCTAAAAAGTTCACTAGGGTCACCTTTTTTTTCTGTTCTAAAAAAATTCCCTAAAAAACGCTCTTTTTAGGGCTCCTAAAGCAGGATCCCCCCTTAAGTTCCAATAATTTCGACGGTTTGCGACAATTGACTAATTTTTAACATTTTACTTCGAACGACGGCAGCGCTGATTCCGAATTCCGATAGCTTCGAATTTTACGTCGCTTTCTATGGAACACCTTGCATGCGCGGAAATAGCACGAGGAAATAGCGAAGCTGGAGAGGAAGCGTGGAAAGAGCAACGAATTCGAGTCAGAAACTCCGCTGGTGGACTGTAGCCACCATTTCGTTCTATAACCAGATATGAGTGCAGCCCTTTATCCAGCCGCTGCATAATTGCTGTAGCGTAGCGAGGGTGCATCCGTGTGTCTGCAAACGTGGAAAGTGCGGCCAACATCGGACGGCAAGTTGCCGAAATGGTTGGCCACTGTGTGGATCGTCGCCGAATCACGTGAAAATGTGCGCTCGGCCCGACGATCTTTGTCCCTTATTAAACGGAACTTAGGCAAACCGACGAACGGAAATGCTGCTGAAAAGGTGGTAGAAAGCTGCCTCGAAATTCGGCATAACGAACGATGTTATGCACGGGTTTAACGAACTGACAAAAATCATTCGAGCACGTGTACGTAGGTGGTTTACGGACGGAGCTCAAAGATCATTTTAGTGTAATTTAGCAGAATGATCGCCTTTAATTCCTGCTGAATGTATCGTGTTTGAATGCGAACGAGGCTCCAGCGATTACTTTGATCGCTGCACCGTTTCAAATTGGAATTACACGATTCAGCGACTTACTTGATCAAGTATCCATTGTTTTGCCAATAAGAAGTTAAATATCAAAGACAAGTACGGTTCTATTACTAACCAAGTGCGAACACCTACAAGATAGTTTCTTACTGTATAAATTTCGAGTGACTGTTTTACGTCGTTTCCGCTACTCTCCTCGATCATTACTATTCGTTAACACTGTACATCGTTATTTATTACCTTCTTTCTTCGCTCTCGTAAAATCCACCGTTTTTGTTCAAAAACGCGAGCAACATCGTAAACCACTACCCTTTGACGATGCACGCTTTGCTCGATTCTTCCAACGAAATCGCCAAACTTTCCACGAACTCGTAATCTTCTTGATACTAAATTCGAGTCTGCCTAATCGAAATTTGTTACTATGCACTTAAATAGCCGACATCGAACTCCGGGCAAAGTTACTCGTGTTTCGAGTGAAAATAAACCATCGTTAGAACTAATTGTCGGTAATCCATTTTCATTTCGGTCCAATGGCGCAACAAAATGAAAAAATAAAAGATAGAGGGTTGGAAGCTAAAGAGCCTAGGGAAAGTCCAAAGAGGAGATTAGGAAATTTCCATAGCGGAAAAGTGTGGTGGTTCTACTGTAATTCGACGGGAACAAAGTTGTACCGTCCCGTTATTCTTTGTCGTTTTATATCGGTGTCGTCGAGCGCCGCGACAGCCAAGTATGAATTCGGAATCAGACGTTATTATGCATATTAGGTAGCTAAGGTCGTAACTCTCTTCTCATAAGTTCTTCGGTTAGCCCCTGTCTCCGTATCCGTCGCTCATCTATGTCGACTCGTTCTCCGCCTCGAAACCAGGATTCAGCGTCGTTCTCTCGCGATGCTCGTAAAACAGTCCTCCGCTTAAGGGAGACACCGCGACGGGAAAAACTTCGCCTCGACCCGAATTTGTAATTCGACTTCGAGTTTGATAAGGAATTTACATTCGTAAAAAGTCGTTCGAGATCGGATCCCCGGTACATGGCAACTTCCACCGTTGAAAGGAGATCTCGGAAAGACGTATCCTTCGAAACGGACTTATCCTTTAGCCAATCAAGTTCGACGAGAGAGAACGGATATGTCTTGATCAATACCAAAGGAATTTGGAAAACGGAGCAATTATAACGCAAACTGCCTTCTGAGATCCATTTCTGGAGACTGTAGGAGGAGGAGATTTCAGGAGGAGGTACGATATTTGTCACGGTATATCCGTTTGAGCCTGTCGATATCTCTAAATCAATCTCGTACGATTCCGTAGTTCGCGTGGCCGCTTCATTCGTCTAACTTTCTGTACGTTGTTCGATCAAACCTTGGCTACTATCCAAACACGGTACTTGTTGAGAGTACCAGAAACCTGTATAACTTTGCGCATTCCTCTCAGCTGCGTTGCTGGAATCATGGTCTTCTCTGATCAGTCCAACTATTTAGATTAGGTGCTCGATCACGAAGAACGCTGTCGTTCTATCGCTGATTAGATTTCTCTGTTTTCCGAGAAGTCGCGATCTCCCAAGATGGTCAAGAGAAGAATTAAAAAAGGAAAGTCGACTCGGAAAAGGTACACGTACAGCTCGTCACGCCCAGTGGAAAAGGCGACGCTGGAAGAAATCGTCAAAGTCTATTTCCAGTTGGCGTTCGTGCGAGAATCCTGAGGTCGTACACCGGCGATTTGGTCAGTTTCGCGAGAATCCGTGGCGCGAATCGATTCGAATCGACGTTTCGGCTACCTGAGAAAACGTATGCTGAATTTAAATCGGCGCCGAAGAGGCCGGGAATTCGAAGACGGTTCCTCGGTTTGATTCGAGCGAGGGAAGGAGAGAGAAACTGGTCGGACAGCGACATGTTCCGCTGCCAAACAGAGACCGGTGGACGAAGAGATTTCTAAACAAGAAGCAACGAAGAAAAGAAAAAGGGGGAGAAAAAGAAGCAGAGATGGTGGAAACGGCAGTGATTTACTCAATCAAGCGGACTTACTCACCGGCGAAAGCTTCCTAAAAAGAGCTTTGACAAATGGCCGACTTATTTCCGCGAGAATAGCTTGGAAAGCGGCGAACAATGGCAACCACGTAGTTGGGGGTGCATCGTGTGCAACCTAAAAGTGCACTCCAGTAACTATCGATAACCCCATTATTGTCTCGTCGCATGAACCAGTCGATACCAACATTTAGTAGTCGGAAAAATTCTACGGTTCTATCTATTTGATTTTATTTCAACTACCGTTCTTATTTCTCTATAATTCCATACTTCGCGTTAACGTCGTCGCTTCGGAAAACAATATTTTAAAGGAGCGTAAAAGACCACAAACAAGAAAATAAATGTACTTCCATAATGGTAGAAATAGGTTCCGATATTTGACGAAAAAATAATATGGCAACCATTCGTCTCGAGTACGATTAAAGCGGTTTAACGCGGAGAATTGTCTGGTGGCAGGAAATGAAACAATTACGCATGGAAAGACGATTGAACGTGATTTTCGTGCCTCCTATCTGATAACGGCCGTTAAAAGCTACAGGTGTGCTCGTTCGACGAAAGCGCGATTTCTCGCGATTCGATTCTGTCGAAAATTTCGACGAGGCCCGAACTATCACATGCTCGATGGCGCGTCTCCCGATACGAACTTATTGGCTGCGTTCCCCGGCTTTGTATTTACGCTTCGCGGAGAATTAAAGAACCTTTCAGTGAGCCCGAAAATGGCCGGATCCGCAGTAATTGCCGTTGAAACGCTCCATTCAATTTTCATCGCGTTCCATGCTCGCTTGCTAGAAAATGAAAAAAAGAGCGGGCGCAGGGACGTAGAACAAATCATCGGAGGGTTTACAATTTTTTGGTCTTTGGACAATTTTTTTTTGAACACAGTTTCCTTTTGTCGTTTGCTATTTTACCCCATTACGTGTACATGATAGGAAAATGAAAAACTTTGTAAAACAAAGTTTTACAGAGACGTCGAAAACAATTGGGAGCGAGAGCAGTGATTCTAAGGTAGATGCGAGGAATTTAAAAGAAAATCATTTCTTTGACAAAAGATAGTAAGGAAGCTGCAAGAAGCGAAATTAGAATTTACGTTTCGCTGAAGGTAATTACGGCTCAATTACTCCCCGGCTCTCATGTTAATAAAAGAATACCGAGAAAATTTATGAAGCGTACTTCGAATAGGAATCGTCGTCTCGAAATTAGATCCGGATCCGTTCGTCCCCTTTCCCACGAGGGGTTGTTGGAAATGACGTCGATCGAGGACACAAGTGTCAGCCTTCCGCTTTCAATTTGCCAGAAGCCAAGGTATGAGTAACGGCTAACTCGATTAGTTTCTAGCAGCGTTTGGGTCACGTATCCAGCCGATCGTACGGGTGCGTCGACGATTACGTCGCCAAGAACCAATGAATCGTTGGTTGGATCCCTCCGGATGTCTTCTCCTCGACGTCGATCCCGTTACATCGAGCGAAAGAACGTGAACCGGTCGCAAGGAAGCGATACAGGCCGAGTGGGAAGAGAAACGAACTAACCTCGAACGTGCGAACGACCAGACTTTTCGTTGACCCCTGCTCTCTTGTCCCGATATCCTGTTCGGCTTTATCCTCTGGAGTGCCCGCTCGTCAGGCTCGATGGTCCATTCGGACCTAACTGTTTCGCAAGTTCCACTTACGGTAGCACTCGCGAACCAAAACGCTCCTATTTCCTAGCTCGTCGTTCCACGCCATCGTCCACGAACAGACGACGATGACGATAACGACGAAGAAAACGAGGACGTTGAGTGCACGAAGAACCGAACTAGCGTATCCAGCTCGAAGGCGACGGGTCACGGACTACCAGGAATTCCAACGATGGCTTTTACATCAGTTGGGTAAACGTGGGATCTTATCGTAAAGATTACGATAGACCATCTGGCTTCGGGGGTCGTTACGAGGCGTCACCTCGTCAACTGATGGAGAGTATCGTGCTAAAAATAGCGCCGCTACCGCTACAGTTTGATATCGCATCAATTTTTAGCCGGAAAACCAATTTCGTCCTGGAGAACCTTATCTTTGTGTCCACATTTTAACGCGTTCCCGTCTGATCGATGATCCGCCTGAATTTAGTAAGAGTATTCGAAACGATCGTAATTTCAATTACAACGACGTTTTGTATTACACGAAACTTGTGCGGTTAAATTACGCTTCCGCTAATATCCTGTAGTTTCTTCGATAGTTATCGGTTTTGAGTTTCAAAGAGCCCACTGATATGATTGGCATAACATGGAGGAAGTTCTCCGAACTGTAACGATCGACTTCGCGAAGACGTTGACGAGGAACGATAGAGTTTTTAGGTTAGGAAAATAGTTGCGAGAACGTATCTCCGATCGTTGCTACAAAGGATTAATCGCTCTTTACAGATCGCTCTATACAGGTATATCGCTGTTTCGACCTGTCTTCCGCACGCGTGTCACTTTGGAAAACAATCGAACCAAGAATACGAGACTTCCGATTATCAAGATAGGATCGATATTGCGTATACCTGTTAGCACTTCCTTTACGATGATCATAAAGATTATAATAGCTTGACAAATACCCGAGACCGGGTATTAGGATTATGGAAGGTGCTAGTTGTAATAAAACACGCTGGTTAAATTTAACTTTTGGAAAATTGAACTCTACGACTGATGTTTTCTCTTTACGTGCGCTTTTAAGACTAATCCTCGGACCGTTTTTCCTCGAGCTCGAGAGGTCCTATGCTTCATTGACACTTGTATATCTCAGCATGCTTACTAGAAGAACCGTCTTGGACCACGCTTCTAAGAAGCTGTTCTTAGACCACGTTCCTAATTAAGCAGGATGTCTATCCTTTGCCTTCAAATAAACTAAAGTAGAAATATCGTGAGATTGATTTTTGTATATTCCAACACCAGGTTCCATCGATTACCGAGGAAAGAAACAATGGCCCATGGAAAATCGTTTCGGAATCGTGGAGAATTTTCGCGTTATAACTCGGCCAGCGCGGAAGCCGAAAAAAAAGTAAGCAACGCGAGAAGCGCGGGAACGTGGCACGAAATATGCCATTCGGTGGACTGTTAACGGTTCGCGGTTCACACGCGACACTAAATTCTTTTTAACGCCATTTACTGCGCGCCTGTATGCGTACACGCGGACGGACGCAACAGTCCGTTTGCTCCATTTCTCCGCGCCATTTGCACGTCCGTTTCGTTTCTTTGTCGCGCCCTCCTGTTCGTTCATTCATCAACGAGACGAAGAAGATGAAAGCAGAAACGACACGAGATAGCTAAGAGAGACGTCGAGGCTGACATAGGATATCGCTCTTAAACGAATCTCGACCCACGAGCTCGTGCAAACGCGTTTTAATTTGCTCGAAGAAGCGTCGTCGTAAACTAGTTTCGCACCGTGTCCCTTTAAGCAACGCCATCGTGTCATTCGTCTACTGTAATTCGTCCGAGACTCATGAATAGAACAGAGAAGTCGAATTTCACAGTCGACGTAGCATGCTTCGACCAATCGATTCTTCTCCTTCAAATTCTTTTACGATCTAATTACGGATATAATTGTTATGACTCAATTTTCCGAATCACTTTTATCGACTCCCTTTCTCTATAAAATCATCGACAGGAACATTCGTCTAGTACGTTCCCTTTCTCTTTAAAATTCTGACGAGGTCAAGTAGATACGACGCGACAGTTAAATGTGTCTGATCAATCGAATCCTTATCTCCTTAAAATGCTATTACGATCACGTAGACGCGGCGATTGTCATGGCGTTCGTTCTAAATTTATGTCCGATCAGAAGATTCCTTTTCTCCTTAAAATTCTGTTGCGATAAAAGTGCCTCGGTTACTTCCTTCTCTCCTTAAATTTCTATTACGTTCGCATGGCACCCGCGCTTTTTGGATGCCAGCCATAAATACCGCGTGTCACTGATACGAACATTTATTACGTATTTAAACGTAATTTTATCATAATTATGTTCGAAAATGAATTTCGAAGTGTTCATTATCTTTGACAATTTCCACGTTTAATAACGTAGCTCCATTTTTACGCTCGAGCAACGGTCAAAGAAGAGGAAAATTACCGTTTCTACTGGTAGCGCGATATATCGATAATTCTGATATTCCACGATTTTCCTAAGTACCTTAAATTTCCGCAGCCATACCTGCAAGAAAGTATTCTTCCGATAGAACGTTTCCGAAATCGAATTTCTCGAGAATTGCGCGAAAATCGTACCGGAAGAAGTAGAGGAAGAGAGAAAAGAGCAGAGGAAGCGTGTAGCGTGCTATTAGTTAAGACGGGTAATGCTCCGTTGACTGCTAAAGTTAATAAGTTTGAACACTGTATGAAAATCAATTATCGCACAGTTCCTGGAGCTCGAGTATCGTTGGGAATTAGAAACTTACCGCGGGAATAACTTGAATAAACCGAAGGACTCGCGAAAGTGCAACATAGTAATGTACGCAAATAACGAGAGTATTCGACGTCGGACCCAATTTCGAGCGAAACGACTCCGCTTCGTGCTTTAATTCCTTCAGAAATCACCGGTAAAATTTGTAAAAATATCTTCAGCGCAAAGAATAATTCAAACGTTATCGAGTTCAGCTTCATCAACGCGCCAAACAAAGTAATTACTCATCTCGCTGCACAACAAAGGGGAGAAGCGTCTTTCGATTCAACTCGGAAGCAGCATTGTCATTATTAATCCAATGTAGAGTTCGGTCGATGAACTCTGAAGGCTTCGCCAATCACGATCAAAGAAACCGCTCGCGAAAGGAACAAGAAGCAAACGATATATCTAATTACTGTACTATTACGAGGCGATGGGTTTTGCAAGCCCTCGAATGCCAACACCGTGAATCGAAAAGAATAATATAGTGGGCAGAATACCGAGAGAATAAAAGAGGTTAACGAATAAAAAAATGCAAAAGGTAACGTTTGGCGGGAGGAGTTAGCATTATCCTGGAAAAAAGGGGGCCACAGGCTTAAACTCCGTTTCCATGCTGAATTAATTAAAATCGTTTCACGGGTCCAAGAACAGGCTCGCCGGTGCCAGGGCAAGTTCGCGGCGAAGTCGAAAAAGTAAAGGAAGAAGCGAGTCCCTTTGTAAGCTTGCGTTTTGGTGCGCAAGAAGCTGGCTGGACGGGAAAGACGAAGCGGAAATCGGTGTCACAGAGACGTAGCTTACCGTGACGACCGAGCTTAAAGTCTGCCCGGTGCATCCGGTTGAGTAATTTGCTTATACGTTCCCGGAAATTCTTCCGACAGGCACATCCTTCTACTTTCGAGCTTGATCCCGTGGTTATCCTCTTTGATACTTGCCTCGCATTTTCCGCGTACTTTTACGTCTCTAACTGCTCCCTAATTAAATACTCGCCTTAAGAAAACAATTCCGAGACGCAAATCACTCGGGTGGAAAAGTTAAACGGTATAAATTATTTCGTTATAAATACCAGTTTCTTATATTATAGTATAGCACTATACAGGGTGTCTCACAACTCGCGTAACTCCTGCAAAGGGGTGGTAGAGGACGTAATTCTGAATAAAATTTCCCTTTGCAAAAATGGGGTGTGAAGCTTCGTTTTTGAGTTATTAAAGAAAAACGCGGACCAATCAGAGCGCGAGGATTCGGCGCCAATCACTGCGCGCAGTCGCAAGAGACGCCTTCAAGCATAATGACTGACTGGGCGTAACCCTCGCGCTCTGATTGGTCCGTATTTTTGCTTAATAATTCAAAAACGAAGCTTCACACCCCATTTTCGCAAAGGAAAATTTTATTCAGAATTACGTCCTCTACCACCCCTTTCCAGTAATTACACGAGTTGTGAAACATCCTGTATAATGTATATGATTGCGATGAATCGTCGACCGATAGAGAGTAATATATTTCGAGTGTTTTCAAGAAGGACCAACGACGCATCAAATTCCAGATACAAGAGAATAAATTTGTATTTCTCGAATTTGCGAAAACCGAAAATACGCGGAAGCCATGAAATATACGAAGTCCATTCAGCCACGCTCGACGAATCAAACGCATCAAGTGCACGCTACATTCCTTTCCTCGTTCGTTTCTCTATCACTGTCCTCGTTACTTCCGCTCATCTTGCTCGCATTCATACTACGCTACACGGGCTATCTTCGACATCGAGCTCCCGAATACCAAACTTTACATTCGCATAAAATTCTCCGTACACAGAAGCGACGTTTCGTGGTGGATGGTGTGTCGAGGAGAAACACGAGGACTCATAAATCTATTTCGGATGCCTTCGAATTCCTTTGCCCCGGTCCAAGTAAATAAAAATGTCCAGTCTTTCGAGCGCGTCGTCCCGCTACTTATCGATTCGCGGCGATGTTTCTGGCTCAGGAATGTTCGTAATGGAATTCTTGCTTCTTCCGTTAGATACGACGTTGTTGCACGAGCGAGGATATCGAACTTTTTACCGAATTCGATATATGGATCCCAAGTTATCCGATTAGATTACTCGCTTCGACTCATAGGTATTTTCGTGCAAAACGGCGAGGAAGATTTCACGACTACGAGGAACCGACGCAATTAGCATTCGCCGTTTAGCGGACAAGCATACGAAGCTGTTGCGCTTTCGCACACCTGGAACCGATTAATCCTCTCGCGATCGTATTTACTCGAACCGGTTCACGAATGCTCCCTATGTTTCGATGGATGCTCAATTTCAGTCGAGAGATATTGCATTCAGCGTGGCAACCGGGAGCGTTTAACCGCACGGCGTTGCCTTCAGAATTAGGTTAGAACTTCTAATCAAGAAGTTCACCTTGCCACTGTCGAAGGCTGGAAAATTCTATTGATCATTTGTAATGCACTGATTCCAAACAAAATTATCATAATTACGTGTCCTAAATTCCTCGCGGTATCAGATTTCCACCTCTCCGAAACCACAACCCTGGTTGAAGAATTTTCAAACTTTTCAAATGTAAAGTAACTAGTCCGTGAATTATGAAGACGAAGGCTCATCAGAATTTCGAAATAAATCGGCGCTGATCGAATCCATTTGTCCAATCGCCGCGTTCTCGAACGGAACCGTTTGTTCGAGTCCCTTAGCCATTTCTTTCCAGGGGGTCGATCTGGAATTCTCGTCACGAGCCGAACGTCGAAGAAATCAGTGCTCCGGAGAACGAAAAGCAAGACCGGATACGATACAGACAAAGGCTCGGGACACGAGGCTGGTCGCCGTTCTTTTTACCAACCCTTCAATTTCAAGCCTTTCCTTCCTAATGTTCCTTTTGCACCGTCGTCCTCGCAACAAGGATTCTCTGTACGTACTCGGCCGTTCTCCAATTCTTGCTTGTTTAATATTGAATTAACATCCCGGAACGAAAAGTCTAACCCGAGATTTTTCATTTTGCCGCCGGTTTAAAGTACCGAACGACCGACAGAAATTCATCCTGACTCGGCCGACAAGCTATTTTATGGTCGTCGTTATTTAAAGTAATAGACGCGCGCATATATTACAGAAAATTGCTCGCCCCCGGCCGTTGGACGTTTTTCAATGAGATACTTTCGGCTCGCCATTGTTTTCGCTTCTTCCGGCACAATTCGGCTGCTTCGTTGTCGCGTTAGCGAACCCCCAAGATTTCGCGTTGTTAAAATATGAAAAAAGGAGAAGGTGTTCGGCTATGATCTCGTTAAGTCGCAAAGAAATCGATATTTCGCTGGGGAATCTTCTTGTCGCAAGGATGACTTTTCAAACCTCGTATATTTTCATCGGAAACACGCGGGAAAGCGATACATCACCGGCTCACTCCTTCCTCGCGTTGTTTCGACGTCACGCCGGAGAAACTTAACGTCACTGAATGGGGAAAAAGATGAAGGGTTTTGTTTGCGAGATAGAAAGAAGTAACGGTTTTTCCGACTCGCAATATGGACACTTGTATCGTTAATCTTTACACGTGTAGTATTTACAGCTGGACACAGCCTGTATAGCGAATAATAACTGGAATAATTGGTTTTAATAATTGGACGAGCGCAAATGGCCATAATTTGGAACGTCATAAAGTTAACAATGAAATACGGTTTTTAAATTTTAATTTAATGGGATTGAATATCAAAATGGTTTTTGTGCTCCGTTAATAATTAAGGGATAATGAACAAATGTACGTAAAAATTGAATATTACGTAATATCATTTTACACGAGCTAAGTGGAAGTCGAAATGTACGAAAGATTTAAATATGAAAACCAAAAGGATTTTAACGAAGCCTTGCTTTTCAGAAAACTGAACTATTCAGTATGCTGTTACCAGCTAATTAAAATGGTTCGTGCAAAAAAAAGTATTCAATTCTATTTCCACTGGTGAAACTCCAAGTGAATGCTGTTACTTCCAGAGCAAATTATTTCGGAAATATTTTATTTCGTTTGGTAATTTATTTTATGCGATAATTTGGTACATAAATAAATGTGCGTTGCCTTACGAAAATATGAGTTGTAGCATCGGCATTGAAAACTGATGGTAAAGATACAAAATTGAATCGCAATTAAAAGTTCGCAAACTGCCGCGATCTTTGCCAAGAAAGGAACGCAGAAGAAAAATGTTCGAACGATGAAAAGCAGTCAAATCGTTTTATCTCTTGTTTCGCTTCAGTTTTGGGGCGCTGTTCGACTCTCATAACGCTGCTACATTTTCTCGTGGTAGCAGATTTCCGTATTGCTCGTAAACTTTCGTAATAAGCTTTTGTTCCGCCGTTAGTTCTCGGAAAAATCACTGACTCGATCTCATTACAACTTTTATCCCCGTGTTTAGCGGCCAGATTACCTTCGTCTAAGATGCTATTTCCGGGTGAATCCCGACTGCTACCGGTATTATTTTCCATAATAGAGTATACGCGACACTTTCTCTATCCCATTTATAGAGAGCAGGGTGGTAAAGCTAAACCGCTTTTACGACGGGTCTGACGATCCTTGGAAACGCAAACGAGAGGAAACGTCGTTCGAATATTCTTCTGGTACACCTACGCGGACGTTCAGCGAAAATCTATTATTCATTGCCGACTCGGTTGAGCAACGGAGCGTCGTTATCGAGGGCCAATGACGCTTTCGAGTCTCGATAGCCCCATTACGTCGACAATTACATCCATAATTTGGTACCGCGCATAATTTGCAACGCGTTAAATGTTGCGGGCTCGATCGGTGACCAGCCACGAATTTGTGAGCCCAACGTAAACTGGGCTGCGAGCGATTTATTGTTGCATAAGGAATAACCGAATGCGGTTAATTATCGAGAGAAAATGACTAATGTCACCCGTGGAGGATCGATGTACGTTCTCGAACGTATCCCTACAACGACCAAAAGCTACTTGTTGGGGACATCGAAAATCGAGTGTACGCGTGTCGGGTATTCTCGGAAGAATCGCGATCGATGGACATCGATCTTAAGAATTGTTCCGATTCGTACGATTACATCCGTGCACCGTGAAAAGAGAAACTAGATTTCAATGCCGCGAGGGATTTCCGTAATACCGGCACGGACAAAGAACTAACCTAACCACGGCCTAGATAGACGTTCGTTCGTTTCTGGCCGTCTCTCAGGCTGTGGCCCATTCTCGTGCCACCCCACCTGCTTCGACCCTCCCTCATATTCCAACGTAAACGGTCGTGCTCGCCTCGCTGCACGCCATTACCGTGTCCCGAGGGCCAAAACTTCGTGAAAAATGCTTGAATTTATGTCCACCCCTTCCACCTACCACGCGGTGCTAACCTTCCTCCCACTCCGTTCATCCCCTTATCGTCTCTCGCCTCCTTCCCTTTCATCCGGCGCACGACAGAGGGAACTTAACCGAACCTGCCTGCTGCTCTTCTCAAGTTTGGAAATTATTTGCGGCCGCCCATTGTCCGGGCTCGTTCGTCCCGTACAATCACCTCCCCCAAAGCTCTCTTCTAGCCGCTATTTATTATTATCTGTTATCGAGCATCTCGCCTGGAAACTATTAACCGAGCCACAACTTTGTGTTCTTTTGATTCTACCGCGGGCAACTTATCCGCGCTCCTCGATGTTTTTATGCACGTTTATCGAACACCTCGTCGCTTCCGTGCATCCCCACAATTTTTCGTTATCTTCTTCGCTCTCGGAGATTTAAGGTTCTCGCTTCGGAAAGATCGGAAAAGCTACCGCGGTTTCGAGAGAGTAAATCCTAGCCAGGTTCGTTAGAATCCGCGTTAATGTTCGACTCGGCAAGCCGAAGACCGCAGATGTTGCGGATTTTATAAACAGTTCATTCGCGGTGTTAACTCGTGCCTATTAGCGGCTGGGTTACGGCCGTAAACTCTGTCCATAAATTCAGGTCTCATGGAAATTTCGAGCTTAAACGAAACCCAAGCAACGAAGTTGTATGTAGGTAAGGGTCCAGCGGAAGAGGATCGTTCACGGTCAGACCAGGACAGATAGGACGCATCCAACTCTCGGGCAAGCTGTACGACCGGACCAAGATAGATCAGAGGTTGCTCGTTTACCTGCAACTCCGTGGGCCCGTTTAAAGGATACCTCATAATCCGCATATTAATTGCTAGGACATGGCGCCGGGCTTTCTGCAGCGACGATATCTACGCTCACGGAGTTCGTACCGAAGTTTCCACCGTTGGCTCCCTCTCGCTCTTACCCTCCTATCGTTGTCGTCGTCTTCGTCGACATAGTTTGTTGGTACGGGTGAACACTAACGGAGCAACCATTCCGGTTATTACTCATTCGTTAATCCAGGCACGTCCCAAACGATATACTCGCCTAGTTGCGAGTCTAGGCCCTTCCGCGTCTACTCTTCGCACGAACACCATACAGTGGAATCGTACAGGTACACATCCACGCGTACCGATCGACCTGTAAGCACACGTGTGCAACTCCAGACTATCTCGGGCATCGTCGAGTATGTACGAAAGCTGCGTGGTTACCTAGCCTACGTACACGTGCACCAACGTCATACCGTGTCATCGATGCACTTCACGTTGCATCTCAATGAGCTATCCGAACTCATTGGCTCGAGTACTCGGTTTGAAAAGCTTCGCCCGCTTTCAATCCGCCTCTTCCTGCTCCGTCTCTCTTTCTTTCGACCACTTTTTTTAGGAGTTCACGGATGAACGGAGTTCGTTCGCGAGGGAAAGAAGCCGATGTAGCGAAGGTTTATCCGCGAAATATCGAATGTTGTTCGCGGGATGCGATGTTACGATACGCGTATTGTGAGTTATACCGCTGTAGGATACTCGGTTTCGAAGCTAAAGCGATATTTGCAGAATGCCGGAACTAGATTGTTGCTGATTTGGAAGTTTGCAGAGAAGAGGAAATCTCTTTCGATTCGATAGCGAAAGAAGTATACTCGTCGGAAATGTAAACCAAGCTAATTGCTGCTTTCAGAGGTAAAATTTGGTAATCCACTTGAGCGTGTACAGTTTTCGTGTACCGCCAGGGGAATGTTGTAGTTACAGGAAATTCGATAAAACGAACCGCGTAAAGAAAGTATCGGGCCGGAAAAGTTGGCATTCGGTAAGAGATTGTTTCACAGAGACGTCTTTTATCCGGATTCTTTGCGCTGGCCTCCTTTGCATTCGATTATCTCAGCGACGTCAGTCACGATGTTCAGTGAACTGGGTAATCAGTCCTATTGGATATCGATGCACTTATTATCGAATACTGTCGCAAACCGGCACGATTTCCAGCAGAACGAATTCACGAGTTTCACCCCGAAAGATTACATTTATCCGCGTTATTACCTTGTCGATACAACTTCCTTCGTTGCTACGAATATCGATGTACCTGACTGTTCGTTCAGCTGTGTTTAAAACCCGCGAGTAATTTCCATTTCAAAGAATCGATGTAAGATACATTCCAGTTTTGTCGATTAATATGCGTTGTCTTGGAACCGAATAAAACTTTGGGTACGACACGAAACAATTACGATTTCCTGCCTGTCGAAGTAAGCGCCATTAGAAACGTCTGATCGACAGGAAACGAGTCTATTTATTCTTTAAAGCGCAACGTATCGAAGAATCTCAGCGTATTTCTCGATTCGTACTTCGTTTAAAGCAAACAAAGATCAGATTTGAGCAGAGATTTCGATCAAAGTCGATTTAAAGCGGCAGAGTGTTGTCGTGAAACTACCGTAAAACTACACCGTTACCGTGCTTTTGATTGGTGTAGCTCCACTGGGCATTGTAAAATTAACCACTAAAAGCTGACGCGACTAGTAAATCTTCCGATGAAATTTTTATCGAGAAAGTTTGCCGTGTAGCTCGTCGACCAACCCTTCTCTCTGTATCTCTCTCCCTCGATGGCGAGCGCGATGAAACGGGAGGGATTGTTTCGTTCGAAAATTTACATTGCATCGTTCGAGTAAAAAGTTACAAGAGAAATCCTTCTCGGGTAAACTCACAGAAAGTTTACGAATAATTTGACTAAAAGGGTTAATCGATTTGATATCGGATCGCTACAAGCGTTAAAGCGTACGCGGATTCGTCCATAAAGCGTTGAAACGACGTATCAAAGTGTTTCGTTTCCGCTTTCAGCTCACGATTCGTTTCGACGATTTCAATAGCGCGAGATCGATCGCGCCGTAAACGCGTCGCTGAATTTTTAACGCGATTGGCCACCGATCGGTGCGATCCGTCCGAAATTCCGGGACATAAATTATTAGAGGTAGCACGGTGTCGGGTAGTTTGCGAGAGATCCATATCCATCAATCCGCTCGTTTGTTTATCTATCAAAAAAACGTTCATACACACGGGTTCGAATCCCGTTAAACGATACACGTGCCGGCGACAAAAGCGTGGTTACTATCGTTCAACGGGGTCATTAATTTTACATTCGCCTAATGACACCGGCCCCATTCGAGCACAACGAATTTAATTACCCGCCGAATGAAATATGCAACTACGATAACGGGAGCGAAAGGAAAGGATAACGAAAGGTCTCCGTCGAAAGCTTTCGAAGGGACATCGTAGTAGCTTCGTCTTTCCTTTCTTCCTCCTCTTTTTTTCTCTCCCTTCTTTCCTGCCGTTAATAACGGTAAAAAGTCCGGAGGAGCGCATTGTTCGTGCCATTTGGAGCGTGTTCGACGCTGAAAGAGCACGATTGGCCAGGAGAGGGACATTCCGGAGCGACAGGGGCGACCGCGAAAGAGGAAGCTGGAACATTCGGAAGAAAAATAAGAGAAAGCCAGAGCGATTCCTCGCAGCGGGCGCAGAGGGAAATCTCGTTTTCATTCTTCCATGAGACCCATATCTCGTATGCCCGCGGCTTCTCTGTGCATTTTGTCTTCTTTTATATCACCGGATACCCCAGAGACCTCGATTCTATACGTTTTCTCTTAGCCCTCCGGCTCGTCCATGTCCTCGGCCCTTCGACGCGTATCTCCGCCGCTTCCCAAGAATCTTCTTCGAACTCGGTTTGTTTTGCCCTTTATCCGTTTCACTAGCCGTTCTCTTCTTACGCGAATACGCGTCCCGTTTAATCGGATGTCCGCTCGCGACTTTTCAACCGAGGAAACGCGTCGGCGAAACTCGAAAATACGTGACATAGTTCCAGTGAAACTACGGGTCTCGTACACGCGCATTGTGCGCGGCTTCTTCGAGTTCGTCGAGTACTTTCACGGATTTCTTTCCGAGCCGCTCGTTCCTCCCTTTTCGTCGAAATTAAAGCGTGTCCTAGCGAAAACCTCTGTACACGGGCGCGTTCATTCGTTAGGCGCTCTCTTTCGTTTCACGTTCAACTTTGCCAGAAACAAATGGAAAGACGAAGATCGAGCGACCTCTGTTTCTCGTTGGACGAGCATGGCTCGCTGAAACGAGAATATCTCGATCGGAGATGATCCCGTCGGTGGTACGCGTGTACGAACACGACGCGCCGTGTCCTCGAGCCTGAAACGTCGGAATATCCTCTTAGCGTGTGCCCGAAAGCTTTCCGAAGTAACAGCTTCTTTCCATCCTTTCAAGGAATCCTTCAACTCCCGATTCCAGCGATCCCGAGAAGGAGAGGCACGCGCCTGTCTTCGCGCATAAAAGGAGCACGCGACGAACGAAGGGACGCGAAGAAGAGGGTGCAACGAGGGTGCCCGGGAGAATCGAGTCTCTCCGCGATACCCTCTATTCGAAGAGGATACACTTCGCGCTGTGCCGCGCCGTGCCGCGTCGCGTCCCGAGCCGAGCCGGGAGGAAACCCTCTCAGTTTAAAGCGATCAGTCCCACCCACTTTGCGACACGTACAAAGCGTCGAAAGTGTACAAAGCCGAGACGGCTCGAAGCGAAGCCGAGCCAACCATTCGGCCCCTTTTCTTTCGCCCTGCTCTCGTCCTACTCCCGCGCAGCCGGAGCACCTTTTGCCCGGGATGCGCCCTCCTCGTACCAACAACGCGACGACGCCGCCACCGTACCGTTCCACCGGCTTTGTAATCCAACAAATTCAGCTTATTTATATTCAATGTGGCGGTGCTCCCGCTGCTCCAACGTGCAATGCACGTACGAATTCCACTAACGCGTGAGACGCCTCCTCCTGCGACTGCACCTCCGACCCAATTCCCCTTTCTCTCGCGTCTCGTTTCTATAAGCGAGACCCTCCTCCTGTTCCTACAAGAGAGATCCTGTCCTCGAGGATCCTTTTACCGGTGCGTACATGTTTTGTACGAGTTTATTGGTCGCGTGTTCGCTGCGCAGGTATGCGATCCTGTTCGTGTTGGGAATGGCGAGAGAAATGCTCGGATAAAACGGCGACGAAAGGGATTGGTCGGTATTGTTGCCAGCCGGTTCGCTTACGCGCATTGAAATGCGACACCGTAAAAGAACCGATCGCGAAAAGGAAAAAGAAACGAGGCGAACACGCGTCGCGCGACAGGATACCGCGATCACGCATCCCCTCGATTAATCTCTTTTTTCAGGATCGTAGCTAACGAAGGTAAGAAGATCTGCGTCGCGAATTCTACGACGCCATTCTGCTCGATTCTCGGCGCAGGCGAACGCACAAGGGAGATCTCACAATGGAGTAGGCGAGC
Organism: Megachile leachella; assembly: GCA_963576845.1. Classification (NCBI taxonomy): domain Eukaryota; kingdom Metazoa; phylum Arthropoda; class Insecta; order Hymenoptera; family Megachilidae; genus Megachile; species Megachile leachella. The sequence continues at coordinate 2,019,325 of OY756256.1, forward strand.
ACGCGACTCTATTCGGGTTAAGAACACTGGAGGACGCGGCGGAACAGGGACAGACGGATGAAAGACGACGGTGTAGTGGAAACCACTTCGCTTTACCGTCGAGCCTACATTGAGATTGAGAAGCGGAGCTGCCACTCCGATCTCAACCAGCGTGAACCGCTCCTTTAAACACTGCGAACGTCGCGAAATTCGCGATCCCTGGCGTTTCAACGGTAAAGGATGAAGTAGCTCGTATCGAACAACGGACTTTTACCTCGGACCACGGACCGAGTTCCAAAAACTCTTTACGAGTCTTTGGGAAAAACTTCAAAATTATAGCCTAAGGATAATTATATTCGTTTCTGTACTAATTTAGTGTCCAAAGTTTCTTACAGTAGAGACTTTACGCCGTCAAAAATTAAATATTTTCGAAACGATAGTAGTTACGAAACTTGTTCCCCGTGCAAATTTTCTCTTCCATCGGTAAGTTTCTGAAAATAAGAAGAGATTCTATTTCGAACTCGTTCGTCCAACGAACCGCGTTTAATCGAAGGATCTTCCGGTCGTTTTTAAGGAACGAAAAGAGGCGAGAAACGGTTTCCTTCAGGAATCGGTGGATCTCGGAGCATTCCAAACGGAAAGCTCTACGGGGACTAGTCCAAGATGCTGCGTACGTGTTTCGTGTTTGTTCATCGCTACATGTATATGAGATCCTGTTTAGTTACCTCGTGTCCAGAATACCGCAGCGGATTGCAGTCGTCGCGACTCCGCATTTCGGTCTACAAGCATCAACTAGAATGTGCTATTTAATCGTGTTTATCCGCATCCTACGTTTGCAGTTAATTTCCGTCAATTCGGACAAATATTGCATCGACATCGCAAATGTTCTATCTAATTCGTAATAGGTCAAATAATATTGTTTACCATGGACGATTGGTTTATCGTTATCGGGTTGGTTCGCGACTACTAAATCGATCGAGGTATCGACTTGAAATTTTCGGACGACCGAGTTAACCGCCTTCTTCGTGAAAATCGTCTTTTAAAACTGTACTTGTCCGTCAACGCGTTTAACTTGGCGTTTTTCGCGTTCCTCGAGCTGTTGCTTTTCTTTACGAGCCGACGACTCGTTACGACTAGAGTTTCTTCGCCGGGTTGCTGTTTCTTCTCGCTAAAAATCGCGCAAGTTCGCGAAACAGCAATTTACCACGATCCGATTAATTTCGTGCAACAATAAGGCGAAACTTTTCTCCGCTACCTAAGTAACTCCGTGAACTCAGTTAATTACGCGCGGTTGATAAACTCCTAGAGATGCGAGATGGCTGGTTCGTTCAATCTTCGCGACGCGACGCGCGATACGAACGAGAGGAACTTGAAACATCGATCGAATAGTACGTTCGCGTACCGAGCATCGTCTCGAAATTGCAATTACTTTACCGCGCGTTGCATCTTGCTCGAGTGTCGTTGCACGTCATCGAGACTCGTGGCAATTTACTTAATACGACCGGTAAACATGCTCTTAAAATCTCATCAAACTCGTGTAACCGATACGACAATACTTTCTACGCGACACGCGCGTCGATACACCCCGTAATTTTATCGCGGGCCGTTATATTTAATCGCGAGCTGCCGCGCGCGGTCAGATATGCAAAACTGTTTGTTTTTAACTAAATGAATTACGCGTGCAAAAAGATCAGAGGAAAACAGCGATCGGTGTTCGGTGCAGGTGGACTTGGTTGTCGCGGCAATGGGGTGAAAATTAAACCCGAATAAACAACGGTGACAGGATGGAAAAACAGAAAGATAACGAATCGAGAGGCAACGCGCTGATCGACCGGGAATCGAGAGCACGGACTGTACCGTGGGAATACACTCGACGAAAGTAGCTGCGATAGGAAAGTGCGCTTAAAAATTTACCTAACTACCTGACCTCGACTGCTCGACGAACTTTCGTTTTGAACAAGTTCGCGAAACTGCGGTATCCGTGGGAATTCTTTCGTTCGGAACGGATCGAAGCGGAAAGTTCGCGACGGTACGCACAATCGAGGGGACAAGTCCCCCCGATCTCTCTCCTTCCTGGCCAATCATCGATATCTCATAAGCATTTAATCGGCCTGGACCAAGTTTCTCGCTAAAAGTTTCGCGGCAAACGAAGCGAAACCGCAACGTTCTACGGCCAATCGAGCGTATCAGGACTTCCAATACGAAACTCGAAACGTAAACGCGGAACAGCGCGAGGTAAACGAACCGTTCCCAGTCCGACGAGAGAATTTCACTGGCGCCTGCATTCGTTGGCTCGAGCAACGGCCGTGTGCATGCAACCAGCCGGATGCAATTTAAATTAGACAGACCCTGTCTCCCTCTATCTCTGTATGGCATTAGCCGGCAGACCGGTCGTACATCTTGACCAAATGTCACCGGCAGACTGAGAATCCTCTTCTACTTCGCTAGCGTATAGAGATGCCCGTCGACCGGTACAAACGGCTTAAAAATCCCGCGTCTCCTTAAATTGCGTTCGCTTATTGTTTTCGACCATGAAGTTCAACGAATACTGCACCGCGGTCTCTGCCCTTTTGTTCGACTTTGCCGACCGTTTCCTTTGTTCGCCACTGGCAAAATGGATTCCAGTTCGACCGTGTGTGCGTACGTGCGCGTGTGTGTGTGCAGTTGCGGTACGCGAGCGAAGTGGAAAAGTTATTAACGGAGACCACGGGACGCGGACAGATGAACTCGCGATGGAACGCGGATGCTCGCGTTATCGCGCGGCCATGATATTGCCCCCTTCGAAGCGGTTGGATATCTGCCGGCTGTAATTTGGAGGACGAAACGAGGCCGCGTTATGTGCGGTTATGGTCAACGTTACTATCCCATAATACAGGTATAACCTGGAAATTGAAGGTTTTCTAAGGACGGAAGACCGTTCCGCGACAGTTGAACCGATATCGTCGCGTCGCGGCGTATCACCGTGTAACGCGATTTCGCGACGTAAAAGTGTCGCCAAGTAATAGCCATGATACACCAATTTGAGGTAATGTCAAAGTTTCGTCGATATTCTTCACACGGATCGACCTGGCTGCGCGGTACGAGGTCTGACCAATTACGGTGAATACTACTGCGATCGACGCGCTCTAAACGAACGCCGTTGTATCGTTCAACAAACCATGAAACGTTATAATTTACAAAAGTGAATGGTACATTCGCTTGCACGTTATTGAATAGATATCTGAATTCGATAAAAATCTTTGATTTAACTGAACGGGAATACGAAAGTTGTAAAACGACCATGCGCCAATTCTGCAGAATTTTTACGGTTAGTGCTTACATGGTGGCCATATTTCGAATGTTCGTTGCTGCAGCCTCCGCGTTATAAAACCGAAAGCGATAAGAGTATCCAAAAAGAACGGCTGAACCTGATTCTCCGTAAAACGGAAGCACCGCGATATTTCACTTCGATAAATCAACAAACTAGCGAAACCTACGGAAAAAACACTTTCCGCTGATCGATAATGCGGTTTAGGTGTTTACACATATCCTCGTGTATCGATGAAATATTTAGGGCCACAGGATTAAACGCGTCGTTCGATAGTTTACACAGTCGGAACGCGATATTCCGTTTTCGAACGTGCGGATAACCGTTCGATATCAAAGTTCACCGCTCAAACGAATTCGTATTTCGATCAACGAGCAAACGCTAACGCATCGGGCCGACGTTTTGACGGCCGTTCATACCGACTAGCTCGTTCTGGAATAATTTGAGAAAGTCCCGGACCAACGACGGGTTGCCACCGGCATGTCCATCGCGTACACGTAAACACGTTCCAGGCGTGGGTCACGACACGTGAGTTGCGCAAAAGTCGGTAAATTTGCGGTCGCGTGCACTTGCCCTGTTAATATTTCAATCAAACGTACAGTTTTGTTCCGGGGAAATTACCGTCGCCCTGGAATAAGCAGGAATTACCATGATTTCTCTGCTCTTTAATGGCTGTTGTTCACAGTTTCCTGGCCGTTCGCGAGCAAAAGCGTCGCTCAATCGAGCACCAGCGAATCGTAAACCTCGTTTCTCCGTCCGTTAACCTGGAAACGCATGAATCGTGTAACGCCGTCCACCCTAATGCCGATTCGCAGAAGGAACATTAACCCTCGGTCTTTTATACGAGAGCTCGTCGCAAAATCTGACCAACGTTGGAGGGACAACGTATCGGTCCACGTTCCGATTTATCGTCCACCGGAAGCGACGTTCTTCCGGTAAAACAAGCGCAAGTGCCAGCACCTTTGGCCAATAACTTTATCGGATTATCCAAGAGTTCGCTTCGACGGGAGTGTGCTCGTCATTACGGCAAGATTTTAAAGGACGCCGGGCGAGACCAGGGAAATTAATTTAAAATTAATTAACAGCCGTTTCGTGTCGTCGCGTCGTCGATCGATTTCGATTTCAATTTTCGCTCCAAGGAACGCGACGTATTCGCGATTCTTCGATCACGGCTTCACCCGTCATCCACGTTTTCTGCATTCCCCATTTTCAAGATTATTTCCCTTTCTACTTTCTATCTTCGATCCGCGAAATTTCATCTTGTTCGCAAAATTATTTAACGAAACTTCTATTTGGAGCTTGAAAAATCTGGCTTAGAATCGTTGCTTTTAACGGAGATTATCAGGATGCATTTATGTATAAAAATTGCATGAAAGTATAAAGCTGAACGCGTGTCGAACGACTTTAGTATTTAAGCCGAGTCTATGAAAGAAATATAGCAATTTTAATCGGACGTAGATATCGGGTAGGAATATTGCGACGATCAGCAACGGCGTCGGCGAATCGGAAAAATCGACTTTGCAATTTACTACGCGTCCAAGCAACCACGGACGGATATACTCGGCTCGTAGCATCGGTTCACGGAAAACGATATGCAAGCACGCCTGCCGATATTAAAGTGGCCCTGATGCGGCTGACTGCAACATCCTGATCTACTGAATAATGCACGTTGCTCAGGAGTAATAAGTTTGCGCGGCGCAGCGTTTTCTTGCCGGACATATTGCGAGTGTATCGAATCCGCGACTTTGGAGAATCGAATATCGAACAGAGTTTAGCGATCGAGCCGTTGGAACTGCTGCGAACAGCGAAATAATTGATCGATCGAGCAGCCGATAAAGTATCCATACAGTCAACAGATACTTTTTTTAAATCCTCGACGGTAAGAGCAAAAAAAATAAAGCTCGAGAAACATTCTGTAAACGCGAGCTACCGATTACGAGTATCGACAGGAAATTCTTGCGTTCGAAACCACTGTTTTATTCCGGTAATCAAAGAGACTGTGCTGCAGCGGATATACCATTACACGAGATACGTCGTTATCGATTTATCGGGCTAACTTGTCCCCCGCGTTTATCTGGATAATCAGCGTTCTACCTACAAAGGCTAAATTACAGACCGATTTCTCTGTTTATACGTCGCTACAACTACCCCCCGAATATAGGAAAATGCTTTTGACGGCGCACGTCGCTAACAACGAACTAGTTAAGTTCTATCTTGACGTAATTCATTGGTCCATGAAAGCTGCCAATAATTTCATTACCGGCAAATTACGCTTACGAGATGAAATTTGTCGAGGCAAATCGCGGGCCAACATCGAGCAAGAACATTAATGTCCATTGAGATGATACGGTTAAGTATCGTTGAAGCCTAACAGGCGAACAGGGTCACTGCACAGGTACGTTTAATCGAGTTATTCAAATATCCGTCAGAATTTTTCTACTCCAAATGCCGATACGTTTATGCGTCCTCTCAAAGGGAATTTACTCGTCTCGCGAGTTAAACTTGCTGTACCGTGTAACATCTTGAACACACTAATCGATATTTTGTAGAGCTCGATGGCTGACTCTTTCCTCGCCCTTTCACATTCGTTCCTCTCCTCTTTCAGTTTGTTACCTCGTGTATCTCTCTTCCCCTTCAATTTTTTTTATATATTTTCCATTCGGCAACATCTTCGTGAAAAGTCATCGATAATCGATAGCTGCCTCTCTATGGAACAACATTCGTATCACGATTATTACAAGCTCGCGACTCGAGTTACCTGATGGAGCGTTCGAAAACTAATGGTTTTTCGAAAGCTTGGAAATTCATTGAAATTCCGACTCGACGAGAGGACGTAACGAGCAACTCGTTTTTGTAAATAGAACAAACGCGAACTGCGATGCTCGCGAGATTCAGCGAATTCTGCTCTCGACTCTATCGAGAGAGAGAGATAAAGAAAGGAGATGTACGTTTTTCTGCAGAGATAATACGTTCGATAAACAAACTCCAGGAATTTCACTACGAAAGGGCCGTTTTATCTGAATTTAATCTCTGCACCGCTGCAACGGATTTCCCGTTGAAAATTCATTAAACTGCTATTCGTATTTTAAATCCGCAAGAATCGATGCAATTGTTCTCTACTTTATTGCTTGTATAAACTTTTCAATTTTTTTTACGATACGTGTACCTTTCCTAAAACAAATTCTGTCCCGCTTCCCGTGTTGTATCGAATCTATTCTTTCATCTTCGATAACAGAAGTACACTGTTAGAACGGACAGTGAGCAATTAACAAAAAATCTCTTAAATAAAGCGTCGTTGACCTCGTTTTTGGATATCTCTTCCGACCATTTTTCAACGCGCTGCATTTTTCCGACGCAGAATAAAGCTCTTCGTCAGGAATAACTTGTTCGTCAAAATTCGAGCACCGTTCCAAATGAAATAACGTGAACTTGCTACTCGCCATAGCGTACCAAATCGCCAAGCGTTAAATAAACACCACAATTTCATTTTCCACCTCGTTAGTTTGCATTATTGATAAAAATTCGTCGAAGCTATCGAGATTATTTGTTTCAACGAATTTCTCAACAACTCGCTGTTGCTACTCGGTAATCTTTTCGACGAGTTTTAAGCGACGGTCAAAGTGTTAAAAGACAGCGGAGTCGCGGGTTAAGCCGATCCTTGCCGTTCATTTTCATTCAGGCATCGTACTCTGCGGATCAGTGGTCCGTGTATTTATAAAATCGTTCATTATCCGGGCTAATGAAATCCCGGGCAAACGTAGAGCCCGGTAATAATGGCTTTCCCGAAACTTTCCGTTAGCGCCAGCGCTGTCTAACTTTCGCGAACTTCTCAAATGAGAGACGTTTACGTTCCGCGACGTGTAATTTGAAAATTAAATAACGCTGGTACGCCGATAGAATTCTTTTCGTCGGAACGACACCGCATCAAATTTTTCCGCGGTTTCGATGGGACGAGCATAAAATTGAATTAACCTTTTATTTGCGCGTATCGTAAAAAAAAGAATAAAAGAAATGAACGCGTTCCTAGAAAACGTGTAACAGTCAGGTATTTAACGCGAAATTAAAAACGTCCAAGCTGTCGCACCAACGGCTTTTCCATCGCGAAAAAACTTCGTTAACAGACGTTTAGCACCGCTAACGAGACAGTCGACATACTTTTACCGACAGAACATATCGTAACCGTGATTTTTTAATTAAATCACTTGGCCGGAAAAGCGTCGTCCAGCAGCGATCGTATCTCGGAAATTTACAAACAGACTCAGCCACGTTGGAACGAGGTGAGCACCGAATATAATTGCGAGCAAATATCGGCCAGGTATCTCGAACCGGCGCCACGATCGATTTCCGATCTTTGATTTAGAATTCGTTCGAGAGTATCTGCCTGGAGATTGCTCGACAGCAAACAGTCGATGCCCGAACCATACACGCGACCGTACGGTATATTGCCATCGGCTGATCGATTACGAATCATCGGGACAATTCATCGAGAAACGCGTGTTCGCGGATGCACGCGTACACGCTCGATTTCGTTGGATTATGCCGTCGATTGATTTTTGCATTTTGACACTTGTAGCGCGATTTGATCGACCGCGAGATATTTACGAGGCGAGATCAACAGATTTCGTTCTCTTCTTTTGTACGTTGTCATTCAATATTCGAGTTTATGTCGCTGAAATGAAGTACGTAGTTTCAAACGACAAGTCTCTCATTTTGTTTGTTTTTTAAATACGTTCAGTTGAATCGTATTTGGTCTATCAAACGATAATAGCTACGAATTAATTTGTCGGCACGCGTTCGCTATAAGTTCGATTTCCATTAGATGACCGATAACTAGCCAGACAGGGTGAAGAGTGTACACGAATCAGTGGAATTCATTCAAGCGGTAAAAAAATCTCGATATTGTCGCGTCTCGACGAGGGAGCCGTAAAACGAAAAAGAAACGCCGATGATATACGTTAATCGAGCGATCCTGTTAAAACTGAACGCATTCCATTACGTTAGAATCGAGCGATATCCAGCAGCAGGAATTCGACGTGTTTTATCACGAAAGCTATACCGTCGTACAACTTATCTCTCCTTTTATTACACATTTGTTCGCAGTGAAAAAAGAGGATGAACAATGTTCTCGCTTGTTTCGCGTAAAAACAAGCGAACGAATCGTTTGTTAGCGGCGAACGTTCCACTTCTCGAAGCAAATACCGAGTACAACGAGAAACAACGATGATGTTTGCCGGCAGTCAGAGAAATCCGCACACTGAGAAACACGAGCGGGAACACAAGGCTAAGCACGCTCCCCTGAAAAGCGAGAAAGTCTGGCCGCGAGGGCAATAGTGCACGCGGTCGAAACGAACAAGAGGAAAAGGGAAACTTTGTGTTAATTAATGCACACTTTGCAAAACAAAAGCGAGCTTGTAATTGGACTCGTTAGAGTGTGCCGTTCATTGCCTGACTGTTTTTTAAACACACATGGCAAAGCATTTTTACCACGAATTGCTGGCGTTTTCCGGATTCGTTTGTTTATAATCTGTTGCTGGCTCGCTTGAACGGTCCAACGCTGCAATTTTTTACCGTACCTTTGAAATTGTTTCACCGAGTTTACTATTTCTTGTAATTAGTATGAACCTTTCGTATAAAGGTCTTACACCCCGGCTACCATGATTTAATCGTTCATTACAGTGTTACGAAGCATGCGAAACAAAGTCGTTGATCCTTTTGACAAGACGCTTTGTTGAAACTTCCATTTCTGTAGGGCTATTTTGCATTTCGAGTCCCAATTTTTCCAAGTTATCTGCGTCACAGATTCCTCGTCTCCCAAATTTACCACGTTCCAATTTTCCCGTGTCTCAAATACATCATCCCCTAAATTTATCGTTTCATCTTCTCCTCATCCCAAATTTATCATATCTCAATTTCCTCGCGTCTCAAATTCCCCGCCTCTCGATTTTCCTGCGTCCCAAATTCCGCAAGTTCCAAGTTCTCCACGACCCAAATTCCTCTCGTCCCAAGTTCTCCACGTCCCAAATTTCCACGTCCAAGTGGATCGTCCAATTACCAAGTTCGAAACGAAATAATCCGACGAGCGAAAAATCAATTTTGCGCAGAGTCTCTTGTACGCGTTCGATAAAGCGCATAGTTTGCCCTTTTGCCGGCGTGTCAAGAAAACACGACATTTTAATTCACCGGGAACGAAAATGTCGACGCGGAAAGAAGGAAAGGCAGGAGAACCGGGCTCACACGTTCGAACACGTTGTCGACGCGAAAACTATTAGAAGGTAATTTTCATACGTCGGTGCAACGTTTCTCGTTGAACATGGATCGCTGGCAAGCCACGACGGGGCGGTAGGCGAAATTAAAAAAGCTGTTTCAATAAGCAACGCTCTCGGCAACGTTCCACGCGGTGCAACGCAAGCGGTTTCACGCTGTTCGCGACATAATTACGTTCCACGGAAAATAGAAACGCGAAATCATCGACTACGACTTTCTCGAGTGCTTTACGCGTTACAATGTGCGCGGTTAAAGTGTGCGTTATGCACCTGTGTCAGGGATTACGTCGAGATTGTACTATGTTATGTGTTTTCCGCACACGTCAAAAACTTAAAAACGCTTTGATGTGTACACGGTTACTTAAAAAAGATATTGCGACTCTCTCGAAAATGTTTTCGAAATATCCATCGACTTACGGAAAATTGTACATCGATGCAACCCTTTCATCTGAAATTTCCTGGAGAGTACACACAGCCAATTAATTATACCTACAATGTGTTCCTATGTAGGTGCACATTTAGCAATTTTTAATTATGCAGATTATAGTAAAAATTCTAACTGCAGTGTTGGATGACCAACGCGTCCAAACAAATAGGATAGCAAACGCTGCAGACTCATCCCCAACAAACACACTAATCGAACCTGTTAAATAATTAGAATTATGGAAAAACATTAACAAACTGTTAATATATTTTTAAACACAAACACATTATTTAATAAAAGACACAAGCAACAGACATTATAACTTAAAGATTAATTAATTAAATAAAGATTACTTTTTCAACATAACATTAACTATTACAAACGAACAAGACGGAAATACAATATTCAATTATTTTGTTTCTAACTTTGTACATCATTTCTAATCCTGTAAGATGTCACTATAAGCTAAAGCTAAATTTATTAATAATTTAACAGAACCATTTCCACTCCTTACTCATCCTGAACCTCGCACCCGTCCTGAGTCACACTGTCCCTACCTCAACCTATCTCCAGCAATAGTATAAACCTCGCAATGTACAAAAATGAGAGAAAGAGTCCAGAACTGATTGTCAGTCCTAATAAAGTTGTTCGAGTTTTCTTATAATAAAGCGTGTTGTAATTCTCCTGGAATCCAACAGCAGTGTGTGACAAGTGACACGATATGTAAGACAAAGGGTGAAAGTATCAAGTACACCGAATGTTACGAGGCGATAATCGTTCTTTTGTAATAACGGTGTAGAGATGGAAGAAGGTAGTCATGTAGATGAACGAAAAGTGGATCGACCGCGAAGGAAATACGACTTGGAGGAATACGAGAGACGAGCGTTCGCACGACCCATGACCTATCGCGTGCACGCTAGAAAAAGCGAACAGGCGTGTAAGTGTTTTACAGCATCGATGCAACTGTGGAGGCGGAATTTATTGCGCCGTTAAAGCTGAAAGAACGCCGCAAAGATAGAGAATATGCAAATTGCGTAAGTGAACGTAACACGGAAAACATGTGTGCGAATATAGCAATTCTGATCATCTCGGGATCGAACTATTCGGGGCACGTTCGATGGACGGCTTTCTTCGAGTTCGTGCACGCGTAAATTCCACGTTCTATCGAATATCTATTTCGGCGCGATAGGAAGCGGGACAACAACGCCATTGCCAACGATTCCGTTCTCTTGTTGTTAACTTGCAAAATTGAAATACCCGATCGAAATATTATAACCGTGAGTGGCCCGAACGATCGCAATCACAATTTGGCTCGACGAACGAACAATGATCATCGTTGAATTCCGTCCAAATAAAATTCTACGATCCCCCGAGCTCTTTTTCATCGTATCAAACGTATCGATATATCATCGACGGCGGCCTCCGTCAAAATACGATTAAACTGCACGCACCGTTAATCCCCGTGTCGCATCCATTAGCATCGAACAGTCGCGAATTTGTTACACTTCCGATCGACGAAGAACCGATAAGCCGGAATTTACTCGCAACGCCGATCGACTAGTACAGATTACCGAGAATACTGTTTACACGTAGGCTCGAGCGCGAAATATAATTCACAACATTTGCGCAGCAGCTCGCGAAGAAAATACGCAAACACGTAGCGTAACGTATTGCATAAAGCGACAACGGAACAGCCATTCCATACAGATAATGAAACGTAACGCATAGCTGTGTACTTGTTCGCGCGTCTATATATTTCTGCGCAAACATCGCGCAAACGTATGGTCCAATGGATACGCCATCGACGGAAAGCTTTCAAACACGTTCATATTTTCGGATAAAGCGATTAAAGATTCGCGAAAGCTGTTACTTTTTACTTTTCAGCGTGGTACGCATAAAAAATTGAGACGTTAAGTTGCAGAATGAATTGCGTTCTTAGTTTCGATACGTCTTATTTCCCTTTTTCAGCGTGGTAGGTGACGTGTTAATAATTTGCGTTCTCGCGTGTCGTGCCAGCCACGAATATTTCTACTGCGCCAGTATGAAAGGAGTTTTACAGTTCACGCAATCGTTTAATTTTATTAGTTACATTTTACGAACGGTTGAAAGGACGACTGGGGCGTGATCGTGTCAGAGATACTTCTATCGAAAGTACTCAGCACCTCGAGGGTTCGAATATAAACTTTCCTCGACAGAAATGGACGCCGTCGCGTTTTTCCACCGATTAATAACGAGACTCGGTAAAATGCAAATCCGTATTGTTATTATTCGAAGCTATTACGTAAAAACTTAATCACGAGCAGCCGGTGTTTCCGAATACGCCTAGTGTATTATTCATGAGTAGGGTGAAATTATTTTTGCAATTTTTATTATCCTTCGGGGTTAGTAATTAGGGTGTACGAACACGCTTCGCTCGCTGAACGTCTATACGTCTAGACTAGCTCGCGGTGCTGACCTCGTATGTAAATAGAAACGAGACGTTTACACGTTGCCGCGTAATCTTGTCAGAGTCTAATTGGCTAACTTATGACGCGAACAGCCATGAAACAACGCGTTGATATGTTAACGTAGCACACGAGTTCAGTCTGCAATAATTACAGCGGAAAGTTGGTTCGTGTCGCGGAGATAAGATCGATTAGGTAGTGAAATAACCGAAGAAGGATCGTACTTGGCCGAATTAAATTAGAGACACCCTTTGTTCGCGGGAAACTTTGCCACCAACTTGTCACCGCGAATGGAAGAAATGACCATCTTCCACGGTGTCGCTCGCGAACGCGAACAATGTCCCGTTGTACGGCATGACGTTGGAGAAGTGTTAATGACTCGCGTTACCTAAGCACAGTTATCGCGTGAATCTTCTGCCGCTTTCACGACGTTAATTCTCACCGGCCTCTCGTTTATTCCAGCGTCCTTGGAACGCCTCGTTAATGAAACTGTTTTGGAACAATAAGCCTTTCACGAGTCCGAAGTTAAAACACGAAGGCGAGTTCGCGAAAGATTCGAAGACCAACGGGATCGAAAGTGGTCGGTAAGCGAGGTCGGTTTAAGGGTAGCAATTCGTGCGGAAGGTGGAAATTTCAGGTACAAGCGGGTAATTGGCCCATGCGCAACCGGGGTTCGCTACTTTAACGGAAATATTCCGGCCTGTTGTGCACACGCAGCGTGTGTGCATCATGGCTCGATTAATATCCACGCCTATTTGATGCGTTTGCGGCATCTGCGGCTCTCGCGTGGTTATCCATCCATCTAGAAAGTTGTTTGTTGTCGATCGATGCCGCTAATTCTATTAGTTAAGGAATGGTATATCCGCGTGCCGCCACATCGATCCTGCAACTTCTCGCTTTGTCACGATTTTCCTCCGAGCGCACGCCGTGAATTCCGTGGGAGCGTTGAAATCGAATCGTCGCCGATCGTTGCCAGGATTCGACACGATCCTTATTTCTCGTGTTAGCGCTCGCTTCGGGCTCGATGGTAAACGTTCCGGAGAACGCGATGCAAACAACGATACGCCGCGATACGTGCCTCGCTTTTGTGTTTGATCACGCGACAAATCGTCGTTAAGTACGCCACGAGGTAAACGTTAGGCGGACATGCGAGTAAGTTATTTTCTCGGCTTTCTACCCACCGTCTATCGTTCGGAGATTGCACGGTGGTTGAGAAATTTCTATCGTGCCCGTTTCTTTATCGTTGGAATTTCAACACGCTATACGCGTTTGCCAATATCCTAATTGTACGGTAATTGGCATCGAGTATGACGAGAAGCTCGGTAAATCGCTGGTATTAATAACATCGTTAACCAGTGAAATTTCAGAAGGATAACCGTCGAACCGATTAGCCCAGCCGAGATTGATGCGCATCAATTTTCGCGTGACTTGCGTTCACCGCGATCGTTCGTTGGTTACAGCAACCTGAAAATAAATCTTACTCATCCAATGACAGGTAGAAACTTCATAGCGATAGAGTTGCCGAGGACAAGCTTCGCTCTCGATCGAATAGGTAATTAGACAACTAGTCGATACGTTTTCGAGATACTGTCCACCGTACATGGAATCTCTTTAACGTTGACTGTCAATAAACCTGCGATAACGTTACACGACCGCATTTGTGCTGGATATACCGTTCGAGCTTGTTACAAAGAGAAAGGGAATTAGCGTTATTCCTTTATTCCACGTTCGTCATTTTTAACGAAGTTTCATTTTTCCGAGAATCAACGTTGTAATCAAAATAATGAAACCTCGAAATTACTCGTTAAAGCGAGGATTTCAAGTAGCACGGAGTTTGAGAAAATCAGCGCTATTGTCTGCTATTACAGAAATTTATCAACGGTCCGAAAGAGTTCATCTCGCGGATGAGAATGTTGCAGTCACGAGACAATTGTGCAATTCTACTTTCGGATGAAACGGATAAGATTTGATCTCGACATTTTTACGTAACGTCTCGTCGTATCTGGATTATGCGAAACGTTCTACCGTATCCGGTAACTGAAACAATTGTTCACAAAACAACAACGAAAAGTTTTTAAAAGCATGTGCCGAATTCGCGAGTACGAAATTCGCTTACGGTAAACGCTGTAATACAGTTTCGATAACTATATGTAAACGTCGATTATTCTACGTTCATTGGATTTCGCGATACTTTGTTTTAAAGTTAATATCGGGTCACCGATCGTAAGATCGTATTTTCGCTTTGCCTCGAAACTTTCGCCGCGGAATTGACCAACTACGTAGGTGTTAATGACCCAATCTAGTAAGTTGACAAACGACGCGTGTCTCCGGAATGCATTAAGTGAACGGATTCAACGGGAGTCTAGCCGGTCGAGGCGTGAGAAAATAATTACGCCGTTTCAACAATAACGTACACCTGAATGCATGGAATACCGGTCTCGAGAACTTTCCACCTTTGCTATTTAGTCGAGGTGAAACGCGATGCCGGCGTTCCATTCAGAATTCCTTATGCATGAACCATTTATACAGATGCCTACTAACGTTTGGTTTCGGTTACTCTGTTGGATAGCTACGAATTCTTGGTTCTGCGGAGTTCAACCAGCTCGTTGATTGTATTTTCCAGCGGAGTGCATAATGAACTTATTGTTAAAAGGTTTGAGAACATCGACCGACAAAATATGGATTTCCAACAGAAACACAGCTGTTCTTACTATTTTTAATACATCATTTAATACAAAAGAGAATTTGGTTTTACCGCGACGGAATTTCGACAATCCATTACCATTTCGAACATCCTACTTACTACCTTTGTAATCATCGAAGTCAAATACTTTCTACGACACAACGGTTATTAATCTCCTCGGCGAGAGAAACTTTTCGATACAGTTTGCCCATTTATTTCCGTTCAGTGGCACGTTATTCGTTAACGATCGATTGCCTCGCGACTCTTTTAATCGTCTCTCACAGAACTAACGGGAAAATTTTATGTCGAAATGATACATTCAGGATTCTATCGAACAACTTCGTCCGATCGTTTATTACGGGAACGTTTGTGGCAAGGAAAAGTTGACATCCGCGGAATACTTGCTCGACAAGAATCATACTCGAAGATGAAGCCGCTTCGAGTGGAGCTTTTCAATGAACTTCCATAACGAAACTGGATAATCGGTGAAACGATAACCGCTCGAGGGTTCATTTACTGTAAAATTATTTTCGAAGAAACAAGATTACGCGAAGAGGTTTCTTATCTTCGAACATTTCGATTCGAGTTTCAGCGATTTGTATTCAAGCAACGCAACTCGAATGTTTAAACGAACGCATACCGTAATGTTTCTGCTCGTGCACATTCCGATATTGGGAAATATATCGATGATAAAACTATGTAATCGAAAAACTTTGGAATTCCCCGATTTAGGGCAACGAGTTTCCCTTTGCGGAAACGCCGCCTTAAACCTGAACCAATTAAAGATTTTCTCGACGATAGAGCAAGTACAAACGTAACAGTTTACAGTTACATCGTAATGCTCTGTCACGCTAAAACTTTATACGATCGTTCTAAACTCCCTTAATACCCTCCGAATTCGCCGAGCACTCGAAAGCTCGGGTATACTTGCCGTGCTCTCCGTAACCTCATTCTCCACGACGAAATGACCAACCCGTTATTTTTGTGACTTAACACGAGTTGAATAGCAAAATAACGATAGAGCGACGATATGCTCGTGTCGTGATAACATATTACGATCGATAGAAAAGCACGCAAGTATTTACGATGTTTCGATGAAACGAGCAAAGTACCATTAATTTGCATTTGAAATTTATCGCGGAGCGGTATCGAGCTCGATTCAAAGCCTGGAAGAGAATAAAGTGTTTGCGGAATAATGATGAAAACAATTACTTGGTTAGTTTCATCGATAACGATCTCGCTTTGTTTTCGCAATCCAGCCGGATTCGCACGACTGTTCGTTAGAAAAGTATCGCCGGTAACTCGATTAATTAGCAACGGACAATTATCGAATTACTGCAACCGATACAGCCGGAAGGAACGCCAAGTTGATTGAAACGAGCGTCTACGCTATGGCTCGTTCCGAACCGACGAAACTTTGCGAATTCCTTTTCATTGGTATCATTTAATTGGCTGAACCGGCATTCATTGAAATCAATTCTACAATTACTAACCTGGCGCTTCGGTTCTGGTTAACTTTTTAATTTCTTTTTATCCTACTTTTCTGCTCCCAACTACGTAACTTCCTAACTTCTTCTCCCTTTAACGTTCCGATTTTTTTTCTTTGTTTCCCGTTTTCTGCTTTATTTTCAAAGTTTCGTCGATTGTAAAACTTCCTGCAGATTTTACGATTGTCCGAGGGATTCTTCGATTCTGATTAACTTTTTCATTTTGCCACGAGTTTTCGATTTTTTGTCTTGTCAAATTTTCAGTTGCCAATTCGTCGGTTCTATTCTGTACATTAAGTTCATTGTATCGGCAGAATGAATCGTTAATTTCGTCTCGGAAAATCCAGATTCTGAATCATTGAACGCATCACAGAAAGTGGATAGCATCCGCGAGAGTAATCCGGTAAGCTTTTAAAAATTTCAATCGTTCACCGTCGTGTTCAGCCATTCAAACGGAACGACGGATGTTTGCGATCCGTAATTCATACGATACCGATAATAATAGTTGGAAAATTCTGGGTTACAGCGTTGTCAAACGATCGGAACGGAAGACAATACCGTTTCGCGTGTTCCTACGAGGCTACGAACGGAACTCAAAGGAACAGGAGCAAGGAAACGAGCGAATCGAAGCGATGTTGTGCCAATTGAATCACATATTTCTTTCCGTTTCAAAGAACGAATACCATCCCCGTTCGGTAGACGCGTTCGCACAGACAAAACTCCGAACGTAACTGCAAAAGTGACCGTGAAGAGGAAGAGTCTCCGGTCGATTCTGTGCTTTGACGAAAAACATCTCGATTTTCTATTTCCTTCGCGAAACAAACGGAAGATAGAAAGTCTGACGTTGTTCGCGCAATCGCGACGATTCGATTTGCCGCTTTTAATTCGAATTCTTCACGCGGAATTTTATCCGACGAAGACGAGTCGATGGCTTAGGCAGCGTCCGATTTCACGACGAATGAAAGATATTCTCGAAAACGATGTTCGAGTTCGCGCGACTTGACGAGTCTCCGGATAATTCGAGACCGGAATTTCGCGAGCACCGTACGCTCGCGTTTCTACTATTTTCTCTCGTATTTTAGCGATATTTGCTCGAGCACACGGCACGATCTTCAAACAGCCGGAAGAGCTCACGTTACGCGCTCGCATAATACGCTTCTGTCTAATAAATCAGCGACTCGACGTCGAGATGAACCGGAGACGATTTTTGAACTTTGAATCCGATGGCAGATCCGCTTTGTCATCGACCCGTTTTCATTTAATTCGTCGATATACCTCGTTTATTCGCAAAATTATTGGCCATGCCATTCGCAAACTAGTCATAAAGTGCAAACAAATTAACGAGAGGATCATCAAAGTTTTATGACCTTTCTGCATAGAAATACACGATGGACAACGGATTAAAAATCGATTCGTTTAATTCGATTCGCCTTGACGTTCTTGATTTTCTAGAAGCACGACCAAGTCGAGGCAATTATCCGCAGGATGACCGCTGGACTTTGCCAATCAGGAATTCGTATTTCCTCTGGGGCTACGCGGAGCAAGACACCGCGACGCGGACTTCGGTAATCACGAAAAGAAAGTTGAAGGATACTGGAAAACTTATGGCGAAGTATCAGAACTGAAAACACTCGTTAACGATATCGGAAATGGGAATCGGTAGAAATGTCGAAGGCTTTTTAGCAATTATCATCGACAGTACTTGTTTGAGCATTGTTAAGACCTCTCGTGGGCCAAATCAGTCACTCTTAAATGAAGAAATACTGGAGAGAGAAGAGACATTGAGCGTTTAATAAAAATCAAACTCAATCAAAGATGAGTAACGAGGTTATTTCGTGACTATGAATGTATTCGTTGTAAAAATGTCATCGAATATTTGTACATCGCTTCGTATACCCTTCAGAATGAAGTTACACGAAATGATTAAAAAAAAACATTGATTGCTCGGAAGTTTTAGACATTACAGAGTAATAAAACAACAGAGTTTATCCATTACACGTTAGATAAGGTGGTTAAGCTCGGTTTCCTCTTCATCGCTTGGCGAGACCGCTGGCGGCTACGTTTTGATTGATGCGGAATTAACTGGCGTTGCCAAGTTGCCGCGAACGAGCCGCAAACTTTTCTCGTACGATCGTCAAACATTACTCACTGCTAATAAAACCCGTATCAGGAGCGTTGGAGCGATCGTTTTTTGCCGGAGAGAGGCAACGTATTCCTCGATACGTCCGAAACTAACGACACCACGGCCTCCTGATCGCTTCGCGTTACAACGCGAGGTTATCGCGACGGGTCACGTCCCGCGATGATCGATAACTTCGTCATTTATCGCGTCATAAACCGTGCTCGTCTCTCGCGAGCCTAACCACGGTGTTCCCTTTATCCTCGCCGACGATTACCCTCCTCCTCCGGCCTCGATTGATCGATCGATCACGCAATACCGTAATTACGTATCGTTCGCTAACGATGGAAAAGAAAGTTTGGTAGTTCGGGAACGAATTCATCAGGGTGGTTCTGAAAGACAACGAGCCAGCAGGAAATTCTGTGTCCAACACGCAATTGAATCATTTAGGAAGATCGCGTTCGCTGATCCGACCCGGCCGGGAACTCGGCCGTTCGAGGGAATCGTTTCGAATCGTCGCATTTGCATGGGCAGGAGGTTCTCCACGATTCCCCGAACAATACCGTCGCTATCGATAGCTGGCCATTCGAGGGTCTCGTTAAAAAAGAAACTCGGCCACATCCTGGACGATTATCGAAGCGCGAATTATTCCGCGCCTCAATGAACAAATGATAAATAAGAAAAAAGACATAGCCGCTCGTCTGGCCCGTTAAACGAAAACAGAGCCACGATTCGCTCTCGCTACGTCGAAATATACAGGTCCTTCTGTTCTGTTTTGTTGTGTTCCGGAAGGAAATTTATGCGCATAAAATCTCCATTCGTAAACGCTGACTTCTCCGGCTAAAACCGGGTCGGTTATAAACAAAAGCGTCGTCGGGAAATGAAATGAAAAATAGAAGAAAACAGAAGGGGCGAGAAAAAAAAAAAGGAAGGGAGAAGGGAGATCACGCGATTTATCTGACCCGCGTGATTCCGAGTTGCACGGCAATTCCGGTGGCCAGAGTGGAATTAAGCGAGCGCATTAAGTGGCGATAACGACGAGCAGGGAATTTACGAACCGGTCGGGGCAAATTTTTCATCGGATCGGGGAAGAGGGTTGTGGGGCTGCGCGAAGCGCGAAATTAGCACGAAACGAGCTCCAGCGACGCATCGCTGCGCGCGTGTAACGCGAAACTCCTATCTCGACTCGGCATTTATCGTGATTGCAGAGAGAAGAAAGGTACTCCATGGGACTTGACGCGTACACGCAGTGTCCGATATTGAAATCTCGATCGGGTATACGCGACCAATTACACGCTTTCCCGACGCGACATCCAAATTTCACGCGTCCTTGACTATTTAATACTTTACCGGACTATTCGACCGACTTAATCGCTTTGAACGATCAACGAGCTTGGCTGCTTTCGTTCCGAGCGAACTCCATTTCGCTGAAAAGAATTCCAACCTTAATGAACCTTAATGAAACGAACACCTGCAGAATTCAAGTAAAACATTTATACCTACTCGTTGGAAATGGCCATGCAATCTGTCTGGATCGTAAAACTGTCATACAAATAAACAACGGGAGTCTACGATAAGCAGCCAGTTCATATTAAAATTTTTACGAATAGTTTATACATTCATTTTCGGCGAACTTTCAACTTCAAATTTATATGCAGTTAACGTTATTTCGCGATGTTTCTAGGTCATCAAACTGCATCCGACTTTTAAATAGCGGTTATAAAATCGTTTACCCGGTGTGGAACAACCTAACACGAAGAAGCAAAGCATTTCACGAGCAACATCAAAAATCTCTTATGAATAGCGTTCGAGTCCATTTAGCAAACGTTGAAATTCAGAATAGCAAATTCGCTATTTCTGAATCCTTTATTTTATACAAGCCCGAGCGCGTACATCTCGGATTCACCCCCGAAGCGAAACGAATCGGTTAGAGGAGCAGAACTCTCGACCGTGACAAATCTCTGTGACGTTGTCGCGTGGCGGCAGAAGCGGAAGCGATCAACGAATCGAGGGATATTCCCTCGGTAAAGTAGAAGAAATCTCGGGAGTCGATGCGAGCACACAAGCGTGATGAAATCCTGAATAAAAGGGAGCCCCGGCGTCTTTGCACGACGGTTCTCGTGACGAATCGCAGCGAATTCCCATCGGCTTCGAATTCATGAACGCTCGGATGTATGAAACGAAGGAAGAGGAACGCGTGGCTAACTGGGGCGTAATTAAATCGAATCGCGTGCCGTCAGCCATTAATGTTGCATCGAATTAACCGACCAGTAGGATGGCCGCGTTAATTCGTATCAATCGTGGATTAATACGGTGCGACACGACGCGAACGATGCATTTAGCCAACCACGATTCTGCCCGACGAAGCGTGCACCAACGTTAATAACGTTGCCGCGACCTGTTATCTTTATTCCGGCGAACGGCAGATTTCCATGAAACGTCGAAATCGTTCCCAGTTGACTAGGAATCAAGCTGAATTCGATCCTCGAACGTTTTTACCTTCGAGCTTGATTCGACAGTGACGATTCGCGGTCACGCATACGAAGAGACTGAGAAAAACGACACCTGCGATATTTGAATGGAAACAAGCGGCACTCGAACGAGATGCATCGCAGGGATAAAGGATCGAATTGAATCGGAATGACATTTGCACAGGGGGACGCTCGATCGATTCGTTTTTCGTGGTTGAAAGCAACGCGGAATTGTGCGGCTTCCCCTTACGGCATTATTGATCCTCTGTGATTGTTTTTATTTTCCGTTTTAATGAGTCTTCAAACATTTTCCACTCGTTGCAACGCGCATAAAATAACGGACGCGTTGTATCAAATTTACAACCGTTAAAAATGTAACGTATCTCAAAATATTAATGTAAAATATTCTATCAAAATAACTGTATGGTCGTGCTATACATATATAATTCAGACAGGTTCATTAAATTTATTTCAATTATAAACAGTAATTTAATTCGTTGCTCTTGCTTCGATCATAATAATATTTTATGCCAATATCGGAGAAAACATCATTCAAATTTTACCGATTACGCTACGCGATGATTGAATTTCGAGTATGCGAAAATATTATATTGCATTTCGGGAGTAGTAAAATATTTGCTACGAAGGCTATTCGACGCGAGTTGCGCGAAAAACTTCGTGACTCTTGAATGAGTTCAGGACACGGTTCCGTATCCTAGAAACGGAGGGTTACACGGACGGTAAATAGGAGGGGAAAAAAAACTTTGACTTCGCCTCGTGCCAAGCGTTCCTGACCTTGCACAAGCGACGTCGTATTTTCGCGTTCCTGGTTTCGCCATTGGGGAGAACCGTGTTACGTGTGTGCCTCGTACGAGTCAGGACGAAACGAGGACGAAACTGGGGTGGAAACAGTGTCGGGAGCGAAACCGTTGATCTCGTAAGGAACGAGATCAAATCCGTGAAATAATCTGCGAGACGAGTTCTCCACTCTGAATAGTTTAACGCGATCATGAAACTCTGCGCGTCGAAAAGTAAGGAAAGTTATTGAACCGAATATAGAATTATGCATAAAATAACTCGGATACGATCGTAAAGCGTTATTATTCGTTGAACATCGCGCTAACCTTGCTCGATCGTGTCTGGACAAATGTTTACTAGCACAGAACGTGTCCGTTCATGCGATCACCAGGACACACCGGGTGTTGCATATTTGACAGGCTGCATCGCGCTCGACAAAGCGGATAAACGTTGGGATGGGCAAAAGGTAGCGACAGAAAGAACGAAAAACGAACGGAAAAAGGAAAAAACTGGTAGCAGAATAAATGGGAGAAGTGTTGCTTTTATCTCGCGTTTGATTGAAATCGCATCGAACACCGTCGAGATAGCGGACCCTCGTCAAAAGGATTTCGCACAGACCGCGATAAAATTGAAAAACGCGACGGTTATCCAATTAAGGGAACTACGAACCCATCGGCGCCAAGATTGATGCAGATTGCGGTCTCTGATACGGGGACAGAGTGAACGACGCGGCGGTCAAACGACCGCGAATCATTGCAATTTCGAACAGACCGATACTACACAGAGCCTTCTACGATGGATGGAGGCGAAAGGAAGACGCGGCTGTCACGGTGTCAATCGCGTGGAACCGCACTTTCATATTTAGCCAGTCATTCATATATCGCGATAGTGGTTTCGGTGCTGAGTGACTGAGTGATCATTTCATGCATTAACACGTTGACTGCCACGTCACCCTTATATGGATGACACTTAAATATGTATACTGATTCAACATGTATGTTGTTAAAAATTTACTCATTTTCCTAACCGCAAATTCTCGCATTAATTACATGAATCTATGGAAAATAACAACATATTGTGCAAATATTTACAAAAACTGATCAAGAATTAAAGCACTGAATGCAATTGAAAATTACTTTAGTGTGGCAGTCAACGTGTTAATAATCGTAGTACTACGTTTCAAAACTCAACTGCACTTTATGAGTATGTTAGATACTATCGTCAAAAAAGAACTGTTCTCAATTAAGGTGCTGGGGTAAGTGTCGAGAGGTCAAACTCAGTCCTCTTACCAAAGGCCTCCCCACTCCGTAGCCAGATCCTCAAGGAACAACGTCCTTATTCGACTCAGTATTGCAATAGCAAACTATATATCCTTTTCCGCAATCCCAGAAGCTAACAAAGCAAGCAATCCTACATCTGATGACCATACGACTCCAAGTCAATAGCCATCTATTGCCACATTTCGACTCTCATAAACTTTCGTCCAGTCCTGACGCACGTTGACGCCAACAAGTATACAGTCGAATTTTTGAAAAGAATCGAATTATAGTTTTTCTTAACTTTACTCCAGGGTAGTGAAGTTACGCGAGGATCTTGTGAAATAATTTCTAAAAATCAGATTCGATGGAAATGAGATGTTTGGACAATGTAATCCTGTGATGATGTAATTGTGAAGGGGAGTATCGAGCGGTAGTAATTGTTTAAGCGGTATCCAAATATTAATATGAGTCACTGTGAGCATAGAGGATCGTCGTGGTGACCTCTGATCTGGCGCTCGTTCGTATAACGCTGAATTATCGTAGACATAATAGGGCTGACACCGCATCGGCACCCTTCCTCGATGGGTATCGCCACAGCATCCCGTCCTGCGCATTTACGGCCGTGGTTATTGACACTGTATTTCGGTGCTGTCATATGCGCACACACATTGACGAACACTCTCGTGCATCTACCCACTCTCCGTGTGTACGAGGGATGTTACGTGGCCCACTGTGCTGGTAAACTCGTGTCGCTGAATCGACGGGGCAAACAAATCCATCAGTCAGAAACTAGAACCGCGGGTATCAACCTCGTCTCCGCTACCCCTCGCTCTTCTATTTGGCTAAAAGCCAGCTCGGTTATTATTTCTGTCCGGATTCGAAATATTCGTTGCGTGTTGTTCGAGTTGTTGGACGAACGTTAGACGAGTCGATGCGACCGCGAACACCTAACTCGGGATCGAGAGGAGAAAAAAGAACACGGTTCCGAAAGTTGCTACAATGAATCGTTCGTTGAAATCCGAGGGGTCGAGGTTCGCAAATTACCCCGTAAAAGTGCATTCCACGAACGGCGACGTTCTCGCGTGTTCCACGGTTACGAGTTTATCGTGCCTCTATCTTTCTCTCGGTTATGCAAATCATATTTTCCGAGCACGTTCGATAGCCGCGCAATTTATCATGCTCCGATTCAATCGACGACTCTTTCCGACTACCGCGACCGGCCGCGATAATCGATTTAATTAGCTCGACAACGAAAACAACGAGCATTTCTGGTGGACGCGAGGCGTACAGGGAGTTTCGGACTTCTCGCGAGCCTCGCGTCAAGAGCACTTTGTTGATTGCTTAATCGACTAATTGAGGGATCAGCCGTCGTGCTCCGTCTATGCGTGCACACGATCCGACGGAACTTTCGTATTCCGACAGAGACGAGTTACACGCAACGATGCGATACCCTCCGTCTGTGGAATCGCGCGATTCCCGAAGTAGTCCCGGATCGCGAACAAGATCGAGATTGTCGAGCCCCGACAATCGTTTCGTCGTCCATCTCCTCTCGATCTCTTCTCTTTCGTTTCGTCGCGCGACGCAGGGTCGCACAATTTCACTTAACTCGATTAAACCGCGAGGCAAGCGGTTTTTCCCCTCTTTTCCTCGTCGCTCGAAACCTCTGCGGTCTTCGTGATTTACTCCCGATATTGCTGTCGGAACGATATTTTATCCGAGATTGAAAAACCCGCGATGGCACGATCACGACATACGAAGAAACTCGCGCGCGCGAGAAAGACAGGACATCGATCCACATGATTTATAACGTATGACTCATCGATGAGAAACCCTCCATCGATCTGTCTATTCGCCAGACACATTTCGCGTAATTATTCGTGACATCGGGAGAATCAAGAGACGCGCGAAATTGAAAATTGACTTTTTGTTTTTGAACCACTGGAAAGAGATCGTCGTTAAAAATTATCGAATGAAAGAATTAAATTCTGACTATTTTTGCATAATTTACGTGCCGTTAGAATTTAACGTATGGCGCCAGACAATAAAAAAAAAGACCGAACTGCAATATTTAACTACAGAAAAATTCCAGCTGTACGGGATCATGCTTTGGTTTCCAACTGATTTAATTTAAAGTTGAAAAAGTAACTCTCGTTTAATTAAAACGTTTCCCATAAACGTCATGGACTATCAATGTACGGTTCCGCACGTGTACGGTTCCGCAAAAGGCAAAGTTAACTTTTACTCTCTGAGACATAAAAAGATAATTCGAATTGTTTACCATAAATTGTTCGAATCATAACGCAGCATTGTAATCGCAAACCTATTGGAAAATTCTCTTGAGAGATAACAGAAGCTTCGAAGCAGTCGTGTGGCTAATTATTGCAACTTCCGGGAACGCGTTTACCGGCACGCGAGTATGTTAACTCTTCGCGCTCCAGTTCGCATTTAATTACATCGTTAACCTGCCTGTTTTCTATCGTCGCCTTGGCGGTCTGAACTTCCGACATGATATCCAGCAAATACATACCCACATTTTGTTGTTGTTGTCTCGAATGATTTACAATGTGAAGCTTTTAATAATTACGAATTATTTTCGATGCTTTATGTGTTCTAACTAAATAACCTGATTCCCATGGGCGGTAAAGGGTTTACCTTATTTCCTCATGAATTTTTCTTGTACTATGGGAAACTGATTTATACGAAGGTTACGCAGCATATTTTTCCCCTTCGGGCACTTTATCTTGCCCGTAATAATGTACTTCGTTAACCCGTTTTCATTCGTGATTTTCTTTCAAAGACAGTACGTAATTCGAAATCCTTTTTGTTCGAGTTATCTACGCTGGTACTACTTTAGCGACATATGCATCCTTCAGTTGTGCAAATTCAACGAAAACATAAACAGCAGGTGTCACAGTATCACAAAACAAATAATTAATTAAACAACTTTGTCAGCGATATTCTTAATAACCTTCCTGCAGGTATACTCGCAATCGAGTTACTTGAGAAATTTCTCTTTGCGAGGCACGCCCGAGGCGTAAAAGGTTAATGAGCTATTTACTATTATTTGCAAAATTGCCGTATTTCAAAGCGGAGAACAAAACTTCAATCGTGACATATCGTTTAACGATACACTCGTATGTGCCAGGCGTTCAATAACGCGTGCTTAATTGCAACACGTTCAGACCACGAAGGTGACTGCTCGGGAAGAGTACACTTTCCGCGAACAAGTCACTCGAGCGAACTCGCGGCGACGAGTGCAATCGTTCGTGTCATTCGATTTAGCCTCGCTCGATGAAGGAACGGCCGTAAATTGCATTAAATCTCGTGGACGAGCATTTCCTGCCGCCACGTCGCGCCACGCCGGAAAACGTCGCTATCTTTTGGAGCGATTAACGTGGGACGCTGCGCTGTACCGCTCCGCACAGCTCCGCTCCAAGTCGCGTCGTACCGTTTCGCAAGCGCTTCGCCATTAAGCGGCGCGAAATGTAGGCCATCCTTTAAACGTGTTGAAAATACCGGAGCACCGAACGTTTGGAACTCGGTTAACCTTTACGATACTCTGAACGAACGAGTACATTGCTGGACAAGAGTTTGCAATCACGACACGAGGGTTCGATTGCACGGCGAAACTTCGATTATCCAAACACGGTGGTTTCGATCTCTATGGTCTCTACTTTTCAGACGCGACCATTTGACCTCTTAAAATATCTAATATTTGCCTTTTCGAGGTTTGTCGAGCATTACTCGGGCATACATTCGATTACAAAAACTGTGCGTTCAAAAGAGAATCGTTCGAATTTCGCTCAGCGGTGTCGTCGTCGACGTAATGAAGTCAAAACCGTTTTGCCAGTCTTTTCGACAACGCGTATTCGAGGAAAACTCGATAAAGTTATCGAAAACTCGTAAATGCGTTACCGTTAACGAAGTTACCGTAATTACGCCGATACAGACGATCGTTCGAAGTACAGTGAACGACGCGGGAAAATATTTAGTAACCAGTTTAAGCGGCCGTTTGAAAATGCTGCGAGCGTCGAATAAAAGCTTAGGTAGCCTTCTGTCGTCCGAACGCGTTCACTGGCCACGTTAATTAAATTAGGAAGTTCGACAGTAAAACGATGCTTGTTTCGAAGCTCGATGAAATTTCGAACGCTGACGAATACGCGAATTATACGCGGTAAGGTAGAATTTTTTGCGTTATTTCCAACGGTGAAGTTGTTGGAAGCATCCGGCTACTCGACTCGATTCTTTCGTTCCAAGTAGCCAAGGCGCGTGAGAACGCAACCATGTGCCCTATTACTCTGCAAAATTACCTTCCGCGCGGCGAGCTTCTTACAACGGTGGCTTACTTTTCCGCGGCTTTACACCGTGGAAAATTGAGTCGACGGTTATTATCTGCCGGCTTGAAAGCAAAATGTACGCGCCTCTGCGCCCCGTTAATGTCGTTTCAACGCGATGCGACAAGTTGCATCCGTTTTCAGATGTCTCGGGAATCCGACGCGGGTTACGGGAAGATGGAGTTCGATCGATTAGGAAAATCGCAATTCTAGAAGGAAGATAACAACGTAATAAGACAGATAATCTTACAATTACATTTTGAAAATGTGTTTTTTTTTTGGAAACGATACAAGACGAGATTGGAAGAGAAGAAGCGTCTTAGCCTTCGTTTTGAGATAATAACGAGTCGTTTTTGTCGGTCAGAACGACAAGCGGAGCATCGCGAGGATAGATTGACGTGGAATTGCGAAGGAACGGAAACGAGACGTAGGTGGCGAGATAGATGTTGAAAGAAACAAAAAGAAGAAAGGAAGAAAGAGAGAGTAGAGAAGCCGAGGAAGCTTATCAAACGGGTTTTCAAATTACAGAAGTGATCCTCTTCGTAATAGACTCCCCTATTGCGACTTATAGGATCTCGCTCGGCTCGAGTTGGGAAAATTATAAAAGAGACGGGGTCTCTCGAAGCTGGAGCGGAGGAAATGAGAATGGAGTACGAGAGAAGATGAAAAGGAGTAAATGAGAAGGAAGAAGGGGACACGGAGCGTGAAGAAACGAGTTAAAGGTAGCCGGAGAAAATGGGTGGTTCTCGCGCAGGAGGGGTAAACGCGTTCGTTTCTCCGGCTCGTTGACCGATCGTCTCTGATTAGATCCAAATCAACCGATCGTTAAGGTTAATATTCAGATAATGGTAACAAATTTTTCCGAACTCTTCGACTAACGATAAACTGTACTCCCGACCCGAAATTGCGTTCGCAAACGGTATAAAAGGTCTCGGGATTCATCGAAATTCGCTGTTCCTCTCGCGCCAGCGGATATTTGCGGAAATTCGGCGTTGCGATCCAGCGGCGAAAGCACAAAACCCACAAGATCGGGTTCTTCTCGGAAATCAATTATTTAAATTTGCCTTCGAGGGCGTGATAAATTAAAGCATGCTCGTCGTTGGAACATAGCGTATTCCCCGGATTCGAACCGGAGATTCTCGCAACGCTTCGATCGAATGGCAGTTTACATCGTTCATGAACGTCTAATCTCGAATGGGAGCGGCTGTTCATTTCCCTGCAATTTCGATTTCACGATCGGGTCCCTTGAACGGTCATTTCCATCGGTTCCAACCCCTCTCGATCGCGTTCGTTTCTCGTTCTGTTTCGCGAATCGTACACGGGTCCTTCTCATGTTTGTTTATCCCTGCATGCGCACCGACATGTCCGCTCGTCGAAAGAACGAAGTGAACTCGTTTCACGCTCGCGCGAACATTATTGAGAGAGCGGTTAAAAGACTCCGCTTCCGGGCTACAATCCCTTTTTTTTCGTTCCCTTTCGCTGTCCCATTCAGACGCGTGTGAAACGTTCGATTTTTCACTTTACGAAAGGATTAATTCGCCCAACTTTCACGCGGCATCCTGCGGAAACATCGCGTTGCATTTTTCATCCAGCTTGACGCTCTCGAGCGAGCGAGAATTGTTCTTTCCAGCGTTGCTCGGGTGATCCATTCGTTCTTTCGCTCGGTGTTTACCCGCTTGTCGTCGCTTCGCTGGAAGGAATTGCGACGCGTCGCTGACAAGAAACGAGCGCAATTGTACCAAGAAAAAACGGAAATAATCTTTTCTTTTAGCTTTGAATGTCGCGCGTTGTTATTCGATTGTGCACAACACGGAACGCGACATTGCTTGTTTCCCTTACAAGACTTTCCGTTTGACGTTTATTGGAATGCGTCGCAATTTCTGGTACGGAATCTAATTGACCTAGCGTGAAAATATGATATCGACGTGTTAAAATATCTCGGCACTTTGCGCGTTCAAACATCGAAATACGAGTTGGTACGTCTTCGATCAACGACGTGTCAGGCAGGTTGACGTTAAGACGTAACCAAATTTCCGTCGAAATCTTCGCTGTCCCGAACAAATCTGACAGTCGACGTCAGATTTAAGGTAATCTCTCGGTCCCGTTCGTTAAACGACGTCTATTTATTCGTCGTCGCGAACGAGACGGAACGAGCCCCGTGAATCACTCTAATTAGCGCGTTCGGCGGCTACAATTCGAGAAGCAAAGCTGACGTGCCGTAACTAACGACTCGTTCGTCCCTTTCGTCGATTATCCGGGACTTAATTCGAGGCGGGAACTCCGCCTCTTCCGGAGGACCGATCAGAAATGAAAATTACCGAGCGTCGTCTCTCGGTGGTTGGTCGCGTTTGTAACGC
Organism: Megachile leachella; assembly: GCA_963576845.1. Lineage (NCBI taxonomy): Eukaryota > Metazoa > Arthropoda > Insecta > Hymenoptera > Megachilidae > Megachile > Megachile leachella. The sequence continues at coordinate 2,049,250 of OY756256.1, forward strand.
GGAACTTTGCCGCACGGATTTGCCAGCGTTCCGCACCGTTTTCCGAATGCCGCTCGTCTCCGGAACCTGTCACGCCGATAAATCAAGGGACATCTGCGACTTCTCTGACACCTTGCTGGAAACGTCGTCGTCACGTACCAGAACCACCTCTTTCCTTTCCGTCTGCCATCTTCGTTCGCTTCCGCTCCGTTCGACCAAACTCTTTCTTTCTTTTCGTCCCCTTTCCAATCCTTTTCCTTCCCTTTTCCCGTGCATTTTTCTCTCCGCATCGCGTACCAAACGTTGAAACTAATATTATAGCTTCCCTCTGGCCAGAGCATACTTTCACGAGAGGCGAGCTCTTGGATACCGGCGTCGTTGAAAATGGACCTAGTGCTCCAGCGAAATGGCGGAAAAAAGAGAAATTTCGAGAGGCAAACTCGTCATATACTTTGACGATGCTATTCCTGCTATGGATACCGACTAAGAACCACGATTCAAAGCAATTTCTCTTGATTTCGTCGTTTCTTGTAGGCCCTCGAAAAGCGGTTACTCGCGGTTTAATTTTAATCTTCAAAATTATAATAGCTGACAGTTAACGGTTGGAGTCGCAGCGAGTTTAGAGCGGTTGCACAGATGCGATTGTGTCTTTCGTTTCCAAAACAGTTTTTCGCCAAGTTTCAGCGTAACGAGAATCGGGCCCGCGGATGTTTATAGACCCGACAAACTTCCGCACCAAGTTGCATTACGATTATGAATATTCCACGGAGCTTCGCGTAACAGCGCTCCGAGCAGATTGTTCCCAACGACTTTCTTCACGAGGGAGAACTCGTTGTTCCAGGCAACCATACGTTCGCGTACGGCTGTTGAACGAGTTTAGATCGAGAAACCGGCTCCTGGGCCGATCCTCGCGTTTATCGATAAAACGTTGAACCGGTGCACTCGGCAATCTTGCCGGTAGCATATTTCCGTCGCTAATGATCAATTTACCTTACCAGCTTTCGACGAGAGACGAATTTGACTGAGAAACTCTCGACGAGCCGGGGGAAATTGAAATCGTTTAATCCGAAGTATATTCTCATCCGGCCACCCCCTTCAACGCCTTGCAACTATCTCCGCCCGTTGCCTCAACTTTCAACCGGCAAAGTTCGCCGTGCGCTCCCTTTCCTGTGACACGACGCTGATATTTTGCAGCTCCCGAAGAAATTTTGCATTGCACCGACGACCAAACTTCCAACACTTTTATTGGCCAACCGAATCAGCCAAGTAACTAAGAGAATCAGCCACCAGATCAGTTTGATTAAAGGACTTCCCGCTTCTCGCCAAAGAAAAATCGCTCGTTTTCGTCGATGCAATCAAACTTCTCGACGAATACGAAACGAGAAGATCGAACGTTAATTACGGATAGGTGACAACTCGGGAATCTTGGGATTGGTCTAATGGCAACTTTTCTCAGGATCGATCTCCTATTTCGAAGCTGACATTTAGAAAGTCTATCGTACAAGTCGACGACCGCGTTGGTTAATTTTACGTAACCTTGCAGTAGAAGTGAACGTGGAAGTATCCGATGTTATCGCGAGACGAAGTTTAAAAATTCGATGGTCTTTCCCGCTGTAATTACAGCACGGTTTGGATTTGAAAAGAGCAACCGCTTACGAGCATCGAATGCCGGGCCAAGGAACGAAACTACGCGATCAAAGAGTCGGCTTTTTTAAAGTCGAACACTGCTCGAGTTTTACTATTTCAATAGACATCGAGCCAGTCAATTATCCGTGAAATTCTACCGCGGCAAAGGAGAGGAAAATAAAATAGAAAGGGGTGTAAACAGTAGGTTTCGTTTGAAGCGAATTTTGGCGACGCGACATACAGCAGCGTTTGTTTATTTCCACGGAGCAAGTTACGAGCGGCAGTTAACGAAACGCTTTGTAATGCGAATGTAAATGGCGTTGTATTCGACCGTAATGTCGCCGGAAATACACGTGACGTTTTGCTTTCAATTTTACATCGGTTCGTTGACTCCTTTCGCTTTTGCGGCCAACCATAAACGAATGGATTCGCGGAATACGATGCAGTCACCTGCCAGAGGTGCAGATTTTACGAGATAACAAAGCAAAACTGAAAATCCCGGTAAATCCTTGCTCGCGATCGAATCGATCTGACGGAATCAATTTTAACCAAGACTTGCTTCCTGCACGGGACTGATTTATACGATTCGTCGGTTTCGTTACGAGGAGACATCACGAGACGTTCGGTTATAGCGAACTCCTTCGTTCCACCAGGAATTGAATCGCGATGGATGGAAAATACGATGCGTCACGATACAGACACCGACTATCGGAAATAAGATATCGATTAACGCGATGAAATTATGTACAGCGTGGCTAAGAAATATTTTATGTCGTTGAAATGCTGTCACCTAAGTCTAGGACCTTCATACAATATAGCTGTTACAGTGAAACACCGAAATCTGGAAAATGTCAACTTTCACCGGTGAATGTCAATATTTACATAGTTGCTTGGTGTACATCCGAAATATTTTCTAAATATCCTTATTTCTGACTTACACCGGTAAATGTCGACATACGCCTAACCTAATCTAACCGTGATTGTTGACATGCACCGGTAAGGGTCCGAATGTACAAAAATTTAATCAAATATTCGATCTTTCACCGGCGTATTTGGTATGTGTTGACATTCCCCGGTGAAAGTCGACATTCTCCAGTTTCGGTCTTTCACAGTAACATAGCCCGTTAGAAAAATCTAATCGCCTCGGTAGAACACAAGAATATGTACGTCAAGAACATGAACCATAAAGGAAATCGAGCACCAAAGCTACTATACTCTTTGAGCAGAGTCTTGCGACCAATTCCGCTAAACTAATAGAACTTGTAACGACTTTGGAACAAGGTCAACCTTGCAGGATGTACATAAGGGGGCAACCGTCTGTACTTTCCTTCGTTACGTATCCATAAATGTAAGAATCCGGTATTACCGATATCGGAAGAGAACAAACCTAAATTCTTGTGTACGGAGCGCGGAAATAGAACAGACGGACGCGTTTCAACTGCCATAAGTCAATTTCTCGAGTATCGGACGGAACTCGCAACAAATCGCTTCTATCGACGGAGTTGGTCGTTTCGGAAATGCCAAGAAGGATCGCCAGCAGCGGCGTTACACAGCATGGAAAATCAATTGTCGGCTTCCCAGAGGGTTCTGTACCGTGCTCCCTCGACGATTGGTTCCCCTCGATGCTTTCTGGACCTCTTGAATAAATATAACACTCGTTCGAGCGTTCTCCATAGGCGAACTCTTGTTATCTCTGCACCAGAAGCGGGCATAAACGAAATAACTTACGTATGTTGACGGTTCACGTTTCGACGCGCTCCTAAAACGAACGTTTCCGCATTTACGCGTATTCAAACGAGTTTCGCTCGTGAATTGGCCACGGTTCTCGTACGCCTCGCTCTTTGTATTTTTATCGGCACGTTTTATTTCAGTAAATTTGGTTCGTTTCATTTGCGACGATACAACGAGCAGGAATAAAAAATACGCCAGCGTTACGCCGTTTTATCGACGGTATAAAATGTAGTGATAAAACGTGATGTAAACCCGTGGGTGGACCGTGACGAACAGACAAGAGAGTATCGGAAAGTTCGGATAATGTACGCCGAAATATAATTGAATGCGATTATAATCGACGCAGGCTGTTAACATAGAACAAATTTGCAATTAACCGTGTCATATACGCAATGCCGACTATTGCTTCTCTCCCGACCATTTCAAACGCGGGATTAGCCATCAGTAATAAATGATATCCGGAGGAGCTAATGTTTTAATTAAAAATTCACAATTACTCGTCTGTGTCAGTCGACTGTGAAGTGATAACATTTCGAGACGACCTAACGATAACAAATAAAATATACAAAATATTGAATTAAATAAGCTGTTAGCCGATGAACAGTCTAACAATAGGACGGTGATTGACGGGCAGGTAGCCGGGTCAGATCAACGAAGTAGCAGAACTTCGATCGAAGAACGAAGGAGACAGATGAATGGAGAACATTACCACGAAGAAGTAGATAAATCGGCATTGACAAACGAGACAAGTAACTGACAGCCGATAAAATGAAAGATAAAAAACGGAGAATATGTAAACAGATGGGACTTTCCTTTCGTTTTCAAGTACAAAACCTTTCCTAAATAACTGGTGTCCATTTTAGCGCGTGTTAGACACGACTATTTCAGCACGGTAATCAAAAATGTGCTCTAAATACGGAAAATATGTAGCACTCGTCCGAACACGATTTGCATTTCTGTGTTCTGACAATTTTTCTATATATTTCCAAATAGCACGACGTCGGCCATTAGTGGCAGACATTCACGCTCGACTGTCGAACAAAAGTAATCCCTTAATGCCGTTCGCATTGTTCCCTTCAGCTTATGGCTTCCTTCGAACTCCAATGATTCCATGACTCTACCCATGGCCCGTTATTGCATCGGGATATTAAATTATTGTCCGCGTGGTTCGCCTACGGTAATATCGAACGCTTTCCGAATCGTATGAATATTAATGGCGGCGCTGTAAAACGGCGACGACGTCGGAGCGGGCTGATCCGCAGGATTACGCGATACATCGGCATAAGCCCGAGAAAAGGGCTGCTTCTCTTTTCTCCATGCTTCTTCGTCATGTTGACGAGGGTACTTTCGCTCAGACTCGCGGATAAAAAGCTCGAATGCTCGATTTTAATACAATACTTCCATTTGCCAGTTGGAATTCCGTTTCGTTATTTTTTTCCCGATCGATAAAATCCGCTTAAATTCAGGATTTATTTCGCATCAAATATAATTAAAGCTCTGAAATAATATAAATTTTGAAACTTTTTTATAAATTGCGTGTTTGTATACTAAGACCCCGATTAAAATAAGAACCTTGAAGATGGATCTCGTAATAATCCTTCGTCGGAGAGAGAGCCGCAGAAGCCGAGGGAGAGAAACGAGAGGAAAGTAATAGGTAAGGAGAAGAGGTAGCGCGAAAACGAACGTTTCAATTTACTTAATGGACATTGAAAAACTGATTTCGCGGCCAACGATGCTTCTCCAACAGGGTGATAAGGTTCCAAAGGGGAGGAATTTTTGTCATCCTACCCTATCTACTTCTCGACCGGAAGAAATTACGCTTCCCACAAATTTATCGAAGTCGTACGAAGTCGAGTCGTTCTCATTCCCGTAGTCGCGTGTAATTTCGACCGCAAAACTGTCCGAAGTGCCTTATTCCAGTCGCTCCTCGTGACCAGAATCGCGACGACACACCGCCATGAGAATCACGAGCCAAGGATCTATCTTAGTTGACATCTTTGTCCATCTTCGAAGTTACTCTACGAGCATATTATTAATTAGAAAAATATTTCTCTACTATTTCTCTATTATAATAATAGAGAATATTTCTAATATTTCTCTACTAAAAAAATATCTCTACTACTCGACCAAAATGACGGCAATATAATTGCTGCTCCTCTAATTTCGATAAGTAACTAAAGCGGAGGAGCGATAATTGCAAAGCTGAAAATCAAAATAATTAATCAAAGGTTCTACGGAACCACCAAGGGGTTGAAAAGACCAAATGGAAACTGGGAGACAGAAATACCCGTTTGTACGAAGCTATATTGTTAATTGGTGAAACGAAGCAGCGATCATCTAGTTTATCGCGGGTGGGAATTCTTCGCGAGTCTGGTAATCGAGCAGACAATGTTCGAAATCGTAAATTCCAACGTTTCCATCACCCGGAAGCGTTAATTGTCCTCCTAGGCGGCGCTCGACAAGCGGACACGATCGATTGCAACGAAGAGCAGCTTTCGAGGAATTCTTCAAGTGCGAAGAAACGTTTGCCTCGAGCGTGAACAATCCTTTACCAAATATTGATCGTGTCGGAGAAGAAAAGATTCGGTCGAACGATTAAGTCGAAAAATGAGAAAGTTTGCGGAGATCAGCTTATTAAGAATATTACAAATTAATTTCTTTGTTATGAAAATCTACTTTGTAGAGTGCGTTCTCTTCGAAATTGTATCGTTTGCTAATTAAATTGAAAGTTCAAATCCCCGTAATGTGTAAAAACAATATACTGAAAGGGTCCGCGTCGTCAAAGAAATAGCTTTGTTGCATTTCCCAACGAATTCAAAGGATAAAAGATTTTCAGCGCGGAGAAAGAGATAGAAATTGAGCACGCGTTCGCGTTTCATCGAGTTCCAGCCATATTCGAGCACCCTCGAGACCGCCACTCAAGAAGTTTGCGTCGTATCATCGTGAAATTTCGTCAAGTTTAAGCATCGCGTTTTTGATTACCCGTAAACTTTTTTCCGGTTTGTTTTCGTCTCGTAAAAAAACTATCGCGACGACGAAACGAGGCTCGCAAAGACGCGCGTAACGTCGAAACGTGGCGTTGAAAAATTAACTGGCCGTGTTGCTGATCCATTTCCATCCTCCCCTCAACCCTTCCGTATCGTTCCGTTGTTCATTTCCCGGAAAAAAATGGGAAAACCACGGTTCACGGGATTTGTATTTTTCGAACAACGGTGCCCCGCCAGGTTTCTTTTTTTTATTTCCATCGTTCAATTTTACATGATGCGCAATGGAAACTAGGAAACTGAGCTGTACCGTATGAATAATGACCTCGATTTCATAGCCCTAGGTAACCGGTGGCTCGTATCCACATAAATTAACTATTCCATCGGGGTGAGTTTTTCTCGGTCGAATTGGTGTAGCGAGACAAATCATTCGTGTAATCGAATTATCGAGAAATCAATGGACTATGATAAATATGCATGCATTTACGAATGCGTTTAATCATTCTGATCGACCGTGTCGAGAAACTCTTTCGGTATATTTCTATTGTAACCGTTGTTGCGAATCGCCTGATCAGTCAGGAAGCTTCAAACCGAATAAAACAGAAACGAACGATCGGCCAATTTGTATTTCACACGATGTAATCGTTTTACGACTGTTATGAAATTGGTGCGTTATCAACGTTACATTTCGCCGCGCGTCGCAAGGTTCGTTAATTCCGTATTTTTCATGGAGGAAATGCTCGCCTCGTCAGAAAGTGCCGTGGCCGATTTACATGTTGCGCCGTAAAGATACAATTTTACCGCGAAAGATTTCTTTCTCTTTCTCGCGTCCGTTTTTTGGATGGAAAACCCTGTCAGGTCCGTTTTCCCCGCGTGAAATATTTCCTTCGTCGTTCATGCAAATTACCACGGAGAACGGCCGACGGTGAGATATGAATCGTTATTAAAGCAAGAAGAAAAACACGGTCGGCGAACAAAACGAGAGAAAAAGAGGGACAGGGCCGGTGTTATCGGCTGTTCTATGACTCGCGAAACATCCCCGTCGATAGCGCGTTTTTCCTTAAGCGACGCGGAACCGCTCGGACGCGTTGTCTGCGCGAGAGGCTTTGTTGCGATTGTTCCGCGGTACAACGACCGTTTGATTAAAAAGAGATTCGTCGCGGTGAATCGTCGAACGCGTACGCGAACCCGCGGCTTTGTGCGCCTCGTATTCGTCAGGATTACAGTCATATGCGGCGCGAGAACTTGGCAAACACGTCTGTCAAAATGCTTTTTTTCTTCCTTTTTTTTATTGAACCATCCCCGAGCCGCATTGCAATTGGCGGGCACGACGATGCACCTCCAGCTATAACCTCTCCCCTCCCTCCCTTGTCGTCCTTTCAACCCGTTTCATACTACGCCATTCGACCGTGCTCGTAGCTAGCCTCAATCTCGGCCATTCCTGCTACCGATCCGACCGAAACATTCCGATTCCGTGGCGAGAGACAGGAAATCGCCGCTCTTGAAAATTTAACAGTCTCGTAAAACCCGGCTACTCTGCTTGTCGGAATTCACCAAACTCCGCCGAACGAGCCAATGCCACGCAGCGAGCATTATGTTATACCCGTGCTTATGCAGATTTTATTGTCGTACCCGTCATGATCGGATCCGGTCGACAGAGTTCGTAAACCTATTTATCCGATTTACCGTGGACCAGTTAGACAACGGAACTTTAATTACCCTGATTTTAACGCGGTAATGAATGAATAACTTTGTTTCGTCATCGATTTTGTCATTCCTGACGCGATTGTCTATTTATTTGTTTGAAATAACTAGTTTCGAGCGTGCTCGGACACTGTCGTGATGCACGATCGACATCGGTTGCGGACGTTTAATTAGGCCATGGGTTTGTAGCACATTTTCGCGTACCCTTCGATCAAATTCCATCTACGAAAGACCAATATGTGGCGAATTTTAATACTTGCGCGAGGACAAAATTCATTCTCGTTTCCACTTGCTTTTATAATCTAAATGAATGTCACGGGATTTGAAAGGAAGGTAGAGTGTAATCAACTGTTCCGTATAATTGATCACGAGCGTGTTGACGCCGGCAGAGGCGAGAAAAATACGTATCGCGTGGACGCATCTATTTACGGTAAATATCGAGTTCGATCAGTGTCGCGATGCTCCCGGTGACGATGTAAAGAGTCGCGATAGATGCGAAAGATAAGGCTGATACGGAACAAGAAAACGCTTGTCCACTCGCTGGTCACGTGACATCGCGTGCTCCTGGTATAATAGTTGCATCGGGTTGTTGGTATCTTGGAAAATTTTATTACGTCTCTGCACGAGCTACCAACGTCTTCTGGTTGGCGCAGATATCACGCGACGGTAAACAACCCGAATAAAGACGATCGGCGTAGGTGGGTCGAGCGAGTTAACGTCGTAATGGAGAATAACATTGAGAAAGGCAAATTGCGAGAACGGCACGAACGAGATCTCGAAGCGAGCCAACTTCTAATGCGCTCAAGCTTTTCCCACGCGAATGGAAAGTGGTTCGAGCCGAGGGAATGCGGATCGCGCTAGCACGGGACTTGAAAGCAATTAGTGGTTGCGCCTTTACTTCCTGTCTCGAATACCTTCCTTCTTGTCTGTTCTATTCTCCGCTCTTCTCGTCAGCTCTCTTCTCTTCTCTTCGTTTTGTTTCGATGCCGCTAAAGAGAACACCGTCGAATATCGAATATTGCAAATGAAGCGGCAAAAACAGATGCATGAATCGGCCACCTGACGCGATCCGCAAATCGAATTAACCCGACAGAATGAATCGGGTAAGACGATTCGAAAAAATATTCTTCGATACAACGATCTTGTTAAGTCATCGCTCTTGTTATTACCTCTTTCACTTTCCAAATCGGAGGTATCGCATGTACGTATAATAAAGTTACCTATCGAATTGGGAGATCTACAGTTTCAGCAAAAACGTCAATTTGTTTATCGTATCGAATTTAACAAAATTCGAAGCTACTAGCGCGAAACGATCGTAGGAAAAACAAAACGCGAAAGGTTCATTATCGCAACGTTGCTTCGGCTACAGTAATTAGCGTCGGCAAGTTTGATTACGATACCTTGCTCGTTGGAAATTGGGTAAATATTTTCGATCGTGCCAATCGAAATAACGATTCGATAAAATGTAATTCAGATCGTTGAAAAATATTGAAACCAATAGCAAAGTAAACAGAGCAACCAGGTAGCACACGGTGAAGCACTTTATATTCGTAGCCGGAAATCACGAGAGAATGATGCATTTTGTAATTTAAATAACTCCAATAATTGCGATACACACCTCGGTGAACCCTCGAATATTCCCGGGGTGTTCTAGGTGAACGAAGAACGGAATATAATACGGTCCACGGCTAAATGAATCGTTACCTATCGTGATTAATTGCTATCCTTCAAATGTATATTCGTACCGGTAAAAAAATCGGTCGGCGTTGATTAAAACCGCTCGCGCCAGCAAAAATAATCAAATCGGTTTAAAACGCTTCGTTAGTATTTTAAGTTTACTGTTTTTTCAACCATACGAATTAAAGCAACGATCAACACATCCCAATCTGTTTTTATTCTATTTTATTTTATAACTCGGAACAATTTCACTCGCGAGTCGGTTCATTATTTTCGTTCGATTTCTCTTCTTCGAACGGAGGAAAGAAACAACGAATCTATACGCGCAATCGAGAGGGGAAAAAACAAGGAAATTAGTCAGCTTCCGGAACGGAAGATCACGATTTAAAAGATCGCGAAAGAAACGCGCGATTCATCTAGGGGATTTCGCTCGTGTGAAAATACTACTTGATAAGAGGTAACTAATAGCGTCTTCAGGACAGATTCTCGATAATGATGGTCATAAACACGGAAAAGCTTAACGTTCGTTAGCGACGAAGATCGTTTTCGACGATTTTTCTCCGAGAACTGAAAAATCGTACGACATTGACCGCATAGGTCCATCCTGGCAAAAACGTTAATTAGAGTCACGTGAACGGAAACCTGGAGCAAAACGCGTCGAATTCGCTGAAACTCGTGATAAATTCATCGTCGAGGAACGCAAAGATCGAATATCGATCGATAACGTTTCGGTTAACGAGCAAACAACCGATACTAAAAACGGTGGATACAATTTATGACTTTTCTCCCTCATATTTTTACAACGGTTTACGTAATTGTTTTAAAACGTACGGAAATTATCTCGTAACCTGGGAATCCTGCACAGAATGTTTGTTATAACAGCTTCAGAGGGCATAAACGATACATTTAATTAACGAAGATTGTTAATTAAACATGGCCAGGTGCTGGTTTTGTTTGAAATTAATTGTTGCGCGGCTATCTTTTTTCCATTTACCGTATTTCATTTCGTTGTCGATCATCAATGGTACTTGCCAATTAATTCGTCCGTTGTTTCTTCAAACGTATCGAAAATCCGTTTATTCTTCGGTCGAAAAATGAAAACGTAAAGCCTTCGAGTGACTCTGACTCTAAGCGCTACGGCAACAAAGAATACCGATTGTTCAGATGCGATTAAATTGCAGGGAAAACAGCGAACAATACGAGTATTACGGATGAAAACACGGGTGGTGAACTATAGCTAGTTCAATTACAGCTTTTGAAGAGAGACACGACGAAACGCGTGCTTTCGCCCCATGAATAACACGAACGTTATCATTGTTCCTAATCACGGATGTTTTTATGTTATAACGAGGCCTCCCAGCACCGATAATTACACGTTAATAAATTGCCCCATCGAGAGGGCGCGAAGGGAAACGATAGCTGACATCGGCGACATGTAAAATACGTCCGATTAAATGTCCCGAGCGAGACAACGAATCGTCAAAAAATCATTGCCGCGTAACGAGGACGACGTTTCAATAAACCTTGATAATCGATGAACAATCCATGATGAACGGAGAGAAAGAAGGGAAAAATGCACGTTCACACGGGGGACAGAACAGGCCGAATGTAAATCAGAAAGTACGCGGCCTGATTTGCAACTGCAGAAAATGAATTGTGCGTTTCGTGCTCGTTGCCGCGAATAAAATGTTACAGAAACGACTGTCAACGGCGGAATACACATCAATTTCGCATCCCGTCCATTCTTCTTGCCCGTTCTGCCGAATGGAAATCCCGCGTAAATCGCCAGTGAAAACTCCTGAACGAATAACGGACAGAGGATTTTTGGGTGGCGTCAAAATAAAAAAAAAAATCGATCAAAGGAGCGTCGAACGTTTCGTTTCGACAGTGGCGGTCGTAAAGTTTACGCGACGCTGTTGTGATTGGTCGAATAAGGAATTTGAACCGTGCGAATCGAGAAGGGAAGTTCTTGGCAAACACGGGAAAAGTAACGTGGACCGCGCGAAATGATATGGGACCAAATACGATAAATTCTCGGCGAATTCGAGCAATCGAGTGGATTGGAAGATGTGGATTGGCCAGAAAGTCCTGTTGTACGTTCGAGGAGGTTACAAAGTGAAGCTTGTAAACTCTATCGCGATTTACGAAAGTTCTAAGTCGTTATAAGAAAAATGTAGAGCGATACTAAGCGTCTATTGCGAAAAACAGGCCGATGAAAAGATCAGGGAACAACGACGCGCACTGTCGATACCACAGACGCCTTGTAAAACAATGCCGTAAACTATACGTCTATTGATCAAATGATCACAATGGGATCACAATAGGAAGGTGGCCAGTGCGGATACTACGCGTAGCATCGATTCAATTTTCCCGCGTGTAAATGGGATCCTGTACAACCTCTCCAAAGGTGCGTTCGTTGCTCGTGAACGCGAACATATCCACGAACACGCGAAATCGAGCTCAAGCCTATTTAGCAAAAAAGTTCAATCCGAGGGTATCCTGCCACGGATCGATATTACGCGGATGCGATCATGCGAGCCCCGATACACTTCAACCTCATCGATTTCGCTTCCACCCCTATTCGGCAACCACGTTATGTTGTTTTTTTTTCGCTTTTCAACTTCCACTCTCCAAGATTTTCCCTTCCATTCTTTAGGGTGATACATACATCTTCTGTCGGCGCTCTATATTCGCATTTTACCCTCCACACGCGGTCGCCTTTAATCGCTCAGGAGAAATTCAATTTCAACGATATCGATGACTGGCCCTCCCTTCTGCGAGCCCTTCGTAGACGCAACGGCATCCGGTCCAGAAACTTACCCCCTTCTTCTGCGCCTCCTCCTTTCCATACCTCGGTTCCCAGGGATCCGCAGGATCGATGTATCCGCGTTCTGGAATGCTCCACACCTCGAACGCGACCAGCTTCCGAACAACTTCCGTCTGAATTCTTTCTCCGCGACCGGGACCAACTTATGGACGCACGATATATTTTCTGAGAACTTGACTGACTCGACGTGGAACGCGATCGAGATACGCCATTACGTTGGACAAATGTTTGACGACCGATGCGACGTTTCGAGTAATCGTTTCGGTTTCGTGGCGTTGGAACTTTGAAAGTGAAGTATAGTTCGTTCGAAGAATAGAATTGTCCCCTGATACACGAACGGAAAATCGAACCGTAAAGCGTGAGAGGTGACAAACAATTCCTTGCGACGACAAATTCAAACTTTTCGTAGCTGCAACAACTAATTTGTTAACACTAAAACTACCAAACCGGTCAAATGACCGGTCCACAAGTTTCTTATTATAAGGTGCACATTTTGTCAAAGTACATTCCTTGAAATCAGCATTGATTTTCATCAAGATAAAGAACAAATGTGTGTGCTAATTTATGTTTCGTCGTTTGTATATTTATTCTTTAACTTCAAAGTAAGTGTACATTATATGTCGGTAGGTTTAGTATTAAATATGAAGAAGTATCAGAAATTCTCGCCGGTAAATTCCAATATCGAGTTTGTTTCTCGGCTGTTGAGCTTCGTAGGACTAACTCGAAGACAGTTTCCAGGTCAACTTGAAAAGACCTTAACTAGAATAATAATTGGTTTCGCGAGATTTGGCTCGGATTCAGCGCGTCACAGAGTCTCGAAACCGTGGCTCCTAAACAAGATCACAGTCATAGTATTTCGAGCTACCGATAATTGTGTTTGACGAGAACTCGAGCGGATCGTTTCGGTCCACATTGAACGCATTCTAACTGATACACGCGCCACGATTTACAATCTTTCTCCGGTTACGACCGCTTACGTTACCATTAACTGCTTGCTCGGTAAGTACTTAGCAGTGTTAGGTACTTGCCAAGATCTGTTTGTTCGTATGAATCGTGCGAGGTATTAACGCGAGTATCGAATAGGCACGTACGTAATTGCACCTTCGTTGCCCGCTTCATCGCTGCAACCCTCGTTATCTAGCTTGTGATTTCTAACATAAATCTGTGGGGTATTCGATGCAAATACGAGGGTCAATAAGTAAAGAGACAAATTCTATAATTTTAAAACTATTCAATGTGTACAATCTTTTCAGGGGAGTTGGCAACCTTGTGATATGCCCTGATCAGCTGTTTTATTTTATATCAACATAACCTCAAAATTTTCAATTCACCATGGCAAGTCCACTAGAAGATTGCACCTTAGAAGAGCAGCGCTCAGTCATTAGATTTTTAGTCGCAGAAGGTGTAAATCCAAGTGAAATTTTTTCTAGAATGTTGATACAGTACGGTGAAAGTTGTATGAACCGTGCGAATTTTTTTTTTTGGTTTTACACCTGCGACTAAAAATCTAATGACTGAGCGCTGCTCTTCTAAGGTGCAATGTTCTAGTGGACTTGTCATGGTGAATTGAAAATTTTGAGTTTATGTTGACATAAAATGGTGAAACAGCTGATCAGAGCATAGTCCAAGGTTGTCAACTAACACCCCTGAAAAGATTGCCCTCGTAATATAGTTTAGGCACATAACAGATACGAAAACTCTGCAGGTGATTCGAGGTACGAAAAGCATAGACAACTTGGAACGTCCGGAATTTGGATCATGACACTTTAAGACGTCTGGAACTTGGGAGGCGGGAACTTGAGATGCGAGAAATTGGAACGTGACAACTTGGGATGCTCGGAATTCGGAGCGTTTAGAGGTTGATACACTTAGAACTTGGGGCAACTTGGAACAGAAGTTCGGACGATTAGAATTCGCAACGTATGGGACGCTTGGAATTTGAAACGCATGGAGCTTGGCGCGGCTGGAATTTGAGGTGCGAGAACTTGGCACGCAGGAATGTGGAATGCAAGATCCCCTAATACGGAAAAGTGATTGACAACCCCTTAATACATCGATAACATCGACGGTTTCAGTCCTTGTTAGCGAAAAAAAGAACGACGCGGAATATCAGCGTCGAGTATGCAAAGAATCGGAAAAAAAGAGTCGAGCGAAGTTCTGTGTACTTTTAATAATAGATAATGCACATTGCCAAAAGCAACCGCTGTAGCTTTTCACGCTCAGATTCTTGCGGTTGTCCCATTGCAGGTGTACATATGTATCTCTGTGCGCGGAGATACATACGTACTCTTCGCGTATTAAGTCGGAGTCATCAAGTACACACACGTAAACGTAGCTCTCAATTGGAGCGCATTTACGCGGCTACAGCCAGCCAGGTGTGCGCATTCTTCGTGCACATAGCTCTTACACGGGTACAAACGAACCCACGTGTACGTACACACACATTTGTACGCGTTTATACGCGCATACCTTAGGTCTAATTCAGGGGGCGCGTACCGCTATCTCCGGAATGCGACCTTTCTTCCTGCACAGTTCATTTACCCCATTCGTATGTACCGAATCGCGAGGGCGTTACATTCAGCGCGATATTCGCTGCTAAATGTTCATTAAACCGAGCATTCTGCCTCTCTGCGAGTGTTAATAATAGCGACAAGAGTATATACGGGGGTGGTCTAATGGTAACGAAGATGCCGAAAGGATGCAGCGAAGTCCACGCGATGACGTTATTTTTCAAACGAGTTCTCGCTGCGATTTGGGTCACGAATCGTCGTCGATATTAAATTATTAGGTTATCCGAAAATTTCGCTCCACTCACGGCAGCCCGATTTTATTATCTTTCCGCTAGATGACAAACGATTCGAGTGGGACTTTATTTTTATCTTTGAAAATGACGTTTCTAGATGACCTAATACTTGAACCAGATTTCGTAACGCGACAAATTTTCGAGTGGTTCGTGTGTGTCACACACGCCTCGATGCACACTTTTCAATCAGCCGGCCTACGATCTTCAACCCCTTTACGGTATTCTGTAAATCCAGCCATCCGACTCTCTCTTAATTGAAACGCCTTTGAACGTACTTCGAATTCAATGCCTAGTCGAATAAGAGTGATATTAAACGCGTGACTCTACCGATGGAAGGGCCGTCCGTGAGAGAAGGAGCAGGTAACGAATAATTGAGGTGACAAATAATTAACGAGGTTCGAACGAGATCCATTACGATAATTGACGCGTCGAGTGGTTCAATGGTACGGCCTAGGGTAACACTATTAATTGCTAGCGAACAAAGCATTAGACATTTAACACGGTTACTTGTAATTAGCTAAGATCGTTATAAACGAGTTACATGGTATTTAACCATAGAGTTTTATGGCCTAGCGTTTCCTTTCGCGGAATAAAAAAATAGCGGACACTCTATCGCCGTCGTGTAAAGACACAAGTGACTCTTCCAGAATCGTTTATACTTGTAATAATAGCGATAAACGACCGCTTCGTATTCAACTTCGTTTCACTTATTCGATACTACTAAAGTAGAATAAACTGTGTTGCCAGTAAGACCTAATGTCTCTGCAATCTCTTGCCAAGTCGTTTTCACAGTTACGGTAAAGTTTACTCGACGGTCTTACGGTTTCGACCGATACTTGGATGGCCGCTTAAACGTACTTCCACAAAAAAATGACCTAATTCTCTGCAAACTTAGCAGGAAATATTAAAAAACGAATCGTTCCCAAAAGTGGTACCTCCGAAGTACCTTATACTACAATATATAAAACACGATCGTCCAGCACGAAACGGTATCGTTTCGAGTCCTCCTGTTCGACGACATAATCGATAACGATTAGCGTTTTCATCGATGGAAACAAGCTAATGTAGCCAAAGTATAACGAGCAATATCGAGTTCTATGAATTACTCGTTAATCTACGATAAATCACGCTCGCTGTCGATATTCGTGCTTCGAAATTCTTAAGGAGCCATAACTCCCGCGAAAGAATAGCTGGCTGTCGGCGGTGCACTGTCGGTCGAAAGATACAAATTGAAGAATGTGCACCAGCTACCCCTTATGGCGCTCGTGAACATCACGTATGTGAGAATAGAAGTTATATGGCGTGCAAAAATTTGTTGGTATACGGCATTCGAATATGCGAATGCGTGTATGATTTAGAACGTTCATTGAGGAAATTGATCTTCGGGAGAATACAAAATGTATCAAATATATATGAAATTTTTCTTCTTGTTATACAACAATGAAATATTAGATCAGTAATTTGCATCTGCACGAGATTTATTAATGCATTTATGATAAAATTTGAATTTTTAATTAACGTTATTTACTCGGAGGAATAATTGAAGCTACGTGTATTTACAAGAGGAGTTTATACAAGTCGGAGAACGAAACGAACTGAAACTAGACCCTTCGAATAATGCTCGAATCGATTGTCGGATTTAAACGTATATGCTATCAGTCCCTCGAGTACATTTCCCATTCGGGGCTGCGTTCTTCGACAACGACGTAGACGTATTTACGGCACGCGAAGGTATTTTTTCCTCGTTTGTTGGAAACAACGTATCGTGAAAACGAGCTATCGAAAGTATTTTATTCAGGAACGGTGATCGATCGGAATTTATAAATTAACTGAAGGTTTCAGACGTGTGGTGCGAGTGGAGGTCGATACCCTTGCCAACAATACACCAAGTTACTTATATACCGGAGAATAGTCTATTTCCGATATATTTCGAACTTGAAAATGCTACCTTACGTTGCACGTGCCGATAACAAAAGATACGTTACTGCAAGAATGCTTTTCTTTAAAAATACACAAACGTGAAATTGAAAAAGACTACATGAATAGGAAATTAAAAGACAATTTTTAACCGCATTTCTTTTTACAAGCACAATGAACAGAATTAATTAGTAAATTGTAAATCAAATACCGCGTCAATGCAACAAATGGGTTTTACATCTAAATGCACCAGCAAACAACGGCATACGAGTCGGATGTCACGAACTGGGTAATCGAATATGATCGAAGAACGGGTCTATGAATCGCGACGAACACTATTCATAGCCAACGATGCATCATGTCGCGGTAACGCAATAATGATTACGGTAGATTTACGAACATTACGTCGTCGACGGCTTCGATTGCCAATTGATCGCGACTCGTCTGAACAAACGCGTCTTATGCCGCAAAAAGCGATCGTATTTTAATAACCCAATCCACCTGACCGGATCAAGCGTATTCTACGAAGATTAATGAATCCAGGGAAGAGTTCACGATTATTGATTCAAGTGGAACGCGTGGGACTTCCTTCAACTTCGCGCGATCGTTTTACTATTCATACTTCGACTATCGTGTAAAAACGCGGCCACCTAAACCTTCGAAGAACGTACTTCCGTTTCACGGTAAATTGAAAATTTTTTATTCATGAAAATAGCGGAGAAAAATCGCGACGCAGCGGTAAAAGACCATCCTTTGAAGTTACGGTTCGCGTGCCCGGTGTTAAAACGTTTAATGAAGAATACGGGAGTGACTTATCCCCAAATTAGATGACGTGACATCGCATAAACGATGAAAATATTTTGCTGCGAATTCAGCACAATTGCGACAGGTTCCAAAAATAATTTAAAAAGAATTATGGAAGGAATTGAATTATAAATTTGAAGAATTTCGATGATATTTAAATGGGTAACATTAATAGATTGAAGAGTGCTGGAGATAAATTTTGAAGAGATACTCGGCCTGATATTGCAAGCTTACTACTTTTGGAGGTAGCTATGATTATGCTAAATTTGGAGCAAATTGGTGTTCCAAACATTGTACAGTTGCCTTGTTAGACCGATCGATAATGAAGGAACGACGAAGAGAGCGTCATATCGCGTTCATTAATTGCAGATTCCTGTATACGTTGCTGCCGCATCTCTCGTTTAAATAAAATTTAGCACGCGCAAACGGCCGCTCCCGATGCTAATTTATGTTAATTCAATTTCCCGTCCCATGAATCCTCGCTTAATTGTATTTTAATCGAAGCATACTTTTAAATTTCTCGCTCGTGGAAACGAGACGACGCGGCGTTTACGCACCGTCACTGAAAATTTCATCGACTTACCGCAAAACCCTGTCTCGCCTTGTGCTCGTTTCGCAATTACATTGTAAACGAAATTATAAAATTAATCCTTGAGACAGATTTATTTAGAACGGTACTCAAAATATTTTCTCGAGGAAAACTATCGTCGAGCAATTTCGTCGCGGAAAAATAATAAAGATTGGCAGCGATAAAACGATGTCCTCGAAGGAAGTCGCAGCTTGTCATCGATGACAGATTGCAAATTGATTCATGGTATCTCGTGTTGTCTACACGGTAGATAACAAACTGTAGCAATATAAGTCTACAGTTTTAAGTAGATCTTTCTTGAAAGATCTTGACAGCTAGGGGGTGAGAAATTTTCTCGCCAGTCATTTATCGCAGCTATAATTCGCGGAAGAATTGTCCGTATTGCTCGCTCCTCGAAACCGACAAGCATTTAGAAGCACACGAATCGCGGTTCACCGCGGTTACTAATTAATTTCGAGCGGTAGCTGGCGATTAACTCGACGGTTATATGATCTCGTAGGTCACGGACGCCTACGGATTGACAAACACGCTCGATCGAATAAACGCCGCGTCCTGAAAAGGTTCCCGATATTTTTAGCTCGTCTAATAGACAATCAACCCGGGATATCGAGCGTTTCGATTAAAGAATTATACGAATGATCGTGATCGAGATTCGCTAACGTGACGGTGCCAAAGGTTTCTGCATATTTCAAAATGGTGTGAAAGTTTCACGAACGAGGTTAACTTCCGCAGATAAGACACTGCACCTTACTGTCATCCTTTATTCAGGATATGTATGCTCGTATAACGGCTCCCTGATCATCAATCACAATTAATATCAAAGCATTCTAATAACGACTGCAAGTTTGGCTACCGCTTTAACCTTATCCGTGTTTGATTAACTTTCTGAATAGAAAGCGTGACGCGTCGTATAAATTAAACCGCAAGGTGCTCAACGCCGATGAATCTTAATAATCTCTAAGCAAAATTAATCCGCGTCGATTGGAGAGCAGAAAAGGGCATTCGAATGAAATTCGCGACTCTGAACCGTTTAATCGGTCGAATTTTCCGGAGTTTTGTAAAAGCACGCTCCGTTATAATCCGGAAAATGCGGAAAATATCACAAGATAGAAATAAATGCGAATACCACGTCGTTCTCGAGTACGTTTTCACGATTCGACAAAAGGCTGCTTTGTTTACGTTCAACTTCGTTCCCTTATTTTCTGGTGGCGGCGCCTCGCCGCAGCTAACAGTGAATTGCACGCGCAATACGATGCCACTCTTTTGTGGCGCGAAGAATGTGCCGGAAGTAATCCATAAAAAATGCTACGCGTTCAATTTCACCGCGTGCTCGTGTACACATTGCTAGAGTCATTGACTAGCGGACGGGATCTCTTTTGTGTCCCGTGCCACGCCACTCGAAAAGGTTAAAGTAATTTTGCGTCGCGTTTCATGCAACAACCTCGCCTTCTGTTTACGCTGTATCGTACGTTTTCTTGTTCAACCTTCGTTCGCGGGCCAACATTGTCGCGAGAAATTTCATTCCGGTTATCGAGAACGCCTTTGACACAAAATTCACGCTCAACGACGTACAACAATTTCTGCCCTGATTGCTCGTACCAAATTGACTACATGTTCTGTTAATTACCTGTTAGAAGGAAGTTCAAATATTGATCAAATGTAGCGAGAAACACACGCTAACGGACCGAGTATTTTAACGTAGTCGTCGATTATCGATCGAGTTTAAATTGTAAAAAATAAAAAATACAAAAATTTGAAATTTCTCGGAAAATCGAACTGGTATCGAAACACGAGGCGGGACCGTGCTAGTTCCTGCTCGAGTCTGCTTCTCTCGAGCGTGAAGCGAAAGTGTAATTCGTAAAGGTTAATTAAAAAACCTGGTGCGCGAACCGTGTCACAAAAGGCTCGTAAAGCTTCTATGCAACGCTACAATCTTCTCAGCGAAACGGAAAAGCGCGACGTTGTATAATACGCGTCGACGAATTCGACAAAGAACGAGATAATTCAAACATAACGTAATATCTCGACAGAGACAGATGGAGTAACCACATGGTTAACTCGTTTCGTATCGGTACGCGGCATGCAAGAGAATCGAAGGAGATAAGGAAGAGTACTTACCGAAAAATCCGCCGTTAGCTGCTGCCTTGAAGACGATCCATAACAAGTAGGTGTAGATAATCCGTCCCCGCAGCCACCAATCCATGGTGTTCACGACTTTGGCCCGGCCCGTTGCGGATGGCCCGTCGTCGATTGCAATCTAATTCGATCCACGTTGATAACGGATACAATATCGTCTCGATAATAGCGCGTTCGTCCCTTTTCCCTTGTCCCTCGCGAAATTCGATCTCACGATTCGTCTCTCTTCCCTTCGTCTGGCGGGAAACGATCCGAGGCAGATCATCGAAATCGTGATGATTCACAACGACGAACAGCTAATATTCCCGTGGTTCACTCGCGACGTAGACCTCGAGGACGAGTTGCATTGCGAACAAACGATACGAAGAGAGCGATTTCGCGCGACACAACCAAGTTTCGTACCACTAGCGAACGCGACTACTTTCGAACACGATACGACGCGTTCGCGAACTGTCGGAGTCACAACAATCGGCGAGACCGCGCGAGAGATAACTAACCGCGTCTCTCCGTGTTTACTGAATCGCGACCGATCAAATAGTAAGCCCGTACGCTGCGAGTCGACTTCTCCACCCCTCCCCCACCCTCGCTCGCCGCGCGACCACCGTTCACTACCCCTGTTGTGTTCTTCTTCGACCCTCGTGTCGCGAAACCCCGTTCGGTCACTCGTCGTCGACGTTCGCGTTTACGTCTCACTGGATAAACCTCTTTCCTTCCTTCTCGGATCTTCTACCTCGATGTCTTATCGGCACGGCGGAAGCAGATAAGGAGAATCAGCTCTTTTACAGGAAACGACGTTCGCCCTGCTATTTCTAGAGTGAACGGCGCAGCTCGAGCGATGCATGGTTAGCGTGCACCGGTCACCGAACTGCCACCGAGCGCAATTAATCAAGCTTTCAAGCGGTTTCTTGCGAGATCGCCTCCTTGCAACGATCCACGGAAACGAGCCTCTTCGCCAGAAGCTTCTTCCACCTTTGGAAATCCCTTCGGGTAGCCAGGGACTCCGAGATTCCCTTGCTGGAATCTTCGAGATCGACGACGAATTAACCGAACTATCGCGGAGAATCTGCCGGTTCACTGTTTTCCTACACTCTCGTTCGAATTACACACCGTACAGGAAACAGTTATCCGATCACACGCATCGTTGCAAGTACGGCAAAAACGGTGCACGACATTCGAAGGTTGTCGGACGACGATCACCGCGAGTCACGAGCGAACGGAACATTCGGTGTTTGCCTCTTTTATCCGGTCGGAAACGAGGCGAGCGGATTTCACAGACGGTCCGAGAACACTGGCAAGAAGAAAGCTCGCTCGACTGTTAGCCGAGGTTTCACGCCATCCTTCTCCCGTAAACAGAAAAAGAATCTCCCAGGCTGGTTCGCGTTACGACCACTCACGACTCGTGGAAAAGTTTCTACGAAGCGAAGAAGTTTCCACCCGCGCGCAACCGCTTTTTCGTGGACCGACTTTTCGTTTCGCGTCAAAGGTGAAACACAATCGGAACCGCTGCGTTCATCCTGCCGTTTCTTCAGTGTACAACGAACTGATCCACCGGTTTCTCCGGTGATTCTCCCGGCGTATCGACGAAAT
Source organism: Megachile leachella (assembly GCA_963576845.1). Taxonomy (NCBI): domain Eukaryota; kingdom Metazoa; phylum Arthropoda; class Insecta; order Hymenoptera; family Megachilidae; genus Megachile; species Megachile leachella. The sequence continues at coordinate 2,071,614 of OY756256.1, forward strand.
TTCTTCCGGATCCTCGATGCTCGAACTCGATGACAACGCGGCTCGTTACACCTGCCCAAGATTCGGAGCGTCGATGCTGCGAACAGGATGTTGCGCGCACTGGTCCTTCGATCGGCGCCGCCATACGTCCGCCGCGTAAACACTGAAATGCAACCAGACAGAGACTAGTAGCTGGTGCGAAGAAGCTGGCTCGCGAACGTTCGCCAAGGAGAAACGAGGAGAAGATAAGGGAGGCTCGAGCGGCAGACAAGGAAGGGAGAAACTCGCGACTGGAATCGCGAGGAACGAGAAGAGGGGAAAAAGAGCAGGAGAGGGCAAAGTCGGAGCCGAGCCGGTCCGAGGACCGGTTTCCTCGCAACAGATCGCGACTGGCCAATTGGAAATACCACTGACAATGAGTCCCCTGGTCAGCCTCTCCTCGCGATCTCCCTACGCTCACCTGACGATCCCGAGACGCTGTCCAGGGACTCTAGTGGATCCAGTTCTACCACTACGCGATTCGAGAATTTTATCAATCCCGTCTCGAGCTACCTCGACGTAATCGCGGTTCGAGAGCGCCCAAGGTCGCGAAAGAACCGGTCGAATCGCGAGGTTTTATCCGGCGTTTCTTCGGCGAAGCGTGTCGTGGAAATTTCATCGGCAAAAGTCGATAAGAAACGTTGGAGCACGGTCGTGAACGGGAACGGACAAAGAGCCGGAGACACGGAGAGCGGAGGATCAAGGTCGAAGGCGATATCGAAACTGTCGTCACGATTCGATAACTCCTTCGAAGGCTTTTAACTTTTGACGAGCTCGCGCGCCAATTATAGTTTAATAGGAAATGTTCGGCCGTCGTGTTCCAAGGGACGCGCGCGAAACGATGGCGTCGTTGTTTCAACGCCGATCGTTCTCTCGATCGACAAACGCGAATACATTTTTTACAAGGTCCGATATTCGGTGCGCCGTTTACATTTTTCCCGGGAGGAATCGCCGCGGGACGAACGAACGAAACTACGCCATCGTTCTGCGCGAACTGTCCAATTTTCGCTCCGAAATGACACTGGCGACGCATAAATTTTGCATTTGCTTTTCCCTTGTTTTTTTATCTGCTTTTTTGAATCATCTCCGTTTGACCGATCTCGCCGGGAAATATTGCATCGCGGTCAGCTAGCGCGATTAACCACCACCGCGTGAACGGCGCGCGTATTATTATTGATGTTCCGGTGGCAAGTATTACCGGTTTGATTAATAAACATGGCCGGCGACGCGATTAATAATTTCACTCGTGCCTCGGGGAATACGAGGAAAAGCTATCGAACGCGGGATCGAGACTTTTACGCGTCCGTCACGGGACACGAATTCGCGCGAGCTAAAAACTGATCGACCGATCGGATCGAGCAAAGCCGAGCTAAGTGGCACGGTTCGATTCCTGTTACCGAGCGTTTGTCGCGTTGAGTGAAACTCACCGAAGTCGAATCGAGTTCGCCGATCGGAAATGGCAAGCTGGAGGAGGTTGCCTGTCGCGCAACAGCTTCGACCGATTAAATCACGTCGCGCGAAACGTTCGAATCGTTAATTCTCGGGAACGAGAGGTCCCGTACGATTCACACTTCCGACGAGGAAAGAATCGACGATGCTTTCGATAAGAAAAAAAAAAGATGAAAAATGGGCAAAATTTTTATTTGACATGTTGCAAGCTTCTTCCAGCGCTTTCTCCGTTGATCCTCTTTCAAGAACATATGGAGAACATATTTAAGGAGGGAAGCAGTATTTTCCAGCGGAGCGTGCGCGAATAATGGCTCGTCCCGAAGGAAACACCAACGTTCTTTCGACGAGAGAGATTCTCTCTCGCTATTATCGTCCATGATCTCGTACCTTTCGGTCTCCGTGCAATTTCTGGCGCGAAGACGGCAAAGTTACGGGGGGAAGGATCGGACAGGCGTCGGAGATCGCGAAACACGCGCGAGATCCTCTGTCCTGCCGCCGTCCACCGAGCGGACGCAAATATCGCGACGACAAAGTCAGACGTGGATGACCGGTCGCGATGACCCACCGCAACTTTTTAACCCCGATATCGTTTGATTCGTGTCCCCAACCGGTTACGATCCGATCAGACGCGTCACGCAACAAATCGTCCTGGGCATCGTGCGCGTGTCGTCGATCGGTTTCGTACGGAATAGACGGACAGAGAGACAAACAAGCAGAGCGTCGCGACGCTGCACGTCCCACAGAATCACGATCCGCACTGGTACGCCATCGAGCGTTAGGGAAACTTCAGCAACCCTCCGACATCCATCCCCCACCATTTCGGCCACCACCACCAACACCGTTCTCCGCTACCACCACTTCCACATCCACCACCACTCTCGACGTCTACGTCGTTCGATGTCCGTGATACCAACACACCGACCACCAGCCCGTACGAGACACGATACTCGTACCAGCAGCACCGCTTCGGTTCTCCAGCGACAGACTTTGCGCGCACGCTGCTATCAGCCCGTACGCTCCCGTTGTGCGCGAGCGCACCAGGTACCGCTCACCCCCCACCGGCTTTCTCGATTTTAACCCCCCTTCTCTGATTTTTCCTCGCCCTTTTCCTTCCTCCCTTTCGCCTCTTTTTTTCGACCCTACGCTCTTCTCCACCTCCGAGCCGCCCTTTTTTCAAATTACACCGAGCTGCATCGCGATTTCGGACGAAAACATTGTCGAAACGCCTGAATCCCGCGAGCCGTTTCGTGGAAGACCACGCGCTGCAACCGGCCGCGCGCCAAACCGAGTAAAACGACCACCAGGATCAACCAAGGAAACGCGATACCGTTTCTTTACGAACATTTTTCCTACGGTAATACTGCCCTGGAATGAAATTCTACCTGCCTTCCGAAATTTCGCTTCGATTTTCTTTCCACCGAGTAATCGAAGAATAAATCGCTCTTTGGTAACGAGCCAACCCCTATTCTTTCGTGTATCGTTTCAACGATTAAATTATTAATGATCGCGCAATTTCTTGGGATAAAATTTCGTTCGAAACTATCGGTATTAAAAAGGAACACTGCAATTAAAACTCGACGGTCTCGATAAACGGCATTAACGTGTTCTCGACAATCTGCAGTTCCTTTTTAATTTCTTTCGCGCTACGTTACCGTGTTAAGCTCGAAAACATTTCTCTCTATAATTTAAGCGAATCTAAACAAAGGTAGGAACGTTCCACGATTAAATTGAACGCGAAACGTTTCCTCTTTGTTTGCCTCGCAAGAGACGCTCTTTCGTGAATCAATCCGACTATTATTTAATCGCGAGATTTTTCTCTTCTCTCGCAAAGTCGAGAGAATCGCGGATTACCTGTCAATTCAACTTGTTCACTTTCGTAATTTAATCAGCGCACAATCCTGCAGGATGTCCAATTAGTTCGCAATTAGTGTCGTTTCGTGATAATTATGCAACGGCGAGCGATTGTTTATTTCGTCGTTGCGTTCGCGCTTTTTTTCCCGCGAACGCGAAATTGATTCGGAAAGAAAACGAACGTGTTCGTCGATTGTTTGTAGATCGAAATTGAAATTGGAATTTTCCAAATACCAGCTACGATTTCGGTTCATGTCGGAGGATTGCGAATCGTTTCGCGAAAGCTCGGTTATCTTTCCGAACGCGTTGCGTTTTTTCTAGAGTTTCAAACGATCGGATAATTGTGGCGCGTTTCCCTAAATTACAGCGGGTTATTGCCACGAAATGAGCGATTTAATCGAAAAACTTCCACAGACCTTAACCACCTAATGTATAATTATTATACGCAGCTAATACTTTCTGGAGTCGTAAAACGCAACGTCGTAAACGTAATTAAACCGTGTCGGACGTTTCGTGTTTCGCAATCGATCGTCTGATACGCGACAATTTAATAACAACGTCGATGACGAAGCCGAAGGTTCGAGCTTTGCGAAAAAGTTTAACCGAGGGCTAATATTCGACGTTAAAAGATTACTTGACAATCTTTTTAGCTATACATGGTTAGCGTAGAGGGCACAAAGGAACGTATTCGTTGGCTAGGAGCACGTCATCGTATCAAGCGGTTTTTCATTGTTGAGCGTCATTAAATTTTCACCAGACCCGACTAGAAGCGGTTGCGATCGAATTTTCGAGCGGGTCGTTTAAAACGAAGCATCGATCTCGTAAATCTCTTTCCTGACAACGAGTTTCTTCGATTGATCTCGAAAAGTAAATCCGATAGTGCTCGGTCGTCATCCGCTCCGAATCGCTCTACAATGACGCGTTATTTTCACGAAAAATATCAGAGCTGCACTGAAAAATATTAAACGCAAACAGCACTCAACGCGCAATCGGACGATGCGCCGGTAACAAACACCTCGTCGTACTTTCCGAATATCGCCAAACAAAACCTGAGCGTACGGTAAACGAGCGTGTGTAATAAAATGGAATAATAACAACTGATAGCCTGTGCTAACAGACTAACTGCTATTGAAATGTTCGACGATAACATCCGCTGCCGATAGCTTTCTAAACTTCATATCTCATACCAGTTCTTCCCAGAGATGATTCTCGCAAATCTATTTAACAGTTTGCTCATAATTTCTCATCACTAACGACGTTACACGAGCAAACAAACGTTTGAAATTTTACATCGTTCAAAATAGTTTTGTGATATTTTTGCAACACGCTTCAGCAGTATGTCCATTCAACTACGAGCACAAACAACACATAAATTGAATTTTGTTATTTTGCTACCTAGGAAATATGGTAAAATTAAGATTCGAAGAACAGGGGTGACGAGGTAATGTTGTGTTGCGAATTAATGAAAATTTCCATAGTCAGATTAGAGATATCGCGATGGTCCATTCTTTGTTAACACAGTTGCAGCGGAATTTCACTGACGAGATAAAAGGAAATATTAGATTACTAGACTGCCGTAGAACACGTGCTGGCCAGTGTATGCGAATTCATGAAAAAGGCCAATGGGTACCGTGATCGCGTGGACGCGTGGATAGCAAAGTTATCGAGAAAATAAAAGAACGAATCGTACGCGATTGGGCAACGTATCGCGAGGCTGGAGAAGAGTCGTGGCTGGGAAAATTGGAAGCACTGTGGTCCAGCGAAGCCGGAGTAAGGTCGAGTTAGGCCACCTAATCCAATGTTTTACAGGTTTACTGATTGCGGTGGAGTACGTCGTCCCTCCACGCCAGGGTGAACCTAACCCTCCTGATTCCCCAACCGTACCCCCTCTTGGAAGCTGGTCTCTTTCTTTTCTCATCACCCTCCCCCCTGCACGATCGTTACCGTCTTCGTCGTCGTTCTGTCTCGCTTGCTGCCCTAATTCTCCGGCAAATAAACGCATCATTGAGCAGCCGTAGATTTACCAATCAGGCCGATGCCTTCGTACAGGACGACAGAAGCCGTGCGGAAGCCCGCACGATTCGGAATAGCAATGAAAACAGACCGACCTTTAAATCTACCCCTATCTCTCGATTCCGTCGTACCTGGTCGCGTCCATCCCGCTATCCACGTTTCCAGCGTTCCTCTCTCTTTTGATTTCCGACCTACTGGCTACCACGGACCAACGGCAGTGCACCGTTCACGCAGACTGTTGATATCCAGCCTCGTTTTCCATCGATCGTTTTCGTTTCGTTCGATACCCGCCGGCTACCGTGTCCACCCTGTCGTATCGTTTCTCCTTGGACCGGCTGAATCTCGGACGTTCGATAGTCGCAGCTTCGGATAACGTTGCGTTGTAACTTACAACTCGAACGTGAGCTAGATACGGAGATCGCGAATGAAAAGTTTAATCACCATGATGGTACGGTTTTCAATGAGAGCGTGTCGTTTACGTTAGCGACCGTTCGAACGGATTTTATTTATTATCACCACTTGTAGACTGCTCTTTCTCGCGGAGAAAAAGTGTTCCATCGTGAATGGAATCATTGGTATTCAGTAGTTTCAACATTCCTAATAGACTTTCGGAATTACCCTTGTTAGGTAGATCACGCAGCACCATTTGTTTGCGATCAACTTTTTCGGAAAAATCCGATTGCGCCTTTGTAGTCTTTCTTTCTCGAATATGTATAAAAAACCGAGATTATACAGGTCAATGAGCGATCGTTAAGGATCGGATTCGACGAAGCGTGCACGAAACGCCCGACGAATAAGAGACGACGGAATTTCATTTGGACGAATCGAAGGTATCGAGAAAAAGTCGGTTAGCGTTAGCCGCAAAAAGCTGTACAATGATAATGGACGCTTCTTGCATCCCGGTGCACGCTGCGTTAGAATCGTGGTCGAACGGACGGATGGATGGGATGGATAGATGGATGAATAGATGGAAGGCTAGCTCGACGGATGTCCCTGCTATCGATTAGACGGAAGAGCCCTGCACCGGACACGGAGAAAGTTGTAAGCTGATGAAGACAAATGGTAATCTTCTTATTTTTAACCCTGTCATTCGATCATTATCTCTCGCAGCTCGCGAAAAACCGTCCGTCTCGACTTATTCAAAATTTCGTGTCTTTATGGAATATTCGCGTTGCTTTTATATCAGCCGAACGCGTACGTTCACGGGTCTGTTTTGTTTGCGACGAAAGAAAACGGTGCGGTAAGAAAGTCGTTTGGTTTGTGTCGAGAGATCTGGCAACGAACACAGACACGGGACGGATAATTTTGCTCGTAAAAAGAAAAAGGTTTTTGTTACTCTGTTCGGTGGAAATGAGTTCTCTGGGAATTAGTACGGCGAACGTGACAAATAAACTGGAGTGCGAACGAGTGTTAATAAAAGATTTAGATGCGTGATAAACTGGTATAAAGGGTGTCGTGTATCTGATGGTACAAGCGAAAGGGAGCGATACGTGAGGAAATAAACCATGAAACAACATTTTTCAAATATACACCGGAACGAATTGAATTTTCAACAACGTACAGAGCGCCTACCGGTAATTAAATACACACGTACCAGGCGAATTTGCAAAACTGATATCGCGGAAAACCAGTTACGGGATAACCCGCGTATCGTAAAAGAAGAGACTCGAAATGTTTTTCTCACAGTCCGCGATGAAAACATTTTACAATTACGTGTAACGATATGCGATACATATTTTACGAAGGTTGTAGAGGAAAAACCGCGATCTTGCGTATTATCGACGTTCGTATCCCCGGAACAGAAAATGATAGAATGCGGTACTGACCCACGAGGGAGGGTTGGATAATACGCAAGGTGCTTTACAATGCCGACGTGTAAAGAAAGTCTACAAGTTGAAAGAGATTCTTACCTTTACCGATTAATTATTCAAGCCTATAGGCCACTGAACCGATTTGACGTGTTCCGTTCGGACATTCTCTACGCATCGAACAGCTTTCTCGTCATTCTCCGTGTGAGAAACTTCTCAACAAACTATCAGAGTGAGAATGTGCTAGCTCGAAACTGACACGGTCATCGTACTATGAGTAGCAGCATTTCGCGCAGCGGTAAATAGACACATGAAGATACACGTAACCATGGTGCGCAAATTAAATCATGTTGCAGCCGTCGTTCGCGATGCATCGCATTAAATGCCGTAATAGTAGTTTAACAACTCGTAATATTGTAGCTCGTGTTGAACGAAAATAGCACTCAACGAGTAGGCGAGGATACCTGTTATCCGTGAAAAACGCTTCAGAACGAAGTTGATACTTCGCCCGAGCCTACGAAATTTTTTACGACCGACCCACGCTCGGATGAGACCTCGTAATATCCCGAGACGAATCGTAAGCCTGTATCTCGTACATGGGTTAAGCGGCGGCTAAACTAAAGTTTGCCAAGCTCTGTTTCTGATTTATTCGCACGTTATTCGCGGAATTACGCGTGGTGATATATTTCTTGCTCGTACATTACGCGGTGATATAACGCGCGGATATTCGACGCGTGGAAATTTCAAACCTTGACATCCAAAAACCGGAGATGTAACGTGTGAAATTTTAATGCGTACTCGGCGAGATTCAACACGTGGAGGTAGAACGCGTCGAGATTCATTGCGTGAAGATCCGAGACCCAACAAGCGAGGATCTAACGAATGAAGATCTGGAGCTTGATAATCTACCCCGTGGCAATGTAACGCGTGATAATGCAATGCAAGTCCTCTCTTCAGAATTTTGTCATAACCCGCGGCGCTCGTCATGGATCTCGACGCTTTTTCGCGAATAAATTTAATAGGTGGCGCGTATCTGGTGCGTAAATAAAATATTTGATCGAGCGAACGTCGCTTCCGGCCCATAAAATCTCGATCGAGCGAATTTGTTCGATTTGCAGGCGCCACGTTGAGCACGCCTCAGGTTATTTTAACGCTGCGAACGATGACGTCAAAATCGCGACAAAAATGATCCCACAGACAAAATCGAGAAATTTGTTTTCTCAGAATTAGCGTGCAGGTATTCTACGATATTAAAACATACTGTTCATTCGTGTAAACATACTTCTAAGAAACAAGATTTCTCTTACTAATTTTTTTCCTTATGCAAAGTACTTTTGTCTGAGCCATAGATAAAAGTATTGATGCCACGAGTGAGTTCTACTTCCTCATGAAATTATTAGATCCAGGAGACGTGCATTAACGCCTCGCAGGAACCTCGGGATCTCGAGAACAAGTCCGTCGGAAATGGAGTGCACGATGGTAAGACGATCGTCACCTACGCTTCCGCACCTACTTACGTTCTCCTGAATGCAAAATGAAGTTAATTTGCGTTGAAACAACCTGCTGGTTCGCACAAAATCTATAATGTTCTATATTTTACAAAGGATTAGGTGGCACGCGAATTGAACAGTATTGTCAAATTATTTATCACATAACAGGTGTTGTATAACTTTAATCGAAGGCTTCGAGTATTAGCTCACTATTGAAGTTAAACGGAGCCTAACGATCGCCTAATGCACACATTGAATTTCACTATAGACACCAATGTCAACGGGTTAACCCTTTGCGGGCCAGTGTCCACTCGCTACGTCACGAATCCTGTTTAGAACGGTGCTTTCTAATTGATACGCAACTGGAACGTTGACCCCTTGCCTTATGATTTCTTTGTCAGGTGTGTCAGCTAATTACAGCTACAATGTTAAAGCAGATGAAGAAAGTTGAAATATGTCAACGTTATGTCATGGGTGAAATTGGAGCAAGGGGTTAAAGCATTTAATGTAAAATAAAAAATTTCCCTCGCTATCTTGATAGCATTTCCCCTGCAAGTCGCTTGCATATTCAACTTTATTCCCGTGGATTTGTACGTTAATTACACGAAACGCTGCTTGTAATTCCGCGTTCGACGAACGCGTAAATTAGTTCACACGCGCGTTATTACCTCTCCTTCAATTAACAAGAGCATCAGCAGAACAACGTTGGTGAGTTCAGAATTACAGATGTCCCGGTATGAACGTTAAAAAGGGAACGTGGTCCAAGCAAAAATGTTTCTGCACTTCCTCGCATCATTCCTTTTCTCTCAAAGACCATGTTTCGCTAATGCGTCGCAGCTTTCCTCCGCGACGTAAAGCACTCGCGCAGGATCACTTCGGTGCGTTTTAATCACGCACGAGAGCTTCATGATGACTATATCAGTTGGTCGTGTTCGCTCCGCCGTAAAAGCAACCGGATAATACGGTGCTTGGTTCCTTTTCAATATCCGCGGCTTCGGCTCGTAAATGAATTTACGATTTAACGTGCCGTAATACGTAAGTTTACACCGTCGTTAACGAGACTTCTGGCCACAAAAAAGCCCTCTGCTTCGAGCGTTTCACCGACAAAGTACCTCCAAAAATTTTTAGACCAACCCCGAAATAACTTTCGTTCCATGAAAATAAATAGAACGAACTCGTTGACATCGCGTACTCCAATTTGATTACTTTTCGGCATGAAAGATGCAGAAATTGAAAATGGACATGTTTTCATCGAACGAGTTATACATTTTTCGAATCGTCGCTTTGATGTATCGAGCAACTTCACTATGAGCAGCGTCAGATAGCCACGCAATAAATCACGCATTGGGTTTTTATCCGGCGCAGCTTCATTGGATAACCACGCTTTAGATTTCTACGCTTTGAATCTCTCCTGCATTCACGCGCTGCATCCCGCACCCATTCGATATCAACGCGTTAGATATCCACGTGTCAAATATCTGCGCGTTGGATCTCCCCGCATTTCGTCGCGTACCGCACTTTATTTATTTAAAAGGTAGTTATATACAGGCACCGTTTGCTCGATTGAAATTTGAAAGATGCACCGTATCCAACAAACACCGTCGTCTGAAATGTAGAACATCAGAATATATTCGCGGTGGTCGATCCGAAACTCGCGACTTTCGGAAACTTTGCTCGCATCCGAAAGCATACGTACATCTACGTTATTCCGCTGCTTGTGAAATTGAATTGTCGAGTAACTTTGAAAAATTTCATCCATCGACGATGTTTCGGGAAGATACACTATTGAATTATTTCATATCGCCTTCGCGGAATCTATTAACGATAAACAACAAAATTTTCGAACAGTGGAAATTCTGATTCGAATTGTAATGTTGTTAACTCATTAACCCACTTTCGATACCACTGCATCGTCATGCATTGTTTTTGTTCTCGATTTTTTCCTATACGAACCGCAAGCTTCGAAATGGCATGTTACGTGTCAAATAAATTGATTTTGACATGTGAAAAACATATGAAAATATTGAAGTTCCTATTCATCGAATGCTTATTCTACTGTCTACCTTTCAATTCTGGAATAAATGGTATTTTATTTTAACAACGCATATAAAAAATATAGTTAATGAACTTACGATTCTTTTTCTGTATAAATAATTATTTATCAGAAAGATGAAGCGCATAGCCTTTGAAGGGTGTATTAGAATGTCGGTGATTGTGGTAAAGGGAGGAAGAAAAGTTTAGCAGGAGCGTTTTAATAAAAAAAATTTCAGTTGCAGTCGAGGCTGTCGACGCGTAGCGTCTGTGGAAAAAGCAAAAATTGGGGCAGGTCCGCGAGATTGTTCGTCGAAAAGGAGCATTGGAAACGGAGTACGAAGTATTCTGGCCGGGTTTCGTGGCATCAGCCTTGGCACACTGGAAACGGAGAAACTGGTGTCTGCACGAAAATTCCGCTTTGACTACAATGGCCCGAGGGTTAAGTACCGCGGGCACAACGGACATCGTCGTTCTAGAACTCGGCCTGTTAACCCACCGCTCGAAGCTTTCGCTTTGCAAACGGCCAAAGCAGAAAATCTACTTTCGCCAACTTTTCGATCTTTTCGCTATCCACTCTGTCCCTCTTTCCACCTTTTGCTTAAGTAAAGCGAACGATTTCATTTTTGAGACAACGCGAAATTCCGCTCGAATCCTCTTTCTCTTCTTCGGGGCAAGATTTCTTTGCCGTGGGAACAATCTGGGTCAAACTTTGCCGACAAAGATTTCCCCCGGCCGGCGAGACGCGCCGCAACGGACGAAAAAACCACGAAATTTATTCGAATGTTCTAACGCGTGTTCTTTCGCCCCGGGCGTTGTTGTTACCCTGCGAGAAAGAAGGAATGCCATATAGAATTTCGTTCGGTTTACGATACTCGAAGGATTAAAACCGTATATTGCCGGCACGAAAAAGAACTACCTGTTACAACTTTTCGATTCCTTTTTTGTTCTTACCTATTCCCCTTTGCCACGAACGAACGTTTAACCGACCGAACGGAAGAAATTTTCGAATCAACTCGCTGCGAACACGAAACACCGTTTCGTTCGATAACGAAAAAGAAGAAGGCCAAAGGGAACCACGAAATATTATTGGGGTGAATTAACTGCACGGAACCGCGTCCAGTTTGATCGACAGTTTCGATGTTGATTCATTAAACGACGAAGTACGTTCAAATATTGTGCAGGTTCGCGCGAAATGTTATTCACGGAAGTGATCCTCGATGAATCGATTGAAACGATTCGAGTTATAATTTCGAAAATTACGTTCGAACGCGTTGGTTGCTGAATCGTTCGTGTTTTACGATGATATTAAAGATTAATTACGTGGAATTTGTCGGATGAGCGAATTCATCGTGTCCGTCGATGTAAAGCGGTATTTAAAAACCTATTTGTGCTTCGCTGGAATATTATTTAATTCGTTACCAAGTTTTACCGATTTTCGAATAATACCGTTGTTGCCAATCAAGCATAAATCCTTTAACAATTCAATTGTATACTCAGGATTGTTTGCTCGTTAACAAAATATATATAAACACTCGACAAACGCGGAATATTTCCCGATAATCTATCTCGGTGTGAATTTCTTTAGCGCGGTTTAATTATAAACTTTGATTACGCGATTCGATTGTGAATATTAGCGAAAATGCAAAGCAAAAAGTCTGTAATCTGTTCATCGAACAGCTGCAATTTCTAGGCTTTAAATGATATATATTTCACTCGATAAGTGTCGTATCTGTGCATCTTGCTTTCGGCAGCCTTTTATTCCTGCATTTCATTCGCACGGTAATACGTTTTCGCAATAATAATGAATAAAGAGAATACTGCGAATATTATTATTCTCAACAACGTTGAAAACAAAGCATGTTTTTAGAATTCATAATATAAATGAATCCTCCCATTGATTGCTAGTCCTTTGTCTATTAATACATTGGCCTATATAGTTTATGAAAGTAATTCATAATTGATTTTTTAATTTCGCGTTTGAATTCACTGTAACGAATTGCGTTTTCCGTTTTCAATCATCCGACTAAATGAAATGCACGGAAGCGTGAATTGCGGTTAAAATATTCGTCCGTTGGAACGGTCGATAATTAGCATTGTTCTCGATCGAAGATGTAACCAAGCCAAAAGTAGTTTGTACGTGGCATGCAGAGTACTCTTATTATTCAATCGAACGAGCAAGCCGGTGCCAAGATTCCCAGTCCACTCTCAGAAACCTTTCTAACCGTACTCTCTATTTCTTTCTGGTCGTACAATAAATTTCTACGGCCACTTTTAAGGCGTTCCACGGAAAAATTTTTCCCCGAATTATGAGTAAAATTCGGGCCGGACCACGCGCGAAATTAGATTTAAGGGCACCACCGCTCTATGGAAACAAACAGGAAGGATCAAAGAACACTTAAACCCGAACACGCTTTAATTCGACATGATTGACGACGATTAATACGGGGAAGGAAAGAAGGATGAAACGGGTGCGGATGAAATTTAATTTCGTGGCGGGATTCTACGGATCGACGCGAACTGGCAACGAGGGAACGAAAGCAGAGAGATCTAAGAAGATAAAAGGCGTTTCGGGGAAAAGCGATGTTTAAATCGCGGTTAATAAAACCGCATGAATATTCAGTAACGGAGGTTGAATTGAAGTTACCGCGGAATCGAAACAAAAAGGTCAGACGGATTTGCCGTTACAGGTACGGGTCCCCTCTGGAAAATTGAACTTCCGAAATCCGGCCAGATTATTCGTTTTTTCGCGTTCATTTTAACTCGAACGTCGATTTCGAAATGGAAGTTGCTCGATTAAAACTCCATCGTACGCGAAACTCCTTTCCATTTCCGCTCGTATTTTTCCGTGCTTACGAGAGCATTAGTCAATATGCACCACTCGGCAAATAAATTTCTAACAATTTAAAGAGAGACCCGGTTTTACTTTTAACCGGCTCCTATTTACCGCGAACGAATAAATAAAATATCGCGGATTTATCAGGCACCGGCACTTGAGTAGCGCCAAAACAACGAGAACGAACGATTCATTCGGACGAATGCAGCGACAGCGATGCAAAACTGACGGCAATTTCCGTGCAAGTATTTACGAGGCTGTTTATCACGGAATTTTAAAAGCGTTCAAGCATTCGTTTAGCCCCCACTGTCTTGCAGTTTCCAGGAAAATTTACCGCGGACCACGCAAACAATTTTCACGATTCCACGTTTAACATCGTGCCAGGACCCGTTTCTGTTTCGCTCGGCCGACGATTGGCCAGGAAGCTTTTAGCCCGAAAGCAAATGGATCAACATCGGCTAGACGAGTCACGGTCGAATCGAAAGAAGGATTCCTCGATATTTCAGACATCGTCAATGGCTATCGGCCATCGAAATGCATCACGGTGCTTGCTAAACAAATACCGGCCATTTACAGATACTTCGTGAATTTAAACAGATCCTGCGAGGAAACTTATCCCAGTCTTTTCAACGTTTTCCTTTCTTCTCTTGGCTCAACGCCCTAATCTTCCTCTTTGTTTTGTAAATTCAAAATTTGCTCTAGTAATTTATACCTTCTCGTACTCTTTAAACTCTTATTCCAACTGTAATATTTTCTTCGATATAATACTGATCGTTAGACTTTCGATTGCATTCAGAAGGCAGTGAGAAGTTCCTCCACATGTGAAAGTTGTAAACGCGTTAATACAAAGGGACATAATGAAAAATGAACAATATCTAAAATCATGAAGTAATTTAAGGTACATAGTGAGAAATTATGTACACAATGAAAGACGAACAGTATCTAAAATCATGAAGTAATTTAAGGAGCAGTACAATGGTGGCAAGATTGCGCCGGCATCATCGCGTACCGATGCAGTCTCGGAAGCCTCTGTTGGCTCAGCCGGAAGTGACGGAAGCGAAGAGACGAATAACAATTTAATTGAAGTTGTAGCCGTCTGGCAGTTTCTAAACTCACCTCTATTCGTAATTAGGCTTGCGGCCGGCCGTGGGAACCGTAGTTAAATAATTCAATTCACCGTGTCTGCGTGTGGCCTAAGGGCTTCAGGATGTCTGCCACCTGGTGTAACGAAATTCCCGGTATATTGGTAACGGGGTATTAGGCAGTTGTTACAACATAAGTACCAGCCGTGGTACGTAACACGGTGATAAATTATCGTGTCTACGTTCGTTGAATCGAATGCGTTGCGCGTCGACGGTAACGATAAAACTCGCGCACGAATCCCCCGAAGATAATGGTGTTTCCATTCCCACGTAACAAGATGATTAACATTTCATTCGAGAGAATACACGGTCGCGTTTGAGTCACGGTTCAATCCGTGCAATGTATTCGATGGTACGCATCCCCTGGACGTGCAGCTTGTTTTCGCGGTGCTTTATCGAGGAACGCGATAAATTAGTTATTACTGTGCTTATCTCTATTCATAGGTGAACTTTCCGCGTGCACCTGAAGTAACATGCAATTTTACGTATCTGTACGCCGACGAATGTAACTAACGAACAAAGAGCAAATAATCGGAAGGGTCATTGCGACAACGCGATAAAACGTCGGTGATAACCGAGAGGGTAACACGGGTCTGTAGACAAAAGCATTTTGACAAATTTATATGCTAATCCCGTGTGGTTGACGAGTCCGAGATTAACTTTGTACTCCAGTTAGCAGTTGCCAGCCACGATTCTATTTTCTCCGACTGCTCGACGAAGTCGGTTGCCACTTCATTTACGGACATACAGAAATGACGCGAACGTTATTCCGCCGGGTCAAAAGTTCATTGCGGATTGGACAAATTTGATTCGTGGTTTGCCGACCACCGTGCGTACAACCACCAACAATGAGTCAAAGAAATTTTTTCCCCCAAAGTTTCCTTCGTTCCATCGAACCATGCCAGCATTTTGAAACCTCTCGAACTTCGCGATAACGTTTGGAAGATCGAATCCATTAACACGTCGACTGCCACGTCACCCTTATATGGGTGACACTTAAATATCTACACTGATTTAGAATGTATATTGTTAAAAATTTATTCGTTTTACTAACCACAAATTCTCGCATTAATGACATGGATCTATGGAAAATAAATGTAACAATATATTGTGCAAATATTTACAAAAACTGATCAAGAATTAAAGCACTACTGAAAGCAATTGAAAATTACTTTCGTGTGGCAGTCAACGTGATAAATCGACAGAGTTACTACAGGAACAAAACCTCAATATGGTACTCTTGTTTCATGAACCTCACAATGTTTCTCTACGAAATTCTTTCGTTCAGTTGATGAGTCTACCTATGGACACACGCCTGTCTACGTATTATCCTAAGAAGGCGAAAGTTGAAGACTCGAACTAGTTTAAAGTTTGAAAATCCGTTTCCGAATACGAACAAAGGCTTAAGATTCAACGAAACGGAATCTTGCAAGAGAAATTCCAAACGAGACCGATGTTGAGACTGCTGCGTTAAATTCGTATCCAGCGAGAGTGTTCCGGTATCCTTATTTCTGCCAGCTTGCAGAAGAAGTTCTTAGACAGCGAAAATTAAGGTCGACGAGGAAAATGTCGTGGCCTCGTGTAAACCACCGGTGTTTGAGAAGTTTTATTGTTATCTGCAAATATCTTGTTACCGTGTCGAAGGGAATAGATTCCGTTCATCCGATTGGAACGGCAACTCACTTTCCACCTTTATTCTGAAACCCAAATTTTTGTATTCCTCCGAAAATCCTTGTTACTTCGATTCGAACGATACGTATTCCAACCTCGTTTTATTTAATCGAAGAATATTTTGTTTTAAAACTTGAGCCGTAATTCCGATAACACGATACCGCAACGTTCAATTGTTTTATAAACAATTCTACGCGCGTTTTAACCAGCTTGAAAACAATGATTCGTTCCGGGTGAATGAAATATCCGCGGAACGTATGGATCTCACACTGATGACTGTAAATTTAATTTTTTCCACAGCTATCTTTTTTACTTTTTTTTTATTATTTGTTCTGCCGTGGATACCGCAGTTGGATTGTTAACAATAACGCGTTGAAATATTAACTTTCACGACGGGTAAACACTTGGCGTGTTACTCGCGGAATATTAATTTGGTAAAAAAAACACGGAAATACACAACGATAGCCTCCGTGCGGTCGCGTACATCACGGCAAAGTGAATTGCACAATTTATACGTTTCTCGTCTATTCATTTCCATTTTTATCGGGTCACGCCGAGCGTCCGGTTTCTTCGTTCGTCGGGTGCAATTAATGAATGCAGAGGGTGGTTACCGTAAGGCGCCTATAGGAATACTTTATTCATAAGGAGAAATCGGAGTGGCGTTTAAACGACACTCGGACAAAATATTGATAGTCACCCACCGATCTCATGGTACATAAAATCTGGCAAGACTGGTGACAATTTGCAAAGGTACCAATATTCCAAAGTAGTAAAATTCCGAAGTTACAAAGATCCCAAACTTCACACATTTCTAAGATTTAATATTGTAAAGACCCAAAGTCTCACTGCTTTGGAAAGGGTGTAAAATCTAAAGAGAACGTAGAACCTAGACTAACAAAATACCGTGTAATGGAACTTTTCAACGATCGAGTATAAAAGAACCATAGGATGTTTTAATTTCAAATTTCCACCCTTAGTCCGTATATAAATGATGCAATTGCCTTCGGTGCAGACGGGTGAAAATAAATTACGTCCCTGGGTAGTATTCACGGTGTACAGGTTGAAACGATCTTGCAAATTTATTTGCACGAAGAAGCGGGAAAGAGTGAGTAGACATTCCCCAGTTTCGAAAAGGCCCGGCAATAAAGGGATCACTCGGGTCAGGTTAAGACGATTTATCGTCTACCAAAGTTTGCCATATTCGATAAAAAAGCCACCATGTATCTGTCGCTACACACCACCAAGAAGGAAATGCGGACGGATCGGGAACAGATAAAGTCAATAATTCCTAGCGTCTGACGCGTGGATTATTGCTGGAGTCGCAGAAGAATCGCAAGACCTGGGACTCTAAGGCCATCCATTTGTCAACGATGGTTTACGATTGAACCGTGCCGTTTTGAGTCTTTGAAATTTCCTGTTTATTTCGTTCCAAATTCTTTATACTCTTCAAGCTTTTTACACTTCTTCATTGTTAATTCGTTGCTTGCAATTTAAATATAATGTATCCAATGAAAATTCGCAAATAAAAATTTTGTACTACACTTGTAATTTAATAAATCTTCATTAAAATAAGAAATGTGTCTAATTTATTTTCCTATCATCAGAAATATTATCCACTGCTTTAATTTTTCGATGAGTCAACTTATACTTTTTGAAGATAACATTTTTTTCAAGTTATGTTTTAGTCTGCCATCTATTGCACGCTCGTTTCAAAGAAATTTCTGCTTTATTCTTAGCAGGAGATACCAGCAGCCAAGAAGATCGATATTTCAGGCTTACCCTCTGTCGGTGGTGTTCCATCGCGGAAAACTCTACAAGCGACCACTGTTGGCTCTTCTTGGACGTCGCTCAGATTTCTCCTTCGCTACAACAGAATTTGGCAGTCGTAGTAACGGCGGGCAAATGACGAAACTGTAACTCAAGCTCGATGAAATCTGAGAATGTAGCTGCAATTGCCCATTTGTTGAATACACAGGGATTAAATAAATAAATCTCCAAATCGAACATCTATTTATTATTAATTACTTGTAAAACAGATTTAACTTCAAACGTAGGATTTATATACAGTGGTTTCTATTTTAAAAAATCATCCGAATTTTGGAGTTGGAATGGTTCAGAGCTCGAGTATGCTTGAAATTGGTTGAAAACTTTCGAAAGGGTGTTTCGAATATCCGGCAGTACTCGTATCCTCGTTAGCTCCTCGTTTCAACTTTGACCCAATTGCCAAGGATATGTAATACCGTGACCACATTGAATAGCGAAGTAGCTTCCTCGGCAGGCCAACAGAAATCTTATAAACCTACTCGATGCTGCACATTCTGATGGATAGTAGACTAATTGTTCGAATTTTGTCTGTAAAAATTTATGAAGTAAATAAAATGTCAGGTATCCTTGGAATAATCACCTTCTAACAAACTCTCTGGGGGACATTAACGACGCGTTTTACGTACATCGCGGAGAAAAAGCGACTCGTCGCGCGAGGATAGCCAACGCGGGCTCGGCTCGAGGCTGAAAATAGCCGGGTAGAGCGGCTCGCTCCATTCCGCTCAGAACCGCTCGAGCCTCGATACGACTATCGTCGGAGGGGCCCGACCATCGACGAAGAACAGGAGGATCCAGCCACCCCAAAAAACTGATACGACCCTCCTCGTTCGATCCAACTCGATCTTCCAATCGAATTCGAAGCGGGTGTGCAGTGACAAGTTTCTCTTTCCACGAGGTGAATCTCGACTCCAATTTTCTTCCTCTTCGTACAGTGAAGTAAAAAAGTGACCGAAAGATCGCGAAGTTCGAAGGTAATGCGGTGTGTGTTACCGGTTGCATTGCGGACACCCGGGAGACCAATCGACCTCGATGCATTTGCATACGATACGTGCATACGCGAGAGTGTGTGTTCCAACCTACGGGCGCGATACGCTCTGCGAGCTTTCGAGAAAGTTTGTGCTTGTTTAACTGCCATACTTTAATTTAATCAAATAATTAGGCAGAAAAACGATCTATCGCTAATTGGAATTGCAAAACCTTAATCCAGAAACCCCTCGTGTTATGATTTTATCAGCAGTTGTGGACAGTTTACTCGTGCAATGTTCAGATGATAATAATTAAAATGTGTATACGTTGCTTTTTCTCGGGTATATAAATTATAATTAGAATAAGGTAAAGGGGTAAAGTTCATGGCGAACCCCATTTAAAAATGATACCTCTCATAAAAGCTGCATACAAGCTTTCATTACTTGATAATCAGTAATGAATCAATTTTATGGAAAAGACTAAATTTCTATTGGCAGTCAACAGTTGTAATGACAGAAGTTTGACCCAAAGTGCAACGTTATATGATCGTGCAAAGTACATCGTAGACGATTCTCCACGGTAGATTCTGGCAAGTTTGAAGAAATTGCGAAACTTTAGTTTCGAGACGAATACATTGACGCGATTTTGTCCCAATGACAAGATGTATTTTCTCGCTGCGGCCCGTGAGAGTTGTCGGAGGAAATATTTGATCGTTGATCCGTTGCCAGTGGTATATACGGCCAGTCGTCGATACGGCGAGGCTCGAAATCTCGCGGCTCGATCTCGATTCCTGAATCGCGTCGAATCGAGACGATCTCCCGCGATATCCTTAACCTTCGATTAACGCGTTACAGTTTCTAATTCGAGTAGAAGCACGGCCAAGCGCACACGACGACTCCGTCGAGTGGTAAATGCATCTATTTCTGCCCCGTTGCTGGAAATAGATACGAGAATGAAATAGGTCCAGCTCGGCGTGCGTTTGTTCGCGTTCACGAGCGAGATTTTGTTGTCATCCACGTTATTTAATCGGTTCAGTCCCAGATATCGATCGAGATGAACTACTTATGTTCAGCAGTTTAATTGTTTCCTTACACCAGTTCTCGAACTTAAATTGCGATACAGAAGTAACTGGTTCACTAACTCGCGCTTTAACGACTTGAATTATTCCGGAAGTAACGTGGGAGATGACCGGCTGCTCCGAACTATTTTTACTTGAACCCATCAAACGGTGGATTTACATCTAAATATACGGGTTTCCGAGCTCTCGGGGCTTAATTGACGCACGTTCACGCATCGCGACAATCGTTACGGAAATAGGAAAACCGATAAATGCACGATTCACGGTATTGCAGTTAATTCATTTTCCGCTTAATTAATTTGTTCGCCCGCATAACGGATTTTTGAATCGGATGTGTCCTAACGTTTTAAACTAAATATAATTGCGGAATGTTCGAATTGCCTTGAGAAGACTCGAAAGCACGCGTAGCTATTCTATTTTCATTACTATAGCGATGACCCGCTAATATTTCATTTCGTTCAATCTTTTATTCGAAAGTTGTTAAGTACTTCGAAGTTCTCAAGAATTAGTTCGAGTAACTTCGCGTGCTTCAAACGTAATAACAACGTAACAGCGATGTACGTATCGTGCGAGCATATTTAATCGAACTAAAAATATACGATGAATCGAAAATCACGACTGAGTCATTACGCTGTATCGTTTATGAAAACGTTCCCCCAATTTCGATGCTACTACTTCATTCTACAAACCCATTGATCTTACGACTTCACCCTAACCCAGATTCTCCGAGATTCTGCCATTATTTCGTGCAATTCGAAGCGTTCAAACAATCGGGAGTATTTAATCTTCCAGCGTTGCGAGAAATAAAAGCTCGCTAACAAATACGTTCCAATGTAACGCTGATACATTTCCTAACTTTTTCTGTCTGAAACCCATCGATTTCCTTGGGATTTCTCTACCCCAGAATTTCCAGAATCTCAATCCCGTAGAATACAATCCGGAATCCCTTAATTGCTGACACCGCAAGGAAAACGATGCGAAGTTGTACCGCGTTAATCCGATCCAGAATTTTGCAACCCCAATTTATTTCCCAAATCCATCAATTTGCGAGAGTTACAACACTGGTGTAAATACGCCCCAAAGTGTAACCTCGCTGCAAAACGAGCATTCCCGAAATCCCCAGAACATTTATGAAGCGCTCCAGAACATTCATGAGAATCGTTGGTCGCGCGAGGCAATCGTTTAATTGGCAGTATCGTAAGAAAACACGGTAGAACGAGATGGTTAGAGCAGGGTTAGAGCGTATCGCGTCCGTAACGACGGAATTTCGAGCATGCGGAATTTGATTGAAGTAAAGGAGCGCTTGCGCAGGTGCCGTCGAGGGCGGGAGGCAGCCAGCAGTCAGTAGTAGTGGTTGATCATTGCTGCACCACCGGAGGTTAGGACGTCGTCGGCACCGTGGTCGTCGTCGTCGTTGTTGTGGTCGTGGTCGAAACGTATACCGGGCCAACAGTGTCACCGGAGGGAGAAACATGTCGAACCGTGATCGTGTGTGACTATCGACCCCATTCACTACGAGGCTGGCTAACGCGATAACGAGAGCTGACATCGGAGGAAACATTGCAAGAGGGAGGCGGTGAACGGGCTCGTCCAGGTTACGTGAAAACGTACCGACGGGATGGCTGACAGCGAGGGTGGTTCCGAGCAGGATGACGTATCGTTCCTCCGCACGGTGAGTCAAAATCGATCATTTATCGGCGTTCGTTGCGCAGTTCCTATGATCCAGGAATTACGAGGATTCTATGCGTACGTACCGGAAATCGTGAGTTCCGTCGTGCGCATACCTGGTCTGTCAAGGATCACGTGGGAGCGTCGAAAAGCGCGGGTCTTTATAAGAAGGAGTACTCTCGTAATGAGATGGCCTTAGTTCAAGTTTAACGTCATCGAGTAAATCTTTTTTGATCGATAACGAGCGTGTTTACGGTAGTCTTGCATAAAATCGCGATTTTCCGTAGCAAAGGACGAGCAACGAGGGGTAGAGGAATTCAATGAATCGTGGAAGCACTTAAAGTTCTCCCGCCGAATGACCTTGACCTCGTTCGCGGCCCGCAAGGATCAAGCGGGTAGCATAGTGACCGAGAGGGTAACTGCAGCCTTGAGCTTCCGTAAGCTGCACGCGCTCGATGCTCGACTCTTTAATACCTGCCCCCTAATAAAAATACATCTATGATGCACGCGGTCCTCTTATCGGAAACGTTTAAAGCCGACACGCGTGTGTCCATCGATTTTTTCCTTTCCTCTGCCGACGACAGAGCAGCGTATATTTTGTTCCATCGAATACAATTTTCTTTGATGTAGATTTTTAAAAAGGATACAAATGGCACGAGAGGGACAAAGAATTTTAAGGTCTGATAAATCGATAACAAAAGTTGGACGAATTACACGTGTTCGGTCGCGACCTTCGAATTTCTCCTCGTTTTTCTACAGTTTCCATCTACCGGCCTTCTGGTCACGATACGTCTTACTTTTCGAGGGTTCACGGTGACTACACTTTCGTTTTACTTTCTTTATCAACCGCGTCTCGAACGTCGTCGTCTGACTCTCTGAGCGAGTCTGATATATTTCCTTTTGCGGTCCCTGGGCAGCGCGCACCATTTCCTGCCCGCCTCGCGGGCCACTTGAGTTACGCGTTTTCTTCCGGAGCTTTTGAACCACATTTCTAAATAGAATATGAGGAAAGGGTTGCTCGAACGGATCAATCTTCGCCTCCTGCGTTTGGGCTTGCAGATACACTTCGACTTGCGGCGACGTCTCCTCTTCGGGCGAGGTCCGCATCCCCTGATCTTTGATCTGCTCCTCTTCCTCCGGCGAGGCCCGCATCCCCTGATCTTTGATCTCTCGGTCACTTCACCGACCGTGCTGGGGTTAAATTCCTGTTGAGTGTCTTGTTGCTTCAGGTTTCTATAAATAGAACGATCAGCGTTGCTACCTTTTCGAAATCCTCTTTGCCACCAGGCATTTATATAAGATGTTTAAACTTCCTCGAAGAGGAAAATTAATAGTTCTTGGCGATTATATAGTTTGTGCAAACAATGGAATTGCTAATTTCGAACCAAAGAGAGTTTGGAACCTTTTCCTACGTTTGGGATCGTAAAAGTTTCAAGGCCTTCGAGGAAATTACAAACACCGTAAACCGGTGAGCTTCGCAGGTGGGCGCGGTGAAAAACAGTTATTGCTTGTTACGTGTATAATCCATCACGAAGAGGAACGAGACGAATTGTTCCCTAATAAAATTATACGATATCGCGATCTCCGTTCCTCCTCTTGATTAAAAGATGTTAAACCGGCATAAACGACATTCGTGACTCGGAAACATGACGCGGTATCGATCCTCTAATTTCCTGTTGTTCGATGGAATGCAAAATGTTGACGGAAAACTGCAGAAAAGAAATTTGGCGAAACGTGTTCGGGACGATCAGCGTGCCACGAATCGATTATTAGATGCTAATATATCGACCAGTTAATCCGTTGACCCTGTGAGGTTAAACTCGGAACACGTATTCGATTCCATGTTCGTAAAGTTGTAGAAAAACGTGACTCGATAAACTTCGATCGAAAACAATCTATTAAGGGTAGAACGATCGCTCTCGTTCGCTGCGAGAACATTTCGTTTCCGAATTAGTTTTTAAGAGCGGCACTTATGGGATTACACGAGCCTCACCTGTCTTCCGTCGGATTTTCGTAATTGAACGTTTCTTCCATGTTCGGTGGTTGTGTTTTGATGTTACTTCACTTGAAAATTTGATATTTGTGTAAAACCTAAACTGCTGCAATGGCTGAAAACATTTGAAGCGTTCGTCGATCAGTTCACACGTGAGGATTAATCGATTGAGTCGATTCGAATCTAGCGTCACTTCGGATATCTTTTATACTTTATATTATGCTATCGTTATTGAGGAATCATCTAAAATAATTTTAAATAGTTCTCGATTTAAGAGTTCTCGCATTAAACGCACGAGCACGTGTAATTTTTGCCGTGAAGCGGCAAAGATGTTCGAGGGTAGAAACGTAGACACCTCGAGGCAGACTAGAAAAATTGTGTCGGTGGTTCGCTGCTCTGTAATGATCATTAATTAAGTCAACAACCGTTGGCATCGTACGGCGCCACTCAAAATTATCGTCCACTTTCGCGTAGCGCTTGCACTCGTTTCTTTCGAGCAGCGAGCATTACGACAGTGGTAATTAAAATTACAATTAATTGCTCGTTCAAATCATCCGTACCTTTTTTTACCGTACCGTGTTGCTTCCCGTCGTTCTTCTTTAATGAGCGTGATGGCGGTTAATTTTAGCGATCGACGTTGCATTGTCCCATATGATCAATACTAGTACATATAGGTATTGCTCTTCATTAAAGATTTCATATTGAAAAGCAGACGTTTGAGTGAACAACGTTCGAGTGTTCGAATGCAAAGAAAGCGCCATTAACGTTGCGAAACGATTGACAGGGATTTCATATAAAAGCCTGTAATTGACAACGCGAGGTGCTTGAGAAGCTTTCAGAATTAACGGTAGTGAGAACGTATCGTTGCTAAAAGATTAACGTAATGCACAGTACTTATTGCGTATTCCGAAATTCCGAGATTCCTGAATATATAGAGCTTCAAATTCCATTATACAATCTATTACAAATTGAGCTTTGGCAATCAGCGTCATTGAAACAGCCGATGGAATGCAATGCATGCGACAGTTGCGGCGAAAGTAAATGTATAGAATAGCAGCTTAGGGTTCGATTGATTAATCTGTTACAAAGTGACGACAGAATGTCACTCAGCAAAATCCATTTATAAAGCAACAAATAATCAACGAATTCAGATAATCGATATACAATATGTCATTTTATTTTACACGAGCGAGTTATAAATAATGAAAAAATGTTTCGGGTCAAAGTTGTGCGGTTCGACCTTGCGACGACCTTCATTGTTACAATATTTTAGTATTGTCAGCAAATATTGAGGACACTGAAATATTGACAGTGCACCGAGGTCTCCGTGACACGAACAATATGGCGCATACAAATTTTAGTAACCGGAAATCGAGCTCGTTTCAAGGTTCGAAATAGTGAACGTTTTCTAGAAATTTTGGCGGACGTAAACGGCACACAGATGAGTTTCGCGTGCGTTTTGGTCTAACCCGGTAACATGTTATGCTAATTTGCCCTCGTACGGTGCGCTACTTATGCGTCACGCGTGTGGTCGAAAAGGAACGCATGCAACGTTTATCCACGCGAAAAGTATGCAAACGTAATAGAACGGAACGGCCGTTTCGCGGTGGCGGTGTGAATTGTAAATGATGAAAAATGACACGGAATTTTGAGCGATACGCGACACGACAGCTACCAACGATAGAAATAACCTTGTTACGCTACTCCGTTCACCATCGATTCTTATCACGCTCGTGATCGTGTAATCGCGTTAACCCCTCGTTAGTGATTATATCCGCGACGCGACGAAATAGACACTTTTGAAATAATTCAACTATAATTTATCTTCGAATATTTACTCTTTTCTTTGCGCAGACTAGTATCACGACAAGGAATTAATCTTCTATGCAAAAAATATGCAGGGAGTTTACAAAATAATGTTGCAGATTAAATAAAAATGACCCTGTTATTATTTTGAAAATCGCGTGATCGAGAGAAACGTGACTCATGGCCAAAGTTGTAAACTGTCTCTTAAGTAACATCCAAGATGTGCGTAGTAAAAACAATAGCGAAACGTTGAAAAGCGTTTCCCGGTATGTTTGCGGGAACATGGTTCATGCATTCCTGGTGCGGTCCAAATCGGTTCTGGCAACGTGTGTAGCATCTGCTGTTTGGCACATGTACTTCAACGTTTCGCAAGGATCCTCGTACTTCCAACGTATCAATGAATCGTTTTTTCAACGAAACGCCCACCGACCTCTTTCCATCTCAATCCTTTACCAAGGATAATTATTAAAATTACAGGAGGACATGGTGTGTCTCTCCTGCACCGCAACTGGTGAAAGAGTTTGCCTCGCGGCTGAAGGTTTTGGTAATCGACACTGCTTTCTCGAAAACATCGCAGATAAGGTAATTCGAATAAATATTAACGATTTAAGTCTTGATATGGGTCACTGCTGGCACAAGTTTCCCCGTAATGAGTGATTGTAGTGCTAAATCTTTCTCGGCTTTTTTGAAATGTTTAACGGCTGACCCAGTTTGCGTTCGGAGGGTTAACGGTTTGAGTGCCACTTTAAATCAATCCAAATTTCCACTGAAGTTAATTTTATGCGGGAATAGACTCTCCTTATGGTTCAAATTTTCATGTACATTTTTATACCGAATCGTGGGTTCCGAGAATATTACAGGAGCTCTTATAACTGCATGGTAAATCGCCACGTGTTGAATATCTACATGTTATATCAGCATAACTTCCTCGAGTTCATCTGTGGCGCTTTGAATTTCATGCATTGAATTGTCACGCCTTGCATTGCTTCCACTATCGTGGAAATCCGAGAAAATCAATGTAATATTGGTCAATTGTGAATTTGTATACTATAAAGAAAGTCTACTCTTTCTTACAAAAATTTGTGTGCCTTCTATGGACCTTGTGGCACTCAATAAAGCGAACAAACAAGGTTATAAAGTTGACCAGAAGAAACGATTTTAATTCTGAACTTTTCGCGGTTGCAGAATATTCCACCGGATCTGTCGCAATGCGTATTCGTAATAGAACAAGCTCTCTCGGTGAGAGCTTTACAAGAGTTGGTTACTGCTGCTGGTTCCGAGACGGTAACGTACCACCCCTTTATTAATTTACATCGTACAAAATATTTTCATCGAACTCCACACCGGTAAAGAAAAGCTTCGTGAAACATAATCATTTTGAAATCATTTTATCGAAACAATGCTGCTTTTTTCCTGTGCAGACGTTCTCGTCTTTGTATTTTTCTCTCCGTTAACAGAAAAGACATAACTTGCATTTTTTAACGCGTTACAAATCAGACTCTCCTCCTCTGCATCGTGCGTGAATCGATCGTTCGACTGCATAGGAGTGGGCCATAAAATTTGTCTGTTTTCGTGTATCGAATGCAAAAGGCTGTCGTCTTTTTTTCTCTGTACATACAAACGTGTATCCACTAAAACCGAACGATGCACTTAGAAAGTAGACTCGCGGTTTTTGACCTGGTCTGAAGAGATCACGTTTTTTAAAAGTCGAAAGAAACGGAAAGGAATTTTCTGAATGCATCCGCACGTACCCTTGTCCAAATAATTGTGGCATGCGTCCATGTAGTCGCGTAACAAAATTGTCTTCTCGTTTATTCGTATTGTTTTCGTCCCCTTATGTTGTCCGATTTTTGTTCTCTTTTTGGTTGCGCACTGACGCGTCGCAATCGAAACATCGCAAACCGAAAAATCATCTAAACGAATCACACTTGACCTATCCTCGAAAGACATCGTAGACGTGTTTCGTCACTTTACTATCATTCTCTCTTGTCTCTCTACTCTACATTCGTGTTTCGCTAGAAGACGATTTACAACTCTTATGTTTCTGTTTGCAGCAGCAAGAAACTGTAGTAAGTATACCTTGTTATCACTTCAGGACACTGTTTATATTCAAGCTTTTGAGGGTAACGTCGTTTGTTTTCCATTCTTTGCTTCTTTACCACGTTTCTGTTATGTTGTGCTTTTCACCCTAACTCATTTTGCATCGTTTGAAGTCGCGATTTCTTCAAGCAAATATTGCTCTAAGTAGTCTCGGAAGGTAAATTGTTATAATTGCCTACGTTCTAAGTTTAGCTGGCCTTGACTACGACGGGATACAGGCGCTTCCGTGATAATGACCTGGCAAAATAAATGGATAAATCCGCTTCTGATGCAAATGGGTTAACACTGACACACACACTTTCGCTTGTATTTGTATGACATCACGACTGCATTTACGGCTGCGTTTCTTTTACGTTCACATTCGATTAATCCTTCTGTGAGCAACCGAAACTGTGACGACTTTAATTTAACAAAGAGCCTTCCTGGATTTTTCATTCAGGATTCTTTACAATTTTCCTGTATTTCATTGCATACAATTTTATCGGGCTGTCCACAGAAGGCTAACAAGTAACCGTTCGTTAACGCAATCTTTCTACAGGCATGTAATACACATTTATTGTTGCTATGTTGCAATCGTTGTTTATGGCCTCCTCTTATCAGTATGCTTGTTCACTTGTTCTTTTCTTTTTTTCATTTATCTTTCGTTTTAGAAGTACGTCAGGCGAGACATATTCCCCCACAGTTTGTCTTTAATATTTGTCGCAATTTTAGGGAAAAGGTACAGGATCCGGACACAGAACGTTACTTTACGGTAACGCTATTCTGTTGAGGCATCAGAACAGCGACATGGTAAGTCATCGGATATCTGCGTTTCTACGTGCTCGAATAATAATTGCACTTCCCCGCAGTATTTGGCGTGTTTATCGACCAGCTCATCCAACGACAAGTTGGCTTTCGACGTGGGTCTGCAACAGCATTCTCAAGGTTTGCCGATGAAATACAATTTAATTAGAACTAATACCTGAATGGATATGATCATCTCACGTGTTCGATAGGGGAGGCTTGCTGGTGGACGGTTCATCCTGCATCGAAACAGAGATCGGAGGGTGAGAAGGTTCGAGTCGGTGACGATCTTATCTTGGTATCTGTAGCCACTGAAAGATACTTGGTAAGCAGATCGATGAAAATAATAACGATAAAATCCGTGCACCTTGCGTAATCGATTCTCTTACAGCACACCACGAAAGAAAACGACTTGTCGGTAGTGAACGCCTCGTTTCACGTAACACACTGGTCAGTGCAACCCTACGGTACTGGAATTAGTCGAATGAAATACGTCGGTTATGTATTCGGCGGAGATGTACTGCGATTTTTCCACGGTGGCGACGAATGCCTCACTATACCGTCCACGTGGAGCACGGCGCCAAGTCAAAAGTAAATCTTAATCTTGTCAAAATCTAGCTGACTTTTCAACGATACGTGGTTGTTTTCATTGCTCATCGAGATAATCGTTCTTACCGATAATTCGATTACGGGCTAGAGTAACTCGACAGGGCTTCAGGTATTTAATACGCTACTTACAGTATAGTGATCTACGAGGGTGGCAGCGTAATGAGTCAGGCGCGTTCATTATGGAGGCTGGAATTAGCTAGGACAAAATGGGCTGGCGGATTTATCAACTGGCTGCACCCGATGAGGATCAGACACTTGACCACGGGACGTTACCTTGGCGTGAAAGAGAACAATGAACTGTACCTGGTCGATAGGTAAGCACTGGTTAATAGAAAAGTTCAAAGGTCAAATCGTGACGTTAAATTCGTTTGCTGAAGGAACGAGGCAACGATCGAGACGTCAACGTTCTGGCTACGACAAGAGAAAGATGACCAGAAAATCATTCTCGAAGACAAGGACCTCGAAGTTATCGGTATGCCAATTATCAAGTACGGTGACTCCACCGTCATCATGCAACATGCCACCACTTGTCTCTGGGTCTCGTATAAAGTACGGACATCTTTTCATTTTGAAATATTCTCAAAGGTTGTCAAGTCGATATTAAATTTTAATGATCTTGACGCAGTCGTACGAAACGAAGAAGAAGGGCGTAGGTAAAGTAGAAGAGAAACAAGCGGTCCTGCACGAGGAAGGTAAAATGGACGACGGTCTGGACTTCTCCCGCTCGCAAGAGGAAGAATCGCGCACAGCTCGCGTGATTCGAAAGTGTAGCAGTTTGTTCACCCAATTCATCACGTGAGTGTCTATCGATCATACCTGACGGATTCGTTCACATTAAAACATGAAATTAAAAATGGTAGAGGCTTGGATGGAACCGTACAGAGCCGTTACAAACCGAATGATAAATTAACGTGGACAAGCAGATCGCTAAAAGGACCGAATATGTTTTAGAGGCCTAGAGACGCTGCAAGTAGATAGAAGAGCGTCTATGTTCTTCCAAAATGTGAATCTGAACGAAATGGTGATGTGTCTGGAAGACTTGATTAATTATTTTGCTCAGCCTGAAGACGACATGGGTAAGTAGACATCTTAATGAATTTAATTACGATTTAAAGGAGGAATATTACAAGGGCTGGTGAATTGCAGAACACGAGGAGAAACAAAATAGATTCCGAGCTCTGAGAAATCGTCAGGATCTGTTCCAAGAGGAAGGCATACTGAATCTGATCCTGGAGGCCATCGACAAGATTAACGTCATCACCTCGCAAGGGTTTCTGGTGGCACTTTCGGGGGACGAGAGCGGCCAAGCGTGGGACCAAATTTCCGGATACTTGTATCAATTATTGGCAGCCATCATTAAAGGAAACCATACCAACTGCGCGCAATTCGCTAACAGCAATCGACTGAATTGGCTGTTCAGTCGATTGGGTTCGCAAGCTTCCAGCGAAGGCACCGGAATGTTGGATGTACTTCATTGCGTGCTCATTGATTCTCCCGAAGCTTTAAACATGATGAGAGTAAGTGCAAACTTAATTAAAACACCAGACTCTCGTGGGACCGTTAACGAGATGCTTTCTCTTTACAGGACGAACACATTAAAGTCATAATTTCGTTGCTGGAGAAACACGGGAGGGACCCGAAAGTTTTGGACGTTCTCTGCTCACTTTGCGTGGGTAACGGCGTGGCGGTTCGTTCTTCGCAGAACAACATCTGCGACTTCCTGCTGCCTGGCAAGAACCTTCTACTTCAGACGCAGCTAGTCGACCACGTTGCGAGTGTCAGGCCGAATATATTCGTCGGTAGAGTCGAAGGTTCCGCGCTTTATCAGAAGTGGTACTTCGAAGTCACCGTTGACCACATCGAGCAAACGACTCACATGATGCCTCACTTGAGGATCGGTTGGGCGAACACTGCAGGGTACGTTGAGCATTGATGTACCCTTTCCTTTTCCAATAATCACAATTTACCTTTCTCGAATAGATACATGCCGTACCCCGGTGGTGGTGAGAAATGGGGAGGGAACGGTGTTGGCGACGACCTCTACTCGTTCGGTTTCGACGGTGCATTTCTGTGGACAGGTGGCAGGAAGACCCAAGTGGTCCACAACGCTACGGAACCATACATCAGGAAGAGCGACGTGATCGGCTGTGCGTTGGACCTGACAGTACCCATCATAACGTTCACATTCAACGGTGCACCCATCATGGGATCCTTCAGGAACTTCAATCTGGACGGCATGTTTTTTCCCGCGATCAGCTGTTCTTCCAAACTGTCCTGCAGATTCCTCCTAGGAGGAGATCACGGTCGCCTCAAGTTCCAGCCACCCGAAGAGTTCTCTCCCTTGGTGGAGAGTTTGTTGCCTCATCAGATTCTGTCCCTGGACCCGTGCTTCTACTTCGGGAACATGAACAAAGTGGTCCTTGCGGGACCATGGCTGGTCGAAGACGACACCGCCTTCGTTCCTGCGCCAGTCGACACGTCCATGATCAATCTACCGTCCTACGTCGAGCAAATTCGAGACAAACTAGCCGAGAACATTCACGAGATGTGGGCAATGAACAAGATCGAGGCTGGCTGGATCTACGGCGAACACAGAGACGATCTGAGGAAGATCCACCCGTGTATCGTTCAGTTCGAGAGACTGCCCGCTGCGGAGAAACGTTACGACACGCAACTAGCTGTGCAGACGTTGAAGACTATTTTGGCTCTCGGTTATTACATCACCATGGACAAACCACCGTCCAGGATCAAGACCCTGAGGTTGCCCAACGAACCGTTTCTACAGAGCAGTGGATATAAACCGGCGCCACTTGACCTCAGCGCCATCACGCTTACCCCAAAGATGGAGGAACTGGTGGACCAACTGGCGGAGAACACCCACAACTTGTGGGCCAAGGAGAGAATCAGCCAGGGCTGGACTTATGGACTGAACGAGGATTCCGAGATGAGACGCAGCCCGCACTTGGTACCTTATCCGAAAGTCGATGAAGCCATCAAGAAAGCTAATCGCGATACAGCCAGTGAGACTGTGAGGACACTCTTGGTTTATGGATACATGCTGGAACCACCTACTGGAGAACAACACGAGGGTAACTATTCTATAGCAAGAGTGCATTGTAAAATTATTCTGACGCATCACTGAATCTTTTAGCTTTGCTGTTGGAGGCGAGCAGGCTACGACAGTTATCCTTCAGGACCTACCGCGTTGAGAAGCATTATGCAGTCAGCAGTGGAAAATGGTACTTCGAGTTCGAGGTGCTAACTGCTGGTCCCATGCGAGTTGGATGGGCGAAGGCGGATTGCATGCCGGGCAGCATGTTGGGGAGCGACGAAAGCACTTGGGCCTTCGATGGTTACAATGTAAGTCACTATCCATAAAACGTTTTAATCTTTATACCGGAGTGTTTGCGTGAGAAACAAATTTCGTGCAACGAATCATTTATTTCAGACAAGTTATTGATCGACTGTGTCGACGGTAAGATTGAAAGGACATTAGTAGAGAATGTCCAATTTCAGAAAAATGAACTTCTCTATCTTTTGTACATTCTTAATCAAAATGCTACATCTTCACGGTGGTAAAGGATCGAGTAAGTGTAAAGTAGTTGACCCAATTTAATTACTGTACAGTTACACGATGGTCTACTACGGTAAAGATGAAATCGATATGGCATTTTGATTAAGCGTGCAAGGTTGGTAAATTGATTTCTAATCGCGTCGTTGCCCAATATGAAAGGTCAGAAATAATTGATACCCATCGTGAATGTCAGGTAACTAAAGTACACGCCGGTAGCCACGAGTCATTTGGTCACAGATATCAAGTGGGCGACATAGTTGGATGTTTCATTGACGTCGCAGACCGAACTATCAGTAAGAGTCCAGTTATCCAATAGCCGATCTATAGAGGTCCACTATACTTTTGAGTTTTTCTCGCCACTACTGTTGTCTTTGTCTCTATATGTTCCTTTACATGTTTTCTTGGTTGTTTCTTTTCTTTTTTCTCTGCGTTTCCTTGTCCCAAGGTCGAACGAAATCGATGGAAATTTCAAAAGGTGTGGCTTGACCTTGTTATCGATCGCGACGAGATCATTTCTCACGAACAATTGTACAGCGTAGAAAAAAACGCGTAGCGATCTCTCGCTACGTTTCCCTTAGTTCTGGAACATCACCCACGCACGAATATCGATGTCGAATTTGTATCGTTAGGTAGTTACCACGGATCGCGTAGAATCACGAAGTATATGTTGAATTGGTGAAATTTTATTTTAAAGGAGGAAAAAGTATACTCGGGCACAGCCGAGACATTTGGCAAACAATGGCAGGTTGGAGACGTTGTCGGGGTTTTCCTGGATCTAATTGACCGAACGATTAGTAAGACGGAATCTTTAAGCGAACGCTTCAGCTGCCATTTGATTACAAGCTATTATGTACACATAGAATTTGATCCAAGAGATAGATTACTGGATACAGAAATTGCGAACGCAGATCCAAAATCAGATTGATCGATACGGATAGACGAGAAATTCTTTCTTTCTCTTTTTTTTAGACCAATTAGATTTCCCCCAAGTAATTTACATTTATCGTCGCGTCATAATTTGTACAGTCGATGCGAGTGTTGTTTTGCTTGATCATCAATTTTTGCAAGAGAGGAAAATCTACTGTGATAATCGCTTTTGCAAAACAAGCAAGTATTCGCTGTTATAAATTATACTTTCTCTGTTATATCACCGCAGCAACGCTTTTATGTACATGTGTTGAAGTTTCGTCGCACAATCAACCTACATATATGGTGTCCTGTTAATAAAATCGCAGTGGTATCATCTATAGTACATTTTTCTTTTGTTTTTTTCGTATCCAGTATTCTACTCGGTGTTTTGCTGTCAGCGGCAACGATGCTTTCACTATTCATGTAATTCATATCTATTAATCATTAACCAAAAGTTTCGAAATTACTGCAAGATTGTTCAGAATTTCATTCGGAGTAACAACGAATGGATTTGAGGAAACGCTCTCGATGCACTTTCCTACGAATCTTTTTTCTTACTTTTTTTTTAATTCGAATTCTTAGAAGCAGAATCACTTTTATTTTTTAACGTTCTATACCACTCTGTCGCTATCGTATGCATGCAAGTTTCACCGAAATAATTTTCGCACCCGCTTTTGCGTAGTTGTACATAATTGTATTTATATGTCTAACTAGATAGTTGCAGTTGATTGTACATTGCTTCGGTATCTTGTCACTGAATTTTCAAACTTTTAACTAAAATAATCACCTGCCCTTAATGTTTGCAATTTGAAAAGTATCTTTGTTTCTTAAATCGTACTCTTGCTAGTAATATTTACGAGAAATATCATTATCCAGGCTTTTCTCTGAACGGAGAACTGTTGATGGATGCACTCGGTGGTGAAACATCGTTCGCGGACGTGCAAGGGGACTGTTTTGTCCCAGCTTTTACGCTTGGGGTCGGGCAAAGGGCAAAACTAACGTTCGGTCAGGACGTGAACACCCTGAAATTCTTCACAACCTGCGGTTTGCAAGAAGGATACGAGCCCTTTTGCGTGTACGTAAAGGGATCTTTGGATCAATATTTCTTACGCCTTAAGATATTAATAACAAATATTATCTCAGGAACATGAACCGACTGGTCACGTATTGGTACACCAAGGATCAACCCATCTTCGAGAACACCGACGACATGGCTGACACGAGGATCGACGTGGCCAGAATTCCAGCTGGTTCCGACACTCCACCCTGCCTGAAGATCTCTCACAACACCTTTGAGACCATGGAGAAGGCAAACTGGGAGTTTCTGCGACTATCTCTGCCCGTTATCTGCCAGAGCACTTTCGTGTCCGAGAGCGAGAAGCTGCGAAGATGGCAGGAAATCAAGATGAGACAGAGCAAGCTGTTGTCAGAACAAGTGGAGCAAGCTCAGCAGGCTGCACCCTCTGCTCACATGGAGCAGATCATGAAGTCTGGTTTCAGCATGAGCGACATCAAAGGTACTTAGCTAAATTAACATTAGAGCGAAGATGGCAGCGATTAACCTTGAATTTCATTGACTACAGGATTGCAGAGGAACTATTCGGAAGACGCAGTCGAAGCTGACGAGATGATGAAAGAATCGCCGCTACCTATGCAAAGGAACAAGCCCGCGAGACCACCCAGAAAGGGATCCGTTTACGGATCTCGTGGAGGCAATATGGAGAACGCGATCAGCGAGGTAGATATGAACGGATATGGAGAGATGAACGGCGACGTCAAAGACGACAAGAAGAAGCGTGGGCGTTCGCCGTTCCGGTTAGTATAACTGCAAATCCATTTATATAGATGAACAAACTCTGATATTTAATCTTGTTAACTTAGCAAGGAAACAGAGGATGTTCCGTAAGTTGCATCAACGAACCCTCTTGAATTTCCATCCTAGTTAATATTTGCGTCTGTTCAATAAAATAAGTTTTCGAATAAATTTGCAGGTTCTTCTCGCGAAAAGCGAAGTCTCCGGACGCGAAATCGAAAACGCCCGAACCGCCTGTGCGATCTGACGTGTCCGACAAGAGCACCAAAACTCTACCGATGAACAAAGCAAGTAGTCGGCCTCCCCAAGTTCGCATATCAAACGTAAAATCATTTATTTTATTTATTTATTTATTCATCGTTATCCAACCATAGTGAATCGTTATTCTCTCTCGTTCAACAGCATCGAGTGACTAAATATTTTTCCACAGACGGACTTGAAGGTGGTGCCTCCGCAAATTCCGGAACGCAACGCGCCAAAGGCAATGTCGGTTCTCAGCGGATCCGGGGTTGAGTCGATTGGAAACGAGATATACGACACAGAATGCTTGAAGCTGATGAACGAATACTTCTACGGAGTTCGGATCTTCCCCGGACAGGATCCTACGCACGTTTACGTTGGCTGGGTCACTTCTCAATACCACTTGCACACCAAGGACTTCAATTTGTCGCGCGTGAGGAAGGCATCTGTCGTCATCACCGACGATTACGAACGCCCAGTAGAACAGTACGTTCGAACCCATTCGAAAATTTTAGGAAACGCTCAAAATTTGAGTTAATGATTTGATTGTAGGGTCGATAGACAGAGCTGCTACATGGTGAGAGCGGACGAGCTGTACAACGAGGTAACGCAGGATGCATCGGGTAAAGGTGCGTCTCAAGGAATGTTCGTCGGTTGTTTCGTAGACACTGCGACTGGTTGGGTCTCGTTCACCTGCGAGGGCAAGGAGACCAGCCACAAATTCAGGATGGAACCAGACACCAAATTGTTCCCCGCCATCTTCGTGGAAGCCACCAGCAAAGAGATCCTTCAGATCGAACTCGGAAGAACCTCCACCACCTTACCGTTGTCCGCTGCAGTCTTACAAAATTCAGAACGTCACGTTATACCGCAATTTCCGCCTAGATTGAAGGTGCAGTGTTTGAAGCCTCACCAGTGGGCGAGAGTTCCCAATCAGTCGCTGCAGGTGCATGCTTTGAAGCTGTCCGACATCAGAGGGTGGTCAATGCTGTGCGAGGACGCCATTTCTATGCTGGCTTTGCACATTCCTGAAGAGGACAGGTGTATCGATATTTTGGAGCTTATCGAAATGGACAAACTGCTCAGGTATGTTAGCGATCTGCTACTTGAACAGTTTACATGCGAGACTTCGGAATGACTTCATGACTAAATGATCAAACTTTCACAGCTTCCACGCGCACACTTTGACTCTGTACGCAGCTCTGTGCTACCAGTCAAATTACAGAGCAGCACATGCTCTCTGTCAGCACGTCGATCAGAAACAATTACTATACGCGATTCGAGCGGAATACATGTCCGGGCCCCTACGACAAGGATTCTACGACTTGCTAATAGCTTTGCATCTCGAGTCGCACGCGACCACGATGGAAGTATGCAAGAACGAATACATCATTCCTTTAGGTAAATATCTAGCACCTATATCTGACACCTTCATATCAGCTACCTTCACCTATCTTCAGGAGTTACGTAACGTATATAATTTTTGCAGGTCAAGAACTAAAGGACCTGTACGAAGACGAAGAAATGAGGCACAGCCTCAGGTACCTAGAAACCGAGTCCGTTCGTCCCCAAATGAAAATGACGGATATCAGGTAAGTAGTTATCACTGAAAACAGCACATGAACACGATAATCAAAACTAATGGTCGACATCAAGGGAAATTCCTTCTAGCGATCAGACGATCGAGAACATAAGGAGCCTCTACAGTCCCCACTTTCCTCTGGACGTGGTGAGGGATTACGTGATGATGGCCTTGAACGAGGCTGTCGAAGTCAATCAAGTTCACAATCGAGATCCGATCGGTGGCAGCAACGAGAATCTCTTCTTGTATGTAATATTATGAATGCACGTGCACGCCTGGGCTGCTCTGCGCTCTTTGTGTCTTCGTCAACGATAATGCGAAAGAAAGAAGAAGAATGCTAACAGGATACTTTGCATCGCTTGCTACTGCATCCTTCGAACCCTTTCTAAGTTATGTACTTACACAATTGTTTATTACAGGCCACTTTTGAAGCTGGTAGATAGACTACTGCTGGTGGGAATGTTGAGGAACGAGGATATCATGAAGCTTCTTATCATGATTCATCCGGAGACGTGGGATCCGACGTTTGACAAAGGTAGTTGATTTTTATTAACGTGTTCATCATCAACTATCAATGACACAAATCTGATTTGCAGAAGGGAAAGACGAGCACAAGAAGGGATTACTTCACATGAAAATGGCAGAAGGAGCGAAACTACAAATGTGCTATCTTCTTCATCATCTGAACGACATCCAGCTTCGACATCGCGTGGAATCGATCATCGCCTTCAGCCACGACTTCGTCGGTGATCTGCAGTCCGATCAACTTCGTCGTTACATAGAAATTAAGCAGTCCGATCTGCCATCGGCTGTGGCAGCGAAGAAGACTAGGGAGTT
The DNA here is from genome assembly GCA_963576845.1 of Megachile leachella. NCBI lineage: Eukaryota > Metazoa > Arthropoda > Insecta > Hymenoptera > Megachilidae > Megachile > Megachile leachella. Next base: position 2,109,705 of record OY756256.1, read on the forward strand.
CAGGTGTCCACCTCGGGAGCAGATGAACGCGATTTTGAGCTTCAAGAACATGGAGGCTGCAGATGATCCAGAGAACATCCCTTGCGGAGAGGATCTGATAAACAGAATGAACGAGTTCCACAACAATCTTATGTCCTACGTGTCCTTGCACGCTCTTCAGGAAGCTGCCGATGCAGAGAACGAACCTGTGGAGGAAGTTCAGAAACCTGGCGCCATGAAGAGGCTGTTCAACTTCATCAACGCGGTGAAAGAGTTGGAGGAGGAACCGAAACCAGAACCTGAACCACAGAGAAAGACTCCAGAAGGTAAAATTGTGTTCTAATGTGTCTATATATTTGCAAATACCATCTAGACTTACAAAATTCTTTTTTCGCAGAGGTGTTCCGCAAAGTCCTCATAAAAACCATCGTCAGCTGGGCCGAAGAGTCGCAGATCGAAACACCAAAGTTGGTTCGAGAGATGTTCAGCCTTCTAGTTCGTCAGTACGACACCGTTGGCGAACTAATTCGAGCTCTGGAGAAGACGTACGTGATCAACAGCAAGACCAAGGATGACGTCGCCCTGATGTGGGTCGGTCTCAGCCAGATCCGTGCCTTACTACCCGTGCAGATGTCCCAAGAAGAGGAGGAACTGGTCAGAGAAAGGCTCTGGAAGCTCGTGAACAATCACACGTTCTTCCAACATCCAGACTTGATCAGAGTACTCAGGATCCACGAGAACGTGATGGCAATTATGATGAACACGCTAGGCAGACGAGCACAGGCACAATCCGACGCTCAAACTCAGCCTCAAACCACCGAGGGCGAACCAGCATCCAAAGAGAAAGACACCTCTCACGAGATGGTCGTAGCCTGCTGTAGATTCTTGTGTTACTTCTGTCGCACATCCAGACAGAATCAGAAGGCCATGTTCGATCACTTCGATTTCTTATTGGAGAACAGTAACATCCTACTGTCGAGACCATCTTTGAGAGGCTCGACGCCTCTAGACGTGGCGTACTCATCTCTCATGGAGAACACGGAGCTAGCTCTGGCTCTGAGAGAACACTACCTCGAAAAGATTGCGATTTATCTCTCTCGTTGCGGTTTGCAGTCGAACTCCGAACTGGTGGAGAAAGGATATCCTGACCTGGGGTGGGACCCGGTGGAGGGTGAACGATACTTGGACTTCTTGAGATTCTGCGTTTGGGTGAACGGTAATTTCTTTTATAAGAGTTTTTAGTTCGTGTTAATAATCAGTGTAATTTCAGGCGAGAGTGTGGAGGAGAATGCTAACTTGGTGATAAGATTGCTGATCAGAAGACCGGAGTGTTTGGGACCTGCGCTTCGAGGAGAGGGTGAAGGATTACTCAGAGCGATTATAGACGCCAACAAGATGTCCGAACGAATTGCTGACCGACGACAAGTATGAACCGAATATATAATTTTCCATTCTCGGAAAATACTCGTCTATACTCGAGTATTAATTATTCAACAGGTGCACGACGAAGCCGAGGGTACAGCGAGCGTGATGCAGTTCGAGCACCCCCTTCCGGAATCAGACGACGACGAGGACTACATAGACACTGGAGCTGCGATCTTGAACTTCTATTGCACCCTGGTAGATCTGCTAGGTCGTTGCGCTCCAGATTCTTCCGTCATCGAGCAAGGTAAGTGACATCGACACCATCGACCGCGATTTCATTTCTTCTAAATATCTATCATCGCTCGATAAAAAACACACACTTTGTTGCTTGAACGAACAAAGCGAACACCCTCATCAACTTCATACCTCACAGTAATACACAGTAAATTGTAGCACAGACAGAACAAGGTTTATCTAATAAGAGTGTTTATTTTTTGACGAGCAACAGAGGCTTCTACAGAATCCGTTGGTAATATATACGAAATGAAACTATACTTTCTTTGTGATCAAAATTTCGTCGACTCGTCAGGTTGAAACGGAATGATACTTTCAGGGAAGAACGAGTCTCTGCGAGCGAGGGCCATTTTACGATCCCTGGTACCGTTGGATGATCTACAGGGTGTGTTGTCTTTGAGATTCACTCTGCTGAATCCAGCAGCTGGCGAAGAGAAACCGAAGAGCGACATGCCATCCGGTTTGATCCCAGGACACAAACAGAGCGTCGTGCTGTTTCTGGAACGAGTGTATGGCATCGAAACGAGGGAACTTTTCTTCAAGATACTCGAGGAAGCCTTCTTGCCTGATCTTAGAGCTGCCACGATGCTGGACAGAGTAAGCACATACTACATGGTTATACTGGAAATTATGGGAATCTTTGCAATTTTTTTCCTTGAATCAGAACGATGGCTACGAGTCTGACATGGCACTGGCGATGAATCGCTACATCGGTAACAGTATCCTGCCTCTACTGATCAAGCATTCCAAGTTCTACAACGAGGCAGACAACTATGCCAGTCTGCTCGACGCCACGCTGCACACTGTCTACAGATTGAGCAAGAACAGGATGCTGACGAAAGGTCAACGTGAAGCCGTGTCGGACTTCCTCGTGGCATTGACCAGGTAAGCACGACCGTCTACGACGTATCTATAAGATGATTAACGGAATCGTTTTGTTGCTTAACAAGAGACGTCCACGAGTTAAATGTCTCGTAAGTCCTTATTAACTACCTTAAACCGCTAATTCTGGCCTGTCGATAAATCGTAGTAATAATCGCTAATAAGTACGCTTATAAATTATGTTGGCAACTGAATTCGCGATTTTCCTATGTATTTTACTTTAAAAATTATTGTTCGTGTGAATGCGAATGTCGCGAATTCAGTTGTCGAATAGTATCACCATCATCATTCCGATAAATAGTTTTCCTTTAATCTGATTTTCTGTCTAGCCAAATGCAACCCAGCATGCTGTTAAAACTGCTCCGCAAACTGACCGTAGACGTGTCCAAGCTGTCCGAATACACGACCGTCGCTCTCAGGGTAAGTAATAAACTGAACAGCAAGTTTCTTTAGTGTTAATCGTATTCATGACTTTCTACAACAGCTGTTGACTCTGCACTACGATCGCTGCGCCAAATATTACGGATCAACCGGAGGACAAGGCGCGTACGGTGCATCGAGCGACGAAGAGAAACGTTTAACCATGGTGCTCTTCAGCAACATATTCGACTCGCTGTCCAAGATGGACTACGATCCAGAACTGTTCGGAAAAGCCTTGCCTTGTCTCACGGCCATTGGTTGCGCTTTACCACCTGATTATTCGTTGTCGAAGAACTACGACGACGAATGGTACGGTAGTAAATCTGCATCCACTCAGTCGCCAGACGGTCCCTACAACCCTCAACCGATCAACACCTCTAGGTATCGTAATGTACCTTCAGAAAGTTCATAAAATAATCTCTAAAAATATTAACGATTTTTCTATATTTTATGTAGCGTGGTACTCAACAACGATCTCAATCAGATAGTGCAGAAGTTCTCGGAGCATTATCACGACGCCTGGGCCAGTCGCAAGCAGGAGAATGGTTGGACTTTTGGTGAACAGTGGTCCGAGGTTAATAAGACCCATCCCAGGTTGAAACCTTATAATATGTTGAACGATTACGAGAGAGAACGCTATAAAGAGCCGGTCAGAGAGAGCTTGAAAGCCCTGTTAGCCATAGGATGGAGCGTCGAACACGCGGAAGTGGATGTGCCTTCTACGAATCGTAGTTCTATGAGAAGATCATCGAAAAGTCAGGTATGCTGGTGACAGTTTAAGATAAATCTGGTCCTACTCTATGATATGGTGATGTTTCAGGGTGATTCGGGAAATCCGTTCAACTACAATCCTCATCCAGTGGACATGACCAACCTGACGCTCAGCAGAGAAATGCAGAACATGGCCGAACGTCTGGCGGACAATGCACACGACATCTGGGCGAAGAAGAAGAAGGAAGAGCTAATTACTTGTGGTTTGTACTTCAAAACACCGACTGAGTCTAAAGTTAACAAGACAAGTTTAACTCTAACTTTTCAACAGGAGGGGGTATTCATCCACAATTGGTGCCATACGATTTGCTGACCGACAAGGAGAAACGGAAAGACCGCGAACGTTCCCAGGAATTCCTCAAGTATCTACAGTACCAGGGTTACAAGCTCCACAAGCCGAATCGAGGAGGAGAGTCCGAAGTAGCCACAGCTGGAGCCTCGGTGGAGTTACGATTCGCCTACTCGTTACTAGAGAAACTGATAGCGTACTTGGACAAGGCTACCATCAACATGAAGTTGCTGAAACCGTCCGATACATTCAGCAGACGAAACAGCTTCAAGACTTCGACGAGAGACATCAAATTCTTCAGCAAGGTTGTGCTACCGTTGATGGAGAAGTACTTCAGCACGCACAGGAACTATTTCATCGCTGTGGCCACCGCTACGAACAACATTGGAGCTGCGTCGTTGAAGGAGAAGGAAATGGTGGCAGCTCTCTTCTGCAAGTTGGCTAGCCTCCTCAGATCCAGGTTGGCCGCTTTCGGACCAGATGTGAGGATCACTGTACGTTGTCTTCAGGTACTCGTCAAAGGCATAGACGCAAAGAGCTTGGTGAAGAATTGCCCTGAGTTCATCAGGACTTCCATGTTGACCTTCTTCAATAACACTGCGGATGATCTGGGTCATACGATCTTGAATCTGCAAGAGGGAAAGTATAGTCATCTGAGAGGTACACATCTGAAAACCTCGACGTCGTTGTCGTACATCAACAGTGTGGTTCTACCAGTACTCACGGCTATGTTTGATCATCTGGCTGCGTGCGAGTATGGCAGCGACTTGTTACGTAAGCAAATAGTCAAACTAAATTTTTACACCGTTATACATCGTAATAAGCGTGAGTTAACTTTATACTCTCTTTGCAGTGGATGAAATTCAAGTGGCGTCCTACAAAATGCTGGCGTCTCTCTACACTCTCGGTGTGGACTCCACTCTGACGCACGACAGGAAGTACTTGAAGACAGAGATAGAACGTCACAAGCCTAACCTAGGCTCCTGTCTGGGTGCCTTCTCCAGTTGCTTCCCCGTAGCCTTCCTAGAGCCCCACCTGAACAAACACAATCAGTTTTCTCTATTAAATCGAATCGCTGACCATTCCTTAGAGGCGCAGGACATCATGACGAAAATGGAATCGAGCATGCCAACCCTGGAGACGATCTTAACAGAAGTCGATCAATTCGTAGAATCCGAAAAAACTTACAACGATGTTCCTCACGTTGTCGATGTAATTCTCCCTCTGCTCTGCTCCTACTTGCCCTTCTGGTGGGCTCAAGGGCCTGATAACGTGAACCCAACTGAAGGAACGTATGTCAGCATGGTCACCAGCGATCACATGAACCAGCTCCTGAAAAACGTTCTGAAGTTAATCAAGAAGAACATCGGTAACGAAAATGCTCCCTGGATGACGCGCATCGCAGCCTACACTCAACAGATCATTATTAACTCCTCGGAGGAACTACTGAAAGATCCCTTCTTGCCTTTGGCCGAACGAGTTAGAAAGCGTACAGATAACATGTTCCACAAGGAAGAATCTCTTCGTGGTTTCATCAAATCATCCACTGATGACACGTCGCAAGTCGAGGCGCAGATACAAGAGGACTGGCAACTTCTGGTTCGCGATATCTACTCGTTTTACCCTCTGTTGATCAAGTACGTTGATCTGCAGAGGAATCACTGGCTGCGAAACAACATTCCGGAAGCGGAGGATCTTTACAACCACGTGGCGGCGATATTCAACATCTGGTCCAAGTCACAGTACTTCTTGCGCGAGGAACAGAACTTCATTTCGGCGAACGAGATCGATAATATGGTGCTGATCATGCCCACTGCGACAAGGAGACCTACTACGATTTCGGATGGAACGGCACCTTCCGGAGGTGGCAAGGTTGGTACCAAAACTTGATGGTCCCTTGAGTATAGGAAACGTTCTACGAAATATTATCGTTCACAGAAAAAGAAGAAACATCGTGACAAGAAGAGAGACAAGGACAAAGAAGTTCAGGCGTCCTTGATGGTAGCCTGTCTGAAGAGACTGCTACCGGTCGGTCTGAACTTGTTCGCTGGTCGTGAACAGGAGTTGGTGCAACATTGCAAGGACAGGTTCCTGAAGAAGATGCCAGAATACGAGATCTCTGAATTTGCCAAAACCCAGTTAACCCTGCCAGACAAGATCGACCCAGCCGATGAAATGTCCTGGCAGCATTACCTGTATTCCAAGTTAGGTCAGAAGAAGGATTCGATGGAACCGGTGAAGGCGCAGCAGTTAGAGGACGTCGTTGCCAGGATCACCGACATGGCTAAAGTTCTTTACGGTTTACACATGGTAAGTAGAAGATTATCGTTGACCTTTAACCTTCCCAATTTCATCCTTATCCGAATAGTTTTGTACTTTGAATTCTTTCATTTAGCGAATTTATTTTCTCGAGTAGATAGATCATCCGCAACAGCAGAGCAAGGGTCAATATCGATCAGTGGTGTCGATACAACGTAAACGAGCTGTGATCGCTTGTTTCCGTCAAACTTCCCTACATTCCCTGCCCAGGTATCCCTTTTTGGTTTGATTGGCCTTAACAGTTGAGTTTGTTCGTTTATTTGCTCCTCACACCTTTGCTGCGTTTATAATTACAATTTTGCAAAGATAACGAAGTGATCGGTGATTTTGATGTTCACTATGAGAAAGCTTGCGTAAGAATGACACCGACTAACTATCGACGATGCTTCTGTAGTTATTTGTTAGTGATCTAACAACTATAGTTATGTGTGCATGCTGCTAAAAGGCAACGAAACCTCCACCATCTCGAGGTGGATGGAAGCGCGTGTTGTGTGCAGCGAGAAAAAGGGCAGCGATTGCATGTCTACGTAGCGAACCACTTTACAAGTTACGAAGGTAAAGCGATCGTTTCATTGCATGATCGTAACCTACTACAAATTCTAAATTCTCATTATCGATCTTCGTTTCAGGCATCGGGCTATAAACATCTTCGCACGAACGTACTACGAGCTCTGGTTGCAGGATGAGAATGTCGGTCAGGAAGTGATGATTGAAGACCTTACGGTAAATATTTAACTTCACGTTTCCCACCATTATTTTATATGGCTATGTATTTTATTTATGTCTCTTTGTTTTAAAGCAATCTTTCGAGGACGCCGAATTGAAGAAGATGGACAAAGACGAGGACGAGGGAAAGCCAGATCCCCTAACGCAACTTGTAACAACGTTCTGTCGCGGTGCCATGACAGAGCGATCTGGTGCTCTTCAGGAAGACCCGTTGTACATGAGCTACGCGCGAATTATATCGAAATCTTGTGGAGAAGAGGAGGAAGAAGGCGAGGACGAGGGCGGAGGCGGAGAGGAAGAAGGTGGTGCCTCGATCCACGTAAGTTCACTCTTGAGAAACTTGAAGCTTCTGTTAAAGAAACTCTTCAGGAGAATATAGTTCTTACGGAAAAATGGTGCAGCGTTTGAAACTTAATAACAATTTCGTGTCTTTTTCTCGCGTACTAACCCTGTAGAAGCGGGGCCATAAGCCACTTATGGTAAGAACAAGCAGCCGTTTGCGGAAATTCAATTGCTTCCATAATTGTACTTGCAACTTTATGTTGACGCCAAATGCAAAGTAAATCGACATACCTGGCATATCATCGTAGGACATAGTTGACCTGTATGAAAGTTTACCTCGCGTACACCGGTGAGCTCCCTGACGCAAATTGCAGTGTAGGGAAACGGGTAACTTTCAAGTACTATAATGGGACCTCCTTTCCCTACGAGGCCATTTTATGTAGGAAAGCCAAACGCTCACCGGTGTACGTATTTGTACATATGCTTGCATCAAAGGTGGCCGTATCCCTGATCACTTTTCGAGATTAATTGCAATTCCACCCGACCCATATTCTAAGCAATACTAACTAACATCGCTAATCTTCCATATTTCTTTAATGCTCACTCACAGCGACCGATGCACAAACTGATGGTAAGATCTCTAACCTTTGAACGTCCACGGTTCTAAGCTACATTTTCGATGATTCCTCGTGCAGGAACAAGAAATGGAAAAGCAAAAGCTCCTCTTCCACCAAGCTCGTCTCGCTAATCGAGGTGTGGCCGAGATGGTACTGCTCCATATATCAGCCTGCAAAGGTCTTCCGAGCGAAATGGTGATGAAAACCTTGGAGCTGGGTATCTCCATCCTGCGCGGTGGTAACATAGAGATACAACGAGGGATGCTGAACCACCTGAAGGAGAAGAAGGACGTGGGTTTCTTCACCTCGATCGCTGGTCTGATGAACTCTTGCAGCGTGCTGGACTTGGACGCGTTTGAGAGGAACACGAAGGCGGAGGGTCTCGGAGTGGGTTCCGAGGGTGCTGCTGGAGAGAAGAACATGCACGACGCTGAGTTCACCTGTGCACTCTTCCGGTTTATACAACTGACTTGCGAGGGTCACAATCTCGGTAAGTTTGTTCTTGAAATTATTTCACAATGTTACATGGAACAAATATCTAACGATTTTTTTTGTTGGCAGACTGGCAAAACTATCTCAGAACTCAAGCTGGTAACACGACGACGGTGAACGTAGTCATCTGCACGGTCGATTACCTGTTGAGACTTCAAGAATCCATCATGGACTTCTACTGGCACTACTCCAGCAAAGAACTTATCGATCCAGCCGGAAAAGCGAATTTCTTCAAAGCGATCGGCGTTGCCAGTCAGGTGTTCAACACCTTGACTGAAGTAATTCAAGGTCCCTGCGCGCAGAATCAACAGGCGTTAGCTCATTCTCGATTGTGGGACGCGGTCGGTGGATTCCTCTTCTTGTTCTCTCACATGCAGGACAAGCTGTCGAAACACTCGAGCCAAGTGGATCTTCTGAAGGAATTACTGAATCTGCAGAAAGACATGATCACCATGATGCTCTCCATGCTTGAAGGTAGGAGTCCAAACGGTCCTGAACACAGAACGAGCAATGTTCTGAACGTTGCTTCATGATTTCGATTATTACAGGAAACGTCGTGAACGGAACGATCGGAAAACAGATGGTGGACACGCTGGTAGAGTCTGCGAGCAACGTAGAACTGATTCTAAAATACTTCGACATGTTCTTGAAGTTGAAGGACCTCGTATCGTCGCCCAGTTTCTTAGAAGTCGATCTGAACAGCGATGGCTGGGTGTACCCGAAGGATTTCAAGGAAAAGATGGAACAACAGAAGAGTTACACCGAGTAAGTATCTCAGATTTTTTTTATCTTTACATCATCGTAACGATGAATGTTTTTAGCGAGGAGATCGAGTTCCTGCTGGCTTGTTGCGAGACGAACCACGACGGCAAGATCGACTACGTGGCGTTCATGGACCGTTTCCACGAGCCTGCGAAAGAAATCGGCTTCAATCTCGCCGTATTGCTCACCAATCTGTCCGAGCACATGCCAAACGAACCCAGGCTGGCGAGGTTCCTCGAGACGGCAGGCTCCGTGTTGAACTACTTCGAGCCGTTCCTCGGCAGGATCGAAATCCTCGGCGGCAACAAGAAGATCGAGAGAGTGTACTTCGAGATCAAGGAGTCGAACATCGAGCAGTGGGAGAAGCCGCAGATCAAGGAGTCGAAGAGGACGTACTTCTACAACACCGTAGTCGAGGCAGGCGAGAAAGAGAAGTTGGAGACGTTCATCAACTTCTGCGAGGACGCCATCTTTGAGATGCAGCACGCTAGCGCGTTGATGGCCGTCGAAGAAAGCGGTGGAATCGGAAAGGCGAGGGAGTCTTCTTACACGTACATGACGGACGACGACGAAGAAAGGAACAAGGACCCTATCAGGAGAGGCATTCAGACCTTCAAGGACGGTATTTACTTCTTCTTCTCCATATTCTCGCCGAGCAACATCAAGAACAAGATCGCGGAGATGCAGCAGATGACCTTCTTGGAGCTCTTCATCGGTTTCTTCAAGATGATATTCTACGCGTTCTATTATTCCGGATTCGGGGTTGGTTGCGTGATCAGGTACTTTATGAGATTGCTACTGGCATTGATGAAGGGACCGCACGTGGAGGAACCTGTTGTCGAAGTGAAGGAAGAGGAGGAGAAACCGTCGAGACATCTGCCTGCTTTGCCACCGACGCCGGATGAATCTAATCTACAGGTCATTAACATAACTATTTTACACAAGAACAAGTGTAACAAAATTGCAAAGCCATCAGAAGAAATATTAAAACACAATGTTTTGACTTTAGGTACAAGCCTTCGGAATGGATATAACAAAAGAAGAGGGTGGCCAGATAAAGATCGCTCCTCACGAGTCGGCAACTTCGACGCCTCAATCGAGCATCGAGGAAACCGGCGAGAGTACACCGGAAGAAGCCACTGGCGAGGACGGTGTAAGAGCTGAAGGCGGCGATTCGGAAACACCCGTCTCTTTGGCTGACTTATTAGGGTACAACACTACATATGGACCTTCGAAAATACTTAATGATCAATACAAAATATTTAATGATAATTTTTTAACAGTGGTGAACAAGCAAGAGCTCAGGCAGCAGCCGCAGCGGAAGCAGCAGCCGCTCAACAGGCAGCTATGGCGGCGGTCGAAGCCGAAGCGAAACAGGAAACAACGGCAGAACCATCCGGCTCCTCCATCGATTTCTCCGAATACACTCACCGAATCGTATCGTTCTTGGCAAGAAATTTCTACAACCTGAAATACGTGGCTCTGGTTCTCGCTTTCTGTATCAATTTCATGTTGCTGTTCTACAAGGCAAGTTAATACATTTCAAGATAGATTATGCACGCTATGATGGATTGTGTCATATCGCGTTACATCATGAGTTATTCGATAGGTTTCTTCTTTGGCTGGTGACGGAGACGAGGAGGGCAGTGGTCAAGTTATAGCTGATATTCTGGCAGACATGTCTGGCGAGGGTCCATCCGGTTCTGGAAGTGGTGGTGGAGTGGAGTTGGGAAGCGGTAGCGGTGAAAACGAGTCCGAAGAAGAGGAAGACGAGTACGCGTTGGAATATGTCGAGGTCGCAGAGGATTTCTATTACATGGCACACGTTATGAGGCTCATGGCTGTTCTACATTCGATCGTTTCCCTTGCTATGCTGGTTGCTTACTATCATTTGAAGGTATGAAGTCACGTGTACTAACAATAAGTGAAGACCTACGAGTATTACTGCGAGACCTACGAGATTACCTATTTCATAGGTACCGTTGGCAATCTTCAAACGAGAAAAAGAAATCGCGAGGAGGGTAGAATTCGACGGGCTGTACATTGCCGAGACGCCGGAAGAAGACGACATTAAGGCTCACTGGGATAAGATGGTGATTTCGGCAAAAACATTCCCCGTGAATTATTGGGACAAATTCGTCAAAAAGAAAGTCAGGCAGAAGTACAGCGAGACGTACGACTTTGATTATATCAGCAATTTATTGGGCATGGAGAAGACTTCGTTTAGTCAGCAAGAGGAAGAGGGTTCTGGTTTGATACACTTGTAAGTATATCATTGACGCTATTAGAAGGGAGCAATTATCAAGCGTTGTATCAATTCTACTAAGAAAATATTCTATAAATTTTCAATTCATTTCAGCATCGTAAACATCGACTGGAGGTACCAAGTTTGGAAAGCTGGAGTCACCATCACCGACAACGTGAGAAAATTAATTTTTCTATCATCAACTTTTAGATTTTCCACATTTAATTCTGACGTATCCTTCCCTTCAGGCATTTTTGTACAGTTTATGGTACTTCATATTCTCCATCCTCGGCAACTACAACAACTTCTTCTTCGCCGCTCACTTGCTGGACGTTGCAGTCGGTTTCAAAACGCTTCGAACGATCTTGCAGTCCGTCACGCACAACGGGAAACAGCTGGTGTTGACGGTGATGCTGTTAACCATCGTAGTGTACATATATACGGTGATAGCTTTCAACTTCTTCAGGAAGTTCTACATTCAAGAAGAGGATGACGAGGTCGACAAAAAGTGTCATGACATGCTGACGGTACGAATTGAAACGATTAAGACTTTCATGAACACAAGTTTAACTTTGATTATTTGTTTCAGTGCTTCGTGTTTCATCTGTACAAAGGTGTCAGAGCTGGTGGCGGTATCGGTGACGAAATTGGTGAACCCGACGGTGACGATTACGAAGTTTATCGTATCATGTTCGACATCACATTCTTCTTCTTCGTCATCGTCATTCTGTTGGCTATTATTCAAGGTAAATTCAAACAAACTCCAGGTTCAACTTTGAGTTAACTTCAACTTAATTCTCCTTCAGGTTTGATCATCGATGCGTTCGGTGAACTTCGAGACCAGCTGGAGAACGTGAAGACAAACATGGAGAGCAATTGTTTCATCTGCGGTTTAGGAAAAGAATACTTTGACACGGTACCTCACGGATTCGATACTCACGTTCAGCAGGAACATAATCTTGCTAATTACATGTAAGTTACTACAATAATTTGCACCGGTTTGAAGTACTAACTATAATAATATCACAGGTTCTTCCTGATGCACTTAATCAATAAACCAGACACCGAATACACCGGTCAAGAGACGTACGTGTGGAACATGTACCAGCAAAGGTGTTGGGACTTCTTCCCAGTCGGTGACTGCTTCCGCAAGCAGAACGAGGCGGTAGAAGAAGAGGCCAAGAAGAAATAAAAATTTTTTCAATCGTTTTACATGTACCTAGATGACCAATCGATCATTACCAAGGGAATTCTTCCTTTCCTCGAACCTCTTCGATAATCGTAGTTTCCGATTTCTACGCGCAATGAGGAGTACATTAAGAACATTCGACAATTTTTGCAGATTAAATCGTTAGAAAATGAACGTTATCGCTCGTCCATCGATAGACACGAAACTAGAGAACGCGTGTGTGTATCTTTTACATTCGACGTTTATTATTACTGTCATTATTATTATTATTATTATTCCAAGTTTTAAGACGCGAGGTTTTTCACGACAAGGAATCGCGCTAATCGCGAGCTTTCCAGCGCGAGCAAACAAGCCGAGAGACTGGCGAGATATTTTTCCAACCTATTTTTCCAACTTTTTAAGGGTGGCTGGATATCGTGTAATCGATAGTTTCCTCCTTGTAATAGAATCTAATCGCAAAAGTGTTGTTAATCGTTGACAAAGGGAACCGACTGCACAAATCTACATTATCATAAACGTTACGATTGCCTTCTTTTCATACGTCGTGTGACCACATTTGCGCGTAAATTATTTAACTGATTAACGTAATGTTTGAGATATGCAAGATATTTAATAAGTTGATGATGTTTGAAGTTTATATGAATCATCGAGTTCTCGGCGAGAACTTTTTAAAGATCATTGACGACTGAATCGCGATATAATCAAACATGTCAATACATTGTAAATAACGATTCTACGAGAAGATTACCTGAGAATAAAGAAAGACATACTTCTTTAATTATTTTTCGTTAATGTTCTTTCAAATATCACCTTCATTCATATCTTATTTAATCGAGGATAATCAAAATCGATAGAATAATCAATATTCTATATTTTAAGAACATATTCTATATTTTAAATGACTCTTCGTCGGTTACATATGAATCTTCGTATACAAATAAAAATAAAAAATTCTTCACGATTACTGTTCGTTATCTACCGCATCTCCTTCCCAATCTGAGCGAGCGCGTACTCTATCGAGCATCGATTTTTCTTCTTCCGCGTACCGTCAGAACACCGGAAGAGCAACAAGACGATGTCGTGTACCTCGTTTTCCATCGTAAAAAGGAAAAACAGCGATCCCTGAAAGAGCGATGGAGGGAAAGAGGTCGCGCAAGCGCCCCTCTGGAAAGAGCCGGTGGTTGAAGAGCCTCGGGGTGAAAATGCACCATGGCATGGGAGTGTCAGCAGGCGATCGTCGTTGCGGCGAAAATCCCGCGATGCAGCCCAGGAACGGGGTCTGCGACAAGATCGAAAATTACATATCCGAGCTCGGACAATGGTACGTGAGTACGGGGTGAATGGTGGGCCACAGGAATCTTCGGAAGAAAAACCACCCTTGAGCCGGCTGCACTGGGCTGAAGGGGGAGTCCGGGGATAAAAGTGGCGGGTGTTTACTATGATTTTTGTCGCGTTACTTTTGTGTGTGTGTACACTTCGTTTTGCTCCTCGTGTTTCGACCAAAACTTCATCAAATGCAGACATAAATATTTATATTCCCTTTTTGTAAATATGTACATATTTTTCTTATGGATCTTGTGTACCAATCTACTATTTACCTATTTACTGTACTTTATTTAATTGAAGTGGAGATATAAAAAGAAAAGAGTATGTTTTGATAATGTGTCTTGAAAGAATGTTTACTGGTTCACACGTTTCGATTGAACTATTCACAGGTCGGTATGGAGAGCGATAATAATGGGACAATTCTTGTCCTTGGTATTGTGCTTCATGACCCTCGTAAATCATCACATCAACACCACGTATCAGCTCTTGCTTCCAACCGGTAAGCTATTCATCGATCGTAATTGTAATCTATTGACAAATGGGCGATCGACCATTTTGATATCACGAGCCGATAATTGTTTATTTAAATAGGGCAAAATCTTCCGCATTACGTTATGATGTGCCTTGTATACACAACCTGGATGTCCTGCAGAGGGGTAGGGAACGGCCTAATTTCTGTCATAAGAGTCCGTGGATGGAGATACTTGCTGTTGGCACTCATTGACGTCGAAGCGTGCACACTTATAACATCCTCGCACCAATTCACCAGCCTGGCTAGTATACAGGTATGCGTTAATGATGTCGCACAAGATCTCGCTAAAGAGCATAAAGAACTTTTGCATTTCTTTATGCGGTGGTGGCCTAGTAACTCGTCTTCGCTTTAAAACTTTATAAATTATTCAAGCTGAAAAAAATTCAACTCCTTTTTTCGTTCTTTAATCTCTTTCCCGCTTCGCTCGGTAACATTAACATTTAAAAAACCTTCATTGTCTTTGAAACGGTTTATCGATGGTAGCACAAGTTTTGTTCGATGGATACAATAAGATGCAAACGTTGCACCTTACAATAGATTTCTGTGCTTACGACTTTAAATCATCAATTAAACGATTCGCGGTGGCTGTGAATGACACGGTGCAACCATTGTATCGAATATACAATAGGCCGTGGAAGGAGGACACAAGGTCTTCGACCCGCCTCGTTCACCCCTCGCTATTCTTAATCGAACGAGATGCAAGCGTTATAGAATTACTGTTGCGTCCAAGTTTTAACGATGCTGGTTTAATACCGGAAATTTTGTTTCAGCTGCTCGATTGCGTGGCTATACCGGTTGCTCTAGGCCTCTCGTGCTTAGTTCTCGGCGTCAGATATCGAATGGTACACATAGTCGGCGTCTCCGTTTGTTTGATGGGGGTGGGTTGCTTGGTCTGGGCAGGCATCGATGACAATAAGGATCCTGCGTTCACAGGTGATTCTACTATAAAATCCTTCGCATTTAACTCTTTGTCGACGTATAAATTGATAGAATCCTTGATAAGACTTTGGAAGAAACCACAAAATCGATAACTTTATAATTAAAAAGTGAAAAATTGGTCCCGTTAACAGACTAAAATAAATATAATCGCAAAGGGTTAATCGTCGATAGAAAAGTTTAACCGCCAAATCGGCTAAGTCGTAATTTCCTGTGCGAAGGAAAGAATCAACTGGTTGGAGATATGCTGTGTCTCGGTGGCGCGGTATTATTTTCGGTGACCACCGTGCTGCAGGAACTGATCGTTAAAACGGTCGATATCATAGAATATCTGGGTATGATCGGTTTCTTCGGTACTATACTGTGCTCCATGCAAACGTAAGTCTGTCACGAGGGTGCAACGACGGATTTAGTATTCCATACTTCCACGTTGATGTTGTTGCAGAGCGGTGCTCGAAAGCATGAAGCTGGAATCGTTCCAGTGGAACAACGCACCGGTGATCACGTTCTTGGTGGTTTATTGTATCACGCAGTTTGTATTCTTCTCGCTGGTGCCTGTCATACTATTCGAGTCAGGGGCGACGGCGTTACATCTAGCACTGCTGACCGCCGACTCCTTCAACGTCTTATTTGGCATGCTGATTCATCAGTACAAGGTAAAGACATTTTTGCGAAAAAAGAATTCGCTATTGTCCCGATTCCATAATAGAAACCTGTTCCACGTGCTGCGCTGTCTGCAACAACGTGTACATATGCTAATAAGACTCCTTCCACCTGTTCCAGTTTCATGCATTGTATTTCGTCTCGTACACGCTCACAATGACTGGTATATACATCTACGCGATAAAGAGAACACCGCTGGGGTCGACCGCGCGAAGGCAACACGTTGAATCTTCTGCTCCGGATTACAGGTAACATTTGCATTTAAACAGGCCTCAGATTAATCCGTTCGCTTTGCTTGTAATATAATGAAAATTGTGAAACACGCTGCGATTTCTGCAGTTTGATTCGAGCCCACTATTTTCTCTCCTACTTAAGGATTAAAAAGATCAAAATGTCAAGAAGAAAGATCAATGGGCAAATACGTCAACAGCGTCCCACCTGGTATATTTTTATCAAAAGATCAAAGAGACTAAAGAAATGAGAAAACACTGTTGACCCTGAGGTGTTCTTAACGTCTGCACCTATTGATTTCTTTCTTCAAACAACTAACGCCTCTCTAATTCCGTTAAGAGCTCCATTCACTCCTTTCTGAGCGTTCGTAAATTCCTTTGTACATATAAATTTAGAGGATCGGAATTACTCAGTAATTGTAAAGTAAAGCTCATATTTTTAAAGAAAATTTTCTCGCGACTATTGAAGCCCGTAGTTGAGAAATATTCCCTAATTAAATCTCGTCCACGTCGTCGACAGAAAATTAATAAACGATCGATCATGAATTGAAGTGACGTCATTTTAAGACACATGTCACATCCCGACGTTGGTGAGGTGGAGATGGCGACCAGTTCAGGAATGTCAGGGGTGAGTGGCACCCTGGATGTAAGGGCGTCAACCCTTGGCAGTGAAAAGGAAACGGTGGATGCGACCAGTCTACCACCGAGCGTTAGCTCCGACACGGCCTTCACCTCTTTTTACGGAAGTTATTACGATTAAATGGGATACCGCGATGGAAACGCATCGGAGTAGGAAAAGTAATTTACTGCGAATATGCTCTTGTTAAGCGATTTATACACAATTTCCAATCGACAAATACGAATTTTTTTTCGGTTTATACAATGTTATAGGGGTAAGAACGACTAAAGAATGTCTTCGTCGAGCTAAGTTTGTAATAATCGGTCGTTTTTCTAAGAAATTCGCCGTTTTAATATCGATCAGCGATGCATAAATGCATTCTGCGTTGTTCATTTAAATATTTATGGAACTATAAGTATTATAAATCCTTGTTGCTCAACATACTTTGTAAGTTAATGAAGTACAACTTACTGTTACTAGATTTAATTGTAAGCATTGAGGAAGCTAATTTCCTTGTTATATGTATAGTAACAAGTAAAAATTGGTGATACATATTTTTATGATTCTTCTATTTAGTTTCGTCCGTGTGTTATATTGAATTTATATTGTATCGTCCATGTACGTGTTGAAATATTGTTTTGGAGTATTATGTATATTATTTTCGAAAGACATAATAAACGAACGACAAATCAAATACAATTGTTGTTTTATTGTTGTTATTTACAGTATCGTTTATTGTTCATTTACATATTGTTTAAAAGTAGCGCGTTCTGTAATGTGTTTACAGTTCCAAATAGTGCATCTGGTGGCTACATGTCGTATGGTGTCGTGAAAATCAGTGATGAAGCCGCAATGGCGGGTTCTATAGAGATTCCGCTGCGTGACACAGACGAGGTGAATATTTCTGTTTCTGACCTTCAGTTTTATTATTTTTAAGGCATCAGGAGTCAACTAAACGGTTCCTGTTATACATCCATTAAACGCATCTTGAAAATCTTTAAAGAATCGTGATAAGGCGACCACTCCACGAACCTAACCTCTTAAACAGGATGCTTGTCGAATGCGTCGTACACGTTAGACACGACCACACACGTCACACTATTACTTGAACACAATGTAATGAAATATAATGATAGTTTTTGTTTCCCTTGCTTTAATCAAACTATTCTCGTCGCATTTATCGGGTTTATTTGGTTCCTGCTGTTTTCACTATACCCTCTATTTGTATTTTGTACAGAAAATTGAATATTAGTTCATTGTTATTTGAAGTTTTTAATAAATTGAATTTTGTATGTATGTTTTGTCTAATTAAATGCCTTTCCATGTCTATATCACAGAAACGTTATTTTAATCCTAAAATTACATTCTGTTAGGTAATAGAACTCTACCTAGATCAGTTACCAGAAGGTGATGAAGTTCTTGGAATTTTACGCCAAGAACATGCACAACTTAATATCTGGGTCAATTTGGCCGTATGTACTTTTAAATATTTAAATAGTTGAGATAAAGATGTGACATACGGTGAAACATATTGCTTTTCATTGCAGCTTGAATATTACAAACAACATAAAATTGAAGATTTTATTAAGATACTTGAATCTTCTCGTATTGATGCTAATATCGATTATCGTGACTATGAAAAAGATCAAATGCGTGCATTGGACATGTTGGCCGCATATTATGTGCAGGAGGCCAACAGAGAAAAAAATAAAGATAAGAAAAGAGATCTGTTCACAAAAGCCACGCTACTGTATACAACTGCTGATAAGATCATTATGTATGACCAGGTATATGCTCATAATTTAGATAGTATTTACAGAGTCACAATTGTTTGAATATTTGATAAACGATATATTTTATATTTAAGAATCATTTACTTGGCCGAGCTTACTTTTGCCTCTTGGAAGGCGATAAAATGGATCAAGCAGATGCCCAATTTAATTTTGTACTGAATCAATCTCCAAATAATATCCCATCTTTACTCGGTAAAGCATGTATAGCATTCAATAAGAAAGATTATCGGGGTGCACTTGCCTTCTATAAAAAGGCATTGAGGACAAATCCAAACTGCCCAGCTGCTGTAAGATTAGGAATGGGACACTGTTTCATGAAGTTGAACAATCAGGAAAAAGCACGTTTAGCATTTGAAAGAGCTCTACAGTTAGATGGCCAGTGTGTCGGAGCACTGGTTGGTCTTTCAGTTTTAAAACTGAATCAACAGCAACCAGATAGTATCAGAACCGGTGTACAAATGTTGTCAAAAGCTTACACGATTGATTCAACAAATCCTATGGTGTTGAATCATTTAGCAAATCATTTCTTCTTTAAGAAAGATTATAACAAAGTACAGCACTTGGCATTGCATGCATTTCACAATACCGAAAATGAAGCTATGCGTGCGGAGAGTTGCTATCAATTAGCTAGAGCATTCCATGTTCAAGTAAGTTTATTACTATTATTAATTGATTCCGTGTGTTTAACAAAGTTTTAACAAATAGCTTATTTATTTTAGGGCGACTACGATCAAGCGTTTCAATACTATTATCAAGCAACACAATTTGCTCCTCCAGTTTTTGTATTGCCCCACTTTGGTTTAGGTCAAATGTACGTTTATCGTGGGGACGCAGAAAATGTAAGTACAATATAGTCTTCTATAGGAGGTATGTGATACGATAAATTTAATGAATCGTTAATTATTTTTTTCATAGGCAGCACAGTGTTTTGAGAAAGTATTGAAAGCTCAACCTGGTAACTACGAAACGATGAAAATTCTCGGATCGTTATACGCGAATTCGAGTTCACAATCGAAACGCGATATCGCTAAAAATCACCTTCGCAAAGTAACAGAACAATTTCCGGACGATGTCGAAGCATGGATTGAATTAGCTCAAATATTGGAACAAAGTGACCTTAACGCAGCCTTAAATGCATACGGTACTGCAACTAGAATTTTGAAAGAAAAAGTTCAGGCGGATATACCGCCCGAAATTTTAAATAACGTTGGAGCTTTACATTATAGGTAGGTGCAATGTTTTATTTTATAATTCCATTTTTTATATTGTTTCTAAACTATGTTGCAGACTTGGGAATTTAGAAGAGGCTAGAAAAAATTTGGAAGAATCTTTAGCGCGTTCTAAAGCCGATGCCTTACATGATTCAGTGTACTATAACTCAATCGCGGTTACAACAACGTATAATTTAGCACGTCTGAACGAAGCTTTGTGCGTCTTCGATAAAGCAGAAAAACTGTACAAAGACATTTTGAAAGAACATCCGAATTATGTGGATTGTTATTTACGACTTGGTTGTATGGCTCGAGATAAAGGTCAAATTTACGAAGCGTCCGATTGGTTCAAGGACGCATTGAGGATAAACAATGAACATCCAGATGCATGGTCTCTTTTGGGTAACTTGCATTTAGCCAAAATGGAGTGGGGTCCCGGTCAGAAGAAGTTCGAAAGAATTCTCAAAAACCCATCGACAAGTACCGATGCTTACTCTTTGATAGCTTTGGGTAACATTTGGTTACAAACACTGCATCAAAGCGGTAAAGACAAAGAACGGGAAAAGCGACATCAAGATAGAGCGCTGGCTATGTATAAACAGGTATTATAATAAGAATTACTATTTACAGTATGTATATGTGTATAGATGTATATGTATTGAAATTTTTAGGTTTTGCGAAATGATCCTAAAAATATTTGGGCGGCGAACGGAATCGGGGCTGTATTAGCGCATAAAGGCTGTGTGAATGAAGCCAGAGATATTTTCGCTCAAGTTCGAGAGGCTACAGCGGAATTTTGCGATGTTTGGTTAAACATTGCACACATTTATGTTGAGCAGAAACAATTTGTTAGCGCTATTCAAATGGTAACTATTGCATATCGTACATTTGATATAACTGATACTAATTAATGAATATGGTTTCTAGTATGAAAATTGTCTCCGTAAATTCTACAAATATCATCACGTTGAAGTTTTGCAATACCTCGGAAGAGCTTACTTCAAGGCTGGTAAATTGAAAGAAGCAAAACTGACGTTGTTAAAGGTAAGTTGAAGATATTTGTTACAGTTATTAAATAAATAAACGAGTGAATATTATAGGCAAGAAGAGTAGCACCACAGGATACAGTCTTGTTGTACAATATTGCGCTGGTACTTCAACGTTTGGCGACACAAATTTTGAAAGACGAAAAGTCAACGTTGACAACCGTATTGCAAGCAGTCCATGAACTGGGACTTTCGCATAAGTATTTCCAATACTTATCTACACACGGCGACAGAATGGAACAGTTGGCAGAAACGGAAGCAAGGAGATGTCAGGATTTGTTATCGCAAGCACAGTACCACGTTGCCCGGGCAAGAAGATTGGACGAGGAAGAGAAGATGCTTAGACGAAAACAGGAGGAAGAAAGGTAAATTGACACATGGAAATATTTGACATACGTCGAACAGCGTAGCGATAACAATCTTACTTCTACAGACAAGCATTCAAAATGCGTCAGACAGAAGAACAAAGAAAACTTGAAGAAATGCGTCGTCAAAAGGAGGAAGAAATGTTACAGAAACGGCAAGAATACGTTGAAAAGACCAAGAATGCTTTAGTGTTTGGAGAAATGCCATCAGAGAAACCTGGAAAGAAAGGAAAAAGAGTCCGGACTGATCAGTACGTTAGTGACAGTGGTGGTTCTGGTAGAGATGAAGGAAGAGAAGAAGCTCCAAGGGAAAGGAAACGCAAAAGGAAAGCTAGCGGTGAACGCAAAGAAAGGAAAGGCAAAGGTCAGAGGAGACGTAAGAAGGAAATGGCGAGTGGAGAAAGCGGTAAGCTCGTTATTCGTTATCTAAGAGGATAAGATAATTGAAGATATAACAAACATGTTTTCAATACACAGGTTCTGAAAGCGATCGACCCAAACCAAAACGTGGAAGGAAGGCTGGAGCTAATAAGAAAGACAAACTATCTCGAAAGAGTACTACTGAGACTATGAAGGGCAAGATGCCGTTGTCTAAAGAAACTATATCGACAAGCGAATCCGACAGTGATTCAGGAGGTCTTAAAATTGCTAGCGGGTAAGTGTGGACCCATGTTCTAACGCTGTGAACTGATAAAGTTTGGAAACCATTGCTAGTGGAATTAAACACCGTTAATTTATTTTGCAGAGGGGAAAGCGGTAACGAAGGTGGCCGTGCTCGCGGCAGGAGAATCAGATCCGAGTCCGAAGGTTCCCGTGCCTCAGGATCTAGATCGCGTTCTAGATCGAAATCCAGAAGTCGTTCCAGGAGTACTTCCCGATCGCGTTCACGATCAGCTTCACGCTCACGTTCTCGTTCTCGTTCCCACTCTCGATCTCAGTCTCGTTCCGTCTCGCGATCTCAGTCCCGCTCAGTGTCGCGATCTCGCTCCCGGTCCAGGTCCCGATCAGGCTCAAAATCGAGAAGTCAATCGCGATCGAGAAGTCCGTCGAGATCAAGATCAGGCTCAGCCAAGAGTGGATCCCGTTCAAGATCAGGTTCCAGGTCCAGATCGGGTTCGAGAAAGAGTCAATCTCGGTCAAGGTCGCGTAGCGGTTCAAGGAAAAGCGGATCTCAACCGCGATCGAGATCAGGATCGGCAGCTAGTGGATCGAGATCGAGATCGGGATCTCCCGCTGGTTCTGGGAAAGCTGGATCACGGTCGAGGTCAAGATCAGGGTCTAGAAGCGGTTCGCAATCGGACGAACGAAAATCCAGAAGCAAAAGCCGATCGAAGTCCAAATCTGTGTCGAGATCCAGATCACGTTCCAGGTCAAAGAGCGGTTCACGAAGTCGAAGTCCCAGTGGTTCAGCACGGTAAATAAACGTCTGAATCATGCACTTGTCTCTGTGATAATACAACTTTTCCTTATATATGATCTTTTTGTTTCAGGTCTGCCACTCCAGAATCCAGGAAGTCCGTTTCGGGCAGCGACGTTGGTTCACGTCATTCGAGTTCAGATCGAGGTGGCGGAAGCGAGAGCGAGTAAATCCAATGTTAGAATTGAAATAATTAGCATCATTCTCGAAAGGTTCACTTTAATTGTGCATTATACACTTTTGTATGGATAAAGTTTACCGATGGTAATTCTCGCGAAACATTTTACAACTATATTCGGGAAGAAAGGATGCTTCGAAGCGATCGGTAAATGCGCGAAACAGTTGAAGATTACGAATGGTTCGATTAAAGAAGGAAGTATACATGCGGAGTGAACGATTTTCAGTTTTAACGATTTAATGTGAACGATGAATTTGTGTCGTTGCAAGTCTATCGATTCAAGACAGATGATTGTAATTTTATTAGAGGGATGATTTCACGTGTAAGTTCAGTTTATATAAACACTCGTTTTGCTTCATCATTAGTTTGTTGTTGATATTTTGTACAATAAACAGATAGTTTTAATTGAAAGTGCACATCTAAGTTGATTTAATATTAAACGAAAGACAAGTTGTAGAATATCATTTTTTTTTTATTACATTAACCAATTGTAATGTAAACAATATATAAGGTTGGTTAACAACGAATAAATTGTTTTATATAAAACCACAAATATTGAACCAGATCTCTTCGGATTGGTATACCCATTTTCAGGTTAACTTGCATACATCTAATCTGATATTCCTAATATTACTATATGAATTGTAGAAACTGAGGGAGTGAATTAATGTTGGGACTGTTATTAGTCGATTGATTTATGTCGTTTAATGGTTACTTAGAAATTATTTTAGTTTATTTTCAAAGTATCACTATACTGTTAGAAGTATATCTGAACACTGTATGGGACTATCATTCTATTATAACGTCCAAACCTTTGGCTAGACATAATCCTTAAAGTATACGTTGTACCGCAGACAGAGAAACTCCGAGGCAGTTTGCAGAGAAAGCAACAAAAAACTGGGATAGGATGAAAGAAAACACAATGAAAGCAAGGAAAGGATATCAGTTTTATCCAAGGTACGGAGATTCCGAGTGCTCGAAATGTTTACCCTTTCGATTCAACTCCCAAGAGTGTGGATTTATTTCTCTCTTCGTACTCGACAGAAAAACCTTCATCTTCGTTTCTTTTTATCCTTAAACATCGTTTGCTATTGTCCGTTCTTATATAGACTCTTCTCGTTTAATTAACTCGATAATAATACCAAATAGCCTTGCCGATTTCGACGGTAATATATTATATTTCAACGACAAAAGTTTTAATTAGGCTTCGGATATTTCTCGTTATAACAACGCATGCCAGACATTGGAGAATTATTTGCTTCCTTGGCGAGTTCGAAACTTGCGGCAGAGAACTATTTACCATCTCGAGTACCTTGAAAGTGGCTAAATAGAATAGTCTCGCGACTTCGAGTTTTGATTGGTCATGAATTTGCATGTTTAACGCTTTATCTGCTTCACAAAGCTTTTGCAAGAAATTCCTGCGAGTGCAATTGCTTTACTATCTGCATAACGCATTTTTCAAATCCTTATTTACAGTCTTGGTTGTTTCGAAGTTGCGGAAGCGAGACTACATTCGGGTGTTTATTCTGTTACAATCGTGCCGTTGTAAATTGAACGATTCTTTTTATTTCTGTTCGTTAGTTAAACAACGATTGATGTTTCTATCCACGATCACAGTTTTCGTCAAAACGAACAAACGTGATGACGCTTTTGAAAGTTTCTGTGAACTTTTTTTGAACGCACAGAAGCTTGACTAGCAAATACCGGAAATAACGAGCCAGTATTCATCGTTCGATTTCATTCGAAACGGGAACAACGCGAATCAATTTAACGACGTCGATTTCGATTCAACTTTAAATTAACTTTACGTACGTACTGGACACATGTGTCCAAAAATAATACCGTCAATATTTTATCTTACAACAATTCGGCTTTTAATCTGGACGTAAATCTTCCCCGTCAATTTTGCCACAATTCATCAAACACCTGCAGGAGGATTATCTCTGATCGCTACCATTTTTTTTTTTTAATTAAAAATATAATTGAACATTGTACTTGACCGCTTCACGGGCGAGATAATTGAAAAATGTTTATGGGACACAGATTCGTCCATTATTCATGAGACAGGATACTCCCATTACGTCCCCGTACGACAATAATGAGTTCACAAAATCCAAGGAGCTTGTGCAACTTGCAAGCCCGTGTTCGACCTCGTTTCGAAAAGATGCGGAATGCAATATTTCTTCTATGCGAAGGGGATCGAGCGGTGTTATGCAGACGCCAGTGACCCACTTATAAATCGAAGAGTCTTCAAAGATGTGTGTTCTATTCGATAACCTCTTCTCGCAGACATTACCCTTCACTGTGGGTTCGATCATTTTTCGTTCAAAATTAGAGGCAAGTTGACTGAACCTTCACAGTGATGTGACTTCAATTTTTGTCTGACATGAACTCTTTATGACTAAATATTTGGGGAACTGAATTTGAACAGACCATATTTTAGGAGTGATAGGTCAACCTGGTTCTAGCTACACGTGTAGCGTTTCACGAAAGACAAAATACCTGGAAGGTATAATTCGTGAATGTTTAATTAATTATACAAACCAACATCGTGAAAGTTGGCTCGTTTAAACTAGTCCGTTAACACGTTGTTGTTTCAATTTCGAGTGTTTCAAATTTTCACCGTCGATTTTCCACCTTGAACGAAATTTCAGAACGCGATTAATATCGTACCTTTGAGGGTTTCGAGTACAATTACTCGAGGAAAAATAAGAAGAGGAATGTTAGAGGGTCATAGAGAGAAGTGATTCCACGAAAAGATGTCCCGCGCAACAAGATTCCTTTAAATTCAACAGATCAGCGGGAGAAGTTGAAGATTAAAAGCAGCTCGCGATATTGCCTCTTTGCCGGTTAAAGTCGAACCACCGTGGAATATGAATTTCGTTTGTCTCTGAATCAAAGTTGGAAGCTGGAAATGAAACCACGATAGCAATAAAAGCTAACAACTAATGGTAACAACAATTGCGATTCTATTTGCCTCGAAGGACAAGGAGCTGCTTTTACGGCGACATTTCGCAACTTGTACTAACGCGAAGATTCTCCGCTTCTGTCTGAAACTTGAAATTAATTATTACATCCCTCTGGACGAGTTTGGACTTCCGCTAGATTATTCTTTTTGCACTCCAGAGCGCAATTGGATAAAGTACTTTGCTAGTTTGCGAGAGAATTTAATTTTTAATTTAGAAATGAGGACTTAGGTCATCATTGTCGATTAGAGTTCCTAGTTTTTTTAATATTAAATTGCGAAATGAGTAAAACTTGATACTTTAGGGCAGATTTATTTTTCCTACCAACCTAACCTAACCACGTTCAATCACGTAACGATGACATAATACATTTTCAAAAGGACCAACGTAATCCAGCAGCAGAGTGCAGTTACGTATGCAAGAACGCTATCCTTGCAAGCTTGCAATCAGAAGTTTATGTACGAACGTTGGTTCCTTTGCGTAATCCGTTATCACTGTCGCGGAAATGTATAGGAAGACTTTACTCTCATTCAACTGAAAGCTGAATGTAATTAGACAAATAATTCATTAAATTTCACGATTCATAGAGGTATTAGGTTGTCCGGAAAGTTCTTTTCCTTTTTTTCAATAGGTGTTGAGTTTAAAATATTTTGCGTTCAGTGTATAACTCTTAAGTCATATATAATCTGTTCTGTTGTACCACCTTCTGCCATCTTTCTGGAAGCCTCATAACGCCACTTCTCCAAAATTTGTTTGGTTTACTGTTAAAATATTCTGCAAGACCATTTTTTATTTCAGTAGTACCCCTATTAGTAGTACAAACTGTAACTAGTCAGACTTCGTTCCATAAGAAACGAACGTTGAAATATTATCGGCCATATCGACGTTTATTGTTGATTACCCCATGAATACGCATCGAGCTTCTATGAATACTAATCTTACTTAAAATTGAATCAGTCATAGAGCAAATATTGACGTGGTAGTTTTAGCGTGTAAAACTGAATATTCATCAGGTTCCCAGTAAATGTCGGACGAAAGTCAACTTCCACTCTGATATATAGAATAATTCTTTACTGTAACTAATTTTAAACGATCACAGTTACAAATGACCCGTGTAATGACGATAGGAATTCAGAAAGGTCAGAAACCGGAAGCTGCAAGATAATGGCCGAGGGAAAGGTACTCGACCCACAGCGTTCACTGCCCGATATGCACACAATGAAAGGTTTAAGGTTACGGGAAACATACACCTTCAATTTCGAGCTATCGTAGAAACCAGCGTTCCCTTGTTTCGAATGATCATCGTTTTGATACTCTCGTTTTCCGAGAAGGTAATTTCAATCACAATATCCCTAACGTTGATCATTTTCGGGGTTAAAAATGTTAGACACCGCTATTTCTGCTCGTAGGATTATCGTAATGTCAACCTTGCGCATAAATTGGTTTACACGAGATTTTCTTCGGGCAACTACATCCACCGTGGAACTCGAATTTGCATTTCAAACTTTTCTTCGAGGAGTTTATGTGGAATATATTTTCGTAATCCATCCAAGTTCCCTGTGCCGCGAATGAATTAAACAAAAACTTTTCATTTCCTCGTGTTCGCGAACTGGAGAAAAGGAAATCGGATTATGCGATTTTGGAATTACGTTTAATAAAATCAACAAAAAATCCAGTGTAAAAAATGTGTAATTCGAGAAAACATCTCTGTTCCAGCAGTCGCCATTTTGACGTTCAATTTGGCTTACAGAAACAGTCGAGTAAACGTTCTCAGAATTTTCTCTAACAATTTACGGTATCTTGTGTCCGTGAAAGAAGAAGCAACTGTCGTGCTACAATATACAAAAGAAGCGTCTAGATGCAACTCAGTAGGAAACACGATAAAGCGACAGTAAATATAAGAAGTGTTTTATGAGGACCGTGAAAAGAACAATGCTTCCTCGAATCGATCAACGACAGACTTCGTGAGAAAATAATGTGCAATACATGATTCAATAGGCTATCGATTTTTTAACGAACTCGAAGCAGTTATTATGCATGAAAATTGATTTATCCCGTGATCGGCTGACAAAAATGACATTTATTCTTCGCGATACCAATTTATAACGAAAATAAGTGAATAGCTCGTCGAATATCAACGAATTGATTCGCCTAAGAAGTTCATTAATAAGCTTCCTAAATTGATTGCCGGTTCGCGTCGAGCAAAATTTAATTTCCAAGCTCATTTTCATGGTAAATATCACGTCGCCGGTGAAACGACTAGCGTGTTCTTTTGATTGAAATCGAAATTCGATTCCGAGCAAGAAAGAAAGTTCCTCGTCGACGTAACACAAGATTCATTCTTCTGTGTCATCCTTCGCGCGTCGAATTCCATTAACTGCAATGTATGGTAATCCGAGAAAGTCCAGAGTTTCTTTATAAAAGGACACATTCTAACAGTGTCATAAATCATTCCAAAAAAAATAAACAATCATTACTGTATTAATTAAAGTGCCATGTTAAATCAGATCTCCGAATTATTACGAAGAACATAACATTTGTTCAGCACAACAGTTCAAACAGTTCCATTGACATGTTTTCAAAAGGTAAAAAAATAGCAGCCTTAAATCTCCGACGCAAATGTAGAAAGAGGTGTAGATCGTGAAAAGTCTTTGTCGTTTGCTGATTCCAATGGTATCCGTGCACCAGTTGCTTTCAACCACGGTTTATCACGCTATTATTCTCCTGTTATGATGAGCAAACAGCGCAATCGTTCGAGCTCGATAAAATCCAAATATTCGACACTCTTTTATGACGCCGATAAATTGCAGTCGCTCATTTGCATTCGGATGCTGTGAATATTCAGCGACCCTGTTTCGAGGTTAGGATCCTGACATTGTAAGTTTCAGTGTAATCGTTTTACATTTAGATACCAGTAATTGACAGAATATTCCGAGAAACTAGTACTGAAACTAATGTTAAAATTAGTGCTCTGTTATAATTGCCTAAAGTGCTCGAACTGTGTAAATGAAATTAAGGAGAGAAAAGTAGAGGCACTTCAGGACTATTCGAAGACACTTTCTAATGAGAAAGAACGGCTTTATAAATCGAGTTGGAAAGCGGTGGTCTCTGTTCTTTCCGTAAGGAAACATTACTTCCCCCGCATTATCCTTAGAGCTTTCGAATTTCGTTTAAATCCAAGGACTAATTATTGGGGAATAAATAGAAATCGATGAACTAGGGAGAAACACTCGAGAGTGTCGGAACACTCTCCCTCGATAGAAAGAAAGGAACTTACGCTCTCACAAATTGGATTGCAAGACGCTCAATTCGGCAGAGGGAATTCTCCCGACAAAAGACCCTCTTTTCTGCGGAAAGATTACCCTAAAAATCTCGCGATATTTAAACGTGGTTATAATACAGTTCTCTGACACGAGGGAGACATAAAATTCAAAGGACCAATTCTTTTTGTACTAAAATTACTTTCAGATTAGTAAAATTACTTCGAGGTATGAATAGAAAAAGTTACAGGCTTCTGAAGTAAACTTTCGAATATTACACTGGAAAACAGCTCAAATTTCGAGCAAAGGGCCGCTAACTTTCGCAAAATCCAGCTTGTGAGATTGCAAATGTCACTAAATGAAACGAAACGAAGCAGCGATTCAACCAGTAATGAATATCGGTTATCCAACGTTTCAGGCAACCTGAGCAAAAGACTGAATGTAGCACGATTTACATTGAACAACCAGAAGTGTAAATTACATCCCAGTCTCCGATGCGAAATTCATGGCTGGCTGCAGTTGTAGAACGTGAATTTCTCTTTGCTATTGTTTTTACTTAACGCCAAATAACTTACATTTTTGTATCTGCGAAAAGTTGCAAGTTCATTATAATGCCAAGTTTTACAATTTCTGCGAAATACACCTATTCTGGTTTATGCAAACATTTTCATTATAAAAGACCACTATAAATGCCACCTACAAACCTATATTTACGAAAGGTCGTGGCGTACGAAATTCGTTTAAAATTACATCTCTTTCGAGAGCGAGAAATAATTCAATTTTTTTACAACAAAGCAATTTCCTCGTTTATTCTGTTAACATGGGTGACTGTTTTTATTAGAATTTTGTGACGGTGATTTAATACGTAGTAAGGGGTTATTCGTTTTAGAAAACGTTCACAAGTATCTTTAGAATGTCAATAACACGCCACGATCGACTTGGTCGTCATGACACTTTCGAGCGCTCAACCGTCAGTAGTTTAACAGCTTTAAATTATAGCTGTCGGAGGTAAAATCGATACTGCTAAAAGCTCGTTCGATTAACTGGTTCATTACTGAGAATCATCGCTCTCGAAATTACAGAAGGGTGCTCTTTTTATGCCCGCTAATCCTATATTGGTTTAGTTCGAAGTGCATTTTATTTCGTTGGAAAATTGAAAATTCGATTTAAAAATTTGTACAAGAACATTATAATTTCTCTTTCGTGTAATTCGTTTATCAAGTCTCCAGACAATCAACGTAGGGTAATTGCGTTTACGTTCTTTCGCGGAACGTGAACATTCGCTTTGTGGAAAGGAGTTCCGTAAAATCGAATCACAACGATGGAGTTCACAATAAACCATTGTTAGCATCCGGTCCAACTTCGAATTAAATTCATATCGAGAGTTCCACCGATGGTTTTATTCAACCTTGTAATCAAAATTCAGCCGCGTAATTCTCCGTTAATTGTACACGCTCGTCTTTTCACGGGTTTAAATGTTATCGACGCTGAAGAACCATTGTTGCGATCAACGCTGCCAGAAACTTCAATTCCAACTTTCCTCGGGTCAAACCTAACTCCGTCGCGGTACTTAAGAATTTAGCTGGCAACGAATTTCCAGGAATTCTTTTCTCCCGGAAAATACTGCGGAGAACTTCCTTATTACACGTCGGATAAAATAAAAGGCATTAAGCGACTGCAAGCGGAGTTTAAATATTTTTTTAACAAGCGTTAGAAATAATTTTCGGTCATTTCGGATGAACTATCATGCGTAGATTTCTGAAACAAAGAACCCCCATGAAATACAGTACAGATTGAATGGCGTTTTAATGATACTGTAATTCAACCTTCGTAACTGTTTCGAAGACGAACAGTTATAAAGATCCTTTTACCTTAGGAACCTTGCATTATGCACCCCGACGCCGCAAACACGGTAAATTCGTTTTAACGACGCGAACGTGCAAACAGGTGAAATTAAGAGAAACTCGTTAAAGCAAAAGGGCGCATCGTCTACAAAATGGCGAGAACTGCGTCTGATCGATTCAGTTAAAATGGATACGATGCATATTTATGTTTCTAGGTACGATCGGAAGAATTTGAATTGTAGACGCTTGCATGAACAAATTGACATGCGTTTCGTTTTGCAGCTCCGACGAGTGTTCTTGATTATCCGTATCGCTGTTTGTACAATGCAACCCTTTCCCTTGAGTATTCTAAATGTCATGCGGATGCACCTTTTCCGTGAGATGAAGGAACTGAAGATTACATAAAAATATTCTGAGAATGATAAATGTTCGGAGCAAAATCATGGTTACATGTTGATGTAAAAGATCGAAATCCTTTGTCGAACCACGTCTGGTTAGCAGTCGTGATAGGCGTGCATGCAAAATATGAGTGAGCGAGTACACAAGGTTTTTTCAAAGAACGAAGAGATTCGAAAAAGAGGAAATAAAAAATAGAATAGCTAGTGGTTGGTCAAAGAGCTGTAAAAGTACCGTGGGCAATGAGGCTTTTCGGGTCTGTTTATCGAGACCGAAGGAAAGATTTAATGAAAAAAGGGATTGTGTCGGGAATGTGGTCGATAAAGTGATTAAAGTGAAAGAATAATTAATTACGTTTGCTGATTAAACTTTCCTATTTGCTCTTTCATATTCCCGTGCATCCGGATAGAATAGCAGCGAGGGCGAGAAATAACCTCGTGTCTAATTTTATCGAGCCCCGAAGCGTATGGTTGCCAATAAAAATGCAGGAAGGTTGGACAGGTTGAAATTTCAGGGGATGATTTAAACCCTTCCGGACTAAGATTTTAACGATCGACCGGTTCACCGCTCTTTTTCTTCTAACCGCGTACAACCTCGCGGCAATTTTCCTTGTTTCTCCGTTTTACATATTTCACGGAAGAATATCGTCCGGTCTGCGTGTCTTTCGAGGCTAGAGACGGCCAGTCATTTTTTCGCCGATGTTCTCTATTATGGAAGTATATTCTCTACGTCCCAAAATGAACAATAAATATTTCTATGTTTTCGCGCGAAGCAATATTCGCCAGCGAGTATAAAAGGCTTCGCAGGCTCGAATTTCTTCTATCGAAACATTCGATTCGGGGACAAAATTATTCGCACGAAATTGTGCCAAGGCGTCGCTCGGGAATTCACGAGGAATGAAAAATTCGTGAAATACGAAAAAATCGTGCTCCTTCGGGAAGGACGGGTTTTAAACATTCCGAAACTCTGTTCGATTCGTGAAATTTTATCCTGGCAGCGGCCGAGTTCCCAACCGTGAGAAACTCTGGAAACAGAAGGATTGCGTGTCGGTCGAGAGAAGGGAGAATGAAAGTAAATCAATTAACCTACGACCTACTGGATTTGACCGTGCAGATTGCGGAGAATTCGTAAGCGGTGCGAATCCTTTAATACCAATGAACTTCCTTTGGGAACATTTTTTATTTAACTATGAAAACGAAGCAGATTCGATGTACCATATGTTATTTATCATAAATTAATGAGTTTCGTATTTTCAAATATTTCAGCTTTCATTAAAATATTTAAAATGTTTCACGTTGAAATGTGATGGAATAATTCGTTGAAAAATAAGGGTATCCAAAATTGTGGCAACAGATAATTCTACATGTTAAAATAATTTTTTAAAACTTGTGTATATCGACAAAATAACCGCGCATTTGCGGAGCGATGTTAAAAAAAGACTTCACCTTCCGTTTCGAAACCCAACAGAATTTATGAAATGTCGCACCATGGCGGATAAAAGGAAATTACACGGGAGATCGGTTAAAATCGAGGGAAAAATCGATCTAATATCCCGAGGATCGTGAGGGAATCGTGTCTAAGGTCAGACTCACAATCACAGGGCGTATCAGTGAGAGCGTCTCCGTTCTGCGCGTCACGCTATTCGCTGGCCGAAGCGGAGGGGTGCATTCAGTCTGCTTCGAGCCGCGACTGCGAGAACTTGCGCTACGAATTGTGCGTCCTATCAAAAACAAACTTGCTCCGGGTTAATCCCCGGGAACAAACGAAATCGTTGATTCGATCGAGATAGTTCGGTTCGATAAACGGTACCGGGAAGAAGATCGTGCACCTCCGCTCGCGCCTCGATCGGCGAGCGGGGAATTGCTTTGACATATGATACCGACGGAAAAGCGGGAAACCTCTTGCTGCTTGCTCGACATGAATACACCACCTTTTCTTCGAGTCGAGGTAAGTCGATTTTCTTCCTCCGGTGGACATTTTACCCTCTTCCGGTGCAATTTGCGCGCGAGACAGTCGTGATCTATTCGCTGATCAGAACTGCGTTTCGCGTTTTTTTCCAGCGATTCTTTTAGTGGAATTCTTTGAGAAGCTTTCAAAACCCGTGTTCGCTCATTGACAGCGGAGCTTTCAACCACGGTTCTTTTCAATCTACTTTCAAAAGCATTTTTCCAATTACCAGCTTTCCCTGCAGAATTTAGATTAATACGGATTGTTTTTGCTGCTGTCGAGAAATAGGTGGGCTGTTTCCAGATGTAATAGAACATCTCGGATTCTATTCTGAGTGGGTAGAGCTTATGGTACGAGATAAGAGTCCATTGTGGTAACCTGTTAGTACACTTCCTCAGTGAAAATGGCCAAGAATTACCAGACACTTCCGAGCGTTAATTACGAAAAATATAGTACACAATTCTCCTCTTAATAAAGATATATCGACCCATTTAATTTTGATAAGTGGTCTATTGTCTACCGAATGATCAATCGAACGATAACTCACTCTTCGGGAGACAGCGAATTAACAATACCCGAGATATCGGATTTATTTTTTGGTCCCTCTACACAAAACACCGATTCAATCTCCCAACCCCACGGTGGTTTCAACTTTTCTATGGGATTAAGCGCGATTTTTCGTCGTAATTAAACCATCCTTTTTCGGTAAAAAAAATATCAGTTAAGGCGACTTAATGAAAAGAGATAAATGTCTTGCTTTGTAATTATACGTTGCGCGCAAGACGGTTCTTTTAAAGACGTTTGTAAACGGAGGGAAAGAACTTCTTGGGCGTTGACCCCATTCTTGATGCTCTTACAAAAGCCTTGCCCCAATTGCATTAATTTTCATTGGCGGAACATTTTCGTAGCTGAGCTTCAACGAAAAGTTGGGGCTTTTTCGTGACGAGACTGCAGGGTTTTGGGATTCAAACTGGGCCAAGAACGTAAAACGTTTCGCGCAATTTTTGAACCATCCGATTCTAAAATATCCCTTCCGAGATTTTTCGTATATCGCAAAATTTCGATTACCGGCGATAAATATAAGAAACAACTTAAACTCAGACGGTAGACAATTCTTCGTTTACAGCGGACGTATTTTCATCCCGTATCTTGTAATTTTCTCGCTGCAACGGGTAATTGAGTTTAATCGACCAGCGTGCAGGAAGAATGAAGAGGACTAATAAAATTCTGTTTAATGGAACAGACTGAAAAATATGGCTGCAACAGGGGTATTTAATTCTCTGGCCAATTTATTGTATCGATACATTTTCAGGTACAATTTAGACGTTTATTGTTTCAATTACTCTTTTCTTTTTTACGCGAAAATTCCGTGGTCGAATTTTCTTGTCACGACCCTAAGCGATCTTTCCGACTAATCTTTATGTATCGATTTTCCTCTGTTTTTGAAAGAAGCTCCCAGATTACGAGTAAATCGGCCTCTCGATTCAATCCTTTCAGACCCGTTGAAATTGTACAGAAATTACTTAACTAGAAGTCGAGATAAAATTACGACGGAAGATACGAAAGGTATAATTTTCTGAAAAGGCTACCGGCTCTTTCGCGTGTTCGTTTTGCAGCAGCTTTCCAGAGGACTCGATTAATTCAATTTTTTTTTCGTTTCGTCGGTGAAAACGGGAAACGCGAAATCTCAGCCATCAGTATTCGTAACATCGTAAAACGTGCACTCGTGACCCACGACAAATTATACTGAAAGGCTCCCGTGATATCCGCAGGTCTCATAACGAGCTATCCCTAACGCCTCTACATTCTGCGTGTTGCGAGATCGTTTATCACCGAGCTTTTTAAAGGCGTTCCTTTGTGAACAAAATTTCGATTCCGACTGTCAAGGATCTTTGACAAAGTCCCTTTCGTTAGCATTTCAATTAAACCGCCTCGTAATGAATTTATGGGCAAATTTATGAGTTACATTGATTACCGATACGTCGTACAAAGAGCTGTTTTAACACAAAGAGGATTAACGTAATTCTTTTAATTGTGCGGTACGCTAATTACTAAAGAGTTGATTAGCGAAATTTAGTCGAACAGAAAGTAGGAATAAACTTACGACCTTTAATTCTGAAAGTAAATCGATTTGTGTAATTATTTGTCAATTAATATACCAAGAATCTACAACTACGGAATAAAATCAAATATAATCTCTTTTAGATTAAACGCGGTAAAAAGAAGATTCATAAAATGTAGATTCGAAAGACAGCAAAGATCTTGTTTCATGAAAAATTTCTCCAGGGAGTGTTTTTTTCACAGCACTGAAGCAACATTTTTCGCGTGGCAGTCAAAAGAGGAAAGCACGAAAAGAACGTAAACCAAGAGGCTCTATTCACGAAATCTTAAATCCTCGCATTCGCGCCTTCGAATACGAGATGGCTGACACGTGAAACGCTTTAACTACTGCGGCAGTGGTGTTTCGTAGCGATTCGTCACAGCTGCTCGCGTCCGGTCTAGTCTGACATAAAATAAGTGTATTAAGTTCTATTTTTGTGTGCCACATCGATCGTGGAACACGATGTTGTACAGTGTCTGTCACCTATCGCATTTACGGGCTGAAAACCGTGATCGCCGAGCCGAGGAAATCAATTTTTCGAGTATTTTCTCGTTTTCAACTCAGGCGGATTGAAATTCGCGATTGAAACGCAACGTTGAA
Source organism: Megachile leachella (assembly GCA_963576845.1). Taxonomy (NCBI): domain Eukaryota; kingdom Metazoa; phylum Arthropoda; class Insecta; order Hymenoptera; family Megachilidae; genus Megachile; species Megachile leachella. The sequence goes on from OY756256.1 coordinate 2,145,767, forward strand.
CATTGTTTCGCTGGCAGTGAATTCAAAACTTTTGACACGACGCTAAAAACGAGGCTCGGTCGCGAACATGTGAAGTTTTGATTCATAAACTTTTAATTTGTATAGGACGAAAAATTCATGAATCGAAGTTTTAAGAATGTTAATTTGCGAACTCCGTTGACATATGATATATCAGTGACATAGGCTACGAAGCTAATTGAGACGAATCACCGTACTAATTGTTGCCATATGGTGTTTCGCACATGGAACTTGGAAACTCAGGTTTACCTTGAGCATTTTCTCAGACCCGAATTCTTACCGTATCCGGAGAATATTATGCAAACTCGGTAGAAGAAGGAGCCGTGACGAGTTTGCTGATACGATTATCCTGTCCGTTTAGTCGCGACGTTATTAACATAATTGTATTTGTCAGCACCTCGCGGAAAGTGCCTATCTTCTCTAGACCCGTTGTTACGGGTCTTTAAATTGAACGTTCCTAATGGAAGGTTATTTTTCCTTTGCAATCTCCTGGAGAAAGGAGACTGTTGCTGCTGCGCCGATATTGTTCTCGATATTCTATGCAATTCGTACTTTCAAACTTTTGCTTCTAAATCACTCGGAGTTCACTTGATTTCTGTAAGGAAATTGCCTAACTTTCCAAGAATTTGTTGTACAATATTCTTATTTTGTAGAAGTGTCGAAAAAAGGCTCGACGAATTTTCGTATGAATGCAGAACTACTCTGGTATTGTGTTGGATTGTATAGTTATTTGTAACCGGCGTACAAGGGTAGGACAAGATTTACGTTGGATTAACGTTGTACTATCCGTCTGAGTTTCCAACAATTCGAAACTGGATGGGACACATTGCACTTGACTTTGCTCGAGTATCATTTACTACAGGATGTCTCGAGGATGAACAATGAAAGGGAGACTTGTTTGAGAAAATTTATCATTAGATAGGAAGTTAATCTTCAAAGAGATCTGTACTTCGATACTTTCCTGCGCCGGGGGCTCTTAGGACAGGAAATTACATCTCAACTACCCAAAAAGTCATTCAAAAACCATTCAACCCATCACTTCATACTTACTACCATAAAATAATCAGAAAACACTGAAATGTTCAATACCTAGAGTTTCCATCAGAACGATCCTTTTCATCCTTTCAAAGGATTAAAGCCATTGATATAAAACGAAATGAATACCGATTTTTTACGAGAAGCCTCGTTCTCTGTGAAAGCGAATAGCGTACGTTTAAATAATGAAGCCGTACTCGATTACCTATGGTCTTCATCCGCACGCACGGTTTCTACTTTTTCTCGTATCGAGTATACTACGAATAAATATCTAGCAGCGTAGACACAGGTGGACGTTACAGTAACCACCCCCGAAAATTTTCGTTTACCATCTGCACCAGATAGCCAATTGCTTCGTGCTGCTGCGAATGGTCCAACTGTAAACGAAAATGGTGGACAATAGGAAACTCCATGTTTGAACTCATTTTTAATAAAACCTTTCAGTTTGAGGAGCACTATGTGTTCTAGTTTGACAATTTTTTTGAACGACGTTGAAAGAGATAAGCATGGAATGGAGCCTTGTACTAACTTATTCCTTCTGGTCTTCCGATTCTTTGTAGACAGGGTCGAATCATTACTTTGATTTTGTTCCGAAAATTCTTTTGTCGTGGAAAAAGGTGATATTCCTAATCATTTTCTGTTCTTTTATTCACTAAGGATCGATGGCTTCATTGTTCTGAAAAGACTGCACTTTTCAGCTGATAAATCTTGCAAATCTCTTTGTATCGAAAATTTCTGTGATACATGATCTTTAAGGTGAATGTAAGTGTCCTTCAAAAACCCCATTTCCATAAGGTCATTGAGATGAATTTCCCATTAGATGGAACTAGTCATCCAACATCTTTGCCCCCGGTAAGTATCCTCGTTTGTTCGAGTTCCATTTCGCGCGTAATTTCCTCGGAACGGACAGCAAAGGCTATCCTTGACACAGTGCAATAACTAATCCCGAGGTAATGATCGTTTTATCTTCGAAAATCGATAGATGTTCGATTCGATGTCCCATGAGTTTTCCTAATGCAATCTTCAAAATATAAATGACTATAGAAGGCTAGGGATACAGAAAGCTCTCGATATGACGCAGGTATAGATTTCAATTTGGATTCAATATGGCCTGAGTTCACGCAATTTCTCCGTATTTATCTTCGTCTAGAATAACTGCGGAATCTGTCTTCCAAACGATCTGTCCGCAACGAGAATTGAGAAAAATCTCGCCGCTCACCAGAGGTTGCTATTCTTCCCAAAATTGGCCCTAATTCCGTCCCGTTAAACCTCATCGCACCTCACCGATGGAAACAAATGGACGAAAGAAAATTGGAAAAATTTGTGCGTTGAAAGGCTGAGGCAAAAGGATCAGAATTGTCACTGCTTTCACGAACTAATCAAAACGATATTGTTCGAGGTTCAACTTTATTTTTTGAATGTTCATCGGAGTTTAAAGTCACGAATGTGCTGTTTAATCACTCTCTGCATTTCCATTACTACAATTTCATGTTCCACAATATTCATCCTTATTTGTTCCTGCACAACGGCGCAAAATTCGAAGAAAACTCGTTATCGTTGATGGAATAAGCGAGGGTGATACTCGCTACCGGGTAACACATACTCTTTGAAAAGGAATCCTTGTTCCGCAATTTCCTCGTTTTTTATTTCATATCGGAAAGAAAACATGGGGAAAGAAAACATTATCGTGGCAGATATTAATCCGAATGTTTGCAACTGTGTCTTGAGAAAGAAAATGTAGGAAGCTATTAAAAGACTTAATATCCTGTTCGCACGTGTTAAAGTTTGAACGGTGAACAAAATAACAGCGATGACGTAAGAACTTATCGAGACGATTAGCACTCAACTCGGTTAATTAATTCCCCATCATGTCTCGAGCAAAAATAAAGGTACAAACTGAGAAATTTCCTTCTATCGCAATTATCAGTTAATGGTTCATTCGAGAGGAGCACTTTACCCATTCGTGAATGTTTTATTCGCTATTCCTGGCATGCTTGACAATTATTGTATCAACTATTTTTCCATACTTCCATTTTTCATTTTACAGCCTTATAGGTCGACAGTCCATCTAGATATTGCAAATTAAACGACGGGGCAATCATATGTCCACGTGTAAAAAGGGATGATTTCGCTAATCGAGCACGTGCCATAATATATTACACCACCATGTGCTACACACAAAATGATCACCGTAGTCGTAAGAACTCACAATAATAATAAAAATGAACGAAACTTCATCCTCGTAAAATACCAAACTGTTTCATATGACAATGGTTTGATTTATCGCGATGGTTATTTCCAAACCGAATCGCCTGTAGCTAAGCAATGAATCACGTCATCGATGCCATTGTGTCCGTCATTTGTCTCCGACAAAATCTCATTAAGTTTCGATAGAAGAATGTTATCGATGAAATTCCGTTCAACGATATATGGAATTGTATGACGAGTAGCACCTTGCTGTTTACTTATTAATGCGATTCGGCAGGGCACGTTTACCCAAGGTGACGGCGGTATATATCATTCTTCGAGTCGGCAACAGCTTGTTCCTCGAACTTTTGATTTAAGATCGCAACAAAGTTTGTCTCAAGGTAATCAACAAGGTGGTACAAATCCGCGAACTCTTCAGTTCATTTCAGTTGCTTTAATCCCGCGTGCGTGCAACTGCGGCGTTAAAAGGATTAATTAACGCGATTCGAATCAATGGAAACGATTTCCTGCGGCTCGAAAACTGTCGCTGACGATAAAACGTGAACAACTAACTCTGACAACCTGAATGCTATTCGCTTCGATCGTCGAAAAACGTCTGCATCTCGTTTACCCCGCTCGAAATTTACCTTTCATTTCGACATTTATTATTCACGATCCGACGTGAGATTGCATGAATAATGGAAACAAGATTCCGTTTTTCCTTCTTCTTGCATTATTTTCGTCGCATTATATTTAGGCGGCGACGAAATAGAAGAGCTATATTTAGCAAATGTTATTCGAATTTCAGCGTTTTTCGCAGCACCATCTATCTTCGTTCAATTTTTTACTTGACCCGTGGGTGTCTGACGCATCGTTCGATCATCTCTGCACGAGAGTTATCCGAGGCTTTACACGCTCATGCAATTTGCACGAACTGATTTATACATACGCGTTTAGTTTGCACATTTTTTAGTTCCTTTCATTTTCCGAGCTCCGGAATATATTATAGTAAGTTAATACTGTGTTGTTGTAGTTTGCTGTAATTAATGCAAAACGAGGAAGAACGGTGCGAAAGTTAGAAGAAACTACTCTCGCACGAATTTAGCTGAAAAAATTGCAAAGTGAACCCGATGATCTTCGCAACTTAGTACTAATTAAAAACACTGATTCTAGTACGAGCCATTTAATAAGTTGGCGAGAAAAATTTGCTGGAGGTCTTGTCAGACGCTGTTTTCCCTTAGTTGAAAGAAATTGCAGAGAAACCGAGTATCCAGATTAAGCTCTCTGAAGCTTTCAAACTTTTATGAGTTCATTTGCAAAATAATAATTTTTCTCTGCCTATGTTTTGTTCGTACAAAGTCACCGAAATTTCGATTTTATGATTCGAAGCTGGTGGAATTCTGAGGTGTCGAAGTGGCTAAAATGGTCTCGCACGGCCCTCGCGACAATTACCCTGTTAAGACTCGACAGACTGCACGCAATTTCCGTTCGATTAACACGAATCATGGATTCGATACGCGTACATTAATTACGATCGACCGTGCACCCTCTGCGAAGCTTGATTGCTGGCTGCGCTGAGTTATTAAAAATCCGATAGCCGAAGCGAAATGCAATTTCCCGAGAAGCAAAGCTTCGGTATCGCGCGTTATCTCGCAGCTACCAGCCAGCAAACGATCGTGCCGTAAGATTTGCTTTATCCGAGCTTGACTCTATCTCGACGGGAGAAGGTACGAGCGACGTTCGTTACCCTTCGCGCGAAAAATCCTTTCGAAATTCCGAAGAAACCAGATTTCTACTCTCTTCTAATTACGCCGAGGAACTTCGTAAATCATTCACGATGTTCTGCGATTCTCTATTTAAACTCGTAAAATATCGATTAGATCTATGTTGAGAAAACGGTGCAGAATAAACAGGGAAGTTTCAGTGGTAGCTCGTTTTGGTATGCGAATATTTGAAAGACTATACGCTGTTTAAATCTTTCAGGAAGAGATAAAATATCAAAAGACTTTGAAAGGTCTTTCTTCTTAGTTTCTACCCTTTTGCAGATGTTTCTCCGTGAAAAATCGGTGAGCGCGAAGGGCTGAGAGGAGCGCGAATATTAAATTACGATCAGCTCGCTCATTAGACGTCAGGTTTTATTAATTAATGAATCGTTTTTGTTTCCTCGAACAGTCACGCTAACGATATTAATCACTTCGTGTGATACTCGCGTTTCCCGAGCTTTCTTCTCGCGTGATTGCATTAATCCTCTCGTTGTTTAACGACGCGTGCACGCGTCGAGCATCTTAAAACGAAGCTAAAATTCTAGATTCGAAAATGGCACGGACTGACGTGCACGTATCTGGGTCGTTTTAATGGAAGGCGGTTTATTACGTGCCTGGCGTGTCCTGTGCCCTGCGGGAAATTGAGTCGATACCGTTGATTATTTTTGCTAGACTAATCGTACGCCGATTGGGAGGATCGTGTTTCGTGCCTCTGGACATTTTGCATGCCCGAGTTAAAATATTCGGCGAAAAATAAGGCTCTGCTGATTAGATTAACTTCGATAAAAAATCTGGGTATCCGCACTGTTTCCTGCTAGTGGTTCCAGCGTGTACCTGTCCCTTGAACGCGCCCTTAATCGACTGAAACTTTTGAAAGTTTGATCGAATGGAAATATAATTTTTCCACTTGCCATGGCAACGTTCCGAGGGAATATGAGAACGAAACATATTGAGTTTGTCATTATTGTTTGAAACGTGACACCTGATACCACGTCAAGTTTCCAGATCATCAAAGCTCCAAACTAAATGTTCTGATTCCTGAGGAATGTCTGAATTTTTTCAAGTTGAAATTCTCGAGGTGCGAATTTCCGAATTTGCGATATGTCAGAAGTTGACTTATGAGATATTCGATCGAGTAATCTCCAATTTCCGTTTGTCTCGCAGGGATGAGAGAGTGGCACAATGATGCTCCACCGAAGCACATCGTCGCGACGCTCCAGGGCATCGCGCAACATGACGAATCTCAGCTACACGTCGACGATGGCAGGACCGAGAGGGCGACGTGCTAGCGTGGCGACCGACAGACCAGTTGATTTGCCGCAAACAAGTCCACGAGGAACTATGGAACGATCACCCAGAGGCAGTTTCGTACCCGATATCGCCCTCGACACCGAAAACGATTACGAGGTTGTTCATAATTAAACCTTTGATCCTTTGCAACACCTTTGTTTCGTTACTCGACTAGCCGTGACAGTTTGAGCGACCAATAATCCCGTTTTACTCACATTTAACTCGTTGATGTACGGAACAACGTTGATGCGAAATCGAATTTCGCGACGGTCTTGTCACGCTATCGCGATTGACGCAGTGCCTGCGGTTGCAAAATACGTATTGATATAGTGACACGGGTCGATTAATACGTATTGACGTTTGGACACAGACTCCCTGTAACCACAATCGAAACACGCTGGAACTCCGGTAGTTACACAAGAGCGTTTGAAAACTCGTTACATGTTGCTTCGGACTTGCAAACTTTCGAGACATACTCCTGAAATTGTATAAACGGCAAATTGTCCTAAGCTACGAATACGTGGGTGTCAATAAAGTTTCGAACATCTCTTGTCCGTATTTGTTATAAAATTTGAAGCGCAGAAGCAACAGAAGGTTCTCTAAACTTCTCAGATTGACTTTCTCACAGAAGTTTCCTTCAATTATTGTCCATCGTTCTTTAACGCTACTTGACCTTCCAGGGCACCAACCACAGGACCCTGCTGGATCGAGACCACTACGGATCACGAAATATGCTGAACCAAAAGATGAGCCGCAGTCCACGCAACTCCTTGGTGCCGGACGATTACTACAGGACTCCCCGAAACGGAGGACGCAGTCCTAGAAACAGTCTAGTTCCCGATCAGACTTTGGCGCCCGATATGTTATACGGTTCGCGCCATTCTCTGGTTCCCGAGGCTCCGTTGAGTCCCAGGAACTCGCTGGTACCCGACGTGACGCACAACAGGAGCCCCCGTAACAGCATCGCACCCTTGACCGGCTCCAGAACGTCCCTGTTGTCCGAAAACGGAAATCCGATTCCTAGCCGCAGTCCTCGACACTCGCTGGTACCCAGCACGTCCAGAAGTCCTCGAGGCAGCATCACGAACATGGAACTGGTGGATCGCAGTCCTCAGAGAAGTCCACGAGGCTCGATAGCCTCGGAATGCTTGAATCAAAGCCCAAGAAACTCGATCGCTCCGTACGAGCAAGTGAACAGGTCGTCGCGTGGAAGCATCGGCATGAACGACGCGCACAGAGGATCGATCGGTGCTAACGAGGACGAGACCAGGAGTCCACGCAGGAACATCAATCCCGATATTATCGATAGGACTCCCCGGGGCAGCTTTGATGGTTTGCCAGAGAGGAGAACCACGAAAGCACTAATGGCACAGGACCCTAGAAGGGCTTCGGCTGATCAAGGTGAGAATTCGAGTTGTCGAGGACAGTGTACGATAATTGCTAATACATCCAGCGTTAAATCGCGACTATGTCACGTTTTGAATTTACACGCGTTGAAGTTTTACGTGCTGAATTCGTAAGCGTTGCTTTTTCGTGCTTTGAATCTGTATGCGTCATAATGCATACAATGCATGTCGAAATAAAAACGAGGAAACTTATGGTCAATATACCAAGATTATAGCAGCCATTCATTACAGCTAATTATCATTGTAGCCATCTTTGTGTAGCAATCTTTTGAGCAGTGTAAAAATATGAAAGATGATATTACCCTGCGTATTAAACATTGTGCAATTTGTACGGGGTAGTTAAATGTAACCATTTGGAGCGTATAGCTGCGTAGCGGGATTTTCTAATTTTCGAAATGGCGATAATACCATTATCGTGATGGTAGTATTTTTGAAAGCCGAGCAACAAACAGAGAGGAGTTTTATACTTCCATCGCGAATATTAAAATCACTCGCGTTCGTATATATCCGTTTGTGACAACGTTACCGGTCTTTGTTGAACGAAGTAATTAATCGCGTTGACATAACGAGTTTCTGACCTAATAAGGATCAGTGTATCAGCTGGACACGATTTAATCATGTCTTTTCGTATCACGGGAAATCTTATGGCAATTTGACGCTCGTTATCGCTCGATCTAACCTGATACGTCGTCCCAGGAGGGTTGTAAATTTCATTCGTACCAGCGATCAGTTTCAAAGATCTTACGCGACGGTTTTACGAGCTATCCGAGGAAGGAAAGTTGAAAACGATAGTGTATGATTGATCGGTGCAGGTTGGTATCAGATTTTGATAACTCCTTTCGACATACTAATGCTTCGACGGTGTAATCAATCCTAAAACGATGCGATTCTTACGAAAGTCAACATTCGTGCAATTGCAAATGTTAATTCAGCTCTTGATAGCTTATTCGAATGAACACGAGTGAACTACGGAAGAAACGCAAATGAACGCCGTTGATTATCAACAGTACGACCCAATAAATCGAAAGGTTGCGGGGTAACGCGAGACAAAATTCCTGTACTCGAGGATTCTGTGCGAAGTCGATAAAATTGTCGATGCGTTAAACATTGCTGCGCTGTGCTTGCCCCTCTTCCATTTCCGTGGTAATCGACTCTTCTCCGCGAGAGCGGAACCGGGATTCGTAAATTGAAAACGTGGAATTTATCGATACGGAAGCGACGAGACATCAGAAAGCGAACTTACCTGAAGAAGGAAAATTAATAACCGGATTTCGTCGCGTGATTCGTGCCGTATCTTTCGGAACGATCCGCTCGAAAGAAATATACGTATTTCTCGTGGAATTGTTCCTGTTTCTCCCGTGTTTCGTTTCTTTTTTCCCGTTCCATGATATGAAAAACCCATTGGAGCTAATTAAAGAAGACCGTTTATTCAGCGCGGAAACCAGGTTATAAAGAACGGCTACCGATGAGAAAAAAGATGGTTTCGACAAATCCAATTTAGTTTGCATTCTCGAATTACTTTAGAAATAGCTTGCAACAAATAAAAGTTTCTCTGCGTGTTCGATATTTAGCTCGAATCATAGATTTCACTATTGACCTTTGTATGGCGTTGCTAAGGTTCTGTTTGGTAACACGCGAGAGTTATACCAGTCGCAATTAAGAGATCTACTAACGAGTTCGTGAACTGTTTGCACAGGCATGAACGGCAGTAAAAACTCCTCCCCTTACCGACAGAAAGAGATAAACTCTGGGAGCGTGAAGTCCGCCGGAAGCACGGTCCAGAACACCCTGGGATGTGGGCCAAGCGCTTTCGAGGATTCTAGACGAGCCAGTAGCTCTGTCTCGCAGGTACAAAACATTTTGCACTTGGAGAACTATCACATTGCTTTCAAAATCGAGTGTTCCTTGTTGCTTAACACTAAACCTACCGACGTATAATGTTCATTTAACTTGAGGTGAAAAATAAATAAACAAATGACAAAACATAAATTAGTACACACATTAATTCTTCACTTTTATGAAGATTAATGTAGATATCAGAAGAATCAATTCAACAAACTGTGTCATTTATAATAAGCATCTTATAGAACGGTCATTTGACCAGTTTGGTAGTTTTAGTGTTAAATGTACTGGTGTTTATAATACATCAAAGTCTCTGAAGTAAACGTACAGATCTCATAGTAATTTTCTTGACATGTCACGAGTGTGTAAACATATGTAGTTTAATGACAACACTTTTTAACACGCGTGTTATAGTTTAAGAGACAATTTTTCAAAGCTTTCGTTACATCGATGAACGTTCATCGGTGGTCGTATATCTCCATGAGACATTCTGTGACCAGCCACTATTTACGAGCGCTTGAAAGCATTTTCTCTTTATCTCGCTTATGGAATCCCGTTGGCGTGCACCCTCGTAACGATACGTTCGGCAATTTCGCGATGAGATACACGCGAGTATCCTTCATTCTGTCGCGTATTCTATGAGCGTCGCGACCTTCCCATCCCTTTTCCCATCTCGTCCGAGAAAATTTACGAACTATGTAACGAACTAGCCCGGATATCGTGTATGGAGTTTACGCGAAAGAGTCCCTAAGAGCAAAAAGGTGGTCGTAAAAAAGCTGCTGATCACGATGATCCACGAAAGGTCCACGATAGGCGAGATAGAGGTCTTGCCAGAAAAATACCCTTCAAGAAATTGTTTTTTTTTTTTCAGTTCTCGAACGACGAATCCCGTCGACTGTTCACCAACGGCCCCAACATACCGAAGAACACGAAGGAGAATGGGAACGTGAGGATGGTGACGTACGGATCGGTGGTGTTTCAGTTGAAGGATGCGAATTTGGAAGCGGATAACATTTGCGATTTCGTGTTACGCGCGCTTAAAGTGGTCAGTAGAACCAAGGTGGCAACAGGATGCCTGGTATGCTTATCCACGGTTCCGATCTCCATGCTGATTTATGGTGAGTCGAGAGAACTTCACGCGTTATCATTAATCCTAAATCATAAATCATTTTGAAAGCTCGAAACGATTACGATTGTTCAACCAATTCGGCAGAACCTTGCGATGGAGAATACAATGGTAGCGATAAGTCGAACGTTAGTAGCTAAATATGGAAAGTCACGTTCATATCGGGAATAATTATGTTCGGTGTGGTTATCAATGCGGTGCAATTTTGATCATGAAACGGACATATGTATAAGAGCTTCGATTGAATCCGCTATTAGGGGAGTCGTTCGTAGACCCACGTTCATTAGTGTAATTATCAAAGCACGTTCTGTGAATTTCAGAGACCTCCTACGTGCAAGACTTGCTGTTGTCGTAGAGCTAGTTATCAATAATTAGTCGCGAAGCTGTGAACTGTCGTTACTCCCGATATTATCAGCTATCTCGACTTTAACCGTCAATGAACTCGATGATTAACGTGACGGTAATAGAGTAGAAACTGTTCCCTCGTTACGACGTAGTTTCGTGTACACTCGAATGTAGGCTTTGTAATCGTACTGCTTCAACTCCGTTAAATTTCCTAACTTATTTGCATTCCGTATTTGTTCTATCTTTCAGCGGAGTGAGACATTATATCCTCACGAGTTAGATCACACGTTGTATTACTACAGTAGATTGCTACGTGTTAAATTATCACGCTACATCTCCCTACATTGCATCTCCATGTTACGTATTCTATCCACTGACTCGGCATTGTAAGAATTAAAAATGACGGCAATTAAGACTTCTTTGTTAGCATTCCCTAGATATTTGACCGTCTGTTATCGTGTCCGAAGTCACATATCATAGCGTACAGCATTACTCGTAACAGTATCGTGGTAACAAAGTATGAAATGCATGCGACTAGAATTTGCATATGCATAATCCGAGAATGCTCAGACGACGTTGAAACAGTTTATTAACCCTACTACGCGATATCATAATTAGTGTAATGCTTATCGGGGCGATCGAATTAATCTGATCAAAGGCCATGTGAAAATCATTGCAGATGTCGCTAAAAGTTCCCGGAACAAGATCCGCGTTTCTAAACTGATCGACTCCGTCGGGTTTATGGCTCACGAACGCTTGACGTGCGCTACTTACGATATGCAAGCCCGCTTAATTTTTCGCCCGATATAGATTGTCGGCGCGGCGAGGTAAGGCGAGTCGTTAGAACAGCGCATTCACCTGCTCTCCTACCCTTATAGAACGTTCTCCAAATCGATACATGGCGTTGGTTCGTAGAAACTAGAATTACCTTCGGTGAACGTTCGCACGCGCTCTAAAAAATTTATCGTAACCAATTGCTTTGTTTGCATACCCGCAAGAAGTTATCTTTTAACCGACATCAAAAATCGCTTATGACATTTTGGGATCATCGATCGAAAGTTCTTAATATATTTATAAATGATTCTTTATCGAAGAATTACTTTAAGACTTTGATAGAAGATTAGTTGCTGTGAGACTTTGATAGAATTACTTTCGAATTTTCAGTTCGCACGAACTTAAAAGCTAGCGGAGTTAAGAATCGATGCATTTTACGGGTTGCTAAAGCGATAAGGAGTTTACTCGGTTAAGCGAGCATTACCTAACTTCTACATCCCGAATCGTTGTTTTAATAGCCTGGCGGGTTGTTTAAAGAATTACCCAACAATTGCGGGTAAATTATTGCGTGTCAGATAGGGGAAAGGGAAAGATTATCGGTGCAAGGGTTCGCATGCTACGTTACTTTTAGTTAAGTATCGAAATAGGACGCGACACAGTGAGTGGAAGTCAGGCGACGCCATTATCGTTACATTATTCAACGCGCGAAAACTTTTCGATATCGATCCGGTTCGCTGGTTTCTTCGACGAAAAAAAATAAAGAAAGCGATCGAATATTTCGCAGGAGGGTTCTTCTTGTGTTTCAGGCTGGAAGTTCTTCAACGAGTGTCCCCGGGAGCCAAAAATACCGGTTTACTTGGTGGTCGGCGGAACGTTCGGCACGATGTTCATAACTTTGTGCATCTACTCTCAGATACAATCGCGGAGGCCAGAAGTAGTGATGGCACAACCTCAAGGACCCCAAACATCGTTCACGAAATTGATTACCGCTGTCTTATCGTTCTTCCTACTGGTCTGGTTCGTGATGGGTAAGTTTAGGCAGAAATTTGAGAACACCGGGCAAGAAATGTGTATAGTTGCGCCTTATCCTGGTGCCCGGATAGCTTTTATCTTGCTCGAGTTTGTTTCTCGCGAGAAACGGATCGATCACGAGCACGCTCGGGGCGGTTGTTCTCCGTGTCCCGTGACCCAAGGGTGCTTCGTTTAACTGTCCTTTCATTTTAATCCTTTTATCGCGAACGTCGTCTTATATACGTGCTCGATACGGGCCGCATTTACGAGCACTGCTTGGCACGAAAGTGAATTACTGGATGATTCATGGCTGGTATAAAGTTGGAAGGAGCCGAGGATGAACCTCGGATTCGGGATATAAAATCTACACGGGCATATGAAAGTCTGGAAATCTGGAATGCAGATTCTGCGTATTACAACCACGAGCTCGTAGTCAAATTACACGATGCAGCGTTGGCACAATTTTGTCACGGGACAAACCATGTGTACATATGCAGCACACTGCAAATATATGTTTCGGACGGAATTTAATTTAATAATTCGAGGTACACGAAATTGTTGATAATAGACCACCGGATGTTCAGAGATATCTCGATACACATAAATTGTCCCATTTAACCTAATATTCAACGATATTTAATAAAAAGGTTGTTTGTTGAAAAAACACGTTTTCGTAGAAAAATGCAAAATGACTTATAAAGTGTTGTTACTATTGTAAAGAGATCTCGACACATATAAATTGTTCCATTTAACCTAATATTCAACGATATTTAATAAAAAGGTTGTTTGTCGAAAAAACACGTTTCAGTAGAAAAATGTAAAATGAAGTTTATTTACTATGTTGTTACTATCGTAACAATTCCTCGAAAACGCAAACACGTTTGTTTGAATTGTTTTAGGATAATTTGCGCGCACTAGAAAATTTGTTCGTTATTGAAAATAAACTTGGAGCGCGTATCTGTCGTCCAATATTTCGCTGTTCAAATAACTTTCGCGTAACAGCACACACATGTCGCGTCTCGTAAAAGAAGCAAATAAAATCTAGCTGCTCGCTTCGAATACTCGTGTTTTGGTGAAAGCAAACGGGATCGATCGCGTTCTACTCGCGAGTAATTGGCCCGACACGGGTGATAAGTTACCTCGATGCAACCTAATTTTCGTTCGTGATAGCGGCTACTTTATGTAAGCCGCTCATTGCTACATTTACACGCGTAATTGCTCCGATTCGAATTGCAACTTAAACGTTGCTCTTATACTTTTGCCACGTTGGAAATAAACGACACGATACGGCGACATTTATATAAACTAATCTTCTGATTTGTCGCAGGAAATTTCTGGATACTGAGTATCGAGTGGCCAGACGACGAGTCCGATTATTATCAACGCAACAGTCACTGTAAAAATCGTTTGTACATATTCGCACTGGTGCACCTTATCGTAATATACGTGGTTTTCGTGATCATGTTTCTCGTAATAGTCGTGCTGGCTTCGTTCAGAATCCTGGATTGCCCTCTGCCGGAAAGGTAAGCGATCGTTTTTTAACTATGAAATTCAGGATTCGTTAACGACGGTAAACTATGTCCTACATTCGTCCGCAGTTTTCTCATGTTCCCCTATGTCGAATTCCCGACAATAGTTGCTAAAAATACGTACGAACGGTTAACGTTCCGGCAATTTGATAAATAATTGATCGCAGTCTACTTGTCACTTTCGCGAAATGCCTGACGGGCAAACACTTTTCAGGCATACCGTACGTGCAAAATAGTAGGTCAACGAATTTCGTCGCGTGTACGCGCCAGAGGCTCATAAATACCGAGGAGGTCACGCGCTCGCGATGAACCAAGCGTTTTCCGTTTCGCGTGTTCCCAGAGAACCATCGGTTTTTGCTCCTCTCGTTTCCTCTTATCTTCGCGTTAACCGCGGATTCGCGTGATCGGAGAAATCGAGAGAAAGAATTACCCGACACGCGCGTCCAACTTTGCTCACCGACTGACCTGCCTCGCGATTACCATCGACCACGAGATCCCGGCTCGCGCCACTTTTCTTTTCGCGATAATTGCCGCGAGTCGAATCAGAATCATTTTTATGTTCGTGCGCTGTCGAGGCAGGGAAATGGTATACAGAAACCAGAGTCACTGTGATTATCTTATCGTTCACTTAGCTTTTCGTAATTATATGTAATTTATAAATAACGACACAACATTATTCGCGATCAGATAACCTTTATCCTGGTGGACCTCCAATTCGCGGTCCAGTAACCGATCTGCTCCTTTCAGATATAAATAACCACGGAGGTCTACCCGGTTGAAAGAAACGGAAGCCGAAGAAACGTGGACGATCCTCGTGGAAGGTAAGGAAAAACGCGTCGTCCAGAGACACGTTCTGAAAACTGTCGTGGAGCAGAACGAGTGCAACTCGGACTCCGGTAGTGTGTCTAACGACAAAGTTGCGTCCGAGTCTATTCCAGCCGAACATGATTTCGCATCTAATGAAGATACTGTACAGACCGATATGAGAGACGAGTTAGGAAGATGGAAGGCTGAAGCGACGTGTGCTCCGGACGTGCACGAAGTCGCACAATTCGTGACTTAGTTAAATCATGATACGTGATCCAAATATACGTCGCAAACGTTGACGTATGGCTCGAAATTGTGAAAATTTTTAAAAATGTATATACAGCTGAAAAAGAATTGAGAGATAAATTTGTGTCGAGGATTAAAATTCTGTAAAACCGAAGGTGGTAGGAATTTAAAGCACGAATGTGGGCGTGCAACCACCACTTCGAATATATCGGCGATATCGTAATCAGCATTGGTTTCGAAATTCGACAAAAACGCGTTACCAAAGAGGAAAATCCCGAACGAAACTCTGTGCGTGTATAGTTGGAACCATCCAAAGCGAAACGAAGCGGGGAAAGAATCTAGAAGGCTCAATGCCGGAAAAAGGGAGGATTACGGAAAGAGAACGAAACGAGTGCGATCGATTTCGGGAGAATGAACGGATGAGAAAGGTTATTGGTTCTTTATCGCAACGAGATGTGGGTGTATACGTATGTAACGACCTGCCACTCGGTCCAACGTTCGAATCCACTTGATCGAATTCGGCGATATGGCTGCCAACATATATATACGATACATCGTTGGCAAAGTACCTAACGAAGCGGACGCAGCAGGAAATTTTTCACATTTACGGATTGCTGCAGCTTTTCGTTTTCTATATTTCTTCGAGTGACGGGCGGATCAGAGACTAAAGATCTGCCGCTGAGAATCAGGTGATTCGCCTGCAGGAAGGAAGGAAATCAAATATTTATGAACTACCCGTCACTGTTTCAAGTATTTCTGACGGAAGAATGAATCTCCACGCATGGATTTAAAGCGACAGGACATTCAACAGTTAAGGAAAGGGTAAACGATCGACCCTTAATGTCGGCGAACTTAAAGGTAAGCGACTTTGTTCTTTGAATGCTTTCAGGATCTTTCGAAGCCTGATAGGTTCGCGAAAAAGTTACGCTTTCTTGTCGAAATACCTTCCTAAATTCATTGTCGTGCTTTCCGTGCAAATCGACTGGCTGGTTTAATTGTTACGCGAAGATCTAACCAGGTTTTGTTGTACATACTACTTTTTATAAATGTTTTTATCGGCGGTTATGGGGTTCCATTCGTATCGTCATGCTGGTGAACGCGATTTTTTTAACTGTTCATCAATTATTTTATTTTCTTGTCATTGTCTCTGTTTCGTGTTTCAAGCTCGTGTTTCATTTGCTGTCTGAGTTGTGGAAATTATTTAAAATCATCTGATGAGTTTAATTATACGATTTGATTATTTTGCACCATTTCTACTTGACATCCATATAAAATCAATATTCTTCGGTCTCTTATTTTTGCAAACCCTCGGTGAACAGTTAAATCCGTGCACAGCAAACACGATCGATAACTAAAAGAAAGAAAATCGACCCGTGTGCATCTTGTACGAGGTATCAACTGGTGTCAACAAAAATGTATTCCTTTCGTGTCTGTCAAGCCGCCACTTATCCGACGATTCAATTACGGTAATCAACTCGATACAACTCTACAAAGCCTAACTAAATTGTCCATAAAATAAGGGAGAGATCGTTCCTTTCGTAGAGTAACGGGGTGTAATTGTCCGTTCGAGACATCCCAAAACTTGATTCTCGTCTGACTAACTAAACACGAAACGTGGGACAAGATTCCACTAAGACGAAAGAGATAAATTGTCAATTAAATCAACGCATCGGAGATTTCCATTTTCATGGAACAACCGGTGACAATTTGATGTACACACATACAAATACAGACACATATATACATGTTCTATATACATATATATGTAAATATAAATGCAAGCTACATTAACTTTATTGTTATCGAAGAATCGACCAATCCAACATGGTAGTGGCAATAGATATTAACGCGTTCGTTGTGGACGATTATAGACACTTGTCAAATAAATAAAATAAAGGGAAGATGAATTTGATCTCGGTGTAACTTAATGAAAATTTGGACTGTTCTGACGATGATTTCACGAGTCCTATTAAGAAAAGATTAGTATACCTGAAAGACTAATGAACTAAGAGATTTGAACCGAGAAGCTAAAATTTAGTTAGTGATTTGTGAGTGCACAGCGAACGCGTTAACAGCGTCAGAAAGCGTGAATCTCGTTTGTCGTCCAAATGACTATACTCGAGTCATGTGGACACGTTCGACGTCCATGATCGCGAGACGATTCGAAAACGGGTCCATACTTAATCGTCCGTAGGTGTTACCGATCTGTGCTAATCTTTCAGTGCAGATTATTAGTCTGTATCGATGTAAATGTGTGTGAATCGTCTCCTGTTAGACAACTTCGATAATAGTGATCGTTCTTCTGGTTCACGATTCGATTTAAAATTGAAAATTTTATTCGCTGAAATTGTACATAATCGCGAGGCTAAAAGGAGAATAATGAGCGCTTTTAATCTACAGGTTTTCCGACATTCATATTTTGCGAGTGAAATTAGCTGGCTGTTTCATTTCGAATTGAGCACGTATCGTCGCGATTTGTGAATGAATAAAATCTGGTGAAATGTTCGGTAAATAACATTTGGTGAAATTCTCGGTAAACAAACGTGCAGAAGTTTCGAGAATCGATAATAAAATGTAAAACGATGAATCGACAGAGAATCAGTGAACGCTGCAACTGGAAACGACATGTATTATATCGAAATATGGAAACAGAAGGAACGATCAGTTAATGAAACACGTCGAAACAAGAGGCAAGATTATTTCAGTCGACGCGGATACACACCCACACACACATACACTAATTGCGTACATGATGGGAGCAAAGAGAATTTGAGAGAAAAAAGGGACCTGAAATGCAGTTACGTCTGTAATTTATCGCATGGCACGTGGTCCAACGTTTCAAAAATACGGAACCACCTCTAAATGAATACGTAAAATTAATCAATGGACGCTTACAAAAAATAGTATATCGATAAAAAAAATTCAATTTACAGAACTGACCATCCAGAAACCCTTTGGCGGTAGATAAAAATAATTCCATTCTCTTGCTTTCTATCGTTATTTACTTAACAAAGAGCAATTGTTTAAATCGTTTATAAAAACAGTAACAGTGATATCCGCACAAACTGTCAAATTTTAACGCCTGAAGGTGGTCTCCTTTTGACCAACAGTGTATAATAACCATTCCCTAAAATTTCGCGAGACAACGTTTCATAAAATGTACGATATAAAGCGATAGGATAAGCGTATGTTAATCGTACTATAAGCGATTTCGATAAAGGTTCGTTCGCGTTAACTTACCCGGCGACTGCTCAATCTTCCTTCGTTTGAATCGTTCGTATCATGCGAATAAATCGCAGACGTAAGTGTGGCCATCGAACCTTTTCGAGTCAGTAGCCGCGTGTATTAGAGTCCTCGTTTATAGATAATCCGAAGAATCAACGAAATTCTGATAGTCGCGAAGATTCATTTAGCTGGAGTCAACGATTATGATCTATCGTTCACTGTGTGCAGGGTGAACGTGAAATTTCGATAGGCGATTGCCTGTCAATAGACACTATCGAGGAATGAAAACGTCATCTAACAATTCTACACATTATTTTTTAAGCTGCCCTGAGAAATTTTGATAACCAGGTGAACGATTTCTCGAGAAGGGTCAAATGTTCTCAGGCAGTCTAAAGTTTCGATTACGTACGACAAATATTAAATGAAAGCATTTGACGTTTTCGTCTCGATGGTCGATATTAGCGTATAACTACGTGCAGTAGAACCTCGATATTTTCCTTATCGATAACTTCCCGAAACGTCACTCGTTCACATACGTTACGTGAACCTGTAGGTTAAGTTAGATTATAGCTCCTAAGCGAACTATAGCCCTTGGGTGAATTCTACAGCTTGTAGGAATGCTATAGTTTCTCGTTAAAATTCGCTATCGGAAACTATGCTAGCACACATTATTCACAAAACGTGCGTCTTTAGAATCCCTAGCGTAGAAAAATATCGAGATTTTGCTGTACGTGAATCGAGTCGAGGGATACTCTGTTATTCCGTGAGCGACCAAACTAGAACTCCACGATAGGTTTCCATTTCATGACTTTTCTCGCTAGCTGGTAAGAATTAACAGTTGTGTTGATATATCTAATGTTAATGTCGTTGAATTTATATAGAATAGAGAGCTTATTTATTTTTATACTGTATGGTTTGATAGCGTCCGACATGTTTGATTAAATAACGACGCAACGAGCTAGTCGTTATCGCGTTTCTTCGTTTGTTCGTATTTGAACGTGTTCCGTGGCACCGATGGCCCACGGCTTTTATCGCAAACATCGCTTTAATTAAGCGGGGTACCTCTTCGGTTTAACTTCGAAAGTGGAACGCAAACATAATAAAATTCTAGCTTTCTATAATTAAATACTATGATGTACTCCTTGGACAAACTTCATTTTCACGTGGCACGGAACACTCGATCGATTTCAACAATTAACCACCGTCATATAGGTATCTTACGTGTATGTACGATATACATAATAATACGTATTTATAATTATATGTCTTGTAGAATCGCGTCGTGTTTTTTCGTCCTTAGAGACGAACACGATGATCCCTCGATTTACCGGTAAAACGAGGTACCAGCGCGTTCGGAATGCGTATTGTTTAGTGTCGTAACTATTTGGTAGTGATTAGGATAATTTGCACGCACTTGTGTCGCGAATCGTGGTTCAGGCTTTAACGTAGAACTCATAAACACGTACGAGTGTTTCCTTCTTTCGGCGCCGGAAATAGCGTCGGGAATCCGCCATTACACTTTCAACTGTTTCTTCTCATGGAACGGTTTCCGCCGCTGCTTACGGTACCGATGAAAAAACTATCGCAAACATCGATTACATTTTTCTATATCATTTGCACTGTTCCTACGAGCGATCGTGAATCGTATCGTATCGATACATGTCTCACGATCGTTCCTGTATAGAAAGAAAATAAGCGATCGCGTCGTGCGCTAATACGACATCGGAAATGGTGTCTCTTTCATGGAGCGATGATGGTTCGCGGAGAAAGTATCTTTATTAGACATCGTCCTGATACAACTGTTAATTAGGCCGTCCGATTGATATCAATGTAAAACAACAATATGGATACTGATCAACAATGTACGTTGCGACGCGAAATTACTCTGCGATTACTAGATAGCACCGTGCTGCTTTATTGATTTTCTTCGGTCGATGGAGAACGGCGGAACGCTTTATCCTCTTCCCTTTTATTAAGAATATAATAGCAATGAGTGTAAGGAATGACGACGCTTCAAACGTATGGAAAACTTATTTCGTTCGACCTGCAGCAACATTTTTAACTTCTAAATTCTTGCCGGATCAACAAGAGTAGTTTGACAAATTAAAGAAATTTATATCCAGAGTTCTTAATACTATCGTTCGAAAATGATCACCTTATCGACAGTAAAAATACGTCCAATCTCGTTAGAAAACGCGACGATCTTGTCCGTGTTTGGAGACCTCGTGTAATACCGATTCTGTTGTACATCAATATTGTGTCCTAGCGTTAATTTCTCGTTAGAAATATAAATTCGTAGCTGGTCTCGGTGTTTGTGACTACATATCGATCCCGACGACAACGCGTTATTCGAGGGAGCACGACGCACGACTTGTTTCATCGGTTTCTCTCGTCGATTATTAACGTCTTGACTGCCGCGAACATTCAAGTCTCCTTTTTCCATTAACTTCAAATACTTAGAACTAGAATTAGAAAAGAACTAGTATAGAAATTTCCAATAGAAATTCTAGCGAGTTTCACGGCAGTCAACGTGTTAAATGTTCATCGAATGTTCATTTTCTCTAAATACGAACGAGTCCGCGTATCGAGTCTCCCGAGGATGGTCGAGGAGCAACGAAGTTCAACCTCTTCTCGAAGAAAGATGGCTCTCTGAGCTGGGAATTAGCGTGCTCAGTGACCCAACGAAACATTCGGATCTTGCGAGGGAACATCGATCGCCGATTGCATCAAAGCTCGAACCGTGGACTCGTTGCAGCTGCATCTACGACGAAGAATTCCGAGGGTCCAATCGCTGCTTTCGAATTATTATCAAAACGTTCTTGAAGAATACTTCTGCGAGAAACTTGAGCGTTCGAAAAATCGGCGAACGAAGATGTCGTCGCTTCGAGATCGACCTCATTACGCGACGGTAGAAAGAATGACCAACCTCCAGAATATATCGAGAATTATTTTTTTAAAAAATAACGAGGCGATTCCAAGTTCCAAGCGACTTTCTGTCAGTCGAGAAGCGCCCGGTCGAAAACTTGCGCTCGCAATTTTTCGAGAGGGGAAAAGTTCGCTGATTGTTCGAACAACTGCGTTTAACACTTCGTGTGACGTAACATATCGCTTTTTAATGTTCTAAACGTGTTATAAGTTTGTGGTAACTTACCTCGAACGTTTCTTGGAACGTGTTCCAAGTTGCGTGTACAAATGCACGCAATTCGACTTCTTCTTTCCTTTAAACGCTTCACCCGCGGGTCACTTTTCGTACTTTTAACAGCTACGTTCTGTTAAACACTGGTGAAACAAAGCTAACGATACCGGACAACTACGTGCAACCATTTGTGGCTCATTATAAATCATTAGCGGTTGCGTATGGAAATTGCCCGGCGGTAAAGTTAACACTTTACCGGATACGCTGGCGTGTTTGTAATTGCAGCGTAGAGGGACTCGGTTTCATGGGAGCCGTTTTTAACCCAATTTTCCTGCTTTGAAATATTTTACTTTTTCATAACTCGAACTTGGATTATTGTTGGAATAGATGCGTTGAATTAGAAATTTAGCTCTTTGACATGTTGATTTAACATAGCACTCGATTGATATGAATTTTATTAACCTTTAAGCTTCTACTTGATATGCCGTAAGTGCTATTTCGCATCGTGTCATACTTTCTACGCTACACTTGATACATATTAACGTTGTAACTCGTATGTGAAATAACAAAGAAACAATATCGTATTACGTAGACTGTAATGCAACTTATCGTATCAAACTCGACGTTGGAAAATGCAGAAACTTCATACAAGCTCGCCAATACACGTCCGTTTAAAATAAATTCGCCAGCAACGTATTATCTGCACAGAACAGGCGAGGATGAATTGAATGCAACAGCGGCAGCTTATCACGCGACATGTTTCGTTAAATTACATTACCCTCGAACTGACGAATCCGACCCTTTAGAGTACACACAGAATTGCTCCACGGTTAATCAAACACGATTAGAATCTGTTCGTATTTCATTTACGTGACACAGCGTATACGATCCATAAAAATACCGAACAAAATGGAGCAATCGGGAAGAAGATTGGAATGCGTTCCAATCTGCCGTGCAAGTAAATCGAACAAAGCATGTACACATTGGCGTAACATTCCCTGGAAATACCTCCTGTAAAATTTCTTGATAGAAATATTTGGATTAATTTAACTAAGATAACGTTTCTAAGAAAGAAAAGTTACGCCAATGGCAGAATTGGTTCATAATTGGCAGATGTACTCATTAATTTTACTACACTTCATTCCATTGTGAGCGATTGTAAGGTGAACTCATATTGTGACCCATTTATAACGTAACCGCCGAGTACTGAGAATAAAAAGTGTCTAAGTGGTACCGTTGCTTATAGATTTCATCCTGATCTCCGTCCATTTTCGAGATACCCTTCCTGAGGCAATCATTCGATACTGATCATCCCCTGTTATTCGAGACAGAAATTTTGAGCGATGGAAACTCCTCGAAGGTAACAGAATATTTACCATATCGGTTTATTGGAAAAGTTTGCAGCAACAAACGCGTGTGTTTACGGCGTTCCGCGAATTTTTCTGCTGAGATTCAATCAACATCGATACCGCGGACTTGCCTTTGAAATATTTCCACGAATTCATCTCGATTCGCGAGGAATTTTTGATAACGAGATATAGGAAGTGTACAAATCAGGTCAGGAAGAGTTCGAGGTTGAGCAAGCCTTGAAATTTCCGTCATCAGCATCCCGCCTCGTTAATGAACGGAGCAACACCGTTGTTCTGTTGGAAAACACCTAATCGAGTAAACAGAGTCTGCCAACTTAAAGGAGCAATCAAGCACACTGCTCGAGGACGCATAATCAAGTCCCAGTGAAATTCATTTTGTTTAAACGGTAAAGGTATAACGAGTAATTAAGCGAGCCATTATTTATTCAGATGTTTTTGGTACGCTTCTGCGTTTTGTAAAGGGTAATACCTGTAGAATAATATTTAATAATTGAGAAGATTAGTGAAATTTATTAACAAATAAGTAGTTATAATTAATTAAACTCAACACAAATGAAATCTTTCGAATTAAAAATCTCGTACGTCTTTATCTCACGATTTCTCTCAAAGCAATGAACTCTTCGTTTCGCTCCTCAAAAATATTCAATCACGTCAAAAAGACAATCTTCTAGCAATCTTCGTTACATGCAAACTTCAATCATACTATGTGTATTAATATTTATTGACTATATTAGACTACAGAATATTTTTGACTAAAAAATGATGGCACGATTTTTGGTAAATTTAGTCCGAAGGTTAACCGTGTCCCGGGGCCACATTTCGTATAAGAAATAGCTCGGATAAGTAGACCCTTCCCGTCAGAAATCTGCGTCCAGTGGAGTTACGTAGTTGCTTCAACAAATACGGAATTCAATCTAAATGTAAATACGCGTCTGGAAGGGAAGTATTCCAGAAGGGAACGAGAGAAAATATAGAAACAACTAGGGACAAACTTCGCGGAGCTTTGCAACTTTTCCATGGACTTGCATCGATTCGGAAGCAGCTGTTTTCCTCTAATCTTTTTAAACGTTAAACGAACGACGCGTATGATCTCCATAGAAAAGTAATAAAGGAAGGATCGATAGTGTTAGGGAAAGGTTTCGAGAAACAATTCGTCTGTTTCGCGAACGTTCGCAAAACCTCTATGGGTCAAAATAGTTTCAACGGAATCACGTTTTCACCCCTATCCTCAAGATTGACATGTTCCCAAAAAAATCTCGATTTACTCTCTGTATCCCAGTTTCAGCGTGTAGTTTGAATTTTTATTCGTTTGGACCGAGATCAAATCAGCGCAGTTTCAACGTTTTCCTCATTTCCCCTGGGGTCACTGCGAGCTACAAAATTCGAGGACAGCTGAAATTCTGCAAATTCGTCCGCAAAAATCCTAGAGAAGTTTCAAATATCCTTTAAAATCCGATGGTTCGGTAGTTTATGGGAATCCGTGAAAAATAGGATTTGGAACATCCCAAAAATCGAATCTAAACTTTGTACGTTATACCGAGCTTATCTACTGTACCACTCTGCTGTAATCCCTCCGTTCATTTTTCTTATCAGAGGTTTCATAATTCTGAACGAAGGTCTATCCTAGCCGAATCTCTTTTCAAGGCATTTGATGCCAGGGGTGCCATCCTATTTTCGACGGCTGACAATGTTAGAGTTAAACGTCTGTTGTCCTCTGGATTCGTGTTTCCGAGTAACTCGAGTGGCTGTACTTTAGGGTTGACATCCGACGATTTCATTCGGGCCGTGGCAATTCTCCCGGTCGCGTGACACATGACCTACCAGAAAAAAGGACTTCGTGACAAAGGATCCTGTCCGGAGGAGAATGCCTGAAAAAGGCCGGCATTAATAATTGTCCTCGACGTAGTACACGAGTCTACACTTTCGTGAACGTGTTCGCTCCTCCGCTGACAATCGCTTAATCGTTCCGCACTAACGTTATTGCGGTCGACCAATTAAAATCGTGGAAACCGTCCGAGTCAAGTAATTTCGAGGCATAATCGTCGCTGTTCGTGGTTATTGCTGAACGATGAGCGGTTTATGCGGATTATGTATAACGATTCGTTATCGTAAGTGCTTTGGGCAACATCAATTTCTCTCTGCGGTACAATTTTGATTCTATCGCCTGAATTATGGTCTACTATGTTTTTGCCCGGAACTCGCGCACGCATCGAGGGTTGATTTATCTGGAGAAGTTTCAAGGGAAACAGCAAGTTCTGGTTTGTCGCGAACACGGGAAGACAAGCGAAACGATGGGACTTTAATGTTGCACGGAAGTGCCGAATCAACTCTATGGATTATGGAAATTTATTTCGAAACCGGGTCAAGGTCGAGCAAAGTCACGGGGTCGTCCGAAGCATCGGTACTTTCGTCGCTCGCGTTTCTGAAATCAGATCGTGGTATTTATAAATGGGAATTCCTAAAGCACCAATTAATAGTTTCCGAACCTCGTCAGACTTCGTTGACGAGGATTTCGATCGTGCTTCGAACAATCAATGATTAGAGCGCGGCTCCCGAGCAACATTTTAAATAATGGATGTGGAAGTGTTTATATTTAAATAACATCTGAGGACATATGTATTTTAGGATGGCCGAGTGTGTTATATTTTATGTTGGTTTGTTGTGTGTTATATTTTATGTTGGTTTTTTGTGTGTTATATTTTGTTAGTTTGATTTGGCAACCACTGTGAAATTGTATGTGCGACTGCAGTTGTGAATGACGATTTATGAAAGGGACTGTGTGAAATGTTATGCGGAAGTGTTGTTGTGAGTTCAATTTAGTAACGGAAGTAATACGATTTTGACGTGTGCCGCGAATTACGAATTCAGAATACTGAACGTTTACGGTTTTATTATATTTAATAGTTTAATTACGTTATTGTGTTAATAGTTATTGTGTGTTCTCTTAAATAAAAGGATAGTATTCAAAACTCTATTCCTACATGGAAGTCTATTTTAAAGAGGAACAATCTGAAACAGAATGGTACGAGGGGTGGCATCGCAGGGGTGTCGACAATGATTTTCACGAACGGTGGACAGAATCGACGCTGCGTAGACGGGAGATCTTATCGCGAAAAGTTAATATCCTCTTCGATACACGGCGTACATACGTTAAAGCTTATGATTAAAGAGGTAATACAGCCTGGTATCGCGTTACCACCATATTGGCCGATGTGCAGCAACCGGTGCAATCTCTCGACCCCAGCACCTTTAGATCAAACTGTATTGTGTGGAAAGTTTTTCGATTACAGGTCACTTAGTGGACCATTAACTGGCTTTAAAAGCCGCTTTGTATCGAACGGAAACGGCTCTACCTCGTTAAAAGCAGTTGTTTTAATCGTTAATCGCTTAGACGATAACTTCTACCGAGGTACGATGATTGGAATTCGGAAAACTCGAACTTCAATAGGAATTTTATTCGCCAAAATAACAAATAAGGGATAAAGACATTAGCGTTTACAGCTTTAGATTGAAATACTATTACAAACGCAAAGTACAGAAATGTTAACGAAAGACGTGACATCTTTTCAGTAATCTTTCCGAATCTCTTATCATTTACCTCGAAAGCCCGACAAATTGAAATGGGCGCCTCTCTCCGGAAAATTGAAAGTTTGCAGCATTCAGCAGTCACGTACCGGCCGCCCACCAGAAAAGGAAAGTGTTCCATGAATGCTCGACGAATCGTGAATTAGATGTCTTTATTTATCATGAATTGTTTTCTCGTGCACAAGGCTTATCGCGAGATCTAGCATCTGTCAAAGTGCGCAATGTAATTCGGTTACCGAATAACGGTAATAGAGGACTGTCGCGGAGGGTTAAACGACGACGTCAAAACGAATTAAGTTTCTCGGATGAACGTCGATCAGCAACGTTTGTAATCTGAAGTTCGAGGTTCCTGCAGATGGGCCATCGCGATTGCATTCGTGATCCACGGTGGATACATCGATAAAGGGAGGCCCAAAGAAACTGATGGATCGAGGTTTGAAAGGGCGTATTGTCGAGAAACAGGTAAACCCCGGAGGCATCGACAACATGCACAATATTCTGATATCGTGGCTTGCGCTTGTTCCGTCGAATTTCTCATTGTTCCCCAAGATGACTAACGTTGCTGAATCAACGGCTTCGAAAACGGACCAGATCTGGGTACGATAGATTACTCGGTGCAATGTTTGCCTAAAATGGATCGTGTTGTTATCGCTCGTTAGTCGGTAACTTGATTTCGACGTGCTTTCTGTTTGTTTTACAATCGTGTACGAATTCGTTCGGGAATTGAAAGCGATTTTAGCAGATCGTTCTATTGTCACGCGTTGTATCCATTGGATTGTCACACGTATTCGTTGAATCGCCACGCATCTACATGTTCTATCACCACGTGTTGTATAATAGCGTTAAATGGAGCTACCGGAGTTTGTATTAGGTTCCGACTTCTAAAGTTCCGATACGCTGTGGGATTATGAAGAAAACGGTAAGTTTAGAGTTCAAGGGAATCATGGACCGATTCGCTGCGAATGACACTCGTAAACACGTGTCTGATGGTTGCTCTCGCCTTGAATGTTTGCTGTCAAGCCAGCTAGAAGTTTACTCACTGAGCTCTGCTTCTAGTTATTAGAAATGCGAGGTGAAACAGAAACGAACTTGGTAATTAATTCTGAAAACCTCACGCCTTCGACTTCCTAACGTGTCGGATTAGTGCAAAGAAGTGTTATGCACAATTTGAAAGACAAAAATTCACATCATAAATTTCACTCAGTATTAAATTATTACGTGTGTAACCGAAGGAAGTCCATCTTCGAAACCCTAACCTGTCGCCAAGGTGACGTACCTCCAGCAGGGTGGCACCCAACGTACGAAAGGAAATAAAAAACCATATTTATAGTTCCAACCCCTTGTTGCCTTCGCGCCCTCTCCGTCGGTGCTATTTCTTCTATTTGAAATCACTCAGGCATACATCGAAAGACGATTTGCCGAGTACGACACGCCCACCGTGAACAGCACACGCATCCGTTCGCGACGTAACCGGAAAACCGGACCCCGACACAACCGAAACTTTTCATACGGGGTTTGCCTTAAGACCGCAACAATCCCCTCTATTGTCGCGCCCTATACTCAAGAGTTGCTAACACGGTTAATGCAACATCGTCCGGGTCAGCCATAGCTGTGAATAAATTTAACGCCAGGTAACTAGCTACTGTATTCTGCCATTGTGTAATGGAAAAGTTACGTAAGCTGGGCCAAGTAGTGCAAACGGTACATTTCTAATGTAATCCTTCGTTACGGGCTCTATTGCCACTCGTGGATTTGTGAGGCGTGGAATTAAGTGTTGATTCTTTGTGTGTTGATGTACCATGTATCGAAGCAGCAAGCTTTAATTTTCTATGCATTGATGTACCACGTATCGAAGTAGCAAGCTTTAATTCTCTATGCGTTGATGTACCACGCATCGAATTACCAAGCTTGAATTCTCTATGCGTTGATGTACCACGTATCGAATTACCAAGCATTATTTTTCTATGCGTTGATATACCACGCATCGAATTACCAAGCGTTAATTCTCTATGCGTTGATATACCACGCATCGAATTACCAAGCTTTTCTCTATGCGTTGCTATACAACGCGTTAGATGCTCACTGAATCGTCACCAAGCGTTGCACCACCACGTGTTGTCATAACTCCGAATGGAACTTTTCCCAGCTCTGTAAAAATGTACAGATCGTGCTCTCCCAGCCAACGGACCGGTAGATTTAATCAATTAATTCCAGTATGTCGAAGCTGGCAATCGCGCGAACAATATAGAATTGCACGCGCATCGATGGCAATGCAATTTCGTTTTGTCGTACGCAATGTACCTTTCGAAGCGACGGAAGCGCGTTTAGACTCATGTGTGCCGCATCGATTTATCGTTGCTCGAACCAAGGCTCGCTTTAACGTTTAATTTAATTACAGTCGGCAATTTCGTCGAGTACCAGTGTGTAAGCCCATAAAACGTTTTCGCGTGATGAAATTTCCAGCTCATAGTGTCGTATCTTATTATCGTCATCGGTTTTGTCTCTCCTGGAACGATGGTGTCGGAAAACATGTATCGACGTGGAAAAACAAGGTTGCTACGATTTCTCTCTGATAGCTACATTGTATCGTTTCATTTATCATTCTCTATGGCTTTGTTGCGTAGAAACGATCGAACTAAACACAGAGCAGTTTAAACGGAATTTTAAGCGATAATTTTGTACCGCTTTTACTTTCACGTACGATGAAACGAAGTTTCTGCGTTGATGAATTACCATCCTGTTCAGCAATATTCCAGCATCCGTGCTGTCAGCATGATGTATAAGTGAATATACGGCGGAGGGACACGTAAAGGGAATTTTCACGAGAAAATCCATGTTTCTCGAGCAAACATCGAAGAGTTAGGTTCGATTCACACTATTAACCCTTGATCGATGAAGCATAAAGGGGTTAATTCATCTCGCATTTCTTTCATTCTTATTTATAAATTTTAAGTTGTCTCAGCAGATATTCGAGAGAATAGAATCAGGATATTTATACGACATTAATCATTTTCCTTCGCTCCATTTAATCTGCAATAAACCTCTTGTTACTCTTTGTGGAGTTCTATCGCTGCAGACCGCGAACGACACAAAGAGGTTTCCGAGCTGTGAATCGACCTTTAAAGACATCTCGGTACACGCGGAAATTCAAGAGAACATCGGCTACATGGCGTGCAGGGAAGGAAACACATTGAGTGTATAAAAGAGGCGGTAAGACTGGAGGAAGAGGAAACGATCGTAGAAGAGGAGTGGAAAGAAGGAGTGAAAGAACGGAGGGAAAACTTGCTCCGGCTTTATTGATTTCGTTCTCTGGCAGTAGGAGGGTGGCTATCATCGAGCATCGCTTCCCTTTCTTGCTTAGGCGCTCGTGAGAGCCGAATATTACAGGATCAGGGGCTACGAGAGGAAGAGGAGCAACGATGATTGCCAGAAGGTCGCGGAGACTTCTGATATCTCAGCTAGATCCGCAATTTCTTACGCGTAGGAGCCATTCGAGGAAAAAACACCTCACCCTCTTTCCTGGGGATCCGCTTCGACTGTTTGCGTGCTTGTCACTCCCTCGTGACCACGTGGAACCAACGATCAGGACCTCCAAATCGCTGAAAGTTATGGTCTCTCTTCGCAAGGACAATCGTAAAATGCAGCTTTCCGCTCGATTCGAAACACCATCGTGCTAACCAAAATCCCATGACTTCACGACTTAAACTGGCGACGTTGGCGTAAACTAGATTTTTATATAGGATCAGAGTTCCATAGCAACCCTCAGTAAATAAATTTTAGAAATTTTGCAATCTGGTATTTGTGAAGTTTGCATAGTGCAGTGGTAAATATTATATTGTACGTCCTTCAGTACACTAGGATCAGTCCACCTTGGAGGGTGGTGCCCACCTAGCTACCCACGTAATTACGGCAATGGAGAAACGCAGATAATTAAGCGGGGAATATTTACGCTCGGATAAATTGAAAGCGATACCATGAATCGTAAAAGCAATTTTCAGCGAAAGAAACTGGTAAAGAAAATGGCGGCCTTTATAAATCGTTGATGTATACGCGAGAAAAAGACATTTCGAAAACCACCCTTTATCTTCTTCCTCGTGCATTTGCATATTTTTCAGCGGGTTTCTCGAAAACGACGTGTTTCATTTTGACGATATCTGTAGGAGTTCTTTTTATGGCAAAGAAGGGTGCTTTTGAACAGCTTCCTGCCGTCGGGGAGAAATATATTTTCGGTCGATTGTTTGGCTATCGACGGCACAAAGGATTTCTTTATCCGCTGTCGCTTTCAAAAGTGTCCTTCGATGGAATATGATTTTTCAGTTTTTAATTTACATCGGAAGGTCGCAGCGTATCGTGTAACGTTTACTCGCCACGAAGGACGAATCTATTTTATCTGTTCCATTCCTCCACGTTCTATTAGCCATAATAAATGTACATCTAAGCAAAAATTGCAATGGAAAGCTTTTACCTCGAAACAATGGAACGTCATTTCGAGTCTAGCACGCATGTTGCTCTAAACAAAGCAGATTACGGAGCAAGAAATCCTCGCCGTGGAAAGGAGATTTACTTCGGAGCATCCTCGAGCTAATCCTTCGGGGAAGAACACGAAATACGCGTAATAAGGATCAGACTTATTTGGGCAATTAACGTTGCCCGATGTAGAAGCCCCGTGGTGCGTTGCCAATGAATTCCGAGCTGTCCTGCAGTTGCCAGTCTTCCATCATTTGGAGGACAGTTGGACCAATTGTGGAAACCGTATCGCGACGTTCCGGTCGAACTAAATTTACCGGCTCCTCTCGTCATTGTGAGGAAGCATCGTAAATACCCTTTTGATGCATAGTTTTTACGAAAAGTGGTCGTTTTAATTGCGATCGCTGGTCCGGAAGGCCAACTTTCGAGCCATTGGATTAACTCTGACGAGTCGAAGGGCTCCGTAACACTTAATCAGCGGTTAATTAGTTTTCTCTACGGGCCCGTGTTCCGCGATAAATGGTACAAAAGGCAGATTAGAACCTTTGAGTTAAAGCGAACAAGATGAGCGGGGTTGTAACGATTCTGTAAAATTCCTGATGAAATATCGAAGAGTTGACGAAGTCGGAAGTTCATTGCATTTTTAAACGACGATATACTGCACGCGCGAGTTGCTTAAATCTGTTATGGGTTTTAAAATGTTTGGCCAGAGACAGAATATCTGGAGCGGTTTCCAATACCTCCGGCGACAATTCGCGTGAAAATTCGCGTCACGAAAGTTCAAACAGAAGGACAGAGAGGAACGAATGTTCACGACAGGAACGTGTCGTTTTAAGAAAAAAGGAACTACAAACAATTGGCTTTCTACGTCGAATATCGTCCCGGTGAGCCTGAGGGTCGATCGATCCGGCGCGACGTTGAAATACCGCAAAAGCTGCGAAACCGGGAGAGAAAACCGGAATATCGCAACGTGTTCATGAAATTCTACCTTCGTTCCGAATGCACTCCCTTCAATACCAATGATCAAATCGGCGAAAGATTGGAAAATTTCTAATTACCTTGACACGACTGCGGGGAGAATTTTTCACCTAGATAATAAATAGTCAGTATCACTTTTCCTGGCCGTTTGGAAGAGCAGACATTACTCACCGAGTGTCAACACGAGATAAGGAATCAATTTAATTGCAATTCAAAGGCTACCCGTGATTGTTGGAATGAAAGAAAGTGCAAACATTGCATCACGTATTGGTAGTTCTCATTGTTCAGGGACAGGTAACGAAGATATATTGACTTGGATGACCCCATTGGCGTAGCTAGGGTGATCTCCCCATATCTCATACATCTTCTATTAGGCATTTCGAAATCATGCCCACATTAACCCATAAATGCATGATTTTCTAATGTTACCTGAAGAAATCGACTAACAAAATACCTTGAAAGCGGTTGATTCAAATTAAAACGAACAGATGCTATTGTGTATTTGATTGGTAATTGACATATCTGCAACACTACTCATTGCAAGTTTCCTACATTTTGTATATAATTTATAAGATTAAAACTGGTATGTTGCATTTATAAAACCATATGCATTTAAGGGTTAAATTTCTAAATACTTCTAACTTTGTAAAAATCACTCGATCACGGTGTGGGAGGACTGTTAGTGTCTGGATGACCTGACCCACTCCGGGCAAAAAGTCTATTTGCGCCAATGTCCAACTCCCATAATCGTTTATCTTAGCGGAGGGCCGTTAGCCGAGTCAAAAGCGTGAAACATCTTTCCAGTAGCACCGGGGAAAAAGTTGGCACGGGCGTGGGTCATTAACGAGATCGAGCACGCGCCAATGGCTCTGTCGAATGGATCGAGGGTCTGACAGAAAGAAGGACACGGAGAAAAACTTCTCGGAAGCGTAAAGAAAATGTTCAAGTTCGCCGGCACAAAAGACTAACATATGTTTTGTGGAGCGTGGCAAGGGTCGAACGACCGCGATGCCAGGAAACGTTCGAACGCTGAAAGGTGGACTCCGCTCTCGCAAATAGGTGTTAAACTAACCCAACTGCCGGCGACTTCTGCGAAGTTTCCCGTTGTGGAGAGCAAGTGTCCCGGAAAATTAGTCGATTACTTGCATTACAGACGAAGTAAGAAGCTCGAGGGACGTTCATGCTTCGATTTGACCTTCCTGTTCCTGAACTCCCCCGCGTTGACCTCCTTACTCGTCTCCGATGTCCTTTCGCTTCCTCTTTGGTCAAAGTCTCGACTATAAGGTGGCCCATTAACTTGCCAGACACGCGATCCAACTTGTCAGCTTTTTACAACGTCCGTACACGTGTGCGACTCGCGTACGCTTTTGAATAGCATGTAGAAACTGATAGAAGATTTCTTTTAAGGACTAAATTTGTTACTATTACCGGAAATTTCTGACGCAAAGACGGTAATTAATAATAGTAACAACTCCAACGCTATAAATAAATTTTGTAATTGAAAGGAAGTGAAACGGTACAGCTTTGTGTATCAAATAGTCAAAGGATTAATCCTATTCCACAACCGCGCTTACGCGGTTTCGCAACGAGCGATATTCGCGTTAAACGCCCATTCAGTCGTTTAATTCCTGAAATGACGTGCTTTGTATATCAATTGAATAACTAATTAGATTTTTTTTACGACGACAAAATCTAAAGCTCGAATCGGTCTGAACGGATTATTCGAGTACATCCGAAAACTAATTCCCGGCGCAGAAACGTTAATGAATCGGGAACTGACTCGGGCATTCACGGGTTCGAATCAGGAAGCACGGTTCCCCTTTCCCACCAATAACCATCCGACCAGATAGGGCAGCGTGTCGAGCGAATCGATCAGCTATGTTCCACGAAACATTAAATCACACGGCTGAGCGAACGGCCATCAGCAATATGCTACTTGTTTACTAAATCACTTCTCATTGACTACTTCACCGGACAAATAACCGCTAACAATAATGAGGGACACTTGATTGTGCAGCAAAGCCGAAGACGCGTGCACCGATTGTGCGTCGTCCCTAACTCCACTCGAACGCGGGTGCGCGATAGCTGAGCTTACGTGTTTGCTTATCATCCCACGGGAAACAGTGGCCGAAAATTGTGCGTATTTGATGAGGTGCGTGATCAAAAGTCTGTGTCGCTAAATATTATAAACTGGCGAGATAACGAGTAGCAAACAGAAAATAGACGGGGGGCTAACGTCGAAGAAGTATAGGGTGTTTCTTCGGTTGTAAAGCTTCCTCCTTTGATCGATGTGTACGAAAGGAATATTTAACGCAGATTCTACTAGCGTGATGTAAATTCAAAGTCGGTGTTTTTATAATTCGAAAGTCCACAAATCATGAAGTGCATCTTCTCTTTTTCTACGTACAAATTGGATCTTTTAATTTTTTCCTGATCGTCCTTGACGGCCGTAATTAGCAGGCCGGTAAAGAGAAAGGTAATTATTTGAGCTCAAATACCGTCCACGGTCGGCGATATTTATTTTATCGACGCAAGAGGATGCAAATTTGCGTGGCTCTCTGTCGCTCCGACGCTGTCAGCACGCTCCATTCGGCGGTAAATTAATTACAGCGAGGCGAGTGTCGTGTCATCTACGAAATCTGCATGGCAGACGTTGAACGAGACTTCCAATCTTCTCCGACATCTGATCCCCGAGCAATTCGAAATCGACAATGAAAGAAACTCACGATCGAGTCGAATGCTACCAACTGTTACGTCACATATTGTGCCAGCGATGAGTATGCAAAAAACCGGTCGAAAAGGAAAGTTGCCTGGTCATTAATACGAATTTGTCGTGACGGTGGCCACTCCGATCTAAATCGATGACGATTCCATTTTCGACGTGTGTTGCTCTCGGAATCATTAATTTTTTTCGCCGTATGCTACCCTCCGTAAACATATTTTTTCAAGTTGCACTTCATTGTCAAACATCTCTTTGCCCGAACCTTCGCTAACGAAATTTGTTAACTCGGTTTACGAGTTGGCGTCTGGTTAATTATAACAATTTGTGTACCAACGCGTTCACCGAATTAGCAATATGCGGACTATGATTCCATTATACGTCAATAAACTCATTAGCCTATCAGCCTGTTAAATAAATTTACGGTCATTACCATAATCCATATACCTGAAGATAAATCCATAGTCCATCTGACAAAATATAATCACAATATTTCTCGAGTATCTTGTAAGTAAAGCATTTTCTACGTTCTCTTTGTTCACTGGCCCAGTTCCATTCGATTTCGAACAATATGCGTGCGTGACCTGGACTTCAACTCTTTTACAGGAACGAAGTTGGAAAAGTGCCAAACAACGTGATCGTTCCTTCTGTTTTATATCGAAGGCTATTTCGTTACTCCCACAATTTATCATTCTCTCGATTACCCAACATTTAACATTATAAATCATTCTACGTGACATTAACAGAGTGTTAACGTAAGATCCCAGAGGAGTTGCGACAAACGTTCCGTTTTCGACGTGCAACCAAAGCACTCGAACAATTCATCTCGAGAATCTACGTGATAAATAACCGTGTTCTCAACGTGGACAGCAACATTCTCTAACTGGTATTCAATATAAACACTGAACGTATATATATAACGCGCATTAACGCACATTATCGCGGGTTATTACTAGACGCATTGGAAACCAGAACCATGACCAATTCTACGATCGCACACGTGCACAGCGGCGAGAGGGTGCGAGAACAACCCCACACTTTGGCGTTCCACTCGCAATGGCGTCGCTACGAGCGGATGGTGCCAGAATCCCGGCCTTTTCCGGAATGGTTGTTCTTGTTTCTCTCCACACAATTTACGACAGTTTCGTGCAAACTTGCAGCGCGATTCTGGACGTCTTCGAGGATCCAAGTCTTGATTCAGTATCCTCTCGACGAAACTTCCGATTCGAATCAATTTAAAGCTCTTGGACTCTCAAGTATTGGCACATTGAAAATTTATAGATATTTCTGGAGTTTTTATATCATGTACATATGTAGATGTGTTTTGTTCGTAAACATATATTTTTTTTGTTGAGGAACATTGTTACGTTGTTGAACATTGTTGTTTTAAGGAAGGATAAAGGTTTGTAACGCTACGCCAATGGATCGTTGAAGAGGTGTACATAGATCGAATACGTCGCCTCATCTTTTTTCAACCGGACGATTTAGGGTCGAGGACACATATTGCGTACGCATGGAGGAGTCTGTCCCGTTGACGCGTATTTGTTTTCGCTGGTAAAGCTCCGAATGTTGTACGGATTCCACGTGGCGTGTGGGGAAAATGGCTGCGACGTGCAGGTGCGTTTCTGGGGTCCGATGGCGCGCAACGAATCGAAGCTCCGTTTCGCAGTTTAATTAAGAATTAAATTCACCGGCGGGCGAGCTGTTTCACGGTGCCGTTAGCAGTGACGGGATCGCGTCATTCCGGAGTTCAATTTCTTCTGTGCGACCCCGTCGACGACGGAACGAATTCGATCGGAATGACCCCCCGGATGAATCTCGTGCGAATTCACGAACGATTACGGCGACAAATAATTGCATTCTTCGCGTGCCCTCTCCGCGAACGTGAATTATAATAGCTCTCGATAGATAAAGGAACCTTAATAAATATTGGCGCTTGAGTTTTCATTAATATTCATCGATGTTGGTACACATTTTCCTGTGATCCTCGCAGTTTCAATCATCGCTTCATGCAATTGTAATCGCATCTTAAATTAATCGGAACCTATTAAACCATTGATTGCATGTCAGGTCGACAATGACGGAACCTATTTGCACAGTTATTTTCATTGTATTAAAACTTTTACCATCAAGATTATCAAAGTTTTCGAGTTTAGGTCGCATTCGGAACGAGTATTATTCCGATGTTTCGCTAACATTGCAACTTTATCCCAACGTTTTCGAACTTCTGATAAAGTCACCCGAGACGTGGGTAAAATGAAATAATTCCCATAATCATACGTAAGTAGAACTTTGGAATTACAGCTTCGTTTGCATTTCAATAAGGCTTTTCTTCGAGCGGAAGATAGTACTTGTTACAAAACTATGCCTTGGTTACAAGTTTATCTTAACCTTGAACGCTACACAGTTCACGCAGAGAACACCATTGAAGAGTGCCTCGTTATCGAGATATATCCGTCAAACGATTTCATCGCAGATCGAGAAACCGAATTACCCTCGTTCGCAAGACCATCAATAACGTTCAACGGATACTGAAACGACCTATAGGTGCCGACTCCACCCAGTTTCTCGCTTCACTGGGCCCATCTAACGAGGCAGGTTCAAGTGTGCATTGTCGAGTTATGAATACACGAAACATATTCAATTTTACCCCTGTTAGCTAGTAGCGACCCGTGCATCTCCCTGTCGGCTCCTCTTTTTTTTCACAGTCCAGATACGAAATTATGATATATCGCTCGTCACGGGGACAGGCCGCAATACACCTACTTGAAAACGCGCGTTTCGTGGACGACCGATTGCCTTCAGCTGCTTGCAACTCCGAAATTGCAACTTCCCGTTTTTTCTTTCTTGTTCTATTTACCCGGAAAAAACGTGGCCGCGTTAGATCGTTGACATTGAAGGATGATGGAATCTGGCGAAACACTCGGAACAATCGTACAGCGGCGAATTTCTCTTGGAAATTTCAAAGAATTTTCCAACGCGTTAAAAGAAAAATGTGTGGCCAGATTCGTTTATCTTCTCTCATCAGTTTCGTGCATGATCCAATAATTTGTTAAATATTAGATGGGAAATGTTGAAAATGAAAACAGTTGCCCTGGAAATGCATTCCAGTTAGTGGAAGCGGGTTCATAATTGCAACAGTGGGAATCATGCTGGTGTCAAGTTATTTCACGTCGCTATAACCGTTGAAGCAGCGATGTGCTTCAGGATGGAAGTCTGACAATGGATCTGCCTCGTAACGTCGAAACTGTCGTATCACGGGTTATTAAGGCTGCAAACTTTTGCGGGAAGATTAATGCTGCCAGCAACTGGGTCTCTACTAGATCGCTGTCTAACGAACGTGAAATTATTAGTTTTCGAGACACGATGAATATGCAATGGGTCGGTGCCATCCGATGAATCCGCATGTTCTTACCCTAATGAATCCACGATAATGCGATATTAATCCCTCGAAATGGTCGAGCTATCGTAGCCAATTTCGTCGAACCGTTCCTAAATGACGCTTTAAACGGTTTAAGGTTCATTCGTCTCGAAAAGTTATTTATAAACGTAGATAGGTTTGGTGAAAATGTTCTGCTTTCGAGCGCTGTTGGAGACGTTTCGCGATAGAAATATTTTTAGCATCTACGAAGGTTTTGCGTATCGATCGATAGGGCGGGTACTTTTGCGACTAAATTCCAAACGTACTGAAAGCTTCGCTTTATCGAACGCGTGAAGATTCCTCATCGCGTACTCCGCGTGCTTCAAGCTCTAGTGTTCGGTCTGATTGTAGCGATCCTATTATTTCCTCCGTTTCTAATTTAATAACGACGAAGAAGCTTGGCTTTACGATTCGTGGGTGTACCGTTATATCGCCCACGTTGAGTTAATCTGCCACTCGTTACATCGTTAAGTGTTCTTAACGCGTGAATACATGCAAGTATTTGGCGCAACGCGTTGTCGCAACTCGAGTCACAATATTTGCAAACACTGACAGAATTTCAAGCGTGTTTGGCCTTTAAAGTCGATGTTCTCGAACGCGAAGTTTTCTTCCACGTTTTCAACTTACTTCTGCATGAGAAATCGCCTTCTTTCCGTTTGAGAAACGAGAAACAATTCCCGCGTGGATGCTTGGCATTAGTCAGACTCGGTTCGTTGAAAAATTAGGGCCAAACAGCGGTTCCCTTTTGCTTCGGGAATGGAAAGAATCCCGTCGGAGGTAGATGTCGTAGGGTTTAAGGAAGTCTGACAAATAAAAATTTACGACCGTGAAAGCGTGCCGACGTTTATATTGCTTATAAAATTAGAACGTCGTAAAGCGTTCATTTCAAACTCGTTTAACGATCCGACACTCAATAAACCGCGATTTTACTTCATCTTCTTCTCGACGTGCAGTCGAATGCAGTGTTTTCTTTTACTTAAAGCTAGGTAGCGGACCGTTTTATTCGTTTTCTCTTCGGGAGCCCGCAACCGAATGGATCTCGAAGCTATATGTACAAACTGTTGGTATACAACAGGCTACATATGGGAACGCAAATGGTCATTGCTTGCTGGGCGGACTGGACACCGAAATTGGGATGGATCGAATAAAATTTCACCACGAACTATTCCATCGATGTTACCGCAAATGGGGTCACGTTGCGTCTCGTCCTATTCGAGGTATCTCAATCACGACCCGTTGACCTATAAAGTGCGAGAGCAAACTTAACGTTTGTCGACGAAGCTTGCGGATCTGACGGCTCAATTTGCGTTTAATTCTGTTTACGATCAGACACCGTTTGTACGATAGCTTCGGTCAACAAGCGACGGATCCTCAGATCGTGTAATTCGACTGATAATTCGTCAACGCCTTTTTTTAAAAGTTATCGCTCGGATTGAATTGCAGCTACTTTCACAGAAAAGTGTGTTAACAAATACATGTATACTCGATGAAAAAGCATCGTTACATTCTGAAAGAACACGAATATAGGAATAACGAGTCATAGCTGTAAAAGTGTAAATGATTATACGTTGTCTCTTCGTTTCTGTTTAAAGTTGTGAAAAATTCTTGAAAGAGAAACCCGTGACGTAGCCTCGCACTCGAGTGACACAAAAGAAAATCGTTCTTTTTTCTGAAAGAAAACTCTCGGTGAAAGAGTGGATTCGTAGCTGCGACTATGTAGGTTATCGTTGAACGTTACTTTTTTCCGCGATTTTCAGCGTTGAACTTGTCCTCCGTACGTCTCGTGCTTTTTATTTGCTCCAAATCGTAGGAGGTGATTCGATCTTACGGAGGATCAGGATGTTAGAACGCGACTAACGTGTTTCTCTTCTCCTCGTCAATTTCCTTGGTTCATTTCCTTTACGTCAGGTTTTTCCCTTCGCGCCGTAGGATCGACCTTTCCGAGGAGGAGACTTATTAATTACTTTAAAATCCATTTTCCCCCTTGATTTCCTTCACCTGACGTCTCGCTGACGCAACGATCTACTCTTAGCAAATATAACGCAGCTTTTTACGAGGATAGCTCCATCGATTCCACAAGAAGACGAAGTCATCTTAATCGATGTAGATAAAAAACAAAGACGCTGTTAATTTTAAACTCGGTTAAAATTAAATTACAAGAGGGAAGAAAAATAATTTCGAACTGCACAATCGCGCCAATTAATTGGAGCGAAAGTTTCCCGGGAGAGATTTAATTTCCGCCAAGAGTTAATCAGAGAAGTTTTTAAAGTTGCGGATGTTCCACCCCTTCGGCGAAGAATCGAGTTTTTCGGCAGTCACGAATGCACCCCGCCGGGCCTGCCACTTCACGAATGACATTACTCCCTCTAACGCCCACGAGCGAACCATTCGCTTTCCATTCATCGCCGCGACGCTGAATGAAGCTGCAAGAGGCACTTGGCTTTTGCGCGAGGATTGCCAGCAAGAAAACACCCTCGAAAGAGGCTTTTATCGCGTTCCTACTGAATGACTAGTGTAAGGTTATCCCTTCTCCGTGTCTATGCGTGCACCTTCTCTTACAATTCCTTCCTTCCTCTTATTTTCAGCCATTTTATCATTGTACCGCGTTTCTCAATGAGAATCTCGGTTTCTTTAGCGAGCCCTCCTCCCATGCAGGAAATTTGAATTTTACGTTTCCCCGGACGAGGATCTCGAAGGTTCTTCTAGGTTACAGGTACTCGAAGACGACAATGGACCGACTCGAGAAGCCAGCCTAGGATCTTGTGAATGAAATCCATACTAGGAGAAGAAGTCGAGAGGAGACTGTCCAGTCTTAACATCTGGACTTACTACGAGGATAATAATGGCCTCTCGGGGATCATTGAGCCTAGAAGACCACGGTCGAGCATCGTTCTCCTCTTCTTTGTGGTGGTTTATGGCACCCTGCGAAAGATCCTCGTATCGTTTGACCTGGGCTCGAGCTACCAGAAGGACACGTGTTCCGGACTTCAATGGAAAATCGCGTTTACCACTTCCACAGGATCGTGTGACGCTCTTTTCTCCTATTTCTTCTCATTTACTGCTCCTCCACCGAAACGGAGACTATCGATTTCGTATTAGCAGGTGAAAATTCCACGAGAACGCGGTCGCGTCATTCGACCATATCTCTCTTGCCTTATATTCTACTTCTGGACGCCATTATCGTAAGGTCGCGTCGATGGAGGACCTATCACCTTTTATCCCGGCTGAAATGAAGCTTTATCATGACTCTCTATCCAATGCTTTCATCCCGTTCTGTGCGTGGCATCTAGAAAGAGACCGAGCACGAGCACCATCGAGAGAATATTTTGATATACGCTGAAAAATCCCATACATCGCTCGTTCGTGAACAGACCACTCTTTTTCACTCTCCGCCCTCCTACGCCTACCTTCGATCGAATTCCAACGTATCTGACCTCGAAACGACCAATCGATTTTTCTTTCGATCGACAATATTTGTTTCAATTTCCCTCCATCTTCGCGTTTTCAATGAAACACAGTTATTGTTCGGTACAATAATTTGACTTAAAATCAATTGGAGCAAATTCTTTGAATTCCAAAGGTCGGAAATATTTAATAACCCGCGCGTCGTTATTCAAAGCGCTCCATTAATCCAGCATCGATGATGCATGTGACGATTTATACAGTCGATTAATGAGAGCATCGGGAATGGATGGAAATTTATCGAGACAGAAATATCGATTCGGAGGGGTGATTTACCCTCTGGTCAATCCGTACGCATGGACTCTAAAAATCGACGGAAGGAAATGAAAGTACACGATGGACGAAATAATTCATTCCTGTATCGTTGGTAGTCACGTTTAACCGCATTGGCGTTCAAGAATCTCGTAATCGGATCGCGGACTTATCGGAAATTTAGAAACGTGAACAGGAATCGAGTTTCAGTCAGCTCCGTTGTAATTTATGGCAATTGCGATGCTTTTATCAACCATCCTATTTGCTTTTCTTTATCGGGGAAAAATTCCCAGTGATTCGTCCATCCAAAAACTCTGTCGAATAAACATTAATATATCTTATTTATCAAATTTTAAATTGAACGAAGAATCGTAACCATTATTCAGAATGAAACATTTTATCTTCAAAACGATTATCGCGTTTAAAATGGTTCTGTTGCAACGAACGTCATGGCGACCTTCCAACAGTTTCAAAGTTTCGCGATAAACAACCAGGTTAAAGTGTCCAGAAATAACCAGGAACGAATTGCCAGACCTCGATCTGGAAGATGCTCAGACCGAATTGAAAATGTTTGATAGAAAATCGATGTTCGTGATCAATAGGACGAGAGTAACGCGACAAATAGGGAGAAGACGAGGCAGAAGTTGCATCTGCGGTTAGAACCATAAATTTTGCACGGTTTCACGCGTTCACCGCTAAACTGACATCGCAGGATCCTCGAGTGTATTCTCTCTCTTGATTCCACGTAGATGATCGAACGGAGCAGGCAGTGTATTTCTCGAGAGGCGTGAAATCCTTGGATCTTTCACGCGGAATCTTTCCAAGATTCAGCGTATCAAATTGAAACTGGTACCCGCTACGCTCTCGACGAATCGTTACGGCCCTGACACGGGAAATCGGTGTGCAATGAGTCTCAAGATCTCGCAGCTGCCGTGAGTCTTTTCTGTCCTCGAAACTTTTCTTTCACCCCGGGACAAAATAAGAATCTTTGGCACTTGAAATCATTTCCAGCTTTTTCTATAAAATGTTCGAGATGACTTTGGTTCACCACTGAGATTGCCACGAATTATATCGCATGCAATCGTAGATCCATCGTTGTAACATTGGAGGAATTTCCTACAATAAGTGTTAGATTTAATGATTTAATGTATTTTGAAATTCATTTTTGTTTGGTCGCTGTGTATATTTGTGCGAATGAAGTGTGGTACAGTTGTCATTGTTTTAATCGCACAGATAGTCAATTTTTATTGTCTTCGCGTGCAGTCGTCGTTGCGCGGTTCAACAGTTTTTGTCGTCAATTTCATTACGTTTTTCTTTATAAATAAATCATTCTAAAGAAACTCTAAAGTTACTCAACAATAGGAGGAAGAGGATATTTCTTCGCGAAGAAGAAAATATGATATGTTAAAGAGCAAGTGTACAGCAATCGCGTCAAAACAGATCGAACGTGATTAATCGGCAGTAGAGCATTACGTGTTTGAAGTGGCAAATTGGAAAGGCCATACGAGACGCGATCTATCAATGACCCTGCAAAGACAAATTTGTTTTCGCTCTGTTACAAGCTACCCTCGTCTCCCCCAATTTGTCAGGAGACGAACGAGGCACGATGCCACCGACAAAGCTAAACTGTTAGAAACGAACAGTCTTCGCGTTTAACACTGTGGCAAAACATGGCCCGGAACTCCGACGCAGAGAAAGAGAAGGGGCGCCGTGAAAGAGACACATTTTCCAGGGCCGAAAGAATTCGAATGGTTAATGGTTCTACTGGTAGGGATTGCTGACACCTGGAAGGTACCTGGACACTACGGGGTGTGACGTAATTTACCTGGTCACCAGTCGCAAAACCCTCGTACCTCTTTTCCATTAGAGTGGTCAATAACCATCACCTTGAGTCTCGGAACAGCTGATTAACCTCTTGCACTATTTTGACGAGTCTGACTCGTGACGCACTTTTATGTCGGCCATGATCAATTTTACTCAAATTTTCAATACGCTCCAATTTGGAGTTCAAGTCCAATTATAATTTGCACAGTCAACGATTGAATAATAACATATTAACATAACATTTCAAGTTTTTTCGTCTGTTTTAATATTGTAGCTATAATTAGTCAGTTCTGTCTGACGCACCTGACAAACAAGTCATAGTTCAAGAGGTTAAGGTCGATGAATTCAAGAAGTAAGATTTCGAGAGACAACGAATTAAATTTGAGGT
This sequence comes from Megachile leachella, assembly GCA_963576845.1. Classification (NCBI taxonomy): domain Eukaryota; kingdom Metazoa; phylum Arthropoda; class Insecta; order Hymenoptera; family Megachilidae; genus Megachile; species Megachile leachella. The sequence goes on from OY756256.1 coordinate 2,189,973, forward strand.
GGATATTCCAAGTATTTGTTTCTTGCATTAATATTACATGTTCAATTTATATCTTGTATCAAGATGGATATATTAATACGACTCTGTCACTAAATCCTTCAAGAAATAAACTGGAATATCGTACGAAATGTACTGGACATGTACACCCTTTTATCAGAAACAGGCACAATGTTTGGAATTTTTATTTGAGAAGTATAAATCAACGAGGGGTGATCAAGCACGTTTTATATTTGCCGCATCACGCTCGGATTATGACTTCAGAAGGGTGTACGAGTAATTATTTGGGTCAGGTCAGCTGCCATATCAGTTATGAAAGTCGTAAAACCGAAGAAACCGGGTGAACGTAATACCTGCTTTATGGATCTGCACAGGTGCACCGGTCGGTAAGATTAAATCTAATCAGATGCGGATTTATCAGCGGAATACTAATCATGTTTACGACTTATTGACCTTAGTTTTTAGTTGAAAGATTCCGAAAGTTCGCAACTTTAAGATAAAACTGGAGACATCAAGATTATATGTTGAACGAGTATCAGACAGGTCTAGTAGCACTGCGTTTAGCGATCATTGGAATAATCGATAGTCGAAGTGACGTCTTAATATAGTCAATTACGGGATCAGGAATCGAGAACAGGACATTAGGGTAGCGTCGCTTATTAATTTACGTTCCCGTCGAAAGGAAATCTGGTTGGGACGGGGTGAGACGCCGGGCAAAGAACACGGGCCATCGAGTTCCCGATGGTATCTTTATAGTGCATTATTGCATTAAGCACTTCTGTACACAGCCAAGGGTAACATGGTGGATGGCAACAATAAGGGCACCCACGGGGGCCCATGGATTCGGCCCGTTCGACCGTCCTGCCACGTATTATCGAAACACAATAGAGCGTGCCTCGATCAAACGCGCGTCGAGAAATTTTACCAACGATACGTACACGCGTAACCGAATCCACTCGGTTACTTTTCACGATCTCATGCCATAGACCCTTTTATGGTATCATCCTTCTTATTTGTACGCTTATCGAGCGACGGATTTGTTAGAACCGGTGCACCCTCCGGCTACCAGCGAATATTAAATCTGACTGTAAAAGTTGTTAAGCGATATTTAAATAATTTTTTTTAGTCACAGACAAAATCGAGAAAAAATTAAGCTCGAGTTGGGAATTCGAATGCCACGGTTTCATGAAAATCGTTTAAAGGGCAGATTTTAATATTCGCTGCCCTTAATATATGGAGTACCTTTTTTTAAATAAATACGCTGCTCCGCTCAAATGGTCTCGTTTTAATTTCGCATTCGGATATTCTCGCAAAACGATGAACCTCTCTTTCAGCTTGGGATACTTCAATTGCACTCGAAATTGTACATCATGATTCTTTGATTTTAAAGTATTTAAAAGCAGAGTTGGTATAAAATGAATATTATTAAAATGTATCCTTTTAAAGTAAATACTCATGAACATGAAAATATTAATTAAAACTTTGCCCCGAATTCAATTAAACTTGTGTAGGAAAACTTTGATCGACTCCGGTTCTGCTTCTTCTTCACACACAACAAAATGCAACGGACACTAACCTTTCAGTATAACGTTTCCATCGTTTACTTAGGCTCGTCGGGGTACTTAGGATCATTTCGCTCCTTATGGACAAAAAAAAATTATAACCAACGACCTGGAGCTCGTCATAACTTTGATCTCTGTTTACCCAGCGAATGAGCCGTTCGCATAATGCCAGCACGTTTAACGAGCCATTAAACGATCGTTCCCTAGCACACAAACTTTCTCGAAGAATTGTTTGCATCGAACCATCGCAATATGTCGAAAGGTCCATCAATACGTCCACAACTTTTCAACAAATTTCTTTGACCTTTCAGTTCCCGTAAAATTGAGGCACTTTAAAAAAGTTCTAGTTCGTGTAGAACCATGAGGTACATGTGGTATCTTCGAATTAATTTTTAAAGGCTTTCAATTACTTTGAGTTAGAGGGACAAAGTTCGATGTTAGAAGGACAAAATGGCGTTAAACTATTCGTGAAGCGAGCGATTGCTTTCGTTTCACGTCCAATATCCGGAGTATTAAACAAATCCAGGTGACTTGCGTACGTTCCTTGGAAAAGTCTCAGTGGCGGTGGAAATAAATCTGTACGAGATCAGGCCACGGGCGTGCAATTTTTCCAACTGCCAATCCCCATGTTCCTTTCCTCCGAGGGAAAAGGCTTCGTGTTCCACTCGCATTTGGAAATTGACCAGTCGTTTCTCTCAGTCGCAGAATCGGATATCGAGCTCGTGTCACGCAACATGTAGGTCGCTCCAATAAATGCAAACTGTTTAATAAATAATTTTCGTACGTCTAAGTGCCGGAACACGAAAGAGTTCTCGACCTTTTCCTTCGGCAACTAACCCTAATTCCTCTCGTAAAACCCATTTATTCTTTCGTTCGCGGAGAAACGTTAACCTTCTGTGGCTCGAAAGGTTCATTTTAGCCCGAGGAAATGCGGTTAAACACGGCGACACGCAAAAGCTGCGGAACAGCATAATCGACGAGTCAAAACGCGAGGTTTGTCCTACGCCCTCTTCTAAATCCGTTTAACGCAGCCGATCAGACAGCCCTCGTGCACACGAACAAATGTAAATACGAGAAAGAATCTTTGGAACCGATGTCAAACATCCACGGGGCGTGAACCCGAGGAAAATGTGTGGCTGGCCAGGGGAACAAAGATGTTGACCCTCTTTCTTGAGTTAGGTTCAACGTCACTGCATTCCGTCGATATTGATCGAAGAATCAATAGGTTTCATTAGATGCCTTTGTAGGCTACAAACATTTTGGCAATCTCAGTCAGGTACAAGGCGACGTGAATAAATGAAGAGAAGTCAACGAACTAACAGAGTTCAGACATCGTACTTATCGACGGGAATAACTCGATACGTTATCGTACACGTAACCAGTTCGTGTGTGCCTCCTCAAGACGTCTGGTAGAACGAAATGGAGAATACTCGGTTTACAGCACAAAGGCAGCATTCTCGCTGCTCGTTCGATCGTGCTGAATCCATATTATGAACACTTTGCATGACTTTAACGGTTCACTTGTTACGTCGTATTGAGCACGAAACAATCGACGATTCGTAAACACATGTTGAGTAACAATGGTGTCGAATCCGAAGGGAGGCCATTAATTAAACGCACTCCTTTGCTCGAGTAGCAAATCGTGAAAAGAAAGCGGGAAGCCCTCGTAGAAACGCGACTCACGGCAATTCATTTTGTCGACATTTACGATGATTTACGAGTACCACTCTCACGCGATGCGGAAGAACTTCACTCGTAGATTTTGCTATCGATGCATTGGATTCCAGCTGGAGCTATAGTGCTCACTTCTTGAACGGAATTCGATACGAATGCTATTGCATGATTGATAAGCGTTCTCGAATGTAAGTCGAATGGAATGATACATTACGAAACGGTACAAATAACCTTTTGAGATTACACGTGTTAATAAATTCAGGCACGTGTTATTTCTGGATTAGTTCAAATTATGTGGGCTAACAAGGAGATGTAGGGTTTGATCGAACGGTAGGCAGAGGGTTCTTCAAGTCCCAAGAAAGTCGAATAAGCGACGGCGTCCTAACCTTTTGACCCTTGATCCAAGGAAAATAGGTCGACCGTGTGTCGTCTCGCCAATGGTCTTGCCTTATTCGCGCGATAAGCTATCAGAGGCAATGCAATCTACGTAAAGTATACGTAGTAGACAGTGGCGCTTCGGAAGAAACTTATACACGTTCTCTTATCGCTAATAGAAGCAGCGATTTCGGGAAGAATGAAAGATCTTTAGGAGAATGGTCGAGTTTTCTCGCCCTGAGATATCGGCTGCGAAGCGAAATTAAATGTTCGCGCGAAATGAAAGATCTCGAGCGATTGATCAACGGCGGCCGATTAGAGATCGCAAAGTATTCCCATTTAAGAAACATTGGATATTTAAAAGTTTCTTTCGACAACTATTAAGCGAACTATCGCTCGGAATTACGGGTCATTTTAGTCGGTCGAGAATGTTTCTGCGGTATTAAAACGTCGAGAGCTCCGAAATTTAAACAATCTTCACTGGTCAATCGTGAGCAAACTTTAATCGCGAAACGAGCCAATTATAACCTCTTGCCGCGAATTTTCTACAACAATGTTTCAGCTAAAATTACACAGTCAAATTTTTCAAACGAAATACCGTCGAATATTGGAATAATAATGTTCGAGAAAAGAGGATAAAGGGAACGAAACCCAAAGTTTAAAATATGTGGGTTAACGGTGACCCGACTCCACGAGTTTCAAATTTAAATTTTAAAGCGACGTTCAAAGCGATAATGACTGTAGTAGTCATCTCTTGAACAAAACGATCGACATCTAATATTTCTCTCTTTGCAAATGATCGGTATTTCGCGGGACGATAAATGTCAACAGCGAAAGATGGTATCGTTTCAATCTGTCTCGGCTCTACTCGTTTACGTGGAATCGAAAATCGATACGATACAAATACTTTCGCTGTGCGTTTTGTCTTAGAATTTTGCTTCGAGGTATTAACGATTGAATTAACTTCGAGACATCGGTTACCGATATCTTTGCATTCCGGTACAGTGACAAAGTAGCTCGCATTAAGACTTACAGTTTGATCTTTCTATATAATTTAAAATATTAAGACTGCTATTTTAGGAATTTGAGATTCTGCACATGTCCACGTGATCAATTTACTCCGAAGTCGTAATGCGATATTTCACGGAATTCTATGAACGAAACAGGAAGAGGACAGAGCGGTTCAAAAGGTGTTTTCGATCGAAAATTTAATTAAACCGCAGAACCGGTCATAGCCTTGATTTATAGCTCATAAAATTCACGAAATTTCTCTTGTTCTCCGAAGTCGGTGGAGTAAATAAAATTGCAAAACTCGGAGAAGCTGTTCTGAAGTAGGGTAAAAATACCGAAAATATACAACAAATAAGAGAATCGTTATCTGAAATTTATCAGCAATACAGAAAATGAAATAAAGCGAATACGGAGAGAATACCGTAATTGTGCGCCAGTCGTTCCGCTAAAGGCTCCATTTTATTTTCCAGAAGATGAATTCAGGGGGAAATCCCAAGCTAATTAAATTGCTCTCTCTTCATTTTGAGAAAAAAATCGCCAACGAAATATACGAGAATAAAAGAACGATTTCCGTGGATCAACTGAAAATAAAAGGAAGAGTCCCTAATATATTTGATGGTATCTTTTAAATAGAATTTCAAGTCAACGAATTAAGTTTGTAGAGTAAATTAATGCCGCTCCAGCGCTTTCGTTGTTCTCAGAATAGCGTTAATGGGAAAAAATTCAACTTTTATTGCTAACATTTGTACGTTGATTCGAGCGGGAAGGACCAATTAACTCTTGTTCCGCGTGTCTCGCATTTGTCGGTTTAATGGCGCGATTGGTCTCGCCAGCAGATAAAATTAGCATAGACATAAGTGGGCACGATTTTTTATAGACGGTTAACGCATCATCCGCCGACCGGTGCTCATTGTCCCGCTATTATGTCGACGTGTCTGTGCAGGGACATTAATTCACCGTCGAAGGGTGGCTAATGTTATGCAAATTCCTCATTAACGGCTCGGCACTTGAAACGGCAACTTCCGTCGACATCGTGTATTTATTCGTTCACTTCAGACTTATCCTAATTCCGTAAAAATCAATTAATTTACGAAAAAGTCAGATAAATAACCGGGTGTTCCGAAAGCATCAACGTGTACGCATTTGTGCACTCGCGTGACACTGGTCGTTCGTTATCGAGTTAAACAGTAATTGATTAACGTGTCGCGACATGCTCAAGATATCTTCAGGCCGATATCCCGCTGATAACGATCATTATTATCGCATTGTCTAAGTACCGGCGGCTTGTCAAGCGTGTCACCACTAATTGTCGCTTTCGTAGCGCCGGTGTCCCTGTTAATTGCATTCCTTCACTCAATTTCCATTACAGAATAGCCACCGCTGACACGTATCTTCCTGGGACTGACAACTTTAGAGTCGATCGAGATGCCCGGCACAGATCAAGATACCGCCGGACGAAAGCGTACCCCATCGCTAAGTGGTGTCTTCTCGTGTGCCCCATTGTTATCCTACGGTTAACTTAATCCCGTCGTTCGATCCTGCCGATAGACTCCGGGTTAAATAAGGATTAGCGCGATGACTAAACGATGTTCGACGGCGGTCGTCGAGAATGTTAGCGACGGCCCGTTTCCTCGATGGCCAATCGCTGACCGATCGGATTTCCAATCGTCGTGAAGAGCCTGACCTCCGAAGATCGGTATCGGGATCCGTTAAAACGACGTTAAAAGGCGTCGAGTGTGGTGTTTGAAAGAAATCGAAAAAATCAAACATTTTATATGGCCCTTTTCGTATTCTAATCTTTCCTCGTATTTCCAGGACTCCACCCTACAATCGATATCTTTATTTAGTTGCTTTCAAGTTCTAGTAGAAAATCAATAGTGGAAGAATATGAAGGAGAAACGGTCATCCAGGCGGATTCGTGGTTCAGAAACATCGCAAAACATGTTTCGACCCTTGCGGGCGAACACGGGCGCTGTTGGTAAGGTCAGCCGAAGTTCGCGACCATCCCGAAACGTCGACCCTGTTCAGTTCGCTAGATTGGCCGCAGTCTTAGCAGAATCCAGAGTCTCGAGCGTATCGTAGATTAGATTTTGTCTCGCTCGGGCTGCTGTGTAATCCAGGCACGGCTACAAATCTCTCGACCCTTCGTGACCAGCTGATGACTTGGCCTGCACGTCGGGAAGCTCGTTCAAAGGGTAACACCGTGTTCTCGTGTCGCTTCATAAAGGTGACGCCGCACAATGAGCGGTTTTTTTGCGACGCCGCCACGAACATAGAAGCTTTTCTTATACACGAGGGGAGATCGAAATTAAGTGGCTATTTCATGCCACTAATTATGACAAATAGGACGGGGTTCTTTCGTATTTATTTGTTGTCGAGCGTGTACAGAACTGTTTGACCCATTTCGTTCGAAAAATTACCAACGCCAGAGATGGTCTAATTAATCGTGGAACATCCTGTGATCGAAAGGTCAGAAATAACGAGCACACCTTGTAATCAAGTTATTTGATTGCATATTCCGAAACACGGTATCTTATTACATGCTTGACAATTTCAGTCGCGATGTGAATTTTAATCGGAGTCATTTCGTTTCCGCGAACGTGCATGAAACGCTTTGAATTTTAAAGTCGATTTAGTCTCATCTTTACATTGACCCGGTGTCGACGGTCTAGATAACGGCACGAATATTTTTAATCGAAGGTTCGTTGGCTCGAACGTTTCGAAATATCTTCTTGAAGGTGAAGGTAAACGTTCTCGAGCATTGCTCGCTTCGTGAGAGGTGCGTCGATACTTTCGCTCGCCACTTCTCTTATGTACAATCTTCACGAATAACGTTGTCGATATATTTTTTTAAAATAAATTTACAACCTTATAAATATTATCGTTGAATTATTCTTTAAATTATGCTGTAAATCAGTACGTAATTTTACGCACTGAATGTCGCACGTAATTTAATATTTACAGATGCACAGATGGACAAATCAATTCGTAATAATTAATTATACAAAATTACAGTTGTATTAGTTCTAATACTCTGCTATAATACCACTTTGCTACAGTATCTTTGCTTTGATTTTCTCATTTTTATTTCAAAGCAAAAGTGTCGGATATCTTGTAATTCAAGTTCTTCTCTTGATAAACGTAATGTCTTATCAATTATACAAACAGCACTCGATTTTAACCTTTGATCCATGAATAATCACAGAGAGAATTACATCGAGTCGTGGCTTTCATAATAAAGAAGAGTTTCCTCAAGCGGCTCAGTGGTCTAGGGGTATGATTCTCGCTTTGGGTGCGAGAGGTCCCGGGTTCAAATCCCGGCTGAGCCCAATTTTTTTTTTCTCGCTACTCAGCACATCCTGCTAATAACGTTCCATTTCATGTAACATATATAACACGAACCTTTCTAACTCTCAAAAATACAACATTTTAGGTCAGACACATAAGTGTAGCACATAAATTTATCAAAGCTAATTTACATATTCTCATGACTTTAATCAAAACGAAAAGGTTAAAATGCAGCAAAAATTGTTGTAGCATTACTTTCGAACTGCTCTATTTCCCCGTTTGTGAATGAAAGAATGTCAAACACAGCATGAAACTTTTTCATAGAGTTCTGTGCCTAGCAGAGACTGTGTACATCAAATATTCGAAATATGCAGTCGAGAGTTTGTTCGTGTCATCATACAACTACGCGTGCGGAACCACGGTGCGTCAAGCTCGTAAATCAATCTTCGCTGCGGATGCAGCAGATGCTCATTTGCATATGAACATTTTATTACGCGGCTGAGCAGGCTCTGGGTGCGTCGAGATAGTGATCGTATTGTAGTAACGCAAACACTAGATACTTAGATTTAAAACTTCTAAACGTATCGAAGAAAATTAGACACGGAAAAGCAGGTGAAATTGTAACGTTCGATTAACCCTTCGATCGTCACGGATGGCCAGTTTTTCGGTTAAAACAGAACCGATGGACTCTACATTAATTTCCTGAAAGTTGCAGATGCGTGGGACACGCGTGCTTCACGGTTTAATATGAAAATCAAACAGCATGCAGGTAACGCGATACGCACCTGCCTAACGTAACGATCGTCTAATGACTCGTCGGAACTGTCTTTACCACTCGGGAATAAACTCGGAAAACCGGGTCACCACACGGAAGAAGCAGCCGTCACTTTTCATTCCGAAGCACTGTTCCTTGACTTTAGAAAGTTTCTGCTGTAATTTTTTCCGTTCCTGGTTAATTGACTTCCTCGGAGTCTTTACACTGCGCAGCGGTATGTGCATGCTGGATTCTAAAGAAACTATCATAAATTGCTTTCTCGTTCGCAAAGTAGGTGCCACTGAAATATCCGAGGCACGTAAATTCTTTCGACTGTGCGTTTCAAATCGAATTCAGGTAGCTTTCCGTGTTTGTGGGCGGCGGAATTATTATCGCGTCATTGGACGAGCTCAGTGGCTAATGTCGAAATCGGTAATGCACGATTCGATCGCTTGCACAATACGAACGCCTGCACAATAAGAAAATATTCGGATTTTGTGCGTCGTCATCGATAGGCGGCGAACGTCGTGGCCATAAAAGGAACGGCAAAGTGGAGCGAGCGAAGTTTGCCGACCCGTAATAATTCCACTCTTATAAAGAACGCTCTACGTGCGTGCACTACGAATTTTCGAGAACTCTCCGAATTTTGGTCGCAATCGCGATTTTGAAATTACAAATTTTTCTCGCTGAAATTACGAGATTCCGATACCCGCAACGAAACTATAAATTGCAATTTGAACTTTCAATGCTAAAATCATGAATTTAAACTTCGATTCCGAAGTTCGAAATTACGAATCTAAATTGCAATTTTCACCGGCGAAATTGTGAATTTTAATCGAGATTTTCAATTCTGGAAATGATTGTACATTACCGTAAATCAGCATAAAATGGATCGCATCTGCTCTTGACAATGAACGTTCACGACACGGAAATCGATATTCAGCTATGTAATAATTAGAACATGACAGCTTTCGTCGCAATAAATTACAAATTGCTGGTATATTACACCGTTTGGTATCGTTCGCGAGTCACCGTCCATGAACTACTAAAATCAAATAGGACATAAAGATAAATATTTTAATCCTGACCCGGTTTCGGTGTTTCAAAGATTAAACGCGACAGTTTCCTGCTCGCACATCTAGCAAACACATTCGAAAATGATAAAACTGGCACGGTTTTCAAATGCCACGCAACGCATTCGAAAGCATGCCTCACATATTGATATTTTAAAAGGTGGCGAAATGGCGATGAGTGGCGTTTTTTTTTAAATAAAATAAAAGCGATAGAGTTCACGCTTCTTTTATGAAACACGAAATACGAGAAAAATAGAAGCCATAAGAGAACCGTAGAGGACCACGGTTTATAATTTCAAATCGACAAGGAGGAATACTGTGAGACCGTCTTTCACACTATGCATAATTCTCAGTAGCAAATCAAATTGTTGGATTCCATCGTACTCCACTCGAATAAATTCAACGACGCGACGTTAAACGACTCCCGGTTCCATCGGAATAAAGAAGCATCCCTTTTGTGAGAAGAAATTCGTTATGGTAGGTACTCGGTTAGCAATGTTCAAAGAGATTCTCGGCGTTGACGTCGAAACCGCGCGTCGCCATTGTCCTTCTCTCGTGCAAACACGAAAAACGGTTTCAACTTTCGAGTGCCCGCACCATCCTGTCGGTTCTCTATCGTCTTGTCACCGTGTTCCCCCTCGAACGACGCAAAAGGCCGAATCAACCCCCGCCATTCTGCGTGCTTCTCGAGTGCTGTCGCGCTGACTCTTTTCAACTTTGATCGAGCGCCACTTCAGTGCGCATAAGATGAAACGAATTAACGCTCCGGAACCGGAAAGCTCGATTCTTTTCCTCTTTCTCCCTGCGCTATTTCCCTCTTTCTCTGCTCCCCTCTATTTAGTCCTTCGCTCTTTACTCCGTTTGTTTCCAGACGCAAGAACCGTTGCGGTTTCCACCCCAACGTTTTGCTACCACGCTTTTTCTCGAGTGCCTCTACTCGCTAATACATCACAACGTTATATATGAACAGTTTCACCTCCAGAAACAATTAGGATGTTTTCTAATAATCTGTCTTCGTACCGGACACTTTCTACCCTTTTTTTTCATGTTTCTGAAACATCTGAGTCGTTTAACTATTTAGCGGAGCTGGATTTATCGAATTATTTCCAACAGAGTGCTTCCATTCACCAGATATAACGGGGCAAATAGTAATCATCCCGGTGAAATTACAATTACGGCGGTAATTAGTGCGGCACAATCATCGATACAAGTGCACTTCTATCAATGGAACACCTCTGCTATTGTCAATGAAATTATTTCAGCGATCGAATTTGCCAAGTTTCGAGCGATATAAGCTGCACTTTCGCGGAATGCTACAAAGGCGACGGATCTAATAATATTAGTATGCCACTAGCGTTACCTAGCTACTCCGAGGGCTAGTTTAATTCATTTCACCGAAAGTTTCAGCGACACAAAGTCGAAACGTGTCTAATTAACTGACTCCTCGTTAGCGGTAATCCGGCTAATTCTCGGCAACCCTGGAAATATATCAAACCTACTGTTTAATTCGCCGGTTGTCTCGGACTGTCCGTCGACACGTTCAAATGTTAATAGATTCGTAAAGGAACTGACCTCCTGTGTCTGCATATCGTTCGCGTTACTCGAAATCGGATTGAATTCGAGCCGTGACGAGGATGAGCACGCGAGGGCCCGGAAAATTGAATCGCAGCTCGTCCGACGGCTACCGTGCGGTTGCGAAATCATTTAGATCGATACAGAATTTACGAGCTGCAATTAGCTGATTCCGGAGCATCAGAGATTACATGAAAGAAGAATTATATCAGACTCTTAACACTAAACCTACCGGCACATAATGTGTACTTTACGTGCTATTAAAAATGAAGTTAAAAAATAAATAAACAAACAACGAAACATAAATTAGTACACGCATTTGTCCTTTATCTTGATGAAAATCAATTCTGATTTTAGGTAATGTTTTTAACAAAATGTGTTTGTTATAATAAGAAGCTTGTGGAGCGGTCGTTTGGCTTGGTAGTTTTAGTGTTAAAACCTTCTTCAATACTTGTGCAATTATTGCTTTTTACTTATGTTGTGGATGTTGATGTGAACCTTTTAAGTCTACATTAAATATATTGATGACTTGTTAATTACATAAGTTATTCAATAATGTCATCTGTTAAACGAAAAGATTCAACAAATTCTCAGCCGAAGTGGCACATTAAAGAGTACAAATTCGCATCATGTATATGCTACTAAACTTTTGTGAATAAAGCTGGGTACATACCGCCCTTCAACTCGAAACTCTCAGGAAGAAAGAAAGCCGCCGGTGACAATTTTGATTCGAAGTTTTTCCCGGAGCCGGTCATTCATCTCGGTCGATCTCTCTTGTCCGCTCTGTTTCTCTCCGTTGGATGCTCTCGAGTCAAGGATGAATGAGACCAGCACGAACTCGGGACTTGGCGAACGTGGTGAATGGGCCTCGACACAACTTTCGGGACCTAAGAAAAAAAAGGCAGCCGGTTTTCACGTTCGCTCACCCGCTGCGAGAACGAAGGCGACACAAGTGTTCCATTGTCGGTCCACGAGGATGCGAGAATGCCTCCGGGCATTGTCGCGACGCTCCTTAACACCATTAACTACGTTTTACCTTAAATTTAACCCAAAGTGGGGGCCTCTTGACAAATTTCCAGGATTTACGGCATCACGGCCGATTTCTCGGCAACAATGAATCCACTTTGTTGACCGCGACTCCGCGTTTCGGGATCCTTCTTCAACTTCCCTTTCGCTGTCCTTCGTTCTTTAATCCGTTTCATTGGAGTCCGGCATTTGGAAAATCGTTTCCTTGGAACTGTCCACAATGCGAGAACTCGTGCGAGTTAAACGGTGCCATTTTGTTTTTTCCTTCGTCGAGACCAGAAGAATCAACGATAAGCGGATTTCCTCTTCGCTAAAGAATCAATTATCGAAACTCTTCCGTGAATCGAAATCAAATTGACTCGATATTTTTGTATCAACGAACGTTTTTCTGAATCGCGACATTTTGCTGACATCCGCAGTGGATATTTTATTGCAAACGGAGCCGAGGAAACTTATCCTCGAAAGATTTGTGCGAACGATAAATCCGTCGTAGAAATGAACAGTGTTATCTTCCGTAAATCTTCTACGGATAAACATAATCCGAAAGATGTAACGTTACCTTTGTACATGCTCGGGTAACTTCCGTGAAAATCAATAACTGAACTTTTGCGGTAATCTGCTCGAAAGCTTCGTATCCGATAAAATGTTTACCAATTATCGCTTATTTCAGCTGCGAATTGCGCGAACTTCGAGAATTAATGGAAACTTAACACGAGCTTGCATCATTGAATTAGCAATATATCACGAACCAAATTGAAGTGACCAACATTTTACGCGAATTATGACGAAATCATTCATAAAGTAACAAACCAATTAAATTTCAAACATCACTGTTACGCGAGCACGAAAAGTAATAATTTTGGAGCTTCATTTTGTAAATTATTTATGCAACAACATCGAACTAAATATATTTCCCGGAATAGGTGCAGGTAATTAAAATGACATGGATTTAAATAATTCATTTTATTCTCATTTAAACTCCTACTAAAATATACATCTTTTCCAAAATTGTATAAAAATATATACAGTATTTACAATGGTATTTACAAGGTCCGAATATATGGCAAACAAATCCAGCTACATTTTGTATTCTACGAATTGACGATTCTTTCCACGGTGTGCTTTGTGCATCCTATGCTCCTGAACACAGGAGGAACGACAGTATCCTGGATCGTATTGTGACAAAAGGACGACACGTCGATTCGTCTCTTCTTATCGTCCGTTTCCTCCAACGTTTCGATTGTACGTTTCGTTCCCTGGGACAAATTGTGCCGATCCCTGTCGTAACCAGGACGCTCGACCATCGTACTGCTGACCCTCGGCAGATTTAATTTATCCTCCGTTACCCGATGAAACTGCGATTTGTCGTTCGTCGGGAAAGGGATCGATCGTTCGAAACGATCCACCATCGAATTCGACGATTCCTCCTGGCTGATCGTATCAGCCACCTTCTCAATCGCCTCCATTTTCTCGCTCTTCGTCGATCTCTCCTCTTCCTGATCGCATTTTCTACCCGTCGAATCGTCCGCGCAGCCATCCTTCTTCTTGCCGCACGTTCGCAGACAGCAACACTTCTGATTCTGTCCCGACGGTAAATCTTCCTTCTTGTACTTCACCCTGCGATTCTGGAACCAGATCTTCACCTGTTTCTCGGACAGTCGCAGATTCGTGGCGATCTCGATTCGCCTGAGTCGAGATAAGTACATGTTCGAGGCGAATTCCCGCTCCAGTTCCAGCAACTGGGTGCTCGTGAACGCTGTTCGGATCCGCTTCGAACTGTTGCTGATGGAATTCGGCGATTTCGGGGGCGGCGTCGGGGTGCTGTTGCGAGACGGTGACTCGCTCGGTGCTGAAACATCTAAAGCACATTGACGTTAGTCTAAAAATTCTCAAAAAGTAGCTAGACAAGACTTCCATATGTAGTTCATTATTTTCTAAACTGTTCAAACATCACAACTGCTCAAAGTGTCCTAACTATTCAAAGTACATCTAAATGTCCCAATTTCGAACTTCCTAAGTCTCAAACATCTAATCACGTTACCAACGAATAACGTTGGTGAAATATTTACCTGAGAGTCTGGTGGAGGTGTTTAAAGGCGACGGCGGGCTCTGTCCAGGCACAGGTAAGCTTCCTAAAGTGGGTGGGCTAATTGAAACCGGAACAGGCATGGCCGGCGGTCTGGGCACCGGCCTGATTGGTTGATAACCCAGTCCCAAATTGAAGAAGTTGAACATGTAGTTCGGTAATTGATTCCCATAATAGGGTAACGGGTACGCAGGTGGTGAATTATTGCCAATCAACGAGTCCACCAGGAAACTTCGCGACATATTGCCGTACGTGTACAAGGTTCCTCGAACACTCCGAAAAAACACTGCGCCACTGAAATATTATCTCGCACACAATTCCATCGATTCACTGGATATCACCTGGGTTTAGCGACACGAACGTCAATTTGTGATGACGTGTTTGAACTGTCAAGAGGGAAATTTTACGGACGGAGATCTTCACGGCACAATGATATACCGTGTTCTGTAAGTCGAAGGATCGGTGCAGAGTATATATACGGGGTGCTAACTCCACCCAGGGGTTGGTTCTTTTCGGGGCCCCTTTTGTACCGGGGCCCCGCCCTTTTCTCGAGGGTGCCCCTTTTCGCTTCACCCCAACGCACGGGGACCAAACGCTTGTTCGCATCCCCTGGGATCGACACTGAGTAGGGCATTTTCTCGCAACGCTAATTCGACGGGTGGCTAATATGTCCGGAAACTTTATACGACGTACCCATCTTTCTACTATTATTGGCCTTTATAGGGTAACCCCTGCCACGTCTACTCATTATATTTTCCCTCGTTCTTTGCGATGATTTTGAAGTACGATTTTAAATTGACAATAACACGCCGATACCGTGGATACTATCAGTGTTCCGTATTTGTTTAACATTTCGTGACGTTGAATGCACGACATTTGTTCGCGTGAAGTAAAGAAGTGCACTCGAGGACAATTATCCAAATTCTTGTAAAACGTGCTGAAGCAAATTCTGTAGAATGAAGTTAATCAAGATAAGTTTGCAGAAGCAGTCGAGCAAATTGGCGCAGGTTCGTTTAAAGAAAATATCATTAGCATAGCAAAGACTCAACTCATTAACTTTATTAATTTAGAACGAAACGAAGTCGTTTTTTATGTAACATTCTCGAGACACCGTTGAAAGCATTCCATTACAGTTGACGATTTCTTTCGTCAGCGTTCCCATAAAATCGAGATACTTTGAGAGGTAACTTCGTTTCGCATCGATATTCAATAAGATCCAAATCGAGTCTCAACAGGAGCCATAGTTTGTTTCCTTTTGTTCCACTTACCGAACCAGACGATTTGCATTTCCACTCAGAGATCGTGCACTCTTCCTATAAAACGTATTCATAGTCTTTGTAACGCGGTTGAATAAGAACGTTTCAGATACTTGAAGTTATCGAAAGTTCTGAAACGCAAGAATCAACCACAAGTTTACATTTTACACATGTAAAATTTAATTTTAACAAGTTTAATTTTACACATTGTTACATTACCGAATAATTGCTTAAATATAAGCTTCACAGCTTAAACAAAGTTCATCGAGCATCCCAAAGTTGAGGGTTATTGCATTTCGCTCGAGTAAAGCGAGTATTTGTAAATTGCCTGTATATTCGAGTTTCATTGTCACGATTGGCAACTCGATACGTCTAATCGTCTCTTGATTAAGTCGAGCGGACCCTGTCGGAACGACGGCATTTTGGTAATGGACGCTTTCAACCGAGAACCAAAATGCGGCTACGAATATATGCGGCTCTAAAGCCGCGAACTAATTTCTTGATTACGGGTAGGTGCTTTATCGAGCGTGTCGTACATGGCACACACGGTGTGCACACGGCGGAAAATTAATATTAAACGTGAAACATTTCGGTTGAAACACCGTCGACGATATGGGGTGTCAGTTTACACTTGGCCATTCGTTGTGTATTTTGCACCTGTTACGATTCTGGGAAACAATAGTTCTTTCCAAATTACTCCCAAATGAATTTCACTGGAATTGTTTGAGAATCACTGGAACTGCTATGTTGATAGATGAAAATTTATATATGGTAACCTTTGAATTTAACGAATTCTTGAAGATTGAAATTATACTGACTTAATCTCTCAAATTGTAACACGTTCAGAAAATATCAGCTTATCCAACTAAATTCCCGCTGCATCGCACTTTGCACCAAGTCTAACGTTTAAGATGCGAGAAAACATAGCCGTGATTTTAAACCCTTAATAACGCGACTAATCCCATTACAATGTTACCAAGGCAGCACAGGCAGAAGCGTGGCCTAACCCTCGGAACTCGTATTAAAAATCAGGCTTGTGTTATCTCACGAATAGCTCGTGAATAATACAATGCGCATCTCTCTCTCTTTCAGCATATGTCCGGCGGATCTGGTTGATACGAAGGGTTGCCGCACCCTCCGCGAGGGGCTGGAAACGCGCCACCCTTCGTGCGTTCGCCGAATATCGCAAACAAAGTTACGACGGTTCGTACATACGTTCACGTGCGTCGTTACCAGCGTATCTGGAGTCATTACTAGACAAGGATATTTTAATTTCATCCCTCGAACCCTCCTCGGGCCGACCCTATTGGCTGATCTTTTTATTTGGGGCGTGTCTCGTGTCGAAGAGGGTTCAAGTACATTCGAAGTACGGCTTGTTTTTTAAGTTGAAGTCTTGGAACTCTCCGAAAGAGGTGTACTGATATTACGTTAGATAAAAATTGCGGCGAAAAATATTTCAGAGATAGCAGGATCTATATGGGGTAATTGGATGACGTTTGAAAACCAAATATGAGATACCTTGTTATATCCTGTTTTCTCTTTGAAAACTAGTACTCCTTCACTTTTCTCCGCTCTTACGTTGTTTCGCCTTTGAAACTCCGAGCGCGACGGTTTCGAGCACCATAAAGGATTTCAATTTTTTCAACTTCATTCGTGTTCAGTCTGAGATACATAATATAACAGGAACGATAAAATTGCAGTACATAATTTCTATTCGATGGAAACTGCGCGCTGAATGATATTGCAACTGTATGGTCCGCAATTTAGGGGATACGCGTGTTCCATACGTTGCATCTCTCTAATTACAAGCACTCGCGTTGTTTATTCGCTCTGCAAGATCAACTTTAATATTTACTAAAAAACATCCAACTTGGAAAATTAACGAGTTGGTTCAAGTTTGCTGGTACCTAAACCGGAACGCTGTCGTGTCAACGACAGGTCAAATATGTATTTCACGGTGCGTTTCAAAAGATGAAAGTTGGGAACGAACTTGGAAACTAGGAGAAACGAAATCGAAGAAGATTGAAAGTAACTCCGTGATTGCTTTCCAAACTGAACAACATTCGGATCGAAGTGGAGTAATGAAAGTCTAGAACTTTTCTTTCCGTTCTTTCCCCGTCGTTCAATCTGGCTGCACGATTTTTCGCGACCTCCATTTACATTACACGATCCTCCATAACGGTATCGTTCCAAACTTTCTCTAAGCGTATGTTTATTGGTACAAATGATCCCGATCAAATTTCCGTTGCCAAGCGATCAAGATACCTGCTGGAAGAATGCCAGGGTTTCGGCGCGGAAGATAAATTTGTTTTCTACTTCTTCGAGTTCGCGGTGGAACACATGATCGATACGATCGAAGCAGGAAACCAATCGAAGGAACTTTTGTCCATAGTCACCTGTATCGCGAACAAGGATGATCCTCTCGAACCAAAAAATTCTCCGAGATGGACGCGATAAAGCGTGACAAGGAGACAAGGGAACTCGAGAGCAAACGTTAATCGTGCTCGTCGAAGCTTTCGTTCAAACAGACTCGAAGCAGAAGAGATACACGAAGATGCTGAATCAATCTCTCGATTCTAGCCGGATAAAAGAGAATCGCAAGATCGATGTCGTCGTTGGGTAAACTTACTCCTTTCTCCCGTCTCCTCCCATTATTCGTTTCGTTCTTTCCAGTCCGCGTACGATCCGAAAATTAGCTCGGCTCATTTCACCCGGCAGAAAAGTGCATTCTTACTGGGTACAGAATGCACGGTCCCAAAGGAGCATCCCATTCAACCCACGCTATTGGTCATCCGCTATAAAAAGGGCCCGATGAAGAGGAAAAAAAATTCGGGAAGAAAAGAAGAGAAGGAAGGAAAGAAGAAAGAAACGGTGCCGGCAAATAATCATGGGAATAGCAAATACGATTTCGGGTAGCTCCGCTTTTACTGCCAGACGGAGCAAATAATTCGAGTATAGTCGAGAGAGCGAAAGTTTTGCGAAAATCCTTTATTCCTATTTTACCCTTTCCGTTGTTGAAAGAATGATATCTGAACATCTCCGCAACAATTTCCTTTCTTTCGGAAACCCTTTTGAGGATCGATTTTAATGAGAACAATCCGCGTCAATTTTGACAAGATCGACTTTTCAGTTTTGGAAAATTCCACTTCTCAACTTGTCCCTCGTCAAAGTCGAAACACGGTTCACGGAAGTTTCGGTCCATGAAAGAAAGAAGTTTGACATCCACTTAACTAACCGCTATATAACCGCGATCTTCAACTTCCATCGAACTCGAGAGCAAACACGATAAGGTAGTTCAGGAGGCCACGATCGAGTAACTCCTTCCGAAGAAAAGGTAGCTTAATGTTTGAACTGGAGGACTCACGATGCGTGAATCACTCTTGGAAACTTTGTTCCCTCTGTCCAGGCAAGTTCTGGAAGAGGAAAATTTGTAACGCGAAGAGATGGATCGAGAGGAAAGAGTTCGGAGTCTTGCAGATTAACGCACACGCTGACACAGCGAAGCTGCAGAGCTCAAGGATTCAGAGTGAATTCAACGTAAGCGTGCAGCGATGGCCTTTTTGTTGGCGGATGCATTGTTTCGCGCACCATTGTCGGCAACAACGAGCGTTTCTGAATCAAGTCGATCATCCTAGCGTGAATTATTCGATAATTTCGCTAGGTTACGCGTACTCTGTCCCTGTCTGTTTGTTTCTCTCTTGATCTCTTGCTTTCGTATTGCTTTCGTGTTTTCTCTGTTGCCATTATTTTTACGGTTTCCGCCTTGGTACTTGTGTTTTGACACGCGCCAAGGAGCCTTCACGAATAACGCAGTCAGATTCGGATTTGTCGAAAGGTTCATGGATACCGCACGGTTTACTGCACAACGTGAATCGGCCATGATCTTCTTGTACGCTTCAGAATTTCTCAACGGCCGTGAAAATATCATGAGACCTAATGACCGGCCTCAGAGGTTAAAAGATTGGACCTTTAGTCTTGGATAAAGGATCGCTAAGCGCATTTTGCTGCGTTCAAAATTGATGAGAAAATCTGTTTACTCGAACTGCACACCGTGTGCCTCCATAAATTATTGCTTAGTACGATAAAAATACTGTTATCTGATTATTTTGTTATGAAAGACACAATGTGCCGGAGAAGATTAATAATAAGATGGTTTAGCTGTTTTTTCATTTTGTACGACATTAAGGGATTACGGACGAGAAAGAAATTTCTGTAAACAGAGGGGATTTTCCTTGAAATACGACATTAGCAGATACCGCGAATGCGCTTTATCGAACTCCGTTATTTCACTGCGTTTACGCTTTGCTAAATTACAGATTAAAGCATTTTCTGTTGGAACTTGACTTACGCTCGTTAATGAAAATACGCTGAAATTCCTCGATAACACAAGAACGTGTAATTTCACTGTAGAACGAATTCAATTATTCCTGTTGGAAGTGATGTTACAATTCCCGGTATTATGTATTGTTAAAACACTTTCCAGGAAACGCGGTGACATAATATTGAAACATCGTTGAACTGATCAAACTATAAAAAATGACGAGATCATCAACGTGCAGCCGTAATATGATATCATCGACGTGCAACAATACGAATCAATGAGAAAAGTATAAGAGGAGAAAAGAAAACAGGATTATATTTCATTCTTTTCGGTCTAGTTCCCCGATAGATTACTATTTTCCCTGCCCAAACAACAACGCGAAAAATGAAGTTTCGATGACACGGCGATACGAGAACTATTCTTCGTAGTCGAAATTTCGAGCCCCTCGACGTGAACCATTTTATAAATTCATCAGGGTGGTCGGATAAAGGGTGATCTACCCTCGTTATGCGCGAACTTCGCATACAGGATGCTACCTACTTATATCTACCTTGTATCGGATGACTCGTTAAACCCTGCCAAAACTTTATTCGCAATGAGGTACTCGATAAGTGCTTTCCGTCGTTTGCAACCGCAGCGAGGCATCGAGGTTTTGCGCGATTGTCCTCGGTATCGGAACGGGTAATCACGAATGGCTTTCTGCTGGGCACAATAAACGATAGATTGCGATGTAACTTTGTTTCGATGCGTGCGGGAACACGCTTCCGATCACGTGCCGCATAATAAACGCGTGGCAGGATAATAATTCCTGAAGACGGCGTTTGATGAAGCTACGTCGTCGTGTTAACGGGTGCATTGTCGCGTCAGTTCCGTGATTAATCCCATTATCCTGGTGAAGGCCCATAAGAGGAACGAAATCAGCCTCCGGGGTTCAGACCCGAACGTGTCTCGAAATTATCGACTGTCCTATCCTGCAAACTAGATTACTCCATCAATGGAAGTTGATGGTGTCGAATTAAAATGTTAGACTTTGCAAAGAGTTAATAAATCGAAGATTTAAAACTCGTGTACAAAATTATTGTTTTCGACGGTGGGTCGATGGGCCAGGTGCTTGAGTTCTCTCCCTCCTCGTGTAAAGGGACAGACGACACGAGTCCATAAAATCCCATAAACATCCCTAAGAATCCAGCCAACCTACGCGTTGGTAAATCGTGCCTCTGAAAGGAATAAAATATCGCTTTTTGCGGCAATTTTACGGCAATTTTCCGATCGGATGGAACCGCGTACGGGCTTCGTGTTACCAGGTGTCGGGAAATATCTGTCCCTCTTTTCCTTCTACGACCGTGTTTTCTCCGACCAGAAGGGATACTGATTTTTCCTGCTCATGGTTAGTCGATCTAACCAATAGTCACTCGATTAACAGTCCACGTCGACCAATAGTGGTTTCCACAAAAACACACACGACAATAAAAGAAACTTGTATTCTATTGAATACCCAATGGCGCGTGATCGCATTCATCGAACAATTTTAGCCCCGTACGAAATATCTAATCGCAATTTATATGCTAAACAGTTTCGTGATTCATGTTCGTATCATGATATTATAGCGGGGTGCATCCGGAAATCTTTGATGAAATAACCTTTTGCGTTCGTTTATTAGATTAAAGCATAACATTGATATGCTGACAAAATTTTATTTAGGAAGATTTAATCATGATCTTGTATTGAAACACGATACCTCTCTCGAAATGGAAATACAAGTTTTAAAATTGATTCGGAGCAATTTTGGATGGTAAAACCTCGAGGACATTGTTAAACTGACGTACGATTTATTGGTCCAATTTCGCGACGAAGAAGAAACAGAGATATTGCTGAGAGGCGAGAAAGTCGATAACAATGAGACGGTCAATTTCCCGTTTCTGAAACGCAGACGGAAATTTAATTTAGCGAGTTAGCCGAAGCTGGGAACTTTGCAGCAGCTAATTTTTGTTACTTCCTTTTTTCGTTATTCCCGTTTCAATGACTGTCTCTTAAAAATAAAACATTTCATCCGGAAGCCCCTTGAAAGACAGAAATACGTTCGATATATCGTTTCACGTTCACGCACTTTTAGAGTCAAACAAACGTTAAATACGTGTAATCCGAGACAATGAGCAATAACGATCGTCGAATAGCTTAAAACAAAAATTCGAAACTAAATATCGTTTCGCGTTTCGTCAGCGCGAATTTCACAATGGACGACAAATTAATGCTCCACAATCGTTGTTCAAATAAACAAAAAATTTAATTACTGGTAAATACACGTGGATATTTATTTTGTAACAAGAATTAAATAACGAGAAATAAAGAAAATAAAATTGTAACCGATACGAGAGTTTTAACGCGTTATGGTTGCAGCTTTTAATTCCCTTCCATTTAGAAGACATCTACGGTGTGTACCGGTAAAAATAGCAAGCTATGAAACAGAAAGCACGACGCTACTTAATGTTTCTCCCCAGCGCCGTTAACGCGGATCGAATCGCTCGTAACGTTGACAGTGGCCGAGCCCCTTTTACCAACGTAAACTCGAATGACTGAGAGACACCATTTCAGCTAAAGCATCTCGATATTGTGTTCGAGTGGCGTCGAGTGTCGGCAGGGGATGACTTTAGTTACGCCATGTTAGTTACGCAATGCTTACTTCGCGATAAATTATATTCCTGGCTGAAGAGCACACGGTGTTAAACTAAACGTTAGATCGATTCAAATTTATTCTCACGATCTTGTGCAAAGGTATCGCTAACAAGAATCTTATCGTTCGAATTCGAGGAAGACATCTTGTTAGGACGAGTGCACTCTCAGAATTCTATAGTACGAGGAAATTGACAGACTTCCTATTTTATTATCATGGAAGTTTGCAAGTCCCATAATTCCAAAAGTACCTAAATTTCAAGTTTCGAAAGCGTCGCCAAGTTTCCGTCAGATTCTTGGCAACCATAGGATTCAACTGTCTGAAAAATCTTTGTGGACACAGTCGATGAATTTATCAAAGAGTGCCTAAAATAACACCTCGGTGGAAAAGCGAGGCGAAATATTGGATTTTTCTAGTCGGGAAAAAGTGTGGTTTGAAAGTGTATCGAATGTATTTCGCGTGAAATAGTGGCTCGCGTGCCCACTTGAACGGCCGTTCTTGCACAGCGAAATTTAGAGCGAAAAAATACAACTTATAACTGGATTAGACGAGATTAGATCTCAGATTGGTGGAACTTAATTTAAATCGATTACAGTCACGCAAAGAACTTCGAGTGTATGCACTTCCATGATCTTTTGCTTTTTAAGTTTTAATTACGTTACACAAAAAGAATTTAGCATATCACGAAATTATACTTCCTAGTTTATTAATAAAGTTTAGCGGTGTAATTATTAATTTCTTCGAAGTACTTCGATCAGTACAGATTTCTAGATGAAAGATAATATGGCGGAATAATCAACAAGTATTTCTCTGTACTGCATTCTTCGCCATCTTAATTACGACGTTTTAATTAAAAGTCTGCGCAGTATTAGTTTCCAGTTAATCACGTTGCATCATTATCCAACTCTCAGCGATTTATCAATCGCGAACTGCATAAAATGTTAGGAAAAGAATTGCACCACAGAATATGTGGTCGATGATATCCATAAAAAAAATAGTAACGAAAATTCGTTACTGGAATTTCTCATATTTTTTTATCATGTTACGCTTGAAATTTTTAGATAGAAGCTGAGAATCACTTTTTCGAAAAATACGTTATTGAAACTTTGATGGCTCGACGCCAAACCAATCACAAGGCAATCTTTTTCAAAATGACATCCCGTAAATTATGCCACTGCCTTTCCAGGCATATGCTACCGTTTCTATACATCCACATGTAACAAACGCGGTACGTGGTTACGGTTAAAGTTGCCTTTATGGTCATGTTGTTCGCATCAAGTCCTACCTATTACCATCCACCTTATTTGCTCAGGACTGCGGTTCTCCTTTCAATTCCACATCAAACGGGATATAATCCCGCAATATATGAGCCTCATTTGTAACTTGTAATCTCACGCGAAATGTTCGACATAATTCAGAATTAGGCTTCCGCTTTTAGAGTGTCGTAGTTTGGACATTCGTAAAATATCCTTTGTGATCTTATTCGAATAGAAAATTCCAACAGTCATTATTTCGGTTAAGTACCATTTTACGGAAATAACGAGTTCGAATTTTGCAACGACAGAAAGTTTCATTTTACTATTTTTATTTTATTAGAAATGTTCCTTCATCAATGACCTCAGCGTGAAAATATGGTGTCTTTACACCCCGTTTACCATGACCCCCCTTGCCCCACGAATCAATTATCATTTCATTCCGACGAAATTACCGATACATTGAATGCGGATCCCTGTCGGATTAGAGATCGATTTTCCAAAAAAGCGCAAAAATTTTCACGAGTTGACATAAGCGGCTTAGCGGCGTGTGTCTACAGCAGCTGCTCTATCGATCTATCGAAACCTATCTCTTTATATATTGTTCATAGCAGGAACATTAATCCTATAAATACCAAAATTATCCGATAAGGGCTGTTCATAGAAAAGAACAGACATCGCATCGTGTAATCACCTAGGCACAGATTTTTCTGCTCGAAGGGATCGAACTATGCAACCACCGAATAGTGTATGAAAATATCGTTGGGTCATACATCGCTTTTTTAACTCATCAAATATTTCATATTTATAATCAGAATGTGTACGTCATACGAGTTTTATTTTTTTATCATTACGCGGTTTTAAGAATGGGTCCACTGGCGCAATCTAGCGGTGCAGAAAGAAATTGACAAAACAAAGAGTTAAAATTCTTTTATAAATTAACCGATTTGTGTGGTTAATTGGTATAAGTAAAACGTTCTTATCCACAATGCTATATGTGCAATGTCATTGCAATTTATTCAAAGCGATAAAATCGATGATTGAAGAAATACATTATTGGCGCGAAATTTTAGCCATCTGACGGCACTCTTCTCAGACTAATGGAACTTTGTTTTATTCTCACATAACACTTCTTCCATTTATTAAATTTATTATCAATCATCACACTATGAATAATATGAGCTTACCTAACAATCCTACGATTTCTAAAACATAATTGCACCTTGTTTTCATAAACGTCGATACTACAGAAAACTGCATTAACATTAGAAGTGGTACCACCATAGACCAGTCACTTATATCAAGACTAATATTTCTAACTCATATACCTCTCATTTATAAATGCATATATTTCTAATTTAAACACAGACCAAAAAGCTATGAACACTATATACACCTAATATTAATTTTCCACATATGAGTTATGAATTACATGTGCTACACATGTTTCCATAGTTGGCTGCAATGATCCCAAATAACGGTTTGAACGTTCAAACTGCAGCAGCATCACAAATGAAAAATTAGAAATTTATTAATCATTAGTAGTTTGTCAAAAAATAATAGGATTTAATTATTTTAGATTATCATGTAGGTACTAAGGTGATTGTGCTACATTTTATTAAATGTACGCGATGATTGTGTTTTAAGTTACTTTGTGTTGTTTACATTTTTACCCTTACTGTGTATTTACATTTTGTTTTTATAGTAAATATATATTTCAGAGAACTTATGAAAGAGGAAAATAAGGAATTATAGTCACTGTACAAGTATAATTTCAGTAATACAATATTTGTAGCATTTATACATGATGTATGTATATTGAGACTTTATTTTATAATTGCTAACAAGGGATGTCTGATTACAGTAAGTAAATTTAATAAATCCTTTATTGTTTAAATTTTGTATACTATTTATTTATTATACATAAATTGTTATAGAAAATAAATCATACACTAGGACAAAATATAGACTTCAAAGAAAGAATACTGAGCATGCAAATTTTAAAATGCCTTCAAATAAAAATGTAGAAGAATATTCGCATGGATCACAAAACTTTTGTTTGAGATGGTCTCCAGGTTCTACTGACAGTAATATACAAAATGTTGTAACACCTAGTGAAAATGACATAATAGTTATAAGTGACTCTAGTTCTAAGTCTACTTCTCCTAGTCCAATTCGTAATCCTAAATCAAGTTCTACTTTAAAAACACAATCTAATAGAAGTAAGAATGTATATATTTTGGATTCTTCTGACTCTGATATTGAGGCTGAGAAGGATGACAGATTTTTTCAAGCATGGAGAAAAAATAAAAATATAAATTTTATGAATCATAATAGGGAAAGAAGAGATATTAAAAAAAGTAGTGTACATTATACTTCTGACGAGTCTTCTCCCAATAGTCCCAAGCATTGCAAAAGATTTGTTAGACATATCAATGAATCTAGTTCTTCAGACTCTGTTTCAGAACATACTGCTAAAAATATTTCAAAGTCAAATGTTCAACTTCATAACAATATAGCAAATAAAGTAACTTCATCATCAGATTATACTAGCTGTAGAAGTGATCCAATAAATGTTGAATGTAAGATTCAACCAAATAAAAATTTATTGATTAAGAATAAGAAAAATGTTACACGAAGAGACTTCCAAACTATAATTAAGAACATAAAATCTACAAAAGCGGTGTATGAGTCACCAAAAACTATCAGAAGAGATAATGTCACATCAGATGAAGACATAAATGATATACATCCTGCTATTTCTACAGACAGGAAAGAAATAAATAATAAAATTATTGACGAAACTCCAGTAGATTCTGAGAGTGATATTGTTCAAAGTTCTCAAGTATATTCAGCAAATGTTTATAAAACTCCAATAAACCGAATTTTGTGTAAACCACATGAAAATAAAGATGAAGGAATGACATGTTCTGAATTATCAGAACGAAAGAAGAAGCAGATTTCACAGTGGCTTATGACAACTTCACCTAACTCACAAAGCGATACCTCGCTTAGTATGGTGCCTGCAACTAACAAAGATGACGTAAGTTCTGGAAATAGTAGTTTAGAAAGACTAGAAATGAATTATGAAACCCCAAATAATAGGGGAAAAATACCTCGTACTCCTAAGAATGAAAATGGAGTAATAAATTCAGATTCTACTAAAAAAACTAATTCTACAACATTAAGACAAACTACATTGAAGGAATGTATACAATCAAAAAATGATACTCCAAAACCTTGTACATTAAAAAATAATGCTGCAAACACACCACAAAATCTAGTCATTACAGATTGTCAGGACATACTAGATAAGTTGTATGGTAAATCTTGGCGTGATAAAGCTCATATCTTATTTACAAATTCTGAACAACGAAAGCCTGTAATACCTACAAGGAACAGAGCAGTTCAGACTGAAAGGTAAACTATAAATATTATTTTTTGCTTTACAGGTGTTAACTATATCAATATACAAATTTTTATATTGTAGGAAACCAAAAAATAAAGGAAGGTGTCATGTAAGGGATTCAGAAGATGATGATTCTGACACATGTAAGCATTTACATTGCAATTATATTATTCTTTTTGTACAAATGAATGAAAAGAGATAATAATGATTATTCGAAATATCATTCAGCCTTACAGGATTTGAAATTACAAAAACGATTGCCAAAAAAGAATGTGCGAAAAACTACTAAACAAGACAGTTTTATTAATGATCAATCATCATCAGGAAGTGAAAATGAAAGTTTGTATTACACTGCATTGACAAACCCAAAATTATCAGTAAACAGTACACAAAAGAACAAAAATCTTCAAGGTCTACAAAAGTAAGAAATGCATATTCAGAATGTTTAAATATGATAGAAGTTCTTACATAATTGTTATAATTTATATTTTAGAGTTCTTAGAGTATGTGATGCAGATACCGAGGACGAAGATAAAGAAAGTGATCATAATGAATATGATGCAGCAAAAAAGAAACTATCATTTGACAATGATGAAATTGAAGATTCAAGTACTAGCGAATTCGATCCTGGTGATGAGATACCACCGAAATCTACAACTAAGAAAGGTAATACTTCTGCCTTATATATTCAAATATTTTTTTACATAAGATGTAACGTTTACAGAGCTTACTAAACCTCCACGGGAAATACCTAAAGCGACTAATAAAAATAAACCAACATCAAATAATCAAAAGTATAACAGTTTTCTATCATCTTTATCGGAAAATGTACCTATTACTAATGCACATCCGGATGCTAGAAAGTATAGATTGAATTTTAAAAATACTAAAGAAGATCTATGTAACTATTTATATAAATTGTATAACGAAAAAGTATTTGATAAAAAACTACCAGAAGACATGACAATAGAATGGAATGTACGTATGAGAGGAACTGCTGGTTTCTGTTACAATAAGAAATCTATAAAAACACTTGGAGGTGTTGTCAAGTCTTCAAGAATAGTTTTAGCAACAAAGGTTTGTTTCATATCATTCTTTAAAAATGAATTCTGATGTGCATATTAAATATATAATATTATTCATAGATTCTAGATACTCCAGACAGACTTAGAGACACTTTAATTCATGAAATGTGCCATGCAGCTGCTTGGTTAATAAATGATGTTTCGGATGGACATGGACCATTTTGGACAGGATGGTATATAATAGTAATATTTCTTATTATTTTAATATTTATTACAGATTATTATAACTTATAATATTCTAGGGCTAACAAAGCTATGAAAACATTTCCTGAATTGCCACCAATCAGGAGATGTCATGATTATAAAATTAAAACAAAATTTACATACAGATGTGTAAGCTGTGGATACAGGTAAGGTGACCTAATATATAGAAAATTCAATTATTTATATATCATAGAAAGCTTATCTATGTTATTAAAAATTTGGTTGTAGTATTGGCAGACATTCTAAATCTTTGGATACAGAAAAGAAACGGTGTGGTCACTGTTTTGGAAAGTTCGAATTATTAGTAAATAAAACGACAAAGTCAGGAACTGTACAAGTACAGACACCTTCAAGAGAGCCGTCAGGATTTGCGCTTTACGTAAAAGAAAATTACAATACCGTAAAGAAAGAACGTAACATAAGGCATGCTGAAATTATGAAAATTTTAGGTCAGCAATTTTCAGCAATTAAAATTGCAACTAAACAGAAAAATCTTGAAAATGAAGAAGATAATTCTCTCCTGAATAAGCAATAGATACTATACTCAACACTGTTTAAAGTGCCTTTTACTTATAGATAGATTATATATTTTTAATATAATATGACATTAATGTAACATCATTAGATTATTTTGATTTTAGAAAGACATTTTATGAGTCGCAGAACTGATACAATTTTACCATTGCAGGCATTGGAATATGAAATATGCAATGAACTTTTTATTATATCCTAAATAGGGTTATTATTTGTAAAGACGCATAGCTTTTATATAAGTGAACTGTACAGCTATAATTTTGACTTAAGGATTTTTATTAATTTTGCACAATAAATGACATGTGTTAACAAAATCACTTATACCTTGATTACATAATGATAATTCATAAATTACTATTCACACAAAATCAGAAAAAAATTGAACTGTATCATTCGTTCAACGAGAGATAATACTCGTCTTGCGCAAGACGGTAAACTTCAGTGAGATCCCCACCAGGAAGTACAGCGCTACTCCTTTATGCTTTGCATTTTTATTGGTAGTACACACGGTGGACAAAAACATGTTAATAAAAAAACAGGCGATATATAAAGATGTACTGAATTTTGAACTTGTACCTTAAAGACGGCGCGAAGCACTTCGGGAAAGATCGGCGGTGATCGCGCGAGATCTCGCGAGAT
Source organism: Megachile leachella (assembly GCA_963576845.1). NCBI lineage: Eukaryota > Metazoa > Arthropoda > Insecta > Hymenoptera > Megachilidae > Megachile > Megachile leachella. The sequence goes on from OY756256.1 coordinate 2,219,763, forward strand.
CTCGAAAAGTTTGGGATAACTTTGGATCTCAACTTTCAAATTTCGAAACTTTGAAAGTGGGGAATTTTGAAATTGTGAAACTTTACAACTCTGGGACTGTACCAGTTTGGAATTTTTGAACTTATATTGATTTTAAAAGTAAATCGGTTCATAAGCGTATGAGATTTTTGTAATAAGAAATATACAAGATTTTGTCTCACTGAGTATACACGTTCAGTGTTACTAAAGTTATAAATACGTTTGCGCGTTGCCCCTGGTTACGAAGTATGTTTGGACCAATCAAAAGTGATATGGGCAGGACAAATAAAATAAGTCCGATGATAAGGGTGGTCTTTTGTTAAGCGAATAATAAACATTTCGTGCATGGAGTAAAAGCACATATCATTTAATTGATCCGCAGTGCGCTACTGCATCGTGTGATCATTTATAAAGTTTCAAACACAAGGTTGCAGCGATTAAATCCCATTTCCATGTAAAGTTCTTCAATGAAAATGTTACCTAAGATTCTTTGCATGGGCAAAACGCATGCGTTGAATTCACGGTGTGGCGGCGGCATCAACAGCGCACTCTAAAAACAGTCGAGCCGAAGATGGCGACGTGCAAGTGGCGGTGTCGGTGCGGTGTTTGAGAGAAAGGATCATGTTGTTGCTGCAGTGTTCGCAGTGTTTCCGTGATCCGCGTTGAGTTCGGTGCAAATGTAGGAATGTCAGAGGCTAAACGGGTACCTTTACAGACCTTGGAGTTTCCGGAGTCCTTGGGCTACGCCGCGAAGAAGGAGAAAAAAGGGGAAAAGGGCAAACAGCTCGCGCCCTCCTTCCGCTTCACACTTACCCTGCCTGAGTCGAACGAGAAGGCATGTCCTGAGTTCAACTATGCACAGCTTCTCAAAGCAGCCGAGGTCAGTTCTACCTTTCACTCGTTAATGCACCAAAGGGAAATCAAAACCTACAATGTCCATCCATACGGTCACGTTTACCAAGACATTTGCCAAGACACCGGCTTAACAGTTTCGTTTCACACACGCACTTTGACAAGAAACTGTAAAAATGCCAATGGAATCGCCCATTTTCACGGTGCATAGGATGCAAAGAAGTTGTATCTGTTGCCCGAACCTATTGTCATATCATGGTTATAGCATGAGATCCGAACACCTCGCGGCGTGCTAAGTTTTTGTATTTATTTAGATTTTTTCGATTACAATACATCAATATTGTATCTAGATTATCAGGAAAAGGTGTGATTAACTTGAAGCCATCGAATAGAAACGTCACAACCCATTACCGGTGTACATCCGTGTCAACGTATGCTTCCACGAGACACCGTCTGTCGAAGTTTCGTTTCAAACCTAATTACGAACGAACGTTTAACGATCATTTTCGTGGCAATCGTTATCAAGCATATACGAAATATCCATAGAACTATTAGAATACGATAGTGCTATCCGGTGTCGCTGATTCGCTAGACCGACGCTCCTGTTACTTATATGTATGCGTTTGCACGTTTTCTCTAACGTCTATGCTTTTATTAACATTTTTTACTGGAACAGACTAGTAATATCGTAATCTGTTTTATCTTGATAATATTATATGGTTACGTACATCTCTTTACTAGTTTTGTGTTCGGTGGACGGAACACGACTCGTGACTGTCGACATACATGGAACATGTTGCACATTGCTTTTACGCTAAGCTAATGTTACGAATTTATAACATTGTTCAATTATATTACTTTCTTTATTATTTATTGTATTGTTATTAATAAATATTTATCTCTGCGTTTTCTTATTTACCTTGTAACAACATGATTTCTTTATTTTAAGATTATTAAAATGTTGGTTAGTTTTTCCTAACGAATTTTAACGGAACTACCGTTTATTCTTGTTTCTTTTTTAATTGTATAGCAGTTTTTTATAAGTCACAATGTTGCAATAAGATATAGCGTGTTTAAATAAGATAATTAGTGGTAAGTAGCTTTTAAATGAACGTTCAGATACAACGTATTTCTTTATACGAAAATAACAATTAAATTTACACAATGAAATTGTTAAATAATTTTACATTCGTGTATTTTAATAAATTTAATATTATGTTGTATTTAATGTACTCGTTACTGAATTTGACCATTTTTTTATTTATAACTATTTTTAGTTTAACAACAATACATAAATTTATGTTATGTATAAAATAAATGGAACATATTGTAAATACTAGTGATAATATTTTTAAGGAGAATTAATATAACACAGTGTTTTGTAATGTTTTGCTTAATTAAAATAATTTATTGCAACTTATATTAAATATTGTATATTTATCGTACAAAATATTATTGTTCGAGTTTGTTGACAACTATATTTTTGTTGGGATCAATCACTTATAGTAGCGTCTTCGGTATTAGGAGCGCAGAAGATAGCGAGAAGTCGCGTGTCTCGGTGGAAAGAGCAAGAATGACATTCTGTTTATAGCATAGGCTCCTGGTATGAATGAACAGCTTATGCCCTCTTTTGAATCGACTATCTTTCTGTTCCACACTCCGTACACGTTTGAATGAACATAATTGAAAATATCAAATATTTGATATTGATCCTAAGTATTCTTTTTACGTTTTAATATTTATTAATAAATGCATTAAAAATAAACTTCAAAATATTTTGTTTCGCATATCTCAGATGTACGTATTAACTGATAATTTTATTGTCACTGATAATTTTACATTGATACTTGTATTTTACAGAAGAAACGTAGAAAAGAATCAAAACGTGGAGATGACAATCCAAGCAATGGGCTATCGTTCGATGACGATGACGACGATGAAAAATACCGTGAGATGGCCAAACGGTTCGAAGCAAAATATGTACGTAAAAATATTTTGATTATTTGAAAATTTATGTTATTTTTTATGATACATTTAATTGATTGTTACAGGGAACGTCTACCGTCGGAAGAAAGAGACATAAATATGATGAATATGTGGATCTGGGTGCTGGATACGATGAAAATGATTCTTTCATCGACAATACCGATGCGGTATATAAACTATTTAATTCATGGCATTCCAAACATTTATGGGTCGAGACCCGCTTTCGAAAAATTTTTCGCGACCTACTTGCAATACATTATTATTCAAATTTCTAATGTTCTAAATTCCTGAAGTTCGGTTAAATTCTTATTTAAAATCCGATGATAAATTTTTGATATAGTAATGTACCGTTTTAGTATGATGAAATCGTACCAGAAGAGATGACTACGGCACACGGAGGTTTTTACATCAATTGCGGAGCTCTCGAATTTAGAACAGCAGATCGCCATTCACTTGTCCACAACAATAACAACAACAACAATAATCCTAGTAATGACGATGAAAGCAGCGAGAGCAGCGAAGAGGATACAGAGGATGTGGACAGTCCCAAAAGATCTGAGAAACGAAATATTAGTTCGTCGGACGAAGATGATACTGAAGACATTACCGGTGATCAACCAAGAAAAGTAACTGAGGTTATAGTACAATGTCACTTGGTTGATCGTTGTTCTATGTTAAATGTTTGTTTCTTTTACAGAAGCAAAAAGTGGATGAAAGTGAAGAAAAGAAATCCACCCACGAAAACATAGTTAAAAAGAAAAAGAAACAAAATTCGCATGATCAGCAAAATTCTCAACAAGATGGAGAGACTTTGAACAGACGGAAAGAAAAAGGAGAAACTACAGATGCGGAAGGTAACATAATTGCATCAAATACTATAAATTCGTAATGTAATTATTATTGTTATTATAATAGTAATAATAATAATGACAACAATACGAAACAATTTTTAAGGTTTCCTTCCGAATTAGTTTCAGAAGACCAAGAAGAGAAGAAGAAATCTGAGAAAACCGAAACGCAAAAAAATAAAAATGCAACCGATAAAAAGTTCGATATAAAAAAATTCAAAAAGAAATCATCCAATAGTAATGGTCTTGATGGGAAGAAGCTAGAATTAAAAAAATTAGGTGGTAAAGATAGTAACATTGATGACGCGATAGAAAGTGTAATTAATGCTGCAAGGGTCGATGATGAATCTAGCAGGGATACAACCGACTCTGGAAAGTCTCCATGTATAGGTACAGAATCTGAATGTGATGATGTTGAGAAAGATGAAGCACCATTGCCTGATTCCCTTCCAGAAAATGTTGTAGAAATAGTAAATAATCTAAAGGCACGTGCCGAAAATAGTAAAGAAGGGAAGAGTAAATTTTTCAATAACGCAGTAAACACGTTATTGTTTAGGTAAGTGATTGTTACGTAATGTTTCAAAGTTTATAAAAATAAATATTAGCATTGCCATTTCAGTTTAGAGAAAAGGTTGAGAATGCTGTCTTCTCCGAGTCTAAGGTTAGAAACTTATGGACATTTAGCAAGATTTTTACCATGTAGTAAAATGGCACTTCAAAATAGAGCAAAGAAATTGTATGTGCAAGATCTTGATTACAAAATCAAAAACCTTATACACAGGTAATAAATACCGAGCAACTATGAACAAGTGTCATAAATGCAATAAGTATAACTAATATGTTATTACAGGTTAAAAGAAGTAATCAATGAAATAATGCCACCTGCAATGTACAAATATCTGGATGAATGTCAAAAAGTTGCAGAAGAAAAGTAAGTTGTATTTTCTTTTTTATTTTTCTGTCGTCGGTTGCTAAATATCTAGTGTAGTAAAACATCGATGAATTGCGTTTGAACTATTGAATTAAACAAAAAATACGAGTTTTTTTTTAATCTTACAGTTAGTGAAAACAACATATTTTTGAGATTTTTAATCATAATTACGTGTATGACATTGAATGGGAACTTACTATAACCTTCTATTTCTTAGTCCTCATTTATACTGGGATATATACCGGTACTGTTGGTAAGGTGCCCCTCGTAAGAGGAAACCTTTTCTATTTTCACCTTTCCTGTCATTCTTTATCTTCCTTTTCTTCTATCATTTCTAGTTCCCCTACTCTTCTCATGCTTATGTATTGCAGCTATCTCAATGTTTCAATGTGAAATGTTCAAAAGAAATTTTATAAATTTGTTATTGATTTTATTGAGATAGCAAAAAAATGCGGGGCTTTTTATCATCAGTATCAGTGTTTGGTTTATCATAAGCATCATCTTTTTTGTCGAGCAATAGAGCTTTGCATTACTAGAGATTGATTATTCGATGATCATATTACCATTTTAACATTTTTATTAAAAAATTCATAACATATTTTTATCTAGAAATTTTCTAGATTAATAATTTTTAATTACGATAAATGCAAATCATTGTTTTTATCATCATCATTACATGTATAATTCTTCTTCTAATTAATTTATTTTTTTGCTATTGTTAATTTATAATTAATACTATTATAGGGAAGTAGATGGGTCGGCCGAAAACGTTGAAAGTTCTGATGACGAAGATAATTGCGAGGATTCAGAAAAGTCAAAAATTCCTAAAAAGCGATTTCCATGGACCGAAGAAGCAAAGTAAATTTTTTATATCTGATTCCACGCGTATCGCATGAAATAAGTTTTGTTGAGATATTTAGTTCCGTTTTCTGTGCTTGTTACAGGAAACTTGTTTATGAAATTGCAAATGCAAAGAGGCAGTGTTACATTGTTTTAAGACCAAGAAAACTAAGCGTGTATACTTTCGTTGGATCATTTTTACTTCGACAAGTTCTACCGTTATGGCCACGTGGATATATGACAGCCCGTACCTTATTGAAGTTTGTCGATAATGCCGAACCTGCAACACTAACGACCAAGTATGTAATCAAACAACATTAGTGATTTAATATGAAATTAATATTTTTGTGTTCATATTTTTATGAAACAAAATGGTTTAATTTCAGTACAAAAAAGAAATCAAAGAAATTAAAAGAAATTGGTAATGGTAGTGCTGTTAATTCTGAAAATACAATACATAATTCTACTGCACGGACTGAAACATCAGCTGTAACTAATGCTTCGGTTCCAGAAAAAGAAAAACATTTAGGAAATGCATTTAAAGGTCACAATGTTACGGAAAGTTCTACGAACTGTGTAAAACAAGGAACGACAAAATCCAATGATAACGTAGAAAAAAGGCAACATAGTTCAAAAAATAAAGACAAAAATAAAGATATTTGTAATTTGGGACAGCAGCACGAAAATTCGACGACAACATCTAACAATACTACCGTAGGAAAAATATCTGTCGTGCCTACGGCTCAGTTAATGGCCCAAAAACCAGTTAAAAGTCACGTGGAGAAGATTAATTTGATGGACTTAGGTAATAGTTCCCTTTCTATTACGCCGGTTAATGATTTTCATAAATCATCTACAAAGATGAATGAAAATAAAAAGGATGTAGTTTCTATTACCGCTTATTCTGAAACTCCAAATGTTCTTCCAAATACAAATGAAGTGCCTCAGAGTGGACATCATTCTGTACACAGACAGGAAGCTTCATATTTATGTACACAATCACAACATTCAAACTACTCTACATCTAATCAAACATCTACTCATTCAAAACCTGTGTCTTTGAAACATAGATTACTACACGAAAATCCAGAAGCTAAAACCGATAAAAGAATAGAAGATAAAGAAGTTGAATTGGTTAATAAGACTGAGAAAAAGGATAAAAGGCGGGAACGATGCGTGGATGTGAAACACAAGTCGCACGACGTTAAAAAGAGGAAAAAGGATCAAAAAATATCGGACAAACATTTAAGTCATATTAATTCAGATATAGTGCCTATGCAGCAACAACAACCAGTGCTTACAAAAGAGGAACAAGAACAAAGACAAAACGAGGAAACGATTGCTGCTACTACTTATTTGAGTCAAATCATCAATGATGATGTAGCTCCGAGAGAGAAGCGAAAAGATATTATTTCAGATGATCCAGTAGGTACCGTGGTGCCGCCAACTGAACAAGAAAAAGACGTTCAAATGGTGATGAGGTCTTTAAAAGAATTACAAGAGTTGCAAGAGATGAAGTATTCACCAAATCATTCACCGGTTAGCACCAATATACAAAAATCTAATAAGTCAAATACACAATGTGCTCCTTATCAGGATGACTACTCACGCTTATATCTTAAAAAAGATGGTAAACTAAAATCTAAAGATGAACCGCAGTGGTAATATTGTCACATAACGTGCACTAGTAACGTAAACAGTGTTGAAGAGAATGAAGAACGCCAGTGAACAGATAATAATTTCATAGAGAACTATAGGCGGATTTTTCAGTAAATCTACATTATTTTTTATGAAATCGCGTTTACGTAAAATTGATAAAAAAAAACTTCTTCCATTATGAATCGCGTTGATATCGATAACCAAAATCGCACGCTACAGAGGAACAGCGTGCCGCGATCTTATTGAGTCGCATCAATTTTTAAATATTTTAACAAACCGCCAAATTATGTAAATATATATTAATTCATTCGTAATAATTTGAAAAAGCGCGTGTACAGAGTAAGTATAAATTATGGAGAAGTATATTAATCGTATAGATATTTGTAAATAAGTTAGCGTCCATTCGCCGTGAATGGGGTGGTCTGTGAAACTTCACTTTATTTTTAATTTCATTACGTAGCGTTGATTGACAATTTTTAATACGAGTCTAGGAATAGTTGGAAGTTATTCGTCTGCCGTGAGTCGTGTACTGATGTTATTTCGTTTTGTCAGGAAATCGGATTGCGGTGCGTTTCTTTTAATTTTCTATACTGCCAAGATTTAGGGAGCGGTGGGTTACTGTCGTTAGTAAATATATTTCACACAATATCCAGTAATTGCTGGCCACCCTGAATCATCGAGCGAAAAAGAACGTTTCAAATGGTGTTCCTTTTGCGCACGAACAGCAATTATGGTTTTGTGACGTAACGCAGAGAAACATATTTATTTGTATCTATATTTTTTGACGTGTATTCGAAATTAAATCTTTGCCTTCCAAATTATTTATTCACATCGGTCATATAAACAAATTATCGAATTTGTTTATTGAATGCAAAACAGTAGTTTTATGATTTGAAAATAAGTTGATGCTGTTTGTAAACGCAAGAAGAAATATAACTTGAAATGTGTTTAATAAGTTCCAGAATACGCTAAACGTTTTTAGGATGTTCATTAAAAAAACAAAAAAATGCTTAGTTTTGTTTACAAACTACAAAACTGTATACATAATTGGTATGCGACTTAATTATACGATCGATTTTAATAATCAGAATGCGAGGAACGAATGTGCGTGAAAGTATTGTTTAGAAAGAGCTACAATATTTTTGAAACACAAAGGTGACGATTAGTGATGTATTATATACTATAAACTTTCTTTTCCCCTCCCATCTTACCCTTATGATACTTAGAATACGATTAAGCGTCTTGTACAATTCTGCACCGAGAATTTCCACGAAGACGACTTAAAATATAAGTTTTGAATATTTTTTACAACATCTATATATTTCTTACCTTTACCTTTGCCCGTCATCTATATTGTAGAGGTGCCTCTAATAATGTCTGTAAGTTGTACATAACGCTACGATATATTTGTAGGAATAATTTATTTCAAACCTTTTCTTTGTATTATTTATAAGTTTTAACATATTAAAAGAAAAAAAAAGAATTTTAACATAATGAGTGTCTTAAATAGAATATAAAACTTCGATTAGGGGAAAAGAAAACCATGAAACGCAAGAGAGTTTTTGTTTTTATAAGTTCTCAATAAAAAGTATTAATTTTTTGCAATGTTGACTTTGTAGAATCCCAAGTACGTGCCTTGTATGTACTCTTATCTCGCTTGATCGATTAGTTTATTTATTCATACAATTTTCACATACTTAATACGTTCCCATAATTCGAGAAAGAGTAGAAAAAAAGATCGACGAGAAGCATATAATTTACGACGACGAGCAACATGACCGCAATATCGTCTATAGTAAGGAACGACTTGTACATATAGAGTTTGATGAGTGCAACCAGGACGGAATAAGATGCGGACACAAAGGAAGATATATTTTAGGAGAATTCGAAGTGGCCGATCAAGGGAGGAATTCTTTTGAACCGTACAGCTATGGACATTGCAAAAAAGAACATCGTAGGACCGGTTTCAGCAACAACGATCATAAAGATGAGTCGGGGAATAACTTAAGCTTTTATGGGACAATGATGACGGTAGGGCCAGAAGGTCATAGAAGAATAGCGGCTATGACGAATAAAAAGATTCGTTTACTGATGGTATGTGTGGCAATTATTAAATGAAATAGAGTTCACTATATTACAATGAACAAAGATAACAATGGCCAATTTGCATTTTTCTGCGCAGAGAAGAATCATATATTTGAAAGTATATATAATACAATGATTGAATAATGTAAATACATTTTAAATACGATGTGAATTTATACTCAGGGAGTGGGCAATTTTAACTTTGTAATGTTACTTGTTATCATTGTAATATCGAATATACCAAAAGGTCCACAGCTGCCATGAATAAGGAGTACGACAAAGCCTCTGCAACTTTATTACATTTAGATCGATACTTGAATAACTTTAAAATTTGATATCAGCAATTTGTTTTATACGCAATAAAGTTATTTATATTATTACTTACAAGTAGCGTTTGGTTGCGTATTTATGGCATTATCATAAAAGGTAAAATGAAGCACGGTTAAATAAACGTTAAAAGCATTCGTACACGTTCGTACGATCCAGTTATACTCAGGGTCTAATTGACCGTTTTCGTTCATTGCACTAATTTACCTAAACATCGATTAACTTAAGAAATATTTATGTACAAGAGAAGTAAAGTTAAAACGGGATTCATGGTTAAAATTTTTTTGAAAAATTGCAAATTTTTGTCATTTATCAGCAGTCAATTTGAAAAATCAACTCGATGGTGTTTCGTTGTTTCTCCGCCGATGTCACGACGATCGGTCGTGACGTAATACGAAATACTCGACAGTCAGAAAGGTCTGGGGGTCTGCTGTGTGACCTTGCAGTGTTTGTAAACAGACACACGTTGCCGTTTCAAAGTGTTGAAGAACAGGACGGAATCGCTATCGAACAAAGCGTGTGGCAAAGGATTCGTTAAAAGGACACGTTAAAGAAGAAAACCAGTGCGAGTCATGGAAGTAGAGCCTATGTGTATCGCGGAAAACGAAACGGTGAGTCGACAATTTGTACAAACGATGAGGTGACAACGTGCTCGTGTGACGCAAACTGCCATGAAAATCAGGCAACAAGATTACGCGCTTTAAACAGATTACACCATGTTGTGCAAAGAGGGCGCGCGTATAAAGTCTTCATTTTTTACAACATTAATCGTTTCTTCGAATTGCCAACAAAGGGCGTTGTTTCTTTCCTTCGACGTCCAGACCCGTGAGATCGTTGATTTGGCAAGGGGTTCGTGGGGCGGGAGGGGGAACATGCACAGCCAAAGGGTGGCTATTTGCTCGTGTGTGCTATTTCGTGGTAAGTTGACGTTTGATGTCGCTGCTTCGTTTTCTTTCGCATTCTTCTCGACTGATTGCGCCACGTGTCCTTTCGTTTCGTTTCGTTTTCCCTCAGAAGATGTCGCTATCGTCTTCGAAAAGTCATATGATCGTCAGGCGCGGAATATACTGGAGTCAGTCACGAATAAGTCAATGTTTTATAGTATCGTTTGTCTCGTGAAATTTTATGTGATATAAAATTGGAGGAAACTATGAAGTCTATAAGTAAAACCAGACCTTAAATAATGTAAGCAATAACAAGGTTAACGGAGTTCTAATTGTGAGTGCAAAAGAGAAGTGTTCCAGTTCTTCAAGACTATTTAAATCGATCACAAAAACGAATCGAAAGTTCATACCATACGTTCGTAATTGATCATGAAACAGTAGTGACAGTTGAAAAGAACGAAATTACACGCTACCTTCATGCAAATGTAGATACTTCGGAAAAGTGAAACGCACAATATAAACAATTTTGATCTCGATTTGATGTCAGGAGATTCGGTAAATCGCCGTTCCGCGTCGCGACGGTCGTTCAACTATTACCGGTTGTACCGTTCGGGCACCGGTACCGAACACCACATCCCTGAACACAACGTTTTAGCCCGTCAACTGCGCAGTTGACACAGCTCACACGTCGCGTAGCACCGGTGAGTTTTCTTCAGATACATTTATTTCATTTCTTTCTCGATTCATAGCGGTCCACGTTAATTTAGCTATAAACTCTCGCGCGTATTTATCACGAGCCAGACCGTGGAATTACCTCTTGTTTTTCGAACACCTTATATACATACCATTTCCGAACGATACCCTGTTGATTCTCTCCCGGTTAAATCTAGAATTACGCACGCTCGCTTTTACGCCGGTGCATATCGTAATTTCTGATTCCCGCGCGACACGAGCATTTGAAATTGGTAGAGGCTAGTAAAATTCATATCGATGTTGTTGCGTTCGAAATGCCGGTCGATCGCTTTTACTGCTACCGTTATACTTGGTCGCCCACACGCGACGCTACTGCGCAATTCAACGGTGTGCATCTAATTCGGAGGGAAAACGGTGTCTTTAACCCTTCTGACTTGACACTGCGGTCGGACTGACCCTTTGATCTTAAGGGATCAAATATTTTTAATTTTCAAATTTCTAAATTCATGCATTTTTATCTGCAAACTTGTAAAATTAGTAAACTACAAAATTTATAATAGAATTTTTTATGGCGAATAAAATGTCAGGTTGGAAGGACCCTCAGTGAAGTAAGCTCCCTTACAAAGTACACATAGTAAATTATTTGTTTATGCAAGGTAAGAGTCTGTGATCACAGTAATGATTTTCTTAGAACCGTTATCCGCACGTGACGCTGCTGCACAGTTGTACGCATCTAATTAAGGTGGAGACAGGTGCCCTTAACCCTTTGCGGATTTTCGACCTCGATATTATGCATGCATATTGTTTCTCTTCTAAAGCACTAATCTCGAATGTTTATTTGTGTCAAGATTCATAATTCATAAGAACTTACAAATCGTAATAATTTCCGTTGCATTCATATACGGGCTTATCTCAAAGGGTTGCTCGTAGAAACTTAACTGCGGGTGTACGAGTTTAAAGGGGCTGTTAGCCTCTTATCCGATTCGCAATTGGCGATAAACGGTTTTGCGTTTCAGCGATTTCGCGCCCCGTTTCACGTAACCCGTTCGAAATCGAAGCGGAGTTTCGTATTGTTCGAACGATGCGACACGTTCGGTAAAATTGAACGGGTCGCGATCCGGTCACGCTCGCGAGCTTCCAGAATGTCCGAGAATATTTTTGATTGGGTAATCAGAGCGAAACGGTCCGGCTGGAAAGGTTTAAGTGGCAAAATTTAAGCGGCGTTCGTTGCCCTTTCGTCACACCATGCAGCTTTTCACTGTAATACCGTTTTACTCCGACACTTTACGGTAATGGTTCCGGAGAGTTCCCGTTCGATCGGAAGAAACCCAATGTACCTCGTTCCGTTCGAGTAATCGTTCTTTCTTCGATCCTACGATGTTCAAACTATGTCGAACTTCTTCCAATTACCTCGTCAAAATGCTCAAATTTCCTATTACATCTTTCAATATTGCACTACAGTCGGAAATATTTCCGTAGCTCCACTGATCTGAGATTTCTTTGGGCTCGAACTGTTCTTGGACTTAGAGTTGACTGTCGAGGAATCTTGCAAGTCTAGGTTCTTCATAAGATCTGTCTAGGTTTTCAAGTCTATCTTTTAGTGTTTAATTCTTATTGTGTTTAAGGGTTTTTCAATTTTATTTTATTATAACAATTATCTATAGATGAGGTATTAACATAGGTTTAAAATAAATTAGGTCGTCGAGAATGGAGTTTGTAGGCTGTCGAAGAGCCTTCCAATTCTAGATTCTTCATAAAACCTCAAGTCTAGGTCCTCAAGTTCATCTTTTCTCTCCTAAGCATATTAAGGCTCTCTCAATTTTATTTTATTATAACGATTATCTATAGATGAGGTATTAACATAGGTTTAAAATAAATTAGGTCGTCGGAAATAGAGTTTCTAAACTGTCGATGAACCTTCCAATCCTAGATTCTTCATAAAACCTCAAGTCTAGTTCCTCAAGTTCATCTTTCTTCTCCTAAGCATATTAAGGCTCTCTCAATTTTATTTTATTATAACAATTATCTATAAATGAGGTATTAACATAGGTTTGAAATAAATTGCATCGTCGGTATGGAATTTCTAGGCTGTCGAAAAGCCTTCCAATTCTATATTCTTCATAAAACCTTAACACTAAACCTACCAGCATATAATGTATATTTAATTTGATATTAAAAAAACAAGTTAAAAAATAAATTAGTACACACATTTATTCCTTATCTTGATGAAAATCAATTTTAATTTCATAAAATATATTTTAACAAAATGTGTTTCTTATAAGAAGAAGCTTGTGGAGCGGTCATTTGACCAGTTTGGTAGTTTCAGTATTAAGTTTAGGTTCTCAAGTTCATCTTTTCTCTCCTAAGCATATGTTTAAGGCTCTCTCAATTTTACTTTATTATAACAATTATCTATAGATGAGGTATTAACATAGGTCTGAAATAAATTGGGAACGTCGGGAATGGAGTTTCTCGAAGACTGACACTAGACAGCCTTATATACGCTTAGCTCGATCGGAGTACTAGCTGCATTTCCAAGGAGTTTCATAGGCGGTGTTCCGATCACTGTCTCCTATCGAGATCTCGATACGTTTGCAAACCAATCGAAGCGTGGAGAACAGCGGCATCGCAACGACAGATGTTCCCCGTGTCGTAAATCTTTTACGACAGTTGCTTATCGGTACGAGTTCGCGTTCCTTCCATCAGACTTCCTCTTCTTCGCTTTCCTTCCATAAACTTTCCTCTCTCCATGGAAAGAATCGCTGAATGAGTGACTGTGTTTTACTAGCGCAGACTTACGCTGCGTTTAAATTACAATCTAACTTTTTCAAGGTCTAGGTTGCAATATAAATTTCAATTTACGTTATTCCCAAATACGTTCACAAGTCTCTCTGTGTCACTTCTAGCATAGGTCTACAAATATTTCCTTAGTACTACTCTTTCCTTAGAATCACCCTTTCCGAAGATCTTAATTGTTCTGAATTTAGCTTCAAGTCTTTCACTAGGTCCAGATTATACTAAAGTTTCTCAGACGAAGTCGATAAAGAAAGAGACAAGAAGTAGCGTAAAAGAAATACGTGACAACCGATCGTGAGGCCACAAGTGGCTATCCGAGGACGTGCAGACTGGAAGAGATGATTTTCTTGTGTAAAACGAACGAATCACACGCTCGATCGCGCTAGATGTATATTAGAGTGTAAATGGAAAGTTCGATCGACAAGGGGTCGCGAATTTCACGCGGGAATCGGTTATCGCAGGTAGATTTACGGGATTTTCGTGGCGGTGCTATGATTTCAGCGTGCAGCTCTGCCATTGTATTCGCGGGATCTCCCTCGTTCATTGTTACGTAGCGGCGTCGGTGGCACGGTTGGAAAATTACGAGGCTTCCTTCTCCTCTTCCTCTCTCGCCGTTTCTCTTCCGGTCGCGTTAGTCTCGCGGCGAACAATGACGTGGAAAAGCCCAAGGAGTCTTTAAAGCGTGTCCTCGTGTCCCGCCGCTTTTTTCTCGCCTCCATTTTTCCTACCATATATTGTTATTCTTCAGCTGCAACGATTCGGTGATATGTACGATATACTGTTCGAACAATCTTCCTTTCTAAGATCCGATAAGCTCACATTTTTCAATTTGGAGTTCAATTATAATTTGCATAGTCAATCATTGAATAACGTATTGAAATAACATTCCAAATTTTGTCTATTTTAATATTATAGCTTAATTGCACAGTTCTGTCTAACACCTGACAAATAAGTCATAGTGCAAGGTTCTTTCGAATTCAGGTTGATTATCAGATGAGTAAAGTTGGAGTTCAAGTCTAATTATAATTTGCATAGTCAATCATTGAATAACGCATTGAAATAACATTCCAAATTTTGTCTATTTTAACCCTTAAATGCATACAGTTGTATAAATGCAACATACCAGTATTAATTTTATAAATTATATACAAAATGTAGGAAACTTGCAATGAGTAGTGTTGCAGATATGCCACGTACCAATCAAATACAAAATACCGTCATCTGTTCGTTTTAATTTGAATCAATCGTTTTCAAGGTATTTTGTTAGTTGATTTCTTCAGGTAACGTTAGAAAATCAAGCATTTAAGGGTTAATATTATAGCTTAATTGCACAGATCTCTCTAACGTACCTGACAAATAAGTCATAGTGCAAGGGGTTCTTTCAGGTCGATTATCAGATGAGTTTCATACAGCTAAGTATTGAATGCTCTCATGAAAAAAAGACACGTGTTGATACGCGACCGCGTATGCCATTATCAGACAGTAAGAGGTTATTCGCATTAATCTTCGAGTATGACCTCGCATTGTTCAATAGCGATAGTCGGGGATCGAAATGAAAATCGAAGAAATCTAAGTTGATTTAAGATGATAGGTTAACACTTGGCGGTATCTACGTATCGATTGGCGCAATTTAACGACGATTTCGATGGAGAAGTCCAAGTGGACGTTCGCAGCCGCGAGAATCGCTTTGTAGGTCAGCGTCGAAAGAGCGGCGTAGGATCGTGCAACCTTCGACGAACGGAGGTAATAATAAGGTTGTATGCCCTCGGTGGATCCAGTAACTGTGCCGTGCATGCTCGATGCTTTACACAATGAGAGAGACCGTCGTAACGTCGTGGCATCGTTCTTCGTGATATTACAGAGTCGGAACTACATTAATTTTATTTACGTTTTCCGTCACGAAGTGGAATAATCACTGAAAGAGGAATATTTCGTGATCCGAAGAGGAAACAAGTAGGCGTTCAACGCGTTAACAAGTTTTAACCTGCAGAAATTTGTTGTAAGAGGGTCAGAAAAAGTTAGCCAATTGTTCGAGTCGAAATTAAGATTGAAAGTATAAGAGGAAAGGGTGCGAGAAGATTTCGGTGTAATAGAGAGGGAATCAGGGGTTGGAAAAGATGGCTAACGCGTTTAAGAGAGTCTCGCTAAGGCAGTCCCGGAGTAATTCCGTTAATAATGAAAATTAATTGAACGACGAGTTCTTTCCGTGAAATTCGAGAGTAGCCCAAGCTCGCAGGAAAGAGATAGAACCCGTACCTTTGTAATTAAAGGCCCTCCACTAGAAAGCTGATCGTCTGAAAGTTGTTCCGCGAAGGCGGAGGAACGGAGCGGTCGTTAATGAATGGCATTTTCGTTGTTGGTTTCGAATTGACCGTAAGCTCGCTGGAAAACCTGCTGCTTCTTATCTCGAACCTCGTTTCTTATTTAATGCTGTCACCCGATAATTTTGTACCACGCGAACACGCTCGGACATTATCGAGAAGATGGAGGGTGGTTTTATTGTCGTCTTACGTCGAGAACGAATCGAACAGCCGGACGCCGTGTGCAAATACTTCATTAGCGTCGAATTCAGATTCGACGGATACGTAAAGGAATTTTTATTCGAACGCTTCATGGTCGGTCGGCTCGATCGATGCCGCGTTAGAATTGTTTATATTTCAGCTTTGTCTTTGAGGGAATTTCGCGTGAAACGAACGTCGCGAGATTTCGCCGGTGAAAATTTCCTTTGTGTCGAATAACTTTGTCGTGGAACAAGTCGTTCGTGTTATTCTTCTTCTGCTTTCCATATGAATTTCATCCTTTCAGCCTACGGGACGAATAAACATTGAAAAGTTCCTTGAGCATGAAATACGTTGCTTGGCAAATAAGAACGACCGTTGTTTGTATCGGTAAAGAGGTTCGATTATCGGGAACGAGAGAGTATATCGGTGCAGCAATTCGGATTGCTTATTGAAGCGAAACTTGCATTACCTTTCGGTGGTGAACTGTTTCGAATTGGAAACAAATTTCACAATTTACAAAGTTTGAAATTCCTGTAAAAATTCTCTGCACCCTAAATTTGTCGATCTATAAATTTCAACGTCCCTGTAGCGACGACAGGTTTCCATCACGGTCGATGTCCTCGCACACTATTTTTTTAACCCGTTCTAGCAGGTAGATCGCCTTTGACAGGATCGTAGGACATGCATCGTTCGTTCGTTGCGTAAATCGTGGCGCGTACACATGCTAGCGTCGATTAGACGCGCGCGTTCACGCCGTTAGATTAAATCACGCTCGACGCGGAACGTAGAGCCTTGGCATCAAGCGAGCCGCGTAACTCGGCCTTTGCGCTCGAGAAATACGCGTAAGAGGGAATCGTCCGACGAGCCGCGAAACTACAAAGCCACTGTACTCGATTGTGTACAATGTGGTTTACTAGCTTCCGGTTTCTCCGACCGCGATGTCTATCCGATTTGATCGTATCGGAGAAATCGTTTCCCCATTGATCACCTTTGGTCAACTCTTTGATCAGAACATTTCAAAGTAAACTAAAATTGTAGGAAGGATTCACCCGCAGGCTCTTCTCAAAGATCGGTTTTCCCAAAATCGAAGGCAAGCGTCTTCGCTTGCATTTATTTTTAGCCGAAGGAAGCATATTTCATCTCGGTCAAACGCGTGTACGTGCAACTTACCAAACGTTCACCTGCCAAATCTGAAGTAGAAATATTTTTCCGACGAGTCACGTCGCTAAAAGGGGTGGAATAATAAGTGACAAGCAGATATTAACCGTTCCGTCGATAAAACGTGTCGAATACGTAAAATCGACGCTTTTAGACGATGTCGGGCAGACGAATCCCGGAAACGAGCAAGCGTTCGTTCGACGATCGCGGATACATGTCATCGCATAGCGGGTGAAATTGTCAGGCGCAGGGACGATGATGCAGGTATCATGGCGTTCGCGATAGGGGCGGCCAGGAAATCGACGGAAGTGTCAGTGTCAGTGTCAGTGTCAGCAGGGTAGAGATTTGACGGGTATTCTAGCCATTCGCGAAAGGGTACAAACTGCGCGACCCAAATAACTTGAAAAAGGTTACGAAATCTTTCTCCTATTCTCAAAATTAACTTTCGATTATTAACCTTCTATTCCTTACTCGCTTTCGGAGCTCTCCTTTCATTGATTATTCCGTGAAACTGAATTCGAGGCGTCGGTTTGAAATTGCAACAGTGACCCCCACGGCAGTCGACGCGTTAATTATATTCTTGGCTTTAAAGCACGGTCTCGAGGCTAGCGGTAGAAGCGGCTCGCGTGCACGCTCGAAATCCTTACAGTTTACCATCTTCTGTCTCTCTTACATCCTTACTTCCTGTATCACTCTACTTATCACAGAACATCAATTCCATTTTCTACCCACAAAGCCTGGCGCGTCGAGAGCAAAAGAAGAAGGGTAGCCAGACACTCGAAAGGGTGAGAGCGAGAAAGAGGGTAAAGGAGTCTGGGAAACGGTCGAGGAAAAGAAAGAGGATTCAAGGAGATTTAATACCAGATAGGATTGAGAGGAAAAGATAGGACCGAAGGTAAACAGCTCCCCTAAAAGGGGCAGAATTTGTATTTTGTCACCCGTGAGCACATGCATAGCTAAGCCTGCGGCTCTGCCTCTGCTCGTCGCAACAACTGTGCTCCAGGGACGTGTAAATTTTAACTGGTCGTGCGCGCCCGCTGGAGACACTCTTATCCTCTACGTGCGTTGTATTAACTTGTTCTTCGTTTTCCTGACTTTTTGCGGGGACATTTAAGCGTCTCCTCGGGTCAGCCCTGAAAGATGCTTTCCTTCTCTGAGCTGAAACCGTCAACCCTTTATCGCGAAATTCACCCGAAAGGCGAATAAACAGCCTAAGCTGTTAAGTGTCACTCGATTTACAGATTTGCTATCTTGACTGCTGGAAATAAAACGACTTTACTTCTCTTTCCGTCGTTAAGATTATCTAAACTTTTATGGACGGAAAATTCACTTTTGAAAATGGCTAGTTTTCACGTCTTCGTAGAACATCGAAGTCAAGAAAGCAATGGTCTCGAGGGAGTCGTGATTTTTCCGAGAGTCCTATGAACATTATGCACCGGCGGAAATTCGTTGATGTCGTTGCTCAATAAACGGCAACGCGCTTAGGCAACCTCTCGCGATAAGGGTTTCACGTAGAGCTTTTAGCGGTCCTAGCCAAAGCTGCTCTCCGTGACTCAATAAGCTTTTGTTTCCATTGAAAACGTTGGACGTTGTTCCCCTGCTAGCTTCAACAAACTCGTTTGAGATATTAATCAGAGGTAGGAAGAAACAACGGATCAAGCGGTATTACGCCACCGTAGGGACTCGTATCATCCGCTTTCAGATCTCGATGCTACTCTGTTTCATCGTTGTTATATCCCGATTTTACGACTCGTGATTTCAGCTGGAAAAGGAAATGGTGTTGTGCACGATCTTTCGAGGTTCGCTTACTTTCAAAAAGATACGCGTCTTATCCGTGCAAATTGATTTCAGTGTTGCTGGACAATTTTTATGGGAATTTTTATCGCACCGAATGCAATATGCAGCTGCTTTGTTTGAAGGATTTTTTTTATTTAAAGAGAATCTATACTGAAAGCTTTTCATGAAAATTTGATGTGTACTTTAATGACTCTTTTGTTTCAGGAGGGATCTCGCGGTGATCGGAAAGAGGGGGGAAAGAGGGGACGCAAGCCTGGAAGGAAGGCGTCCGATAAGACGGATATGAAAGCCAAGCTCGGTAAGAAATTTCTCTCCTAAATATTTGATATATTATACAAAAACATTGCTGATAAAATATTCATCTCTCCATACAGTTTTATCCTGACATCGTCGAAGATTCGTTAAATTACTTTATCCGAAGCAATTTCGTGTCGGACAAGGTGTATCCATTTCCACGCTTTTGGTCGTGTTTAGTCGTGAACAATCTCTTCTCGATAGAAATCCCTCCGGTTCTCAGACGTCTTTCGAGGATCTGGCGAAGCTTTCTTCGAAGGCTCTCTTTACGGACAGCTTCTAAAAAAGAACGTCCGCGTGGAGAAAGCGGCGGGAACGTTTATTGCCGCGTAAAAGCCGAGCTTAGTGAGCCGTAGACGCGATAATAGCCCGCGACCCTTGATCGTAAAGGGCTTTATCGCGTCGCGGTCCCCGTATCGACGAGAAATTTGCAATATCCTGGCAGCAGGCTATTACGATCGATTTTGTCCGTCGCCCTGTCTTCTCCATGAATCCATGATCGGAAACGTTGCCACGGTGCTAAACGAATAGCATCGTTATCATTCTTCAGGGGCGACATAACTCCTTCCGTCAAATTTTAACCCTCCATCTATCTTGTCACAGTTAAACCTATTGTTTCTTCGAAATTGACAGTCAATTCGATCTTGTATTTCTAAACCGCGGATCCAGGTGAACGACCTCGGAAATATCGACCGAGTACCCAAAGTTGTCTTTAGTTTGAAGGATCTCGTCTTACTGTTTAATGTAGGGGTTTACATTTCGCAATATAAATTTGCGGTAGACAAAGTATTAACTAGTCGCGCAGCCAAATATTTCTCCTGGCTACACTTTGTTGACTTTAACACGTACCGGTATCGTGCATTTTTGCAGTCGTGACGTTGTACTCGCAGTATTTCTTGCGGCGCGGTTCGACGTCGCGAATATTTCCCTTTCTCGCGGAACTCGTGTAAGAAAAGCAGAATTTCGAAAGTATCGTATGTTAGGATTTCGTTACGCTTATCTCGCAAGTACCAGACTTTGCGTGGCGGATCCCTATTTTGAATTATTAACCTGCACGCGTGCTGCACTTGATTTTCGCTGAAACGCAAAAGGATCCAGCACTGGCCTGCTTGTTTAATTTTTCTCTTAGTGCCCTCTGTAGCAGTCTTCATGGAAGAATCATTTTTCTTACTGTTTATTTCAATAGGTTGTGTAAAATAAATTGAAAGATAGCAAAGTGGTGTACGTACCAGGCGTGTACGTTTCTATACAGTTTTACGAAGCACTTCTATCGCGTCGATATCGAGGTCTCACGTTTTCGCATTTTCCCGTTTATTTTTACAGAACGAAGCCGACAGAGTGCGAGGGAGTGTCGTGCTCGAAAGAAGTTAAGGTATCAATACCTCGAAGAGTTGGTAGCCGACCGAGAAAAGGCTGTGCTTGCTTTGCGAAAGGAGTTGGAGATGGTAAGCCAACCTTTCTCCCGTATGATTAATTTTTCCTGTTACTGAAAAAACAAATGGGAGTTACAGATTTTTTCTCGCGGGTAATTTCGTTATGTAAAATACCCGTTGAGTATTTTATGCGAGTACATTGTTTTAATCGAAAAAGGAGTAGGTCGCATCACATTGTACATGTACATTCTGTTTCTCGTTGCATACCGAGACCGTATAAATCTTGCGCGTAGAAAAGTTTTCGCGAATACCGTGGTTGAATTATGCGTCTATTATTCGGTACAGCTTTTTACGCTGCGAACGTTTTTAAAGTCCTATGTAGCCTCGATTATGCAACCGTCTTTCCAGAAGAACTACGGTTTCTATAGAAATTTCGCGGCGTAACGTTTCTATTTCCCGCGCGTTAATATCGTAAATTCCTCGGCTAAGGCAGAAATATACTACAGAGCGCAAAGTTTTCTTGAGGAACCATAAACATGTCGTGCACTTTTATCTTTTTAACCGGTAACACTTCGGAATTAGTTTTACTGTTTGCGAAAGCAACCTAACTTCGATTACGTGTACGTGTTTCGAATCGTCTTGTGAAAACTCCGTCATAATACGACAGGGAAGATTAAAAACACAAAAGCTACTGGTCGTATCAAATAAATTATTTTGCAGGTTCTCGTTTGATCCGAAACGAATGAATTTAACGAAAGAAGAGGATCCCCTCCTGCCTCCATCCTTGAACCTTTCCAGATCCTTTTCAAAGATCCCCAGAATGTCTTGGTATAATAAATAACGTTCGATCGCGTGTCACCTGTATATCATGTAACAATTGTTCGTTCTTCTTTCAGTATCGGCAGTGGGGACAAGAATTGGACGCCGGACGAGTTCCCGAAGGGCTACAAGCGATGCTGGAGGAGTTTGGCTCCTTGAAACGGGAGAAAGTGGTCAACTAACCCTGAACACAGAAACACACGAGTCACGAACATCGAGAGCTCCGCACATTCTTTATATGTCTCTCTTTTCTCTTTTTTTCTGCGATCGTTTTCTTCTTTCTGACAAACGAGCTTTGTTTCGGCGTTCAACCGGCGTTCTTCGAACCGAAGAATACCACTGGACAATTCACGTGACAAATTCGGATTCTTCTTCAACGACTCGTTCGAGGTCTTCTGTCTACCGCGTTTTTTTTCCACTGAACAAACTCCCATTGGGACCATCCGTGGAAACAACAGTCCTTGTCCCGCCTCGTTTCTACGATTCTGTTCTGCTTACGTACAAAACTAGTCCTCGTTTATTCCCTTTCTTCCGTTGTCTTCTCCCTGTTTCCTTTTTTGCGATAGTAACTCGCGGTTCGATGTCGTTGTTTCGTCGTTTATGTACAGCGAAATTGTTCGTGTCCCCTCGCCCCTTGTTATTTTTCACCCTTTAAGTTTATTTTTGTTATCTTTGAGACGCAACGATAAAGCTGATCAAGTTAGCGATTCCGCGTACCTGCGATTTTGCACCGCTGATGCTGCGTTAACGAATTTGCCATCCCATCCGTTGGGATATTTACAAATCTCTTTTTGTAAACAACGCAGCGTTCAAACTCGCATCGACGATAGCAAATATAACAACGTTTGATCCGTTGTGAATTCTTGTCGTCGTGCGTTAGTTGCTCGATTTGACGCGTATTGCGAAATTAAAAATACGGCGCGGAATCCCAACGACAAAAATTTCTCTTCCGCATCGAGTCGATCCTCGTTGCAGCGACATCACAAATAGGTATATACCTCTTTCATCGTGATTGTTAAGGAGAATATGGACAGACAAAAAAGCGTTTATATATCCCTGTTACGCGATGAACGATCGTTGATCGCTGTGTATCATAGTCGGAGAGATAACGTAGTATTCCCTGTTCGGTGACTCTTGTCATTCTATAGGTGTATTCGTTGAACGATTTAGGCCTTGCTATTGTCACTTCTTTTCTCATCGAATTATCGCCAGGAGCGTTTTCCCTAATTTCTCTTTTAATTTGGACTCGCTGACGCAAGCGAGGGACGTTTTTATGGAAGCGGTATTTTTATAAGACGGTGTAAAAGCTATCATTTTGTACAGATTATTGATATTTCGGAAATATATATATATTTATATATATATAGAAGATATATCTGGAGAAAGTCTAGTGAACGAATAAAATGAATATTTTTAAAGAAACTTGTTCCATTTTTTTATCCTGTCCAAACTTTTGTTCTATTCTGTTAATATAGTTTTCTTTTGGGTACGAACGAACAATGGGTTAGAAATCGCTATGCAAGTGGAAAAGAGACGATTAGTCGGACAATGGTACAGCGGAGCCAAAATTTTGAAAATGTATTTGTCTTCTGCGCCATTACAGGGATAGAAGTCGGGCAGTTTTGTATGCAAATGATATTTCGAACGTTACAATTTTCCGTTACATTCTGGGTGAAACGCAAATTTGCATATTTTGCCCGTGAAATATGTTCGACACGAAATCTCTTGTTCGATTTACGCAGATTGCAACGCAATCTCGTACTGATATTATCCGGCGCGTCGAAACAATGTCACTACCGTATGATAAAAGAATAAAAAACTAAAAAAGTGTGGAAAGGAAAAAGGGAGGAAAAAGCGATCAGTATCGCTGGCTCGTATATCTGCGAGCGCATGCAAAATGTAGCTATTGAAGTCTTCCTGACCGAACCAGGCCAGGTCAAACGGTAAAAGTGTCGGTAATAATAATAATTGAAAGATACCAGCTGACCCGTATACTAAGAATAAAGTATTATTTCAGTGGTCGAATGAAGTAGCGCGTGCGTTATTCAAACGAGAAGTTTGAAAAAGATACTGATCCCTCGATATTTAACTTCGCGACGAGCAAAAAACGTGAACGAATAAAATCGATCGCGTTCATATAAGGATCTCATCTTTTTTTCAGAGATACTGCAGCGAACCCGTCGGTATCCAATGAAAGGAAAATTGGTTTTTTAATTTATACCTTAATTTTAGCCGGTATTATTAGAAAAACTGTGACTACTGTCGCATAAATCCTGAACGTTTTCCCTTTTTAAACCCCCGGATGCATTCATCTCGTGAAAAAGAAATTAACAAAAAGCCGACAGTAAGGACATGAAATTACGAATAAAAAGAGTGCAGTAATTCTATAATCTGGTACAATGCTCGAGAGCTTTTTTTCTGGTCGGCTTTTACGAGGTCTTAACTCGTCCGCGTTATGAATTTCAAAATGTATCAGCAGGCTGTAAAATTTCTGTTCATTTTCAGCGAAATTAAGACAGTTTAATACGCTCGAACGGACGTAATCGCGGCCGTTGGAACTTCAACCGTGAAAGTATCCAATAAAATACTATTTTATTATCTGTGCTTTTCCGCTTGTTCACGGTTACCGGGTATCGTTTCACGCGTGTTTTCTCATAAAGTTTACATTCTATTTCCTGGGATTTCGACGCGTGATACTGTCGCGCTATTCTGTCAGTGTATATACAAGAAAATACTGCTACGATCTAACGCACTGCTGCGACCAGTTGTTCGAAACGGTGCGTAAGATTGGACTTCGGCACGTTTTTATAACTTTCATGAAATAAAATTCTACTAGTTCATGGTGTCGTATTCTGAGCCATGTGAAGAATATGTCCTGCACAATTTCTTATGTAACTTATACGAATGTCTCGAATTATATCCCAATAAAAAATAATACGAAAACATTTCTTCTGTTAGTAATGTATATTTGAAACACTAATGCACCGTTCGATCGTCTCCGTTTATAAATTTCTGAAAGTGCAGAATGCATGAGGTAATAACAATCTAGTTTCTCCTGAGAAGAGCAAGAAGTGGCTGTTCTTTGTGGGATACAGATCAAACAAAATCTTAAGCGAGCCTAAAGCTCTCGAGGGACCTTCAAAGGCCCCGGCTGAGTACATATTTTATACACCGTAGTCCATTTCTTGTATCCTCCCTTGTGACCGAAATATTCGACCCGCCAATAAATGAATTTTTTAACGATTTTATATTCTTTCGCATCACGAAAATAAGCACTTTAGCAATTTAATTTTGGAAAGGTCCCTGCAAATCCATCTTTTCTCGGATGTATTCGTAACTTTGTCACCTTTATAACTTTTCATACTTCATTCACATAAATCTGCACGAGCTTCACAAAGTTGTTACAATTGAATTTCATGACTTGTACGAAAAGACTTTGAGTGCACATCGAGTTAAATATTTGCAGCTTACGTAAAGAAACGGTTTTCCAATTTGAGCGATTTACGATTGAGCGAATCGTAAAGCCCTTACCTAGGCAGGATCAACCAGCCCGATATTTGATTCTCTATCGCGTTAGCCAAAAGCAAACCCGGACGACGCAGCAAATTGCGCGTAAACCTGACACTAATTTTCCGTTCGGTTTACGCCGTCTGCCACTCGATACCTCATCTCTCCATATCTGGAAGGTTAAAATTCAGACGAACCGTTTGATGGTTGCCATTCGATGCACGTGCCTGACTCGTTCGATCTCGGGAACGTCACCTGGCTGATCATAACGTTATCTATTCCATTTCGTAATTTACGATTCAACGAAAGTTTCCGAGCCGTTTGGAACTTCTGTTCTTGCGAATCCGGTGAGAAGTATCGCTACTGGAATTCCATAAGTCGGGCAAGAAGTATAACTCCGGTATTATTCGCAGCGGTATTAAAGGATAAAATTTATAGGTCGAGTTTCGGTTATAAACTTGGCAGATATTTCACCGAGAACGAAACAATGGTCTCTTGCTTTCACTTTTTTAAGGCTCTTCGATATTCTTTTTTGCTCGGTGTAGGTTTAAGTAGAAGATTCGGGAGGACAGAAGAGAGAATTCGATAGTAACGAGGGAGTCGAAGAAACCCACTGCTCGTTCAAGCATGGCCCGTCGACGGAAGAAGCTTAAATGGTTCTTGCAGCGACCAACCAGGGTCTAAATGTGTCAAAACTTTTTAACGAGCTCGTTAAGCAGCCACAAACGACGAAGAATTAATTATCACCGAAAGGACGACGCTGTCCCTTCGGCCTACCTTTCTCTTCCGTTCTCCGCAAACTTTACGCGACACTTTCGATCAGTGGACACTTTTAAACGATCGGGGAAAACTTATTATCTTCGCGGCAATCGGATCCAAACTTTTGTTAACTTGTTTTAAAATTCTTTACCGCTCTGCTTATTTGGAGAATTGTCGAGCAAATTAATTTGACCTATCAAACGATTAATACTTACGCTAACTAATAAAATCACCGGCTGAAAACGAACTCCGTTAGTCGGGTAAATCGATTCGACCGCGATTTTGCGCAGGATTCGATTGATTAATTCGATTGATAGATAATCAAGCCATTATCAAATCTACCGTACGACAATCTAATCAAGCCTCCGGGCGGGATTTACAGCACGTACGATTCCGAAATGCCAATAAACCTGGCCCGCGTTTACGATTTCAACGTGTACTTTGCACCTGATTGCTTCCCTGCGCGCTGTGTGAATCACCAACGAGCCTCTGCCCTTTGTTACTTGTAAATTGGCGAATCGATGCACTCGATTCACAACCAGCCCGTTTACTTGCTCGATGTGCTTGCACCGCAACGACTTCCGTTGATGTCGAAAATTATCGACGCGTTGACCGTTTCGTAATCGACGCAAGAAATTTACTTCGATCGAGTGATTTCAATTTTAATTTTAATGTAGACTTCTCTCACGCGTTACCACTGGAGTCTTCTATATTTTTCATCATCGTAGTTTAGTGTGAAAGGGAGTAAGGAACGATGGGGAAAAGAATAAAGCAAATTTTAGTTTAACAACGACCATATTTCGATTTGTCGTCAATTTATTTCCGGTTTCAGTAACGCTTGAAATGTTAGGATATATTCACGAAACTGACGCTTCGTTGATCTCGACTACTTGCACACGAATGGTCGTTCAGTCGATACGAAACAATTTTTTCTTGATTCTTTTTTAATCGAAACATAAACGGCGAGTTTCGAACGACCCGCAGATTCTCGTACTTAAAATTAACGACCAAATGCATCGATGGCACGAGGGAAGTTGATCATTTTCGTTTTTTCTCCTTTATGCAGTCGTTAAAATTTTGACTATATTAAAAGTTTCTTTAGCGTAAAAACATCGTTAAGAAAGGATATTATCAGTGCGTTTAGTAGAATACACGAGTCTTAGAGTGTTTAGAATGAATGAGACGCCTTTCGAGAAAAAAAATGTCGTTCGTGAACGTGATTACACATCGACGCGCGTGTCGACGTCAACTTCGATCGTGCAAAATCGTAGGAAAGTTCTCGTTGACGGAGTCAACGATTGCGGCTCTGTCGAGTCTAATGTAACTAGATCTTCCTTCGATCAAATCGGCCGTTTCAATTTTTCCGCCGCGGGTAGGAATGTGATCGAACAATTTGGAATGCACGACTGCGGTAGAATCTATTTCATCCAAGTATAGAATTAGGATTCTCGCTACTTTTGCTTTCTTCAGGAATAAAGAGAAAAATTCATTTTCTGCTAACCCAATAATTTTTTTAGCAATTAGGATAATGGATCGTTTCACCAATTTGTATATTCGAGGTGTGAAGAGGGTTTCAATAAACTCCAAATTTTACTTTTTATTATCGGAAATTTTTGAATGTTTACATTTCCTTAGTAATTTGGGTAATGGAAGTTCCATTCCGTATGCATACCGAAGTGCATACAGGTGGTTTTGACGCGTTCCAATTCCAATAAATCCAAAATTTTATTTTCTGTTTTTGCAAGATTTTCGAACACTTATACCTAGCAATTTTGATAATGGAACTTCTCAGTGTCTTGCAGATATCTACAATATAGATCGATTCTATTTTTACCTAAAAATTTCCCGAATGCTTCTGTAATTTGGATAATGCAGGTTCTATGTTCGCCGTTGTTCGATTTTCTGACGATTACAATCGTGTTCTCGTTAAGGCCGATCTGTTCCGTAGGAGGATCAATATGTTCTTCGACTTCAGGTACCATATGTACAAACATTTTGCTCACTTGCACTCGGTCTCACTCACACGCAACACAATTAAACATCCACGCATTCGTATCAGTGACAATAGGTCACGTGTCAGTCGTTCGCGAGATCGATCGTTATGTGTACATATTTATACATAATATAATTAGCATATTGACTAGAACGGTTTTGGTTCCAGCATCGACGAGGAAATCGTTCGGATTGAATACGCTTTTATTCCTCGGACGTCCGTGTAAACGCGTTGGTCTTCGAATCGCAGGAAAAACGCACACGATTCCATCGTTCTCTTTTATTTTCGCAAAAACCTATCATTCCTCTGCGAAGGAACACACTCTTCCGCTAGACGACCTTTCACCGGTTCTTGTCAATGTCGCGCCTCTTCGAAGGAAATCGAGTTTGCCTATCTACTTACGTTCGTACACGGCCGAGGATCATGGCTGACGCGAAACGGAGAAAAGAATCGAAAGGAGACGAGACACCCGAGTCGTCCTTCGCAGATGCTAGAATTCACGAGTCGAAGTGCTTTCGAAGAGAGTTTGGTTCGCCATGACCGTTTCCTCGATTCCCCCTTCATCCTCTTTTTCTTCGCTGTACTCGAACCTTTCGATATCCTCGCTACGGCGCCATCAGTCGTTTCACGTTGTAACGGCAGTAATCCCGACCTATTATGTCCTCGTGCGGAATTTCCTCCTCCAGTGGTTCTATACCCTCCGCTGCCATGTCGTCGCGAACCTGCGACCAACAAAAAAACCTTATTCGTTCTTTGGATTCATTAACCCATTTATTGCCATGAACTCGTTTGAGAATCTCCCTCATTTATCTCGCCTCCTTTCTTTTCCTACCATTTACGTTTCTGCAATAACAATAAATTTAACGCTTCAAAATATTTTGCTCAAGGTTTTCTCATTTTAATTACAGGTTACACATTTAGAATTTTTTCAAATATTTTATGCATCACTCTTTCTTATCGAGCTGATAGTTAACCCTTTCTTGTACTTTGACGAGTCTGACACGCACTTACAGTTGAAATATGACAAACCTTATTTAAACTTTGAACATACTTCAACTTGAAGTTTAGACCCAACTATAAATTGCATTATCAAGTATCCCTGAAAATAAAATATTTACAACATTTTAATTTTGTTTGTTCGTTTTAACCCTTTGTACTCGAGTGCAATATAAACATAGTGATATATAAACATAGTGAAATAGACAATAGTGGAAATTATTATTAAAAGAATAATAACCTCAAAAGAACTCATTTAAAATTTTAATTAATATTTTAAAGTTGCTGTTTGCAAACAGTAAAATTACCTTCGAGTGCAAAGGGTTAATGTTACAGTCCTTTATAGTTAGTCTTGACTGACGCATCTGTTAAATAAATGGTACGGGAAGGGGTTAACGAGTGAAGGAAGAAGGAATTTGTCGATAGAAGGATTTTAAGGAAAAAGTCAATCAATTTTGACGGTGGTCCGGCGAAAGTTCCGGCTCGTGAGGCGCACATGGCGTCGCGAATATTCTGAGGAAAAATCACGCTCGTCGGTCGACGAGAAAAAGGGAATGTTCGCGAGAGGTTGTATGGCGAAAGCCATGCTTGGCGTAGGGAAAAAAAGTTCGCGGTGCGCGTATTTCATGCGACCCTGCACAACCACCATCAATTTTCGGTAAGCCCATTAACCTTCCACGACCATTACGGTCCGGCCGAAGCTTTCGTTGCTGTTCCGTAAACGCGTAACCGATGTTCACAACTTTTTTCCTGTGCCTACACCCGCTACCCTCTTAACCTCTGTCTTTTCTGTCTTTCCCGCGTGTTTTTGCCGTTTAATCGTTTAACGCTAATGACTCGTAGACCCTGCGTTATCTCCGGAGCAGGGAAATTTTAAATACCGTAATATTTCAGTAACAGCGATGTCAATTTGCGAAATTAGAACATGACACTCTTAACGGTTCTTATCAAATTTTATCACTCCGCGACAGTCGTTTTCTCGGCTGCGAAAGGGTAGTACCTGGTTCACGACGTCGCGAAAAAAGAAAATGAGCTTGTAACAAATGCCGGTGGTTCTTGGGTTCCCTAATCAAATCCACTTTTATCGCTGCCTTCGCAGCTACCGTAACATCGCGATAAAGCATCCCCCGGCGACATTACAAACGTTTCGTCGCGTAATGCGTGCTCTTTTTTCCTCGTCCACGTACGTTTTACCTTCAAATTGAATTTTCTTCCCTTTCTGGTCCTCTCGCTCGACGCATTTACCACCGCGAAACACTGCGAGGAATCGTCAGGGAAATTAAAATGTTAATGGACGATTTCTTAGCGAGCAAAACAGACTGTTTTGCGAGATGGATATTGTCCATAAATTCCGAACGTTTTTAATCAAATGCACCATTATTTCTATCTTTCACCCGTCCTTGATGAATCATTACGAGTCCTTTCGCGAGTACAGCGAAATGCATCGGCGATTATTTTCCAAACATCGAACGTAAACGGTTTTCCTTTACGAGATGGCGTTTCTACGATGCAACTTTTTCCGCGGTAACGATTTTCGATGGCTATAATTCTCGCAATGTTTTACGGGGAACAGAATATTGTATCGCTAATACACGAATTGACTATTACGATAAATAATTATTTGCACATAATTCTACGAACTCCATTGTTCTATTTAATCAACAGATCTCGTTAATTAGAACCGTGATTAGGTATACCTGTATCAAACGTATTAATTGAATCGAATTTATGGCAGATTAACGATAATGAAAATTATTTGCAATAGCTGTGTATATTTCTGTGGGTTGCTGGTTATTGAACCATTTGCATAGAATCACTCAATTTTGAAAGAGTTCTCTGAACCGTTAATTCGACCATAAAAAGTTGTAGTTAATAATTATGTAGCAGTAATTACATTGCTATACACGGTGTTCCTTGATCGGTGTATTTTGTTGCGCCATTCCCAGGGCGTTCACCCACAATTTTCCTGCATCCTTAATCCCAGAAAAATCCTGGAGCTTTCTGTTTCCAGAAACAACGGTGTCACCGTAGCCAGGATGCAATTAGCGCGAGACAATGCACCTCGTAAAGTAATTGTATCCCGGAACGAGGTTCAATTTTCCAAGAAATCTTCTTCACACGGTGTTCATTGGTCGCGCGAACAACGGTAGCTGAACGTCCATTACGTTTCTCATTAATTTTTATCGTGATCGTAAGAAGTATGATTAACGTAGTCTCGAATTTCAGCCTGCCTTGGCGAAACAGCACCGACGAAATTCAATTTCCCCGTTGGAATTTCGTCGCCGTCGTTTCACTCGGTACACGACAGAATGGTCTATTGTTTTAACAATTACTACGTTTCTCGCGTTCGGTGACGAACACCGGCACCATAGAGAATTCTGGATCCAGTAGGAAGGGAATTAAAATCGTCGAGAGTTAAAGGTGTGCACCTGCTAAGATGTACTCGGGCTTTCCTTTCCTTTTACGAGCTACGAATTAACGTCCTAGCCGAGAAGAAGCCAGGTTCGCGCAACTTCTTCCGCGCACCGGCAATCATTCTGGAAACTGTTTCACTCTACCGGTAATTTGCTTTTCCCATTTTCCCTGCGCGAATTTCTCTGTTTCGAGACGTTTAATCGAACCGCTTATCTTTTTCTGCTCGACTATGTTCGTTTGACTCTTGGTCTGTTTCTTCAGCACTTTTCAATTATGGGATAATAAAAATATCTACTTTGATGGAACGGTAGCATAATATTCCAGTTCTAATTATTAGCAAAACAGAACAGGCTCTTGCGTTAAATTGTGATTTTAGTGACATCGTGGAGGGTCGTCAAATAACGGTACACGTAATTTCTCGGTTGTAACGCAATTAAACGTTAACATGTGGCACAGTTTCGTCAGAAAAGGTCAACCAATGGTGCACGCCTGTCCCTGGTAGACTGGTACAAATCATAGAAGAGAGACGGTGGTTCGAGCAGGTGAAGGATCGAGCCAGCTGATTCTGGGATTGGCAGCAGTCCAAGGGAACAAAAATCGCCCAGCCGTCTTGCTCGACGATACACCGGCAAACGCGTGATTTGTGTGCTTTATTAAATTCGATATTGGTCGGCTTGGCTAACCCGATTTCTGGTCATCGGATATTTCGCTCCGCAGACCCTTCTGTGTTCTCCAGTATTGCGAATTCAATTTAGGATAGTGTAGAACGTGCAAGAATTTTAATTACCGCGTGTGGTGGCTGCCGATTTAAATAAAACATCGAATCTTTTCCTCAGATTGTCAAAACTTTTCCTTTTGCGTTCGAACTACAAATTTGATCGAAGTTGACGGAGACTAATGAGATGTATTTTTTAAAAAAAAATATGTGGATTAGAAATAGGGAAACGTTCACCTTCTCCACCGCTTTGAACACGCGAATCAGATTGAGCCCAGCCAGCTTTCGGATGTCTTTCTCCGACCAACCGCGCGCCAACAACTCCGCAAAAAGCTCCGGGTATTTGCTGACGTCCTCCAGGCCCGTCGGTGTCCTGAAACAACCAGATCGTAAAACGGTTTCATTTAGAAATGCTTCGGGCATCGTGAACGTCGAATTCGTCGATTAATCTCGCTGGTTCGTACACAGACGAGTAACAAGTTTCTTCTTTTCTGTTTTTGCGATTTGCCGACGTCCGATAAAAGGACTCCTTTCATCTCGAACGTCGCTGTTTACATGAATATTTCTTTACGGCGGAACAGTATATTAATGAAGCCGCCGCATGGCGGGAGTTTAAATTAGAAAACTGCTCGAAACTTTTTACAAGAGCTTTTCGTATAGCCTCGCAACGTGTATACTCCATATTACTCGCATAATTTTCCTGCGCGTAATTCTTCGAAGAAAGTTTAATCTATTACGTTTTTCCGCGTTTCTTCGTTGCTTAACGCTCAGTAGGAGACCGTGGATGACCCCGTTAACGCGTATAAAAATTCGCCAGCGAAAAAATTTGCAACTTTCGTCTCTGCGGGAATTTCACCGGCCTCATTTGCATCGCTCTTTCAATAACGTATTCGCTCGATCTCTTTTCGTACGTTACACCGTTCACCCGGTTTATAGAATAAATTAACTTTGGATCAATTTCAAAGAACCAAAGAGGGAAGTTTACTCGAAAAAGTTTAAATTATCGAGTTCCCGAAGTACGAGCTAAGAAACTATGATTGGGACAAAGCTGTCCAATACAAATTCGCGGCTAGGATAACGAGCTTGTTGGAAGAGAGAAGCTGTCGCGAATAAATTACGATTCTCCTCGGGCGGTTTATTCCTCATTACTCTAATTACTATTAGAGCGAGTCGCTTGATGGCTCGAGCTGCGAGGTTCTTCGCAAGCTCTACTGCTTTACGAACCGAACGTTTGTGAAATTGTGCCACGAGGTCGAGCTTTTGCATTTTAACGACTTCGGTTAAGAGTCCGCGGATAAGTTGCCGGATAATGAAAATTGACGACTATACACGCGTATTTTCATTCCTGATTATAAATACGCTATCGGGGTCGATTTTGTTACTGATTCGAACATATCACTCCTTAAATTGCAGAATTGGTTTACAGATGTTTATTGTATGATCATCACCAACTTATCTAACGTAAACACATCTTAGTCGTAGTTGCAGCTCATTTAACCTCTTTTACCCTGTTACTCATCCTGTCCCTTGTACTTTGACCATTCGTTGACCACAGGTTACTGTTACCCTTATATATATTTGTAACGAGAAATTACTTCGTCAGATTTCTGTAATCAGCGTTCAGTTTGTCGTTTGTCAAATACTATATAGAACTTACAAGTTCTAAAGTGTAAATAAGTTCAGTACCTTCTGACTTCGTGATTAAGTTGACGTTGCTTAATAGATAAGAGCATGTTTATTATACGAACAGTGTGACAGTAATTTAATAGGCAAATCGTGGTCAGGACGTTACAGGCAAATTGATATTCGTTCGAAATCATGCACACTGAGAGAAGATCGGTCAACTAATTTGTACGCGGTCGATGGCATAGGGATGTACGAACGAGCGGATATTCACGGCGAATTAGAGTCTGATCAGTCTGAATTTCGACGTTCTCATTACGCGCGTCATAACGAGCACCAGAGAAGGGCTAGCGTCGACAACGAGCGTTGCAGAACCGTTGAAAGCTACCTGCTGACAATGTCGGCCCAACAAGAGCGGTTAGAGACTTATTCATGGCGCGTCATATCGCGGCTGAAACTGGCAGTTATGCAGCTGTGTATTGTGTACAGACATCGACTGTCTGCGGTCACGAGCGTTGTTTCAATCTCGGAAATTTCCAAATCGAGTGCGATGCTTTTTACGGAACGACTGTAAACGATGGCCATCGGTCCGTTTCATCGTTGTTTCCAAGCTTCTCTCGTTTCTCGCTACTTTCCACCGTTATCGTCGCGCTATAACTTCAGCTATACTGCAAATATCTTCGACAGTTTCAGGATGCTCGTGGAAAAGAGAAATCCGAGAGAAGTTTCAGATTTGATGATGTAAAGTTTGCTAACATCAAGTTGAAGTTTAGCGAAAATATCTGCGTGAGGGATTTATTAACCTTTCGATAATATCTTTCTAATAAATCGTTGATCGTAGCTTAAGTAATGGACGAACATACAGCGAGTCACAGCCGAGTCGTACATCACATAATAAATATATCCATACTACATAATAAATATAGATTCGTGATATTTTTCCCCTTATACCTTACCTGAACTTTTTCATGAGAAGAAACGTATATAGGATGTACGATTTTGGCTGTGACTGTATGAAGCCTGATTCAGTGACACAAAAGTAATACAAAATGGCAGTAACGATGGTAATGATTCGTTAACAGGAAAATGTAGCGTAATTGAAGGTACTCGGAAAGTTTGCAATCTGTGGACCGTTGCGGGAGGATTTTTTGTTCCCTAAGGAACGAATAACAATTACGTACGTCGGTAGCGATCGGAATGGAGGGTAGGTAGTAGGGAAAGAAAGATATAGAGCGCGATAAAATACTGGCCGTGGAAAATTGAGCCGAGACGAGATTTATCGGAGTCGTTTGAATGGCGCCTGGTCGAAGCTTGTCGCGTTGCTCGTTGCTCGTTGCTGGTTGCTCGTTGCCCGAACGGTATTCCGGTCCACGATATTTCCAATTCCCCGTGCTTTCCATCCACGAAGGGAATGGAAACGTGCACGCGCGAGTACGCGGCGTGTTCGCGCGATTTTGTCAGGGATCCATACAGTCGGTTCTACAGGAATCTGGTTACGAAAAAGGGGAGCGAAACGCGACAAAGCTCTCCCATTCGCGTGGACACCAGAACTGCATCACGACCATCTTTCTCCGCCAGTCTTCCGTGCACGCGATCAACGCGAAACCAAAAATCCTATTCGAACGCGAAGATACATTTCGTCCCGCCGTTCTGACAGTGATTTATAGACGAGGAATGAAAAGGAGAGGAAAAACGACGATGCAGTGGAAGAAACGTTGAAGGGATCGATACCGAGACCAGCCAGCAAGAAAAGAAAAATAGGATACGCTTTCTCTCGATCATCCTCCATATCGATGCTAATTGCGTCGATTACGATATAGCTGTGATTGATGATTACTGAAAACGAGGGGATTGACATCCATTTTAAAATAAAAACGAGCGGTTCTATTTTAAAATTTATTCAATTTTAATTTTTAAGCGACACAGAAATATTTTTCTGCGTTCCGCATGTTTATTCGTTATTTCAACTCGTGTTGTTTCCCTGTTGGTGAAACTAATTTCTGTCGCCAAGATATCGACACAAGTAATTAACAAATTACAAGTTCAACGTACTCGAGTTAACGAAGAAGTAGCAAATTAAAGCGTTGTACCGGAAGTTACGAAGCAGTAATGAGAAATTTGAACGCGACGGTGCGGCAAATCGCGTCGATTGGAAAGACATTTAATTGAAAGGGACACGTAACGAGGAGGAAAAAGTAGATTCGAAACATTCCTGAATATTCGGCGACAAAACGAGCCGTATCGTTTAACCATGGGCGAGATGATCGATTAATTAAAATAACTTGTCGGCTGCACACACATTTTTCTGGAGAAACAGCGCGGACCGTTAACTGGAACGGAAAACTGGGACATTGGCTAATAACGAACTGTACAAATTTAACAAAGTAATTATTGGAACAATTTCGTAGAAGAGACCCGATTTGCGAATCGTTGGAACGAGGATAAACGCCGATGGGTATCGTTCGCTTTTGCAGAATCGCTGCTCTGATCGAGTATCCTTAACGAGCACCGCGAAATAACGATACGAGAGGGTTAAGTAAACTCAAATAAGCGAGATCGACTAATCGCGAGAAAACTCGGTTCGACGGAAAGTCAACGGTTCAAAGTTTAACGAACTGATCTACTGCTTGTTTGAGAACTTCAACGTAAAATCATTTGATGTTTAGAATATTTAAAAAAAAATAGATTGTTGTACAAAGAATAGGGCTTTGTACCGAATAATAGTTTTGAAAAAAGCGGCCAACGCGAGGTAACATCGAATCGATAAAACCCAATATTCCCGTTAATTACGTAATTCGACAGGCTTTTAAGCGGTGTTAAAATTTACGTTAATGCAATATCAAACGGTCTTCCTGCGCTTTTAACTGCATTACGATGTATTGAAGTATGTATTTAACAACATACTGTGTAACCATATTAATTATCCTGTAATAACGTCGTTACATATTTAGTATTTCATCAAAAGCACCAACCGTTTGCACCATTTTCGACAGTATACGCGAAAGAAAAAGTAATGGTCCAAAATTGCTCTTAACAAGTTATGAATAAATTTCGAATGCGATTAAAATTTATCCAACGGCTAATTCCGGGGAGACCTAAGAGGTTTAGGGCTGCGGCGAGCCTCGAAACAACCCTTAATCTAATGGCGTAATTAACTGTAGCTGCGAGCAATTTGTGGCTTCTCACCGTACAACGCCCTCGACAATCGAAGGTGCACAATTAATCTTAAAACTATTTGCAAAATAACACGTTAACACCTATCTTCTAAAAAAACTACTATTTTATCGCATCTACTGTTTTAAAACCTGATCATAATTGAGCCGTTCAATGCACAAATCGATTAACTCCATAAAAAAAAAAGCGGAGAAATGCGATGAAATAATGTGCATAGGTTTTTGAAATTCCCTTGATAATATAAATTCAAATAAAGTGTGCAGAATGCATAAATACATGGCTATCATTTAAAAGATGTAAAATTATAAAAAAGAATAGAAAACATTTATTTCAGAATGGCCTCTGAATTATTTATTATTCAGTGGCCAAAATTGTCGTTTAATGGTGTTAATCGTTTATGTTTGGAAAAATTTGTATAAACATAAAAAGTTAGCATTATACCAAGTGCTTTTACACTTAAATTTAAGATTTTTCAAAAAGTGGAGTTAATCGATTTGTGCAGTGACCGGCTCAATTTACAAGGAACGATCCGATTTTAAAAAATAAATAGAACCAAATAAAGCGAAATAATAAAATTCTCGAAGCGATATGGTAATTCACTAGATCTTTTATCGACGATTTATTTTCCGATCACCGTTTAACTCGTCAAGCTGCAGCAGCAGATTGCGAGCTATTCGATCGGTAACAGCGGCACATTCTTTTTCTTCTAACTCGCGTTTTCTTTTTTCCTAGTGCTCCACGTGCAATTTGCGTCTCTCCCGTTGCCACGTTGTTTTTTATCCCTTCCAGCCGCACTTTGCCACGCCCATACGTGTTTTTCGCGCGGATTTCGAAAGCCCCGACAACTTTTTAGCAGCTGCTGTCCGCACCCTTTTTTTCCGTTTCCCCTATGCTGCTTCTCTATTTTTTTCTCCTCTTTTTTTGGCGCGGTTTAATGGCGAACGCTCTGATTTCAGCCTCGAGCGGGTATAACGCTTCGCAGTCTCGCAAACACGATCCACCGATACCGTGTTTTGCCCGTTTCTTTTGCACCTTCGTTTCTACCATAAATTCAGCGATCTCAGGTCGTTGAAAACTCGAAAACTTCAAGTTTATAACGTCGCATAATTAGTTCTCGAATTAAGGGGGGAGATCAGTATGACGCAACCTAAAACGGGCCTATCTTTAAAAAATCGTCAGAGTTTTGTTGCTTGAGAAAAATCAAATCTTTCGATGAATTTGGTTAAAATGGACCTTTATTTAAATATTTAAAAAAAGAAAGTGGTACAAATAAAGGACGGTATAGTTAAAAACAAAAAAAGATAGATGGTCTGCACTTCGGCGCACTTTCTCACTGTAACCAGGGTACAGATCAAACGAGTCATCCAAAATGCATAAAATAAAATTATTAATAAAGGAAATCGATGCTTTTTTCGGCCTAACCTCCGACCAGTTTTGATTATTCAACCCAATGGCATATAAAAATTATCAAAGTGGCAAAACCCATAATTACGCAAATTTTTCCAACATTTTATTTTTTTTCTCCAAAATTAGACTTGTTTTCTGGGATGTTTTAGGTTAGGCCGATAGCCACTGATTAGAAATACTACCACAAAAAATTTCAAGCTGATCTGATACTCCTTTAGGCTGTAGGCTGGTTGCAAGGTCCAAAAATGATGTTCCGAGAAAAATGAGGTTAAAGTTTTATGTGCACGCGGGATACGGAAACACGTTTAGCGACAGAAAAAAATCGATTTTTTTAAGGTGTCATACTGGTCTCCCCCCTTAATATACGGTTATCAAATTCTGTGAAAAAATATTCCTGTATTTATATGCATTTAAGTTTGTATATCTCTAATAAAACTGAACCGAAAGATGTAGATAAAATCGACTAGTCGACAGCAAGTTGTGCAACGAGACACCCCGTTCGAATGCAGCGTTGTATCGTGGTTTAGTGAACATGCAGTTTGAATGGTCTCGTATGTACCTGTATATTTGCTAGCAGAGAGCTTAATGCAAACAAAATGAGCCAACGCAATAATAGCACGCTATATTTCCAGTTGAAGCTGCTTTCAACCCATCTCGAGTGTTCGCTCGGTTATTTCACCTACTATTATCTTCGGTATAAATAAAACGGAGTTACGCGAAATGGCTTGTAACGCAAGTCGATCGTACTAAATATTTCACGTACTGTAACGATAAAATATCCATATCCTTTACCTAGGGATATGCAGGTTTTTATAAAAGAATCTCGATGCAATTTCATCGAAACGGTCTTAAAACTATTTCTCGCGGAAAACACAGCTGGAAGGTCGCCGATCGTACGTTTTACCTCGGTCGTGTTGCGTTTTTATGGGGCACCGGTCAACGCTTCGTGCTAGCGTTAAAAACCACACGTGCTTTACGGCTGGGGTATCTCGTAAATCGCGGATGGTACAGAAAACAAGAAGGGCGGTCAAGAAATTGTGTTTCTCTTCCTTTTGGCTCACTGATTCTCCGTGCGTTCGTTAAAATTCGCTCATTTGTTGCGCCTCGCTCGCTTTCTGCCAGCCGCGTGATTTATTGCTGCCAGCCTCGTAAGCGCATTTTTACGAGCACCGCGAATAATGCCAGCAAAATTATGGAAATAACGATGTCGAGTATCGTGATACATAAATTATTATTGTTTTAGGACAACGAACGCTGTAAACAGCTTTATAGCCCCTTCGTTACGAATTTAACTTATTCGAATATCGATTCATTTTAGACCTTTCTTAACTTCAGAAATTACCACAAATTCGAGTGCATACAGGAATTTTTAGAACTAGTTATTCTATTGTACTGTTATTTTTAATTCTGAAACCAGTACCACAAAAGGTTTATATATTCTT
Organism: Megachile leachella; assembly: GCA_963576845.1. Taxonomy (NCBI): domain Eukaryota; kingdom Metazoa; phylum Arthropoda; class Insecta; order Hymenoptera; family Megachilidae; genus Megachile; species Megachile leachella. The sequence goes on from OY756256.1 coordinate 2,259,655, forward strand.
TTAATTTAACCCTTTGCATTGGACAGACCCTTCTCAGGCACCATTCTATTAACCCTCTGCACTTGAAGGTAATTGGACTGTTTACAAACAGCAACTTTAAAAATTAATTAAAAAGTTAAATGAATTCTTTTGAGGTTATTATTTCTCTACTAATAATTTCCACTGTGTTTATATATCACACGTGTCATATTATAGAGTCAGTTAACCTCTTGCACTATTTTGACGAATCTCACTCGTGACGCACTCGTACTTCGGATGTGATTAATTTTACTGAAATGTTTAATACGCTTCAATTTAGAGTTCAAGTCTGTAATTAGTCAGTTTTGACTGACGCACTTGACAGATAAGTCATAGGGCAAGGGGTTAAAAACACTTATTTCAAATTATTGTGTTAAATAAAATGGTGAGTGAGAGTCACCTCTCAAAGGGTTAATTCTATAATAGTACTCGTGTGATGTATGAACACAGTGAAATACAAAATAGTAAAAATTATTAATACAGAAATAACAACCTCAAAAGAACTCATCCAACATTCTAATTAATATTTCAAACTTGCAGTTTGTATACAATAAAATTATCTTCGACTGCAAAGGGTTAAAGTATGCACAGAAATAAAAATTTAAAAAAATATTGCACATCTGCTACCAACAGTAAAATTTTATAAGGAAACATAAAATAACTTACAGATTGATCCCATCATATCCAGCACCTATTCCGACATGGTCAATTCCAGCGACAGTCCGTACGTGATCGATATGAGCTGCAACAGAAGAAAATAGAAATCAAATGTGTACTCAAGTCGTCTCTAAAATATCATTAGTATGTGGAATATTCTTTTCGTTTCCGTTCCACGAGCATTTCGATGAAATGGTCAGCCAGCGTGTTAAGCGGTCAGAATTGTTGCGTTGCAGTCATGCGACGAGCAGCGTGCAACGAGGAATCAATCATGATGGTAATATTGTCAATGGGCTAACACGAGCGAGCACACAGCCGAAATTATTACCACGAGTCAGTTTAACGCGACGCTTCCTGTTCGTGAGCATAATTCTCTCGTCGTTTCCTCCGCAATGCGAACGATTTAGCGCGAACGGAAATGGATCGTTTTCAACCTCTCAGAAGGGATAATTGCCGATCAAAAATGTGCTTCGAAATTATTTCCACTGCTTCTTAAATTGAATTACCTTTCCTTTCGCCGAGTTAGTATTTGCGAAGGGTCTTTGCAACGCGACAAATCGAAATCTGTTCATTGTTCGAACCATTGGCACCTTTGTGTCGTTTTTTCTCCCTTGGCATTCTCTCGGAACAACGTTAAACGTCAAACACGTTTCTCTTCGAACGAACTTCCTCTTTGAGAAGTTTAAAAGAAGTTGTTGACTGTCACACGCCAACGATTCGATCTAGTTTCGAAAACGAGTTACGTTCGACTTCCTGTACTACGGGTATCTTTTTAAATTTCTGCTCCTTCGCTCCATGGAATATCGACCAAACGGAAACGTATCAACGATGGCGAAAGGTTCCAGCACTGACAGATTCGATCGAATCTTCATGACGTTCGTGTCTCATTATCTGTTCCGTCCGTCCCATGTGTCTCCAAGATTCCGAGTGAAACTTTCACGTTCCGCCATTCGAATTTCGGTGATTTGGGAATTAATAAATTATACGGGATTTTATGAATTTGATACGGGAATTTATAAATTTGGAGATCGTAGAATTTTCAGTAATGAAGATGCAGAGAAATTTGCAAATTTTAGAACTTGCTGTAGAAGTTGAAAATGGAACATAAAGATCCGACGTTCCATGACTCGAAATTTGGAAATGAAAATATACGAGGCTGTTCCGAACCGAGGCAGGAGTTTCGCAGGGAAAACATGTTCGCGACGAAGGGAAGCAAGATCAAACGGGCGTACCGCTGAAATCCGTAACACCTGAGGGAAAGCTTAGCGCTGCGGTAGTGTTCCCAACATTTTTGTTTTTTCACCGCACAGGGACCACGATATTTGCTTGCTGCTGGATGCATTTCGTTATTCCCAGCGCCGCGACACACCAAGTGCGAAGGTTAACACGGAACGCGCGAAACTGGTAATCCCCGTGCCGGTGTTTCACTTTGTGGCTTGAAAAAAAATCACCGTGCAAACAAACCAGAAACCGGACGAAATTCACTGAGAGAATTCGAAATCACACACGGTTTTCAAATTTTCATCGACCGCCGGTTCGTAGACGGTAGGAACGCTGCTAAATGATACGTGTTCTCGCAAATAATCTCATAACTCGATAAAAGGAAACGGAATGGATAATACTCGGTAAACAACTGTCGGGGGATTTCTTTCTGTGCACTTACCCTTAATAGGGGGAGGAACGTGTTGCACAGGAACGTACGTTTCGTTTTTCGCATTGGAAATAGCAGGAGTCGGTGGAAAAGTGTATTGCGGGAAAACGGAGGAGAAAATGCTAAGTTCCGTGCTGTTCGAGTTGAAATTCTAAAGTTACGGTTGCGTCTCATGAATCACAAAGGGTACGCGGATATGAAAGTGCAATTGCCCGTTGTCGACTTTTCTTTGCACTTGCGTTCGATGAAAAACACTTGTTCTTTTTCTCTTGTCGTAACAATAGCGTGGGTGGAAGATACGGTTGCACGGATTTGCCTTCGATCTCGCGTGTCTTCGCGCAATAGCGATCTCTTTTGCAAATAAGCTGAATTCGAAATTAATCGCGGTTCGAATTCGACCGGTCATGTACAATAATTCGAGTACTTTTCAGTCTGTAATCCATTTCGTGCGCTTTTTCACTTTTTCACCGATTCATTCGGTCTGAATGGCGTTTGTGGAATCAAGTTCGAAATCAGTGTAAAAACATCATTTGTTCCTGTTGGGAAAATGTTGGGATGTTTGATCGCCGGATGATAGGTGTTGATCACGGCTCAGGGAAGGAAAGCACATTAACGGAAAAAAGGGAAAGAACAATTTAGACGCGATTGCGTCCTCTTCGATTAGCTTTCATCCGAGAATGCGAGGAGGAGGAATAACAGGTGAACTCTGTCCGTGAAGGGGAAGAATTAGCCGAGGAATTTTATCGACCAAAAACCCGAAGTATCGAGAGAAATATCAAGTGTGCCTGCATTCGCTTTGCGTATTTAAAATTGATAAACCGACATGATCCGATGATTGATAACACTGAAAATGGAGGAATTTCCTTAAAGTTCCGACATTTTACGAGCCGATACTCACCAGCCACGTCCTCCAACGTCGATTTCTCGCCGCAGCTGATAAAATGGGGGTAGAAGGACACCATAACTATACCGTCGGACTGCGCCTGCAAGCAGGAAAGCAAGAAAATAACTCGCTACGTTGTCGACGTTTACAATCGCTTTAAATTCCCGGCGACGAGCGGGGAATCGATGTTGTTACTCACCAAATGTCGTAGCGCATGGTCAGGCACGTTTCGCGAGGAATTGCAAAGGGCGTGGGCGCTACTGTGGCTGAAAATAACGGGTGCCCGCGACGTCTTCATCGCCACCAGCATCGTGGGCACGGAAACGTGCGACAGGTCCACCATCATTCCCAGCCGATTCATCTCGAGGACGATACTCTGCGAAAGTTTGTACAACAATTGAGAAACACGGATTGTCTTTTCGGATATTTTCGTGCGATCTACTTTCCACGAACTGTTTTATACCTAGCTATTTTGCGGAGACTACTTTTGGAACTGAGTCTCGGATTAACTCCAGTCTCGACGAAGTACCGAGATGCAAGCGTTAAAATTAAACAGGGAGTCGATAGACTGAATTAGAGTTGATTAATATGGAGGAATTTAATCCCTTACACTATTTTGACTCGTGACGCACTCGTACTTCGGCTACGACAAATTTTACTTAAATTTTGAGTACATTTCAATTTGGAGTTCAAGTCCAAGTATAATTTGCGCAGTCAACAACTGCATGACACCAGATTCACATAATCTTTCAAGTTTCTGTGTCTGGTTTCATGTGATGTCTGAAATTAGTCAGTTCTGACTGACGCACTTGACAAAGACATCATAGTGCAAGGGGTTAATGACGTTATAGTTTTAAGCACGAAGGCTTTGAGGTTATTGCACTTTGAGCGCTCCAGAAATAACACCCTCAGAATAAAATCACATTTTGGTATAAGGTGTCGAGACAAAGTGACTTGGAAGTGTGTCCAAATCACTGCGTGTTCATAGAGCGTTATTTGACGGCAATCGCGTGGCGATGTAAGACGAATTAACGGGCGGCGATCAAACTTTCCAAACATTCGAACGCATTTCAGTTTGATCGTTTCGTACGAGTTGGCAACGTGTTCACGCATATTCCGCGATGGTTATTACAAACGCCGTTCGATCGGATTGAAATTCACGACATGCCGGTTCCTTTGGACGCTTTGTTCGCGCGGAATTTCAATTCGGGAACGGGAAGACGAGAGATTCGTAGTTTGATGTTTGGCGAGTTTGGGAAATCGTATTACTTTCGGTATTCCACACGCGTTGCCCGCGCGCTGTTTGTTCCGGCACTTTGACAACTTCAGAAATTACGTTTCAAATTCTGTCTAATAACCACGTTCGTGTCTTCCACAGTTCGAGAAAAAAAGCGAGCCGAGGGGAGGCAAGTTCCAGGAAGATGCAGTATTTCATCGAGATAAGAGATTTCCAATAGGTTCGATCGAGAAAACTGCTGTCACGACCGGAAATATCGTTCTTGGTATCTGACGTCACGCTTTCGAGATACCGTTGCTAATACAAAATTCGATTTCGTCGTTGACGCTTATCATTTGAAGGTGAAACGACCTCTCCTTTGACATTTCTTGTTCTGTCCATTTCTCTAAAGATTCAAATTAAGACGACCGAAAGCTATTCAAAAATTTAACGGGACAGATGTTCACGGTACACAGGGGTGTACTTGTCACAGTAGTCGTATTTACCATGTAACACGAGGTAAGAAAATAGAATAACCGATGTTTCCACGATGGAGCGTATTCTTGACAAATATACGAGCATCTCAGTGGAGAACAACGCCTCCGTAGCAAAATTTTATTCTATATTTTCGATTTAAATTTGCATATAGATTCAATACGGAGAAACAGTCTGACGCTCCGCATAGTTGTTCAAAAACCCGACAGCTTCATAAAGGTCGCGAGTCCTGATTTTCTTCCATTAATCCTAACACGATTCATCATCCAGTTTCGCTGCACTCGTTGTCGGGTAATTGCTCGTACTATTTTTGTCCGCGGTGCTCCGTGTAGTAAATTTCTTGCCGCGAAATGAACCGAAATATCGTCTCTTTTAATTCTTCATCCGGAACCGAGGGTTGTCGCGTGAATGCGTAAAAAGATATTTAAAGGATGAAAAATGACGGCAGAGCGTTTCTTCGTGGAGAAAGTTAGGCGGATGTCGGTGATTTCGCTTTTCACGATACGCTGGCTGGGCGATTCATTTCTTTCGGGGGCACAAGTCAGACGGCAGATATATTTTTTTCTGGACATTGAAAGAATCCACCCTCGTGAATCCCGGGGTTAAGGTGGCGTAACACCGTGTAGTCCGACAGGATGACGAATAGGGCTTCATTCTTCCGCGGATCCTTTCCAAAGGTACTCACCGTCACTGCCACGGCCACGCTTTTTTCTGTCGGCTGCTTCGTCACAGAAATTTCGATTTTTCCTGATAAAGACTCCACGTCGGGTTTCGCTCCGTAAAACGGCAGCTGCACAACTTGCCCATATCGCTTTTTATCGGGCAGTAAAACAGCGAAAATTCGTACTGATCAAATTTCTCTCGGATGAACAGTTATCTCGCTGTAGAAGTCCTGCTCTTGATACTTCTGTTACCGGCTGCTACTGTTATCGTCCAGCAACTTCACCAGCGAAACTGTCGATGCTTGGCCGCCTATTTAGACGAAACTTCGGGAAACAAGCTGGCAGCTGGCCTCAAAAGGGCGGCTGGTCATTTCGTGGAACGCTTTCCAAAACTTATCGGTCAGATGTAGCCAAGTGTTGCAAACTTGACGGTACGTTGTTTCGCGACGTACGGATCGCTGCTGCGATCACCGATGTCCTCGATAAACGTTTCTAACTGCGCAAACATTTGACGAGAAGTTTGATCCGAAAATCGGGCTAATTCAAATAAAAACGGATCCAAAAGTAAATATTTGTCGAGACCAAAGGGGAGAAGAAAAAGGGGTAGAAGTTAATAAAGGTGTTCGAAAGTTTAGCGGCGTTGATGAGATAGTCTATAGATTCTGGGAATTAAGATCAGGGCCGAGGGGAAATGATAATGCAGTTCGTAAAGACTCTTCAGGTGGTAAAGTAATGGCGGCCGCTTAACGCCAGAAACTTCATGAAATTAAAGGAAAGGAGGGGGAAAAACGGGATCAGGAGGGCAATATTCATAACAAGCTCGCAAGAAATTCCTGATGTACGTTTCTGACTCGTGTTTTTCGAACGAGTATCTCGAGCGGCTCGTAATTAATGTTTCGAACAGTCTGACAGAATGTTCTCGTTCGAGAAAAAATATCCGTCCATTCTTTAAACGTACACTTCCCTTTTCCTTGCAACGATATTACCCTATTGTCCCGCGAAAGTTTCCGTACTGGAGCACGATAAATCATGTTGCTTCTGTTCTCTTTCTTCTGTTCCATTTACCGGTACGCTGCCGTTCGATTCAGTCGAACTTCTAACAAGTAATTAATCATTGAAATAAACGATCGATCAGCCTGCAAATATTCCGAGCCGGACCGTATTCATTTTTGTAAGCGTACCATCTAATTTGCAAACTTGTCGTTTGTCATACAAACTTTAAGACGGTATTAACTCCCTGACGCTTTTTCTTCGCCTGTAACGTCTTGTTCGCAATCAGAGACCTGACCCCTACTTTATCACCCATTTTTCCTTTCTTATATTCCTTTCTTATAGTCTACAAATTAAAAGCCAATTTTTAATCCGTGGATTGTAGCCAAATTTTAATTTTAAAGTACTCGATCTCAAATGTGTTCAAATCGATCCCCAAAATTTTTACGTTATAATTCGACGAAAGAATATAATTTGTTTGTCAGAAAAATGAATCGTGTAAGTTTGCGGTGTACGGCGCATGTAAACGGGTTCACAGGAAGCGTAGAGAGCGTACTTGGGAAGGTCCCGAGTGCACTATACCGCCGTGGCATCTTTTCTAATTGTAAGTACCGAACAAGGAGTTTCCTCGGGTCACGGTGCACACATTTGGGAGGTCGGATTAAAGGGAACACAGTTTTCTGTCGTTGTCTGACCGACCGCAATAAGTCACGGCTGTTCCTGCCGAAAAGATCCAAATACAGGTTAAGACACCATCTTTCTCGTTTATTTAATAAAACAGAGATGCGGTCTTTTACGAGGGAACAATTTACCGTGGAAACGTCTGTAACTTACCGGCCTGACTGACTTTTTCTTCATTTTCTGTTTATATAGAACGTGCGACCAATCAAGAAATATGTCCGGGCGCCCACATTTTATGATCTCATATACTTGAGGTCGCTTCATAGCGCGGCAACAAACGATATTGTAAAAACCGTTCCTGGAAAATTACATGTTTTACAAAACCCTTTTCACGGTTTATAGTGGTCACAAAAAAATCACGAATTTAATCGAATATGTAGGTCATTCTTTCGATGATACAAATCAGTAAAAACATCGAGCTTCAAATAATACAGTTCATGTTTTACAAAACCCTTACATTTTTACAAAACTACATGGAAAATTACATGTTTTACAAAACCCTTTTCACGGTTTATAGTGGTCACAAAAAATCATGAATTTAATCGAATATGTAGGTCATTCTTTCGTTGATAAAAATCAGTAAAAACATCTTTAAATAATCAGTAAAAACAGCTTTAAATAATGATGTACCAAACTTTTGATGATAGATGCTTTTCAACACATTTTGTCTCAAATCTATAATCCCCTGTACGTATGAAATTGAAAATATGGCACTGGAATTCGTGCCAAGTTACGATAGAGCGCTCTAGGTAGATAGTTACCACAGAAACCAGGAAATCTTCCCCTGATCGTGCTCTCAACAGCTCGCTAGATACATCTGACTCAGTGGTCTCGTTCTAATTGCTCTTCTCGAGTTATGTTTTCTTGAATTTGCCACGACTTCCGACCACCAGGCACCCTCATTGTTTGGGAAGCAACATCTCTCTGGAATTGCTTCCACAGCTTCGTTTGGGCACAGACGAGATGCACTAAATGTCCTCTTTGGAGAAATTCATGTTTGTTCTTACGGGGTGCGAATACTTCTGGGCCGTTTGCTTGATTAACTGGTAGACCGACTCATTTTCAACCACAGACGCTCGAAGTATGTTATGAACTGCCTTCAAGGATTAACCCTCTGACTTCAAATTCTGTTGAATCTTGTTGAATCAAATGGCTGTTTGATCTTGTTTTAACATAGCTCTGACTGAAGAAATGTTAAGCATAAGAAACCATATGAAACAACGATTGCATAAGGGAAGCACAGAAGAAGGTTGTTTTCCTCAAAGCCGTATCATTCTTTCGGGGTCGAAGCAGCGTCAGACACGAATATGGGATCACTCCCACGCCCTTTGAGGGTAGGTAACGCGATAACTGTAAAGGGGAGAGAACAAAAGTACAAATTTTTCAGAATCATCAGCTTTCTCGGGAATGTTTACCGTCTCCTTTTCCTGCGGATCCTTTCATGGATATCTTACCGTCTCCTTTATTTCCGTCCTTTCCACTTGCATCGTTCTTATTTCCGAAACGTTCACTTCGTTCGCGAAAAAATAGACGGAGAAAAGTGATCGAAGTGGAAACATCTGAACACCTGTCCGAGCTCAAAGCTATCGAACGAAATACACTTTCCAAATTTCGCCATATTAAAAAATATGATCGTCCTATTGGAGATAATTCATTGTATTGCTTAGCAAATATTCTGTGAAATGTTTCGGCAGACGAAGAGAACTGAGAAGGTTAACGAGCAGACGAGTCGTCAAAAGAAGTTCGCGAAAGGAACAAGTGACTTTTAAAACGATCCAAAATGACGGCTCCGTGGCACCGTTTCCGGCGGATGGCGAAAAAGGAGCGAAATAACTGAAAAGTGTTAGGAAAGCCTAACAGAGAGGGATAAGCTCGCTGGAAGTTTTAGCAGGATTAGCTTTGTTCACCCCCTGGAACCCCTACGTTGTCATTGAAGATAAAAGTCGTTCGTATGAACGTATTAAGCACGCTTTGCATGAATTCCCTCGGTATATAACGTGTCTAGCCCCGAGAAGAATCAGCTCTTTTTCCGCTTAGTCTCATCTGCGCGCAGAGCCGCTTTATATATACGATCATCCACTTTACTTTTATATCTTCATTCGGTGGCTATATCATTTCTCAGCCACACCTGTGTGTAATAAACAGCTACCTCAAGTGGTCAATAAAAATTCCACCCAGTCGGAGGAGGTAGAGATATCATCTTATTACGTCCCTTTTCGTTTTGTCCCCTTTTCACAACGGGAAGGGTCGATGGAAATCGTAATTATACGTCGAGTTATACGAGCGATTCAACTTGTGGCTGTAGAGAGGTGTTAGTAGGTTCTTGACCGACTATTAAGATTTTGAATTTCTAAGCGATTTTTCAAAATTCAAACTTCGCCTGAGTTACGAGTGTACTCTCTTAACGTGTCATATTTACCGAACGGTCGAAAAACGGCAGACAGCCCCTGGAGGGACGCTTTCCAAGAGAGGATGTATGAGAAACGACTTTGGGACTCTGACCGCGATATAAACCAGAAGCATGCCCCATGGGTGAAAGACGAGGATAAAATATTACCGCCGTGTTAAGCGGTGTGTTCCGGTTTAACCTTAATCCCTCTACCGATCTCGTGTTCGGTCAGTTTCCCAGCGATCTAATTATTTTCTAGCAGCGTGTTCGATGGCGAGAAAACACGGCCGAAAGAACGAATGCGCAAAATAATAACGAGCGATGTTCGCGAAACAAAGGTGTATCGTGTCAGGTAGTTACAGCAATTTCTTGCTACGTAATTGCCGCGACAGAAGCTGACGTTCCTCCGGGGCGTCTCTCGGAGGAGAAAAAGATAAGGAGAAGGATGAAATAGAGCGGTGGTATGGAAAAAACGAAATGTATGAGAAACGAGTTGGAAGCTATAGTCCCTGGGCTCGGAGAAGTTCCATGGTCGGAAGAAAACAGAAGATAAAAGGAAAGAGCAACGTTTAAATATTCAACGAAGACCGTTTACGCTTTTCTTGCGATTGCTTTAGCTCGGTTGGAAATCAGCAACCTCGGAACGTTTGTTTCAGTTGCTTGGACGAATCGAAAGCTGCATGCTTCGCTCGATTGTTCCTTTCGAGAACTTCGACCAAGTATCTGGTCCATCTTCGTTGTTAACGAGTTTCAAACCCTTTGCTAGAATTCCTGCAGATAGCAACTACGCTACGTGAACGTAATGATATACCTTTGTAAGACCACGTAACTCGATCGGACGATGTACAACATATTTTTGTATATTCTGCACGGGTAACGAGACAAAAGCTTGAGCTAAGAAAAAGTAATTAACGAACATTCGACAAACCCTGCGGAGATCCTCGACTTTTTACCTTTCGCATCGAGTCAAGAAAATGGTGGTACAAAACCCATTTTAAGTTTCCACGACAAAATTCTGAATGTTTCCCCTGCAATTGTCCTACGCCGTTTCCATTCTTTTCTCCCCGACTTCTCGTTCCGCAACTTTGCCGCATTATCCGTGAAACTTCCTGTCTATTTGCGGGAAGAAAAGAACGAGCCAGTCGAGGCTAACATCGAGTTCTGTATTCACCTGAGACACAACGAATCCCTGTATAGACACAATCCTTTCATGATTACGAACCCGCATATGGGTTCCGATAAAACATCTTCCGTGAACCAAGAAACTCATCCACATACGTGTCGAGATGAAAATGTACGTCGAGGATTATTGACCTACATGCGCGGTGGTTGTACGAATATTGCTATTTTCAAGAATTTTACGGCCCTATCGGTGACATTGACTCTATCCTATATTTAGGAATGTCACTCGAGACGATAATTAACGTCGTGTCACACAGCCAGGTGGATAATGAAATACAAAGCCGAATATCAAAGAAATACGCGGAACTTCACGATATTTTTTTTCCGGAACTTCTCTCGCGAATCTGTCTCTTTTGCAATGTTTCATAATCCGGCTGCGAGCTGCACGAAGAGTGACTTCTCGGACAGAAATTATATTCTTCATTTTCAAGTTACATCCTCGCGAGAGTTGACCTCGTTTTATCATAGCACTCCAATTGCTTTCTAGACTCTGTATATTGCGGGTGCGTTACAACGTTACTGTCAAAAAATTATTTTTCATGCATTTTCGAACGTGCACTACAATATGGAAAACGTACGTTCCTCTTCTATTTTTGAAGTGGCACGCACTTTCGGGAATATTGCGCGACTTCTACCACACTCGGCAAATAAATTGGTTTCCACGTTTTCCCCGAAGCTCCGCGATGTTTGCGTGTTTTTCCTTTTTGATTCCTGATCGAACATGTCCCCGATGTAAGCTTCGTGTCATTTTCAAAGTGCCAGTTTATCATCTAAAGTATCCCACTTTAAATCGCGAACGATTGTTCTCGCGAGGCTGATCGATACGACCCATAATTTTCCCGTCGTACACGTGTAACGTTCGTGTAGAAATTTGCGAACACCGCGACTAGTAATTTGCACGAATTTATTTTACTACGTAATTTTATGGACCATCGTATTTTAAACTTTATCGATACTGTTGGACGGTTTATACGAGTTTATCGGTTTACAAAATTTGTCAGGAAAAGATACAAATGTTCTAACATTTTTTAGTGTCACGTAAAAAAACAACTTAAAGGATACAAGTGTTCCAACATTTTTTGATGTCACGTAAAAAAAACAACTTAAAGGATACAAAGGTTCTAACAGTTTTTAGTGTCACGTAAAAAAAACAACTTAAAGGGTACAAGTGTTCTAACATTTTTTGGTGTCACGTAAAAAAAAACAATTTAAAGGATACAAATGTTTTAACAGTTTTTAGTGTCACGTAAAAAAAACAACTTAAAGGATACAAATGTTCTAAAATTTTTTAGTGTCACGTAAAAAAAAAACAATTTAAAGGATACAAGTGTTCTAACAGTTGTTAGTGTCACGTAAAAAAAACAACTTAAAGGATACAAATGTTCTAACATTTGTTGGTGTCACGTAAAAAAAGCAACTTAAAGGATACAAGTGTTCTAACATTTTTTAGTGTCACATAAAAAAAACAACTTAAAAAGAGAAAATATCAGAAGATGGAGAATTAAGAATGCCGTTGAGTCTGGTATGGTAATATGGTTCTAATGAAGAACCAAGAATGGGGCGGCAGAGGGTGAGTCGGTAGGGTGCCGGATCCGCCTCGGATCGAAAATCTTTTCCGAAACTGTAATTGACTCTGCTCTATGACTTTGAGTTGTGAAAATAGCTCTGTGGTGAATGAATGATCCACGGATCACTACGATAGCAAATTACTGTTAAGGGATGAAGAGAAGATAGAGAGGGGAGGGTGGGATTCAGTAACGTAGAAATATTCTTGTCCATCCACAGCGTAAATGATATTCTGAGATACAACGGTACCTGAACATATATTTTTGCAGCAACTGATTTCTCTCTAAAATTCCCATCGAACATTCCGTATTTATGGCACATCGAACAGATAGGGGCTAAAAGCCACGATGGATTTACGATCTAGTTCGGTTGGAAACGAATGACCGGGAAGGTAGTGTTCATTTTGCCAAACGTAACCATTCGGACAGACAGCTACAGGATGTTTTAATCCAGCGTGTAAAACATCGAATTTCCTCGTCACTTCGGAAAATCCTCGTGGTTAGAGAGAACCACGGGTCTTCCGCTCTCGGTCGGACAAAAACCGAGGTAACTTATCTACCTGGAGAGCTGGTAGGAAGTTGTAGTTGCTCGTTTCTTCGTCGGAGCGAGGTAATTCGCGTCAATTAGCGAGAAAGCGGCAGGACTATCGGCTTACGAGCAACCAACTAAATTATCGGGTTAACACTCGCACCTACCATTTAAATGCAGTTTACTTATTAACTTCTGCACCGGGGATTTAGGCTATTATACGTAGACTTCTCTATATCCTTAAATTTCTACACCTTCAAATTGCTACATCCTGGGAGTTCTATTCCCATAAATTTCTACCTTTCAAGAGAGCTTTCTAGACTCTTGTCGCTAAGTCCTCGCATGTGTAGCCTATTATGAAGCGGTGCACGTATGAAAATAATTCGTAGCACGAGCTGCTCTTGTCAGTGGGATTTGTCGTCGCTGGGATCGCACTGATTGGAGGTATTTGAAGCGTTTTGAAAAGAAAGACAAACGTACTCACCTTGCCGAAATTGGAGAGGCCACCGATGCGAGCCACTTGACCGGGTTCATCCGCTGTGCTGCATTCTGCCCTAACGAACCAATAGGTCAGTAACTCAATGGCAACAATTCTCAGCATTACTGTCGTACAATGCCCTTTAATCATAGAGTTTCATGTCCGTAATACTAAGCAACGCGAGCGGAATTTCTTTGTCGGACTAATGACTGCGGTGATTGCGGTACACCGTGTACAAACGTCTTGATTCGAGTCAGGAACCCCTTTTCACTGGTACGTGGACCATTCAAAAAATCCCCGAGAATTGTTTGTTGCTCGTTCAGGTCCACATACGGTGAATGTACAATTGTTTAAGGCCCTTCTAAAATGCGGGAAAACGGTTCTTTCATTCCCTAACACGGTGCATTCGTTTAAGAGCTCAGCGTTTACATTTTCATTCGGTTAATACAACTAGCTAACGAATTCCAGGGATTTCTTGAACGCTCCGTTTATCTTTGAACGACCTCACGGGGAATTCGACGATGGAAATGCACGCAGATCATTAGTACGAATGTTAATTCCAGCACCGCAGGATATTCCACTATCTCGACGAATTTGCCGTCAACGATAACGTTGGCGAGGCAGATTCGTAAACATCTCTCACGTTGATAGGATTACGGAGAGGAGACGCGGTAGCCAGTGGACTAGCAACAAGCCTCGAGGAGTCGGACCAATTTCAGGGGTGATAATCGTCCGTATTAGCGCGTGATGCTCTCTAAGCTAGCAAACGGAACGCTAATTCGAAATCAGTACCGATAACTACCAGATAATAATAAATCATTCGAAAGGTCAAACGAACCGTAAATCGACGTATTTTCCTGGTCAACATCGGTATCTAACCTAACCTAACCCCTTAAGAAAATATTGCTACATCGATCTGCAAGTTATGACTACCCATCGACCGAACAGGAATGCTTCGGTTTTCAATTTTGACCCGCTCGAACTGTACAAGGTATAATAATTATTCTACGCTACCGATATCGATAGCAACGTGTACCAATTTCGCGGAAGTATGTCGCGCATGTAACATACGAAAAACATGATTCATATCGTAAACCGAACGTCACAAAGTTAACTGGGGCATTGTCCGATCGAAGTACTTCATAGCATAGATATTTATCGACGTATCGATGTATCTGTCTCAGGGTCGTAAAACGCGCGACCGATACCGGAAATTCCGAAACGCAGATAATATTGTTACGGTTCCATTAATCCGCGCGTTACTCATCGACTTTTGTTTGTTATAAATAAACGACATACGTTTTACCGGAAGTATAAATTTCACAAACTAAAGGGTAACCATCGATCGCGATTTCAATTTCAAACGTATCTCCCTCTGTCACGAACGTCTCTCGTAATTTTCTCACCTGCACTGGGTTTTGTACTGATCACTAATCAGGTTTCGAAACTGAATGTCGCGATTTTAACGCGTAGAGATTCGACGCGTGATAATACAAGAGTCACGGTGTTAATTGACGCGAAGTGTGAACTGAGTCTCCCTATTTTTCTTTTATTATAATAATAAAATATAATACCGTAAACGATGTATAAAAGGGAATGGTCCTAGAATTTTGGTCATCCAGCAACCGCTCTTACGTAATCCTAAATTTCTCTCCCGAGAAAAAATATCGATGCGTCCTCGATACACGAATTTACTCGATATCGAGGTTCGGCATAGATTTCCTGTTCGTCAGGAATTTCGAAGACCCGCAACTGGGTCGTTTATTCGCGAGTTGCACGGGAGCGAAGAAATTGAATCGTTTCTGTGTATGAATAAAAATTTAATTTATCTGGCGGTGGATGTAGTTTCAAAAATTAATTTTCTTCAATTTTTCCAAGGAATGACAGGTGAAATGTTCGTTGCGGAAATTTCACGGCCATATCTTGCTTTTCCCTTCAGCTGCATCATTTATAGTACACTTTTATTATGCAACGATAAAGCTGAGCCGGTGTTATACACTGCGCGATATACTGGCTATCCGTCGTATCTTTATTTCTTCGCTTCCGGTAATGTGTTCTCCTTGAGCATAAAACGTCTTACGATATTTCTTTTGCCAAATCATCGCGAACGAACATGACGATAGCGCATTATGATAAACTACCAGGCCATTGTTCATGGACGTCTGAATCTTCGTATGAATTTCTTAATCTACGTGAGAGAAGAATTTCGAGATAGATAACACTTTTAAGAAGATTTTTTATCCAAGACATTTTTATCTAAGTTGTGCAATTTTTATCCAATGACATTCTTATTCGAGTATTTTTTAACGATAAGTAATATCGAGGTAATATAAGATTACAGAAGCCGACAATGATATTTTTCGATTATCTTTTCGGAATATGGAAGCTAGCATAATTAGCGATTATCTCGATTGGTAAACTCACCAAGGTGTATTGCATGTGTGCGTAAGGGTGAGGTATCTGGCACCCAACTCGTACAACATCCTCAGAACTGCCAGACTAGCTCCAACCGCGTGGCCCCCTTCGACCCCTATCAGGCTCGCCAATCTACCCTCCTTGTGCGCTCTCTCTATACCTGAAATCACACGTTAAATCTCCCTTGAACGTTCTCGATTGTCATTATTGTTATTATCCTAATCGTACGTACGATATCGAGAGATCTTCCCGAGTACCTTTCTTATCTGAAATTTCCTCAGGTGTCGATCGTTAAACAGACTAGATCTAACGAGCAACGTACAACGAGTGGCTACATAAAAGAAACGGTGTATCTCTATCGTTCTTCTGGAAAATTAATTAAAGTTATCTGTCACCATCGATCTTTCGTTTAATAGAATCATTTAAAGCAGCCATTGCCAGCGTTTCGAGGAGGGTGAGAAACGTTATCACGCGGATCATTAATTACGGACCGTAAACGAGGCTCGATTAATCCGGCCACGAAATAATGGAACGCTAGGCTTTCGAAGAACGTTCGGGAAATCCTCCTTGTGGCCGATATTTTGCCAGTATTTAGCCAGCGTGCCGCGAATTCGATTGGCGAGCGTCCGGTTTAATCGTTTTAATCGAACCCAGGTCCGTGTAAAGGTGGTGGCCTTTATCGAGCTCCGTGAAATCGGATTCGCGGGCTCGGTGTCGTTCGGATTCGATTAAAACACCGCGTACAAATTGCGTTAGGTGGCCGTTTCCGGGATACCGATATACGATCGGCGATGCGTGTCGCGCGTATCGAGAGGGTTCAGACTGAATGTTCGTCGTCGAAACGCCATTTGTCGCGGCAACTTGAACTTTTCCGCTTTCGACCGCACGCGATCGAAGCGCTCGCGTTAATGGACGGACGATCCTGCGGCTGCGAGAATTTACTCGCCGGAGCGGCCTTCGAGCCTGTAGCAGAGAATTCACCGAAGCCCCTTTACTTCCGCGCGATCTATTAAAACTTTGCCGCGTCTCGTTTCGACGTAATTCGATTTCGATACACGCCAGCCACTTTGCACGGCTCGTGAAATTGTCGTGACACCACCGACTTCGAACACCTGCTACCTCAACCGACGTCGGATCGCGATCGATGAAGGATTTATTTATACGCGGCTTCGCGAAGATCAATCGAGTCTGTCGACGGTATTATCGAAACGAAAAATCGACTTTATCTTCCAAGTTCTCCTTCGAATTCGGAAGTTCAATTTTCTTTGACACTTCTGTTCCGATAGTTTCTCGAATCGGAGTTTATATAAAGCGTACTTTGAAAGGACCGTAATTTAAAGCATCTAACCCAAAATCAATTTCACGGGATTAGACGCAGACGAACTGCAGATGCTCTCGTTTACAATGTTCTCGCACGATTGAATCCGCCGGTGGAGAACCTTGTAACGTCAAGCGAACGCGACGGGAAATGGAGGATCTATAAAAGCGATCGGTTCAACGAGATATAAAATGAACCGATACATCGCGTCTGGAATAAAGGGTGCAACAAGATAGATCAGAAATTTCGAGAGAAATGGAAAAACGTTTCGAAACGGTAACGTGCGCGCCGTGGATCGAGCGATACCCTCGAAATTCCGAATGTAATCGCCGGCACACGTATCTCGAATACGGCCACACGGATGTTAAGAGGTGTGCACTTGTGGGTGAGCACGAAGGTGGATATAAATCAAGGATCGCAGTAAATCGAGCTCAATCGACAGCGCACGGCTTGCTGGCCGCGTTTCTTTTTCGGTTGTTCTTCCATTTCGGGTTTAATGCAGCGTAATCGGCGACCGGCACGAGAAATTAAAGCCACGGAGAGAAATGGCGCTGGATTTACCAGGGTGCTCCACGAACAAGAGTATTGTTGCACTACCTTTTTGCCCTCCGAAAAAATTCTAAAGTTCCTCGAAAATCACTGGGCGAATGGTACTCTAAATTTTTATCCGCGACTACCCTTTATAATCCTGAATTAGGGATGTTTTCGTATAAATTCGGGGGCTGAAAATAGCTTCTTAGGAAGACTTCGGTGACGATGATAATAACGAGTGGTTGGTCCGATTTTTGTAGGAAAGACGGATCAGAGATGTTCGACGGCTGGCGTTCATCCAAGGAAGCTCGTGACGGGCGACGTTGAATGGCCAACCGGAAGCAAACACAAGACGGTAAGTTCGGGACGTTCGTCGACCTCGTTCGTTTCATATCGTACGCGCGTAAATCTCGAGGAACGCGAGGTGGAAAAAGGACGGACGGGTTGTTTTCCGGGCACGTTTTAAGGAAGAAAGAAAGAACGAACTGCTGCAAGTAGGGTGCCATTTATTATCCCGACGACAACTCGGCAACTACTTGATCGCCCGGCGGGACCAGGAATTAATTAAACTCGAACAAGTCGAGCACGAAGAAGATTTCGATGCGTTGGATTTTCTTAAAGCAGAAAACTCGAGAAAATTCTTTTTCGGCCGGCGCGCTATGCCAACCAGCCTCACCCTGACATTGGCGCTCGGCCAGAAATTCTGCCGGTGTATAACGTCGGACGGCCCATTCTGGGAACAAATAGCGAATGGTAATTCTCGACGTTCGTCGACCTCCAAGCTCGATTTCATATTCTTCGCGTGTGAAACTCGTGCCGTCGGGGCGTCTTCGACATCCTCCTTTCGTTTTCGGGAACTCGCTGACTATGTATCGTCTGTCGCGAATTCGATGAACCGAACGCGAACGTTTATGCAACCTCTATCGAAAACGCGGTCTCAAATATTTTTCCAGTTAATTTGTCGATGTTGAATTTGTATTATCTCAACCAAATTTCCTCTCTGCAATTTCCGTGCACACAGAACTTCAGTTTTTTAAAAATTGATTGAATACGAAATGAAGTCGAACTTCGAACGAAAACAACGAATAAATCTACAATAAAAACTGCATTTTAAAGTTAACGGAATTTTATAGGATCCGTATTCCATCGATCATAAAATCCTTTTTCGTTTGTATCGTGCCCGTCGAGGTTCATTGTCCTCCAAGAACCGAATAACGATCACGAAACCTATAAGACTTTCGACCATGATAATTTGCTTCCTTTGATGGCTCACGAACGCGAATGTAATACGAATCCGATGAGAAAATGTCAGATAACTAGGAAGAGGTTGGTTGTAAATTCCAACCGAAATGGAAAAATGTCAAGCCATACCGACCGTTCTACCACGCGTTCGATAAGCCGAACCTCGGCTACTGCATGTCGGCATGCACATGCATAAGTAAATAGACATGCAATACATAGCCCGTGTATACTTCGCTCAAACGTAACAAAACGATTGTTCCAAATTTACAAGCTTTTTTCTGTCCACGAAAAAAAGCTACCATGTCCCTGTTAACTGATTCTCGAAACTGTCGATGTAAAAGTAATGTTCAATCGCTTTGGACAACGATCGATTCGGGACATAACTTCAAAGAGTAAAATATTTGTTTAATATGAAATATTGTTTATCGTCACTGAATTACAAAGCTCTTTGTCGTATTTTTTTAAATGGAAGATATGGTAAAGTACTCTTTTAATAATTGGTTATAACAAAGCTGTTTGTTATATTTTTTTAAATGGAAGATATGGTAAAGTACTGTTTTAATGATTGGTTATTGCAAGGCTCTTTGTTATATTTTTTTAAATGGAAGATATGTTAAAGTACTGTTTTAATAATTTGGGTATTGCAAGGCTCTTTGTTATATTTTTTTAAATAGAAGATATGTTAAAGTACTGTTTTAATAATTGGTCATTGCAAGACTCTTTGTAATACTTTTTAAAATAGAAGATATGTTAAAGTACTGTTTTAATAATTGGTCACTACAAGGCTCTTTGTTATATTTTTTTAAATAGAGGATATTGTAAAGTAATGTTTTGATAATTGGTTACTACAAGGCTCTTTGTTATATTTTTTTAAATAGAAGACATGGTAATGTTTTAATAATTGGTTATATTTGGTAGAAAGTATAAATGAAGGAGTTTGTAAAATAGTTTGACAAAGACTAATATAATTCCTGTTGGAATGAAGGGGTCTTTAAGGCTGGACGTAGAATGGTGTTTGCGTAGTACAAAGGGTACTTAATTACCGGTTAGCCATTAACAATTTCTGGTTTAACTTCGAAAGCAGTTTGGCGAATCTATTAAAGAGTGACACGGTTAACTGGAACAACAGAATGTTTCGCCATTGGATTCGCGCGACGGTCAGTTTGCTTAACCTGATAATTTAATGCGAGCTTTCAACCAGTTATCTAATTGTCCGAGCATGGTGTAATGACTGTTTGGTTAGTTGGTACACGAAATTTGTTTACCAACAACCGTGTCGCCGAATCGATACCGTTGTTCGTTCGATTGTACGCAATCTAGCGTTAATCGTTCGCTAACCGATCCGTATCTTTTCACGAGAGAGAGTCGAAAAAAATGGGTCAACCGTTGATGAAAATTCTTTGACGAACGAGACTCGTTCGCTCGAGGCTGAAATCGAATCGCTTTGGCGCGGTGCCGAGAGAGTTTCTAACGCGATTGAAAATTGATCGCGACGAGTCGCGCGTAATGTTTAACCTTATGCGTCGCTCATTTTACCTTTGACCCCGTCAGTTTCGTCGACAAACGTCAGCCGATTCGGTTTCTGCCGCTTCGCAGCTTGTTGTGTAAACCGTCGATACAACAACGGGGTAGCGAAGCGGAATTCGGAGGGTGACAAAGGGTTCGAATAGAATTGCGAGGGAAATGGCCCACCTTCCGCCGTAGTTACGAGAACCATGCTTTCGGGATGCTTGTTGACCAGCCGACGAATCAGGTCGATTTGCTCCAAAGCCAGCTGCACCGAGTCCAGATGCTGAGACGAGCAAGGCACGTAAGCTGACCAGAACTGCAACACACAAATTTACCCACTGTTATAAATACCATCTAATCATGGTCTAATTAAAATACCAGAACATGAAACTATGACTTGTAACGATACGAACGTTATCTCGCAGAAAGTCCCCATATCGTTGGAAATAAAAAGCAACGTGTAAAGTAGAAATCGCATTAAGGGAGAATTAGTTAAGCTCGCCGCGAAGCACGCATACTTCGCGTGACCAGGTTCGAAGTAACGAATCGAATCGCCAGCATGTAAATTTCGATCGTTAATCGATCTAGGAATTATTCAAGGGTGAACAGGAAATAGTGTTTTGAACGCGTATCGCGATGTACTACGTTGTAATAGAGTGGCGTAAACGTTTATTTCCCGGTTTCAATTCGCGATCGGATAATACTTTGGAAATAATTAAACGCTGCATTACGAGTCCGAGCGGGAAACTCGCGCCGCTTTGAATTTTAAATGCGGAGGATATCGGTGGCCGTAAATAATGTGGTAGTTTATCCCCACCTACGGCTGAGCAGCGGATAAGAATATATTCGGTTACTTGGAGTAAATTAAACCGATGTATCAGATCCCGGGATTAAACAGGAACCGCGCTATATTTCATTCGGTTTGATAAAGGACCGCGGGAGGGGTTGAACGTGAGCTAGCATAAGAATCCTTCTAAAACGTCCTTTTATCGTTGTTGAGCGTGAAACGGGAAGCACGTCGTTCGATATGATTATCATCGTGACCTCGTGAGACCCGGAAATAAGACCCTTCGATTCTTTATGATAGCGAGACCGTGGACGATAGTGTACGAGAATATGCATATCGGATGGCTTCGAAAGTTCCTAGCTCGAGATAGGTTATTGATTCGATGATACCCTGCGAATGAAACGCTAGCACGACGTCGTGCTAGATTATTTATTTATACACGGGTTAAATTCTTTGAGTCTGAGCATAGTAGCCGAATTCTTTCA
The DNA here is from genome assembly GCA_963576845.1 of Megachile leachella. Lineage (NCBI taxonomy): Eukaryota > Metazoa > Arthropoda > Insecta > Hymenoptera > Megachilidae > Megachile > Megachile leachella. The sequence continues at coordinate 2,281,338 of OY756256.1, forward strand.
TCACATGGAAATTTGGCGCGTTGAAACTCCACGCGTGGAGTTCCATCGCATGAAAATTTGGCGATTAGAAATTCCACGCGTGGTGTTCTATCGCGTGGAAATTGGGTGCGTAGAAATTCTACGCGTGGAAATTGGGCGCGTAGAAATTCCACGCGTGGAAATTGGGCGCGTAGAAATTCCACGCGTGGAGTTCCATCGCGTGGAGTTCCATCGCGTGGAGTTCTATCGCATGGAAATTGGGCGCGTAGAAATTCCACGCGTAGAAATTCCACGCGTGGAGTTCCATCGCGTGGAGTTCCATCGCGTGGAGTTCCATCGCGTGGAAATTGGGCGCGTAGAAATTCCACGCGTGGAGTTCCATCGCGTGGAGTTCTATCGCGTGGAGTTCCATCGCGTGGAGTTCTATCGCATGGAAATTGGGCGCGTAGAAATTCCACGCGTGGAGTTCCATCGCGTGGAGTTCCATCGCGTGGAATTTGGGCGCATAGAAATTCCACGCGTGGAGTTCCATCGCGTGGAGTTCCATCGCGTGGAGTTCTATCGCATGGAAATTGGGCGCGTAGAAATTCCACGCGTGGAGTTCCATCGCGTGGAGTTCTATCGCGTGGAAATTGGGCGCGTAGAAATTCCACGCGTGGAAATTTGGCGCGTAGAAATTCCACGCATAGAGTTCCATCGCATGGAAATTTGGCGCGTGGAGTTCTATCGCATGGTTTAATTCTTTGAGTCTGAGCATAGTAGCCGAATAGCTGCGGAATTTCAGCCATGTTCGATATAGAATTACAGTTATTCGATTCGCTGTTCCGTGTTATTAACGGGAAGGAAATATTTGCGAAATTTTGCCTACAAATTGTCGGGACTCCGCAGGAGGCAATCGCAATGTCGGTAAAGCGTTTGGAATATTTTCCTTATGGATACGGTTCACCGAAATCCTCCATTAATTTTAATAAACCGACCCGTGGAAGCTTTAGAATTCTCATTTTAATACGTATTTCAGTATCAATGCGTCTACAGATTTCCCGATAGAGCATCGTGCTAAGCGGGATAGGATTCGTCCTTCGGAATACTTAAACTCGAATGTCTCTAATAATTCTAGGATCCTGCGGAAAACTCGTTTTCCAACATTTCCCGGCCGATATTAACATTTTAAATGCCTCCATGGAGATGAAAGTATACAGTGCACGCTACGATGATTATCATTTCGAATATCGTTGCATTTTGCAATTTAAACTTTCCTCTTGATACCTTATCAAATTAATACAGCGGTAATATTAGGCAAAAGTTGCGTTCAGTTATTTGATCGTATCGTGTTTGCAGTTCCGCTATACGATTATATTCGGTGCGTTGACATATAACGTGTAGATATCTAACGCGTAACCATACGGTACCGATAGCACTCAACGTATTAACAAACTCCATTCTCATTCGAAACACGCCAGGACGCGAACAAACACTCGCGAATAAAATGCATTCCAGGTGCACGACAATGTCATCGGAGCGTTATAAATCAGCGTGATTCCGCATTTTATTTTATTTTCTTCTTTCGTGCCATTAAACCCGACAGTTTCACCCTGTGATTCGCGCTTCTCTTCGTTACGCTTCTACGACTGCATCAGATTTCCCGACAGGATCTTTACGACCGCGATTTGCTTCTCTCGTTGCGGTGATTAAAAGCAGTTGAATAGCTTGCTTTTTGCCCGTGGCTAATTGCAACACGGCAATAATTTAATCGTCTGACGGTGAAACTTTCAACGCAAACGACCTCATCCAGCAACTTTTGATTCCCCGTTAACGCGATCGTTTCCCTGTTTCGTCACGGTTATTACGACAAGCAATTACAACCCCGACAAGAATTTATTCTTAATTTAACTCCTGGCTTCGCTCGTTCCTAAAGACGACCGAAGACAAAGAGAGATGTACGAACATCGTTTTAAAACGCGTGTTTTCAATTATTTACATCGCTTTTGATCGCTCCTCGCGACGATTTAACGTACGAATTTACATACAAACCGTTCGCCGGAAGGTTCATTCAAATGTCGCTGGTCTTGTTTAAAATTCAACACAGTTGGAATTTTAGGTCAGACGTTTAATAAAAATCCTCTCTTCCATGGTAAAAGCTTTCCTTTTCCTTTCGGCCTCTTTCTTTTTCTGTCTTTCCGTCCTTTTACCGTGGGTGTTTCGCGCAAAATCGAGCAACAGTCAGGGTCGAGTTTCAGGTCAGACGTTCGCACAAGTATTCACCACCGTCTACCAAGTGTAATCGCGTTGAGTCGTCCCACTTTGCACTCGTTAGAATTTTAACCTTGTATAACGAAACTGTTACGTTTCCCGGACAGAAATAAGCTTTTTCCCTTACAAACTTCTACTAATCTTCCCAGAAACATTTAAACGAAATGTAGCACTATTTATCAATTATGTTAACCTCACAATTTCACGAAACGCAGAAAAACGTTAACGCGATTCTTTCTACGTTGCCAAGTCTTTCGTGTCAATTTTCACCACTTTTCGCTATTAAATTATGAAGCGACAAGTTCAGACACCGCTATCCATAATCTTCTGTTCTCGTCCGACACGTGCATTCTCCGTACGCTTTTATCGCGGAAGATACACAATTCCCCAAAGATCGAACGTTCCGAATGGTACACACTCGAGTTATTTCGAACCGCTTGGAATTCACTTTTGGAATGCAGTCGCTGGGAAGCACGACCGATTGCTTGGGGAGGGGTAGATGTATGTAGCCTCCCCCTCGGCTACTACGATCGAAAATGCATGCACGTTGCTCTACATTTTCGATGCATTAGTGTACGCACCCATTCTGCTCGACTGCGCTTAATCCCACGTGCATCTCCGCCAAAAATCATCACGAAAATGTATTCCAAAAGTTATCGTATTACTGCCCCTGCACCTACAAACTCTCATTTAATTTTAACCCGTAGTGCAAACTTCAACAACTTCTACTCGTTTACTTCCGAGTACACTGAAGTTAATGTACATGCATTAATATATATGTTCAAAATGTATATGTGTATGTTAAGGTACATGATGTATAAAAATGTATATGTGTATGTTCATATACATGTATGTATAAAAATGTATATGTACATGTATGTATAAAAATGCATATTTATATGTTCATGAACATGTATGTAAAAAAATGTATATGCACATGTTAATGTACATGTATGTATAAAAATGTATAATGCACATGTTAATGTACATGTATGTATAGAAATGTATATGCACATGTTAATGTACATGTATGTATAAAAATGTATAATGCACATGTTAATGTACATGTATGTATAGAAATGTATAATGCATATGTTAATGTATATGTATGTATAAAAATGTATAATGCATATGTTAATGTATATGTTTGTATAAAAATGTATATGCATATATTATTGTACATGTGTGTATAAAAATGTGTATGCATATGTTAATGTACACATATGTATAAAAGTGTATATGCATATGTTAATATAATACGTGTATGTATACAAATGAATATGTATATATTAATGTATATGTATAAAAATGTATATACATATGTTAACCTACATGTCTGTATAAAAATGTATATGCATATGTTAACATACATGCATGAAAAATGTGTCTGTCAAAAGAACTGTTTGAAAACAAGCAGTACGAGCAGTGTAAATGAAAGAAACTTTTATTAATAATAACTGAACGTCTCGAGAAAAATCAGTGTATCAGAGTTTCTGTAATGGAGTAAATAAAGTATAAATAGTAGGGTAGGAAAGCGTAGACGTGAAAGGGTGGATTGGATCTTTTAAATCTACCGAGATGGTTGGCACGAGATCAATGCTGGGTAACCTTTTCGCGACGGATGTCTTCTCTCCGTTTGAATTAACCAGGACAGTGATGGATCGAGTCCGGGACCAGTTTACCCGGATCCTGTATACACTTGCTGTTTGTATATTATGCATACATGCATACACGTGGCGTTCGTCTCGGTGGACACAACGGCGAGGCTAGTCACCCCTTTCGTCTCTGCGAGCAAACTGAATACCACGAGGAACACGCTGACGTTGAGAAATGACCCATAAAATTAGACGAATGTCCCGCGTTTGTTCGCGTTTTAAACAAACGCTTGACGTTCGATAATAAGCCCGATCGTTCTGCTCGATCGAGCTGACGTTTCCGATGTACACTTGTCGCTATTTTATTTGCGATTCCATTTTATTTGCATACGTTGTTTATTTGTACATATCGAGTTGTTTGATTAATGCAGAGAATTACTACATCAACAATGTTGCAACAATAAAATTACAATATTTATGAGTCGAAGTTTATACTCGCCAGAGTTTACCAAGCATTTCGTCGATATTTAAATGAACTTTTATAAACTGATAAATTTTGTTATCCCAAAGTTTCAGGTAGGTTTCGGGAGTTTCGATCAATTATTCATAATCAGGGCCCATGTATTAAATTTCATCAAATGCCGATAGAAACTTTGCAATTTATAATGAAAATTATTGCTCGAATACTTAGTTTGCCTTCGTCAAAAGTGTTTACAACAAAGTGGCTAAAGTTCCTCCCAAGTTTGATTACTCGAACTAATTCAAATTTATGCAAATTTCAGAGGTCTATTATCGAGTGAAAGTTAAACATCGGTTAACTTAGAGAACGAACACGTGTAAACAAAAATAAAATCACCGATAAATGTGGGTAAAGAATCCTTTATTCATGGAGCCGTGTAATTGCTCCAAGACCATGCGTGTTTCTTGTTTCCCGAAACGTTGGCCGTGGATTTCGCTGGTAATTCATGGTGACGGTGGTTGCAGGCATTTCGCGTAATTAGTATTCCCTCTTAATTATGGTATTAATTAAATTGGACCGCTCGTGGCCGTGGTGCTAGCGCGTATGCGGCCCCGTAAGAACCTTATTTGAATTTTACCCTTGGCACGGTGACACCTTGGCATTATCACGAGGGAGAGACTAGTAACGAAGTTGCTAGCCTCCTCGAGCGGAACAAGCTCGCTTGAACGTTCGCCTCGCTAGGCTGACTTTTCGAACTCGTCTACTATAACCCCCTTTATCATGTGCCGTCTGTTAGGCCATAATCGCATCTAGAGCTTCTAATAAATGGGATCAACGACGAAGGGAATGTTTTACTAACAAGCGAGATGCAGCTACTTTCCGAGCTCTCCGAGGGTGAATTTTCTTCGGGACACGATCCCCGTGGATTTCGTCAGTATATTCACTTGTACTCGTCGCCTAGAGAAAGCACACAGATGTTACTCCATCCGATGGAATTCCATTTCTGACGTCTTAAAGTTAAACCCCCTTTAGATAAAACGGAACTACCACCGGCTTCTGCGGATCGTGTGGGGAATAGAGATGACAAGCGGTCGCGCCACCTCTCTGTTTCCCTTTCGAACCGATCATATTTGATGCTCATCCGAAGGGACGTTCAATTTCGATCGATCGAAATTTCCTGGATGGGGATTTCAACTTCATTTCAACTTACTCTGTCTCTCCGATTCAATTTCTCTAATCGCCATTTTTTATCACCGTATTTCTCCGCAAATTACTGTTAAGCCGTAGCAAGGAGATGTAATTAAATATCATCAAAATTACTACTTTCAAAGGTTTATTCAAAAAGGTCCGAGCACTGTCGTAAAGATGGACAGACTCAGGATAACTGAACTGTTTTGAGGAAATGTCCAGGGCTTTTATGTCCTTCCAAATACAAACTTTGACTAGGTTGATAGTGCGGTTGTGACACATGGAAGATGAAGACGGTGTTGGTTTCGGTTATCGGTGCCCTTTGAAAGTATACGACAATTATGGAGGATGAGACATCGATGATAATATGTCATATCATAAGAGTACTATTTTGACGAACTATTTTGAGTGCACTATTTAGACTCATGACGCACTCGTACTTCGGTCGTGATCAATTTTACTCGAATTTTTAGTACGTCTCAATTTGAAGTTCAAGTCTAATTATAATTTGCATAGTCGATTGCATAATAACATTATTAATATTGAACTTCTAATTAGTTCTAACTGACGTACCTCAATAAACCATAGTGCAAAGGGTTAAAAAATTGTCATTAGTTTACTGTTCCTACGTCATAATCAACTTATGAAACATCCATCCTAAATAAGTAGATCAAAGTATAGAGAACAAATGGATGTAGTTTGTTTCGAAGATTTGTAGCTTTAATGACCCCATATTTCCTCTTAATCGGACAAGCTTGCACACAGTACTTCACGATCACTGCACCACCGCGCGATAACCACGAATTTCGCCCCGAAAGCAATTTCACAGGTAGGAAGTTTCATTGTAACGTATGCGTGACGCAACAAGACGAGACACGTTTGCCCAAGAAAGCCACGGACCAGCTTTTAATACCGACACCAAGGAGAATTATAATGTACGTGATATTACTTAGCAGCACGCTTCTTTCGACCTTGTTTCTTTGAATACGATTATACAGAAACGGTGTCAGCTTAAAACGTTGTCGTAGAAAACGTTTTCATACGATTCATGAAAATTAAGCTTTTAGTATGCGCGAAATTCTTTTAGGTGTTGGGTCTTTCAGTGCAAGAAACCGCGTTGAAAAGAGTTCCTGTAAAATTTCTCGGGTGAAAAAAACTGGACTATAATTATACGAGTTTGGACGTTCGAATGAGAAAATCAATATCTAACTGATGTAACTAGCCTATGTATGTTCAAGAATCACCGAGGTAAGATAAATCGCGATCGCGATGGATGTTAATCCTGATAATGAGTTTGCTCGAGTTTTAGCGTGAAATTGTTGGATTAAAGTTCGACTTACTTTGGATAGTTGCTGTCGGGGGTAAGGAATCGTTTGTCGCTAGATTTACTCGATTAGTTGGTTGCTCATTTTCCAAAGTTGTTACGATCAAGAGATTTCTGGGTCAATTGTAACGCTATCTATATTCAGCTCTATTTGATTAATCGCATGGAGAGCACAATCAGGAAATTACTCGCACTTGAAATTTAATTATATCGGAACACTCGAGTATTCTTCTACTATACTCTTAAATTGATAAATATATTCTCAAACCTTTTTTTATATTTTTAAATTGAAAGACTCTTGAACTCCTAGATCTCCAAATTCATATCCGAAATCTTCAGTCAGCCGATCGCGTATTTCCATATTTGTGGAAGAATTCGAAAGCCAGATCTCTTGACTCGCGCAAAATATTCAGAGCTCATAGTTTCGTATCAGAATAAAATGAAATCGTATAAGTTCGACGGTCACCAGTCTCCTATCTCCATTTTTGCGACACATTCACGAAGGAGGAAAAGTCCCAATCGTGATTTTTCGAGGAGCTCCCGAACCAAAGCTACGGAAGAAAGGATTTATTCGATTGCCATGCGCCAGATCTCCACGCGTAGAATTTTCAAGACCCAAATTTCCACGCGTAGAATTTCCAAGCCCCAGATTTCCACGCGTTAGATCTCCAAGCTTAGAATTTCCACGCGTTAGATCTCCACGCTTGGAATTTCCACGCGTTAGATCTCCACGCTTGGAATTTCCACGCGTTAGATCTCCACGCTTGGAATTTCCACGCGTTAGATCTCCACGCTTGGAATTTCCACGCGTAGAATTCCCACGCGCCAGATTCCCACGCGATGGAACTCCACGCGTGGAATTCCTACGCGTCCAATTTTCACGCGATGGAAGTCCATGCTTGGAATTTCTACGCGATAGAACTCCACGCGTGGAATTTCTACGCACCAAATTTCCACGCGTGGAATTTCTACGCACCAAATTTCCACGCGATGGAACTCCACGCGTGGAATTTCTACGCGCCCAATTTCCACGCGATGGAACTCCACGCGTGGAATTTCTACGCGATGGAACTCCACGCGTGGAATTTCTACGCGCCAAATTTCCACGCGTGAAATTTCTACGCGTCAAATTTCCACGCGTGGAATTTCTACGCGCCCAATTTCCTCGCGATAGAACTCCATCAGAATAAAATGAAATCATTTAAGTTCGACGGTCACCAGTCTCCTATCTCCATTTTACCGACACATTTACGAAGGAGGAAAAGTCCCAATCGTGATTTTTCGAGTAGCTCCCGAGCCAAAGCTACGGAAGAAAGGATTTATTCGATTGCCGAACGGGAAATGTAGTAGCTAGTCTTTTGGTTCACGAGGGCACGTTCGTCCCGGTGGTACGTGAACTTTTTGGTGCAAGCTTTTCATCGGCTCTGCCCGCGAAGCGTTCTTTCTTGCCACGCTGAATGGCGGTCGATCGGAAACATCGAGAGTTCCGCGCAAGTTTTTCCCCATCGCGGAAGTTGCGCGGAAACGGAAGTCTGAGATTAATCGGGAGGATATCGAGGTGAACGACCAGCGCAGAGTCTACGGGAAATTTTCGAGGGAAAAATCGCGAGGAATTAACACTCGTTGCCGCATCTTCAGTCGGCAATCGGTTTTCTCCTTCATTTTCTCCGTTAACTTTTGCACGCAATTAAAGACTTACTTCTCTATACATTTCTGCGCAACCGGAAAAAAGTTTTAATTACAAAATACAAAGGCAAGTTCGTTAACCATAAAATACGCTATTCATTCGTGTTTCGCAAAATGCAAACTTTCTTAGCGTATTATTTTGTACAATGTATTTACAACAATTTAAATGAAAAATAATGAATTGAAAGTCTTGAAAAGAGTGTACGGAACAATCAAGATTTTATTTTTTAATGGTTAAATGTTCGTAAGGTGCAGGAAGACACGCGTGCAAGTGTCAATTACGGAAGTCGTCGGCAATCGCGTGGCGCCGTTCGAGGGTTGATTGGTTCTTCAGTTAGTTAATTGAATCGATTCGCGTTCGCGTGCCTCGTCGAATTAATCATAACAGCAACGAGACGACGAGCAAAAAACGAAAAGACTTTTTCTATGTTTCTTTGCGTCGTTCTTAATTAATCGAGACCTCGGAAACCACCGTGACGCCGAGGGTATATAATTGAAACACCATTATACAAAGAGTCGACCGTGGCACGCGATCCTCGCGTTTGCGCTCGCGTTTCGTCCAAGTAATTGCGCGAACTTTAAATACCGAAGAAAGCAATTTTTACGTTCGAATCACGGACGACCGAAGACGACACGCGATTTCTTTTCGTTTAGCCGACTTGCATTTTCTTCGCTCCGGAAATCGCGTGCTCAACCACCCTCTATTCGAGGCCTCCTTAAGCCGGATTTTCACGGTTCATTCCAGATTTCCCGACTTTACTCTGTCCGGCAATCAACTGTTTGACGTTTTATTAGGTTTGGTGTTATTAGCGGTTTTATTAAAATATTTGCAGTCTTGTTTGCAAATGTCTTACAAGATGGAGATAAAAATATAAGATAAGGATAAGAGTTATTATCAATTTAATGATATTGGACTTTGCAGTATTTATGAAGAAGTAACTTTTTAAAACAGCACTGATTTATTTCGCACTTGAGGGATGAACCCCGAGTTTCGAAATACTATTTTAACTTTAATCGAAAACAGAAGTCCGATACTGCAGCCAAGTACCTTGGTCGATTTATAATTATTTGGTGTCGAAAGCGTTATGTCGATGAAATTCATATCGGTAAAGGGGTTGATTTTGTGACGCTCGAATTCGAGAGCAACTTACGAATCGATCAAAAATGGAAAAATACTTGAGCAAGTGGAGCTCGCCACTCGACTCGAAAAGGTTAAAACTCGATGCTCTCGAATCAACTATCGCCAATTGATTCGCGAATGTGAAACAAGAACGATATGAGAGCTTTCCCGAAGTCATTTGAATATGTATTGTTATTCGATTTCCTGAATTTAGGACTGTAATCTACATCATCAACTATCTTGAACTGTCAGAAAAAAAGAACTATTATAGACGTTCAGAATTCGACTAACATCCTCTAAAATGTATCTTCCATCTTGCAAGATTCTTTGAGATTAATGTGTTTCGTTGAAGTGCAGTGTTATTGCAGTTATTACTGAACTCACCTGAGCTGCAACCATGCCCTCTTTCAATCTTCTGAGATCCGTGTGGCTCCAGGCGCTCCGTGACCAAGGATGGGTGTCCCTGAGGTCATCAAACCTGAATTCCCTTAGCTGATTCTTCAGGAACTTGCGTATGTTCCACGGGAGATCGTTGTGCCTGGAGCAAAAGAAAGAACCATCTATAATTCAATCTTTCATACTGAATTTCGACGCGTTTTATTATACACGATGCATCTCGTTGCTTCGTCACATGGTATTTCATACTTTGGATTTGTACGCATCGTGTGTTGGTGCGCGGTAGATCTCTACGCGATAGATCTCCATGTGTCAAATTTCCACGCGTTAGATCTCCACGCGTAGAATTTCCAAGCCCCAGATTTCCACGCGTTGGGTCTCCACGCGTAGAATTTCCAAGCCTCAAATTTCCACGCGTAGAATTTGTACGCGCCAAATTTCCATGCGATAGAACTCCACGCGTGGGATTTCTACGCGCCAAATTTCCACGCGATGGAACTCCACGCGTGGGATTTCTACGCGCCAAATTTCCACGCGATGGAACTCCACGCTTGGAATTTCTACGCGCCAAATTTCCACGCGATGGAATTCCACGCGATGGAACTCCACGCGATAGAACTCCACGCGTGGAATGTCTTCGCGATGGAACTCCACGCGTGGAATGTCTACGCGCCCAATTTCCTCGCGTGGAATTTCTACGCGTCAAATTTCCACGCGATGGAACTCCACGCGTGGAATTTCTACGCGCCCAATTTCCACGCGATGGAACTCCACGCGTGGAATTTCTACGCGTCGAATTTCTACGCGATGGAACTCCACGCGTGGAATTTCTACGCGCCAAATTTCCATGCATTATATCACCACATGCTAATTCCATACATCCCAGATTTCCAAGCGTTAAATTTCCACGCGTTAACCACCCCGCGTTAGATCTCTACACCACAGCCTTCCACACGCTAAATTCCTACATTCCAGGTGTCTATGCATTGTATAGCCCCACACTAAATCTCCACACCCCGAATACCACGCAATAGATTTCTACACCGTAAAGACATAGCACTTCTACTCATTACATCCGTACACCTAATTGTCACGCACCGGTATTCTACATGTCAGAATTACACACGCTGCACGCATTGTCGCCACGCGCCGTAACTGGAGAAAGGTGTATCACGAAATGTGTTTGAACATGTTGTAGAGAATCGCGTTTCACGAAACACGACACGATACTGCGAAATAGTCCAATTTCGAGTGGCAAGCAGTGGATCGTAGATGCAAGAAGCCATGTTCCGTCGAGCAAGCGGATGGAACGAGAGTTGTATATAGGAGCAGGGAGAAGCGAACAAAGTTTACCTCTTACAATAGCATTAGCCGACGTACAAGTTCTGCGGTGGGTTCGGTTACTTCGCCTCCGGCTACGTTCAACTTATTTCATCTCGAATCCTTGATTTATTTCGTGGGATTTGTAGAGGAGGAACGTTGGTCAAACACTGTCGGTTGCATCGAAATAGACGTCAACATCGCGGATGGAATTCGTAGGATGTGTAAATCGTACGTTGTTTGTCGCGTATCCCCAGGCAAAACCATTGGAAATATAAATATTAATCTTTTCGATGTTTTTGTTTGCTCTCTACACGATTCACTAGATAGTGTCTTTCTTCCCTTGCAAAGGATTTATTCGAAACGATCCGTGTTAATTAATTTTAGACCCTCGATGAAAGTTCTCTACAACCGTGAAACAACTTACAGGCGTTTTAATATCTCAAACGCGCCCCTCGCGAACTCGTAATTTATTACATCTCATTTTCCTGTTTTCATAACGTCTGTCAACCCGAACCAGTCGTTTCATTAACCAGCTCCCGATGTTACAACACGCGTTTCCCTGAACTTGTCTGGGAGAAAGGATCAACGAAAAGCACGGGACATCATGAAAACAATCTTATCCTAACCCGAGAGCTACCCTCGTTACAGCGACGAAGACAACGTCGACGAAACACGAACAAACTTTACATCTTGGGGTTGTACGACATCTACCCGGCTTCGAATCCGTCCTGTTAACCTCCTCGTTTCGCGTTAATTCACTTAGTCGGATGTAGTTTCGTATAACGAGCTATCTGATCTCCGGTTACAATCGATGTAACGCGTCCGTTTCAACGTTTAAGACGCCGTTTAAAGCCGGCGAGCCTCGCGTGCGTTATCTCATAACAATTTAACGGAGGAACGTGTTCATTTAAAAGCAGAGTGCGGCCTTCTGGCGCGTTAAGCTTTAATTAAACGTCAAAGTAAACAAGAAAATTTCGAACGAACGAGCAGACGGAAAAAGAGAAGCTTTCGGTAAAAGAGGCAGGTTGAAATGACTGTAATTACGGGGCGGAGGCGTGCCTCCTTCGAAAGCTATATTCCATTAAGGCGTCGTATTATGGCTAGGGTAATTCTGAGCACGCGTTGCATTCCTAAGCTGACGCGTGCGAATTAACTCTCTTTCTTTATCGATGGGTCTCTTCGAGATTAAACTATTTCAATAACAACGTGATGGTAATCTAAAGATCTCCCTCATTTTAGAAATAAAAATTTTGTGTCGTAATATTTATTATCGTGAACGTCAGCTTTCGATAAATAAGTTCAACTTTTTCCTCTTAAAATAGAAATTTTGCTTACACGAGAGAGTTATTTCCCGTGTTGTTATTTTCGAGATCGATCCGTACACGAGGATATGTTGATACGTCGATTTGTTCCGTTCCGGCTGAACTCTGCGAATTCTTCGCTCGATAGTGGCGGGTAATTGTCAAAATCCGCTGGGAAAATATTCGACGAATTTTAGGCGAGTTCGCAGAAAATAGAATGGCCATGACACAAAGGAATTTTGATGCATGACGGGGCCAGTGAATGGAGCTATGCGGAGAGAAAAGAGAAAGAGGGAGTGAGAGAGGGTGAATGCGTGCGTATTGTTACCCCCAACAAATCTGACCTGAATCAGAGATGGATCTCCGGACCGTTTGCCACCACGAACCGCACCACACGGTGGCTGAATGCACTTTGAACGTGCCACGAGAGGGGAATTTAACTTCGAACGGAATTAGGTAACCAAACGAGCAACACTATCCTCAAGCTTTCCTCCATACTTGCCGAGCGATAACACGAACGAAAGTTTGCAGGGATCAAAACTCAACCCCTAAACATTTTCACCGATTAAGGGCGTTAATCTCTGCGTCTACGTTAACTTTCTAATGCCTCTAACTTTGCCTTTTACGTTTGTTCATTTACACGGAGATTACTACCGAACTGTTCTAATACCATCGTCTCATATTTTAAAGGGGGCTCTTCAGAATTATGAGTGTCTTCGGGACAATCTTGGTATTCAAAGGGTAGGAATCTTGAAATATAGAGATGTGCTGGATGAAGAGAAAGCAGAAGTCATAGGGATCTGAAGATAGTAACACAAGAATCTAAGATACGAACATGTGGAAGTATCTGTAAGTTCAAAACTCGTCTATATAAAATTTGAGATGTATAAATTCGAAGAGCTGCAGACCTGCAGACCTTGAAAAATATAAAAATCTGACGCTACTCTAATAATTCAAAAACGTAGAAATTTTGAAACCTAATAATTTGAGACCGTAGAAACCTAAACACCCAGAGATCTAACTTAACAGTGCACTGCACGAACTCACAATGTCTACGAATGTACAGATGAGCATCGGCTACTTTCACGGAAGATTTTGATTTTCCGTTGCTATTTACCAGCCTTCTTTCCAGGCGAACAGCCTCGAATGATAATTGGATTTTCGGGCCGAGTTCCTCCGTGGAGGTTGATCCTGTGCGAGTTACTCGGCATTGATTCCGGGTTCTTTGACTTCTGGCCGGTCAGGAGGCGATAATATGAACGATTCAATTAACGATCGGAATAGGAAGCGGTAACAATTACCAGAATCAATAAGCGTTAGGGCTTTTGGACGTATGATAGCGTTCGTACGTGAGACCGCATGCGGAACTGAATTGGAACGATTCTCTTATCAGGTTCGAGTCTTGCCTCTGGATACGTGCAAACTAAATAGTGCTAAAGTGTTCTCAGTTGGGAACTGCATGGTGGGAATTGCTTGGACATTGACACGCTAGTTACATGTGTTACTATGTACATTGTTGTTCAAAAGTTCGGAACATCGTGTACTTTGAGTACGTTATTGGTATACCTTGCCCATTAGTCACAGTAGGGAATATTACGGCGAAAATAACGGGAAATTTGATAGAGACGACGCTTGTTTGTGAAATTGTGAACGCACAGTTTTTGATTGGTCAATTTAGTCGTTCAATTTCCAACCATTATTAATACAATATTTCTGGGAAAGCAATTTTCGAAAAATTCGCAATATGCGATTCACGCGTCTATCATTTTTCATCAAACGTCCAGTAATTAACCGTAGATGATGTCCCAGAATTCCGTCCGTGAACCTTCGATATTTTTAACCAAAAAATCAATTACCGACTATCGATGTAATATCTCCATACTTCATAACTGATTGTCATTCGGTTTTAATTTTTGATGGAACAAATTTTTCAGGGGACCATATAACTCTTCGCGGCAATAAAATTTGAATAACAGGGGAATATGTGTACGTTCAGCAACGCTGCCACAGTTTGTTCGCTGACAGTTTCATCGCAAAATGACTGTATTATCCAAAAAGCGATTCGATAATGCGTCAATGTATTTTATATCGAATTTTCATTAACTGCAAACAAAAATTATGTTGGACGAAGCAGAATTGTGTTTAATCGTGCATCGTATCGAACCGTTCGATAATACCAGCGAAAAAAATTAATCGAATAAAGGTGTTTAACCCCTTGCCGTACTTTGACGAGTCTCACTCGTCACGCACTCACAATTTAAATGTGTCAAACCCTGTGTCAAATTTGTAATACTCTTGAACTTCAAGTTTAGGTCCAACTATAACATATATAGTCAGAGATTGCTAAATATAAAATACTCACATTTTAATTTTCTTTATTTGTTTTAATATTATTGCTTTGGATAGTTTTGATTGACGCATTTAGCAAACAAATTGTACGGCAAGGGGTTAATAAAAATCGTTTCCGAATTTCAACGAGGGTCATAAGTTTCCAAGCAAAAATGATCTCTTAAAATGACCATTAACGATACAGGGAAGTGTTCTGGCCGATTGGCTGACAGCCAGAGCCGTGTTTGCACCCATCGATAACGAAGTGCCGTAAAAATTTCACCGCTTATTGGTCATAGCCGAATTATTCTTCCTCTTCTTTTTCTCTCCGCTGCAAATTTCATCGATCGCCCCGTACACGTTGCGAAAGCCAAAAAAAAGAGCGGAACAGTTTCGGGCTGATCTCGTTTCTTCTCGTTTTACCGTTCGCCCATTTTCAAACGGCCTTTCCGGCACGATCGTCCTAATTACCGCGCGATACACGCGAAGGTCCAAAAATGTTCGTCTCGTCGATCCTCGCCGGTGTCGTCGAATATCGGCCACGATACTCGACGATTTTATCAAACGTTCTTGCAAGGTAATTGGCCTAATTACGTCTCGGCCAACGAAACGGCCGAGATAACCGGAGAATCTCGAAGAAGGGTGCCCTCGAAACGGAAAAATCCTGGCGGTTGGAAGAAACGCGTCGCGATTCCGACGAACGTCATCCTCCATGGAGTGTCTTTTGAAGCATTCTCGCGTCAACCGTTCATGCATATTCAACGGGGGGATGCAACGTGTGTCTAAGAGGCGAGATATCTCCGGCGTCGATTTCGCGAAAGTAGCGGTGAATTTTCATCGTTTGGAGAAGTCAGAAGCAGAGGAAGGGGTCAGGTACGTTTCGGCTGTAGAGAGTTAATTGGCAAAGCGCGATAAGGTGGCTAGCCCCTGATATGCATATGAATGTTGAATATATTCCGTTTGCTGGCTCCAGTGACGTCGGTGGCCATGCAAATACGACTTCCGGTTTCGCTCGGACCATTCGGGCCTATCGCTTGACCGAAACGTACACCGTGACGGCCTCTTCCGATGGCTTTGATCGTTTACGAAATTTAACCGGCTGTTTGTTGCGCAAACGTGACCGCTTAAAATAATTCACGCGACTCGCTGATGCTTGTAACGCGGTGAACGAACACGGTCAATTAAGCTGTTAAGGATCAGGTTTCGTTTAACTGCCATTTTCGAACGGATCGATAACTCCTGATTGGTTTACCGAGCTTCCACCAAAATTTACACAGACTGCCAGAGGATTTCACCAAGAAATTTCTGATAATTATGGAAAAATACTTCGTTCGATTAATCTTCGAACAAGCCTTCCGAATCATTAAATCTAATTCACCGGAAGATCCTGCGAAGTTTGTTGCCGCCTCTTTAAACTTAGCCTTCGGTAAGAAGCAGCTCGCGCACTTCCGAGGGTTAATACGCGTCGCGCCACGACAATTTATTTCGTAACCTCCCCCTGGCAACACTATGACCTCACCCCCTCGCGTAGTTATCTGCGAGCACTGACTCAATGAAGTTATTAAAGTTCGCACGAATAGCGAAACCAGCCGTGTACCGCATCCGTTACCGTTACATCTGCGTTACACTGCGAGGGTTATCTCACCTGGCAGAGCTTGCCAAATGAATTGCTCGAGACATTAACGTTCCCGACGTTGCATAAATAATTCAGTAATTACGCGACTTCCATTAAGTCTGCGCCCAGAGGTTAACGTTCCAGTTTTGATACTCGTGTGCTTCTTCTTCTCGTGTTACTGCTTTAATCTTTTCAAGGACATTATACGGACACAATTAGTATTTTTTGTAAAGTCACACATGACCCTTTTATTCTCGACGTTTACATGCTTATCATATGTCAATGTTTGCTTCGACAGATAGGTAATTCAACAGATAGGTAAATTTACATTTATCAGAGGATATGTCATGAATTCACAGTTTATACCTGGTTGTTATCAGTTTGATACAAAATATAATTTAATCAGTGTCTGAACTAGAAGTTTACAGCAAAATGTCTCAACTTTCAGCAGAGACGGTCACTCGATATATCAAAATGTCAGCAAAGCGTTTAGAGTTGCGATTTAGGAGTGTTTTCTGCATTCGGTGTTTCGTAGTTCGCAACTCCCTTGTCTCCTAATTTCGTCGGCAGATCGTCCACGAGTTCGAGCTACGTTCCCGTGCTTTAAAGTCACGTTTCAGCATCCAAGATCCATGATCCGATTTCGAAGTCGTAGTCCCCGGAGGTGGACTCGCTAAGACAGCATCGACGCCTTCCCGTAACTCGGCTAAATCAAGTTACGCCGTTGCAGCTACATTAACTCTGTCGGAAGTTAGTGTCTGTTGGTGGCTGCTTTTACGGTGTACGTGTTGCACACGTTCTGGGATAGACGTACAGGGGATGTCTTAGGTGTGCATACGTATCCGTGGAACCGCTTATAACCGAAAATTAACCTCTTGCTAGCGTTATTTACCTCGGGCTAGTGACTCGAACTCTTCTAGCGGGATGTCGATCTCTCCCTTTCTTCTCGGTGGAATTCAACGTCTGCGTTATTCATTAAAAATTACCGGGGCGCAAACGTCGGTGAAAGAAGGTATTCATTCTCGAAAGATAATTTGAAGAACACGGAGGTATGCACAGCGGCAATACGCTACGTCTCTCTGGGGAAAATGTCGACTCGAAGAAAAGACTTTTGGCTGGTAAAGATTTCGAAAGTTTCTTTAGAAACATTAATTTTAAGTCTCCGTAAATTGGAGACAAGCGGTGCTCGAGCGTGCATACATCACGGAGACGTCCGATAACGAGGGTCACTATAATGTAACAAACTGATCTCGGCGTGATCGATTCTTTAGAATCTCCGTTTTCCTTACAAATGGATTCGCTGGACGGTGCTAATAATTCGTCTCCTCGTCCTTGTTCTTTTCCTCGTGTATACCCGTACAATGGCAAGCTCTTAAAGCGCAGACTTGCAGGGAACTTCGATCGTTATCGCGGCTCTTCTTTTCCATTCGTTCGCCTCGCGAGCCGTTAACGAACGTCCGTTGGCGGCCACGAAAGTTCCGCGTGGCCGATGGTTTTAGCGCTCGTTAATAAAATTAATTAGAACGACGTGAAAAGAAAGACTGACAATACCGTGTGCCGAGAGCTTTTGTAGGGACTTTACGTCGCAAAGTTGCCGGGGTCTGGACCCCTTTGCGCTCGATACAATACCGCTTCCACTGTCTGCTCCAAGATAATGGCTAAGATTATTATAATTCAACCCCCTAACCGTTTCGGTGTCATAAGCGCCTATTGAGGTTCAACTAATTTTGATCGTAAGCTACCTTCTGATCGAAACAACGCCAGCTTAACGATTATTTAAGGTTAGAAATTTATCTCTTCCTGTATTATATAAATATAAAAGAGTATAATGTACCAATGCAGTATCTCTGTGTAAGCGGTTAAATCGTGAAATTTAATCGATTTATTCGAGAGCAGCTTCGAACGGCTATCGTTATACCAGTGATATAACATCGTAACTGTGAAATTGATACGTCGTATTTTTAATCTTAATAATCCGTTTTATAACGTGTCAACGTGTTAATTATCCGGTTGGGTGATTTTATAGCGTATCAACGGCCGTTCGTCGCGCGCTCGCAGAAATTCATAGGCGGGGAAGAAAAACGACATCGCGTATTAAAGTTTAAACTTCATCGGACTTTATTAGACAGGTGGAATTAACGACGCGACGTTCCAAAGGCATACGCTTGTATTTCCACGATAACCGTTATCGTGGAAACGAGTTTGGTCTGGTGGTTGTACGATCTTTAACCCGGAGCCTGCCAGACGGCCTGGCAAACTGGCAGACACGCCCGCCAGCTAACTGAACGAAATTAAACGAGAGCTCGTTGTATGTCGATACGGAACAACCGACAGTTTTCATTTTGAAGGAACGAAAGCGACTGGTGTCCTCTTCCACATAATGCGACTGGAATCGTATCTTCCAGCGATTTTAAATCAAACTTGTCATTTCTTAATGACACTACTTCTTAACGATACTGAAAAGCTTTTGAAAATCACGTGCCTCTCTCCCGAGAGACGTCGGTACAATATCAGGAGTTATTCGTTAAAATTTAGCTTCTGCATAGACCGCACGACATTTCGGTCAGATATTTGCTTGAAAGTAGAATGGATGAGCTGTTCGCAACATTCTCGCGATTAATCAATCAAGATATTAAAGGAACGAACATCTATCGAGGAGTATTCTTGCCGATCTCTTTGCTATAGAATGGTGAGGGAGTTTTCAGGAAAAAGGAAGTCATTGTTTCGAATCGAAGAAGACAGGGAGGGTGGCTGGAAATAGCTTTGTCGATAGACTTGGCAGGCTTTCGCCGGTCGTAAAAACAATCCCCAACACTGTCTCATCATTCCCCAGACAGTGCTTTTTACCGCTTCAACTTCTTCAAGGTTGTTTCCCCTTTTTCGATATCCATTTTAATTTTTCCTTTTCCGCCCTTCGAGAAAGAACTTCTCGCCCCTTTCCACGGCAGAAATAACAGTATCGGGTCAGACGTACGATAACATGGGTTGTCAAAGATATCAGAAATGATTTGGTTCGTCTTTCTGCAGCTTGTTATTTTCTATCATTGTCTTCCTGTATTCTTAACTATTCTACCGGCGTTCTTGATACGATTAACTTCTCGAAGTTGATAATTACTTTTCGGAAAAGAAAATCATTTCGAATCAACGCACGAATGATCCGGAGTGCATCGAAAGTATCCGGAAGTAAATTCAGCTTCCAACGTTCTCGCGGAAAGTGGCAGGAAACGAAATCGTTTCTCGCGCGGGTCACGTACGCACGAGAGTTCAGCTGTTAAAATAGAACGACTGCATTTAACGAATAATTTTCCGCTTTTGTGAAACACGCGTGAAATTAGGGATATGCACGGCTCTCTCTGGAAAATTATTCGAATAGCGAGATTTCGTACAAGAATTTATAACCGAGGTCCGTAGTTTTATTCCTGTCAAAATCGAATATCAAAATTGTCGACTTTAACTGGCACTCTTTTTAACGAAGCTGAAATTGGAGAAGATCGTACCGGCTTTCTATGGCGAAGCTCGCAATAATCGTACGTCGAGCAATTTCGCTCGCCGCGGTTTCCATAATCCTTTTCTACGGCTACTGCGATCGTTATCATTCTATCGGAGACCGCATTCTTTTCGAATACGGTTACGATCTCCTTCGAACACGGTCGAACATATCGAAGGCGCAATCGTTACCGCGCAAGGGGTAATGAGCTGTTTTCTATTTCACCCTCGGTTTTGATCTCATATCGTAAGGTAGCTAGATTTCACAGTACTAAATTGATGCACAATGTTAAGCAAAGTTACAATCTCCAAGTTGGTCAATAATTAACCTTAACCCTTTGCACTCCTATGTCGACATTACATTTCTCTTGGATCTTATAAATAATTCAGATAAATAGACTGGTTAAATATATATATTTTTATTTATTTACTATTTATAATAAATGAAAAATGTATTTGTTACATACTTCGCACTGTTGCAATACATTTTATTGAAAACTTCTATCTTGATATATTT
This sequence comes from Megachile leachella, assembly GCA_963576845.1. Taxonomy (NCBI): domain Eukaryota; kingdom Metazoa; phylum Arthropoda; class Insecta; order Hymenoptera; family Megachilidae; genus Megachile; species Megachile leachella. The sequence goes on from OY756256.1 coordinate 2,301,906, forward strand.
TTTGTAAATTAAGAAGTCGATAGGTAAAAGAAATTGAGGAGTGCAAAGGGTTAAATGAGTGGGGTTCGCAAAGACACCAGTGTTGCATTTTTTGCGTTAACTTTTTTAACCGCGGCATTTGTGCACTGAAACTTCAGGTATTTGTTTCTGCCTATATTTATATTAATTTCAATGTGTTTACAGATACAAATTGTTGCTGTAATCAAAGTTAGCACGAAATTAAGTAAGTGGGGTCCTCGATGGACCCCACGTATGGATTCACGTTCTTACTATTTAATATCTCAGTGTACACATGTGTTATCGTCAACGTATTTTGGAGTACGGAGTAATGGAGTACGGAGTTTTGGAGTAATGTAATTAAGTACATTTTAATTTGGGGTTCACTAGGGATGCATTTACGGAATTTGTTGTCACTTATGCATTTAAGGGTTAAGGATGAAGGGAGAAGTCGTATCATAATAGATGGTCGAAGAGAACATAGACGCGTATCTTTATCCACCTTTTCTATCCACTTTGCTCGGTTCTGCGTTCACTTGGCGTACTCAGCGACGGCCTAAATCTCCTTTTCTGCTTTTAAGCCTGAAGCATCATCGTGGACGCTACTTGCACGCTGTTCTACGCGAACGTTGCCCGCGTGCTTATATATTTATGCGCCGCCAAGCGGATACGACCGTGCACGCCGACACGACGCGTTAGTAACTTTGAACTCGTTCCCGTATTCTAAGCCCTGGAAGAATGATAATATCCTAGGAAAAGCCTTCGCGGCGCAGACTGCATTATCCATCGTCGCTAGTTCCCTCTCGCCACTCGCTTCGCCATCTTGTTTCACGCTCGCGTCGAACTCGTCCGATGATTCGAGCTTGGGGACTTGTTGCGCCGAGGGTTGTTGAACCGTCCGACATTTCGGTGCCCATTAGAATTCCGATTTATAGAAAGAAACGAGCTCGAGAGGGTGGTCGCTGATGGGGAAACGAGGGAAAGAGCTTTCAGCGATGTTAAACCAACAGGGAAAAAAGACTTCTATCAAGGGGTCGAATCCTTTTTATCGTGTCATGTTTTTTTGGGGGTAATTACGACGTACACTATTCACCTCGTTCCCTCGAGCCCCTAATTTTGCACCGGGAAAATTTGTTTTGCTCTGGCGGCAATTAATTTAGATGAATTTAAATCCGGTACGTCTGCCTGTCACGATATCAAAATCTCCGAAACGAAGCTTCAAAGTCGACATGATTTTCGCCAGAATTTTGGTCAAGCCGGAAAGTTGCTTATTCGTTCTTTATCTCTGGTGGAAAACGTTTGAAATCACGACGAGCGGAAAGGAATTCTTCTTGGACCGTTAAGGATAGCCTTTGCGATCTGTAGCTCGAAACGATTCAGGTAATTAAATATTTCCGCGCGGCAATCAACGCTATAAATAGAGTCGTTGAACAGTGGTAATTACAAGGTCGGTGTCCGACGCGGGTTATCACGGTTTTGCGGAAGAACGTTCTCGTGAATTTCACGCGTTTTATGTAAAAAGCTTTCTCGCGTGGTCGAAAACGTTGTAGGTTCACGGTAATTTAACGACGAAACAAATAAACAACGATAATTGCAGAGCAGAGTTTCGTTCGGCATTTTTCCCCTTTCAACTGAATATTTGCAACGGCGGCAACAATAATAACGCGTTGATGAAAACAACGTTCTGTTATTTTTTGTTCGGTGTCGAACAGTCACTACGCTATCTCTCTGTACACATTCTCTCTTTTTTTTTTTTAAATAAAGCACATTCTCGCGACCGATTGGTTTTTGTGTTCCTCGCGAATACACTTCTCGGCCACAATGGACGAATTGGCCAGTCTCGAAATTCCGACGAGCGAGTTTCAGCCATTTTTATGGTCTCGCGAACAACACGGCGACGTTCATCGCACGATTGTTACGTAAGCTCTTCAACCCCTCGAACCATCACCATCATCCCTCCGTAACGGTTGTCGAGGGGGAAAAATGCAAACTATTATACGGTGCACAATAGGCTCGACGAGGCTTTCACTCGTTATCGGTAACGAATCGCCTTCGGCTGGTCGACAATCGGCGAAATCGCTCTTTCGCCTTTGCTCTGCCCTTTGGGATACCTTCGAGGACTTCTCGGAAAAGAGTGAAGAGGTGCGCCAACGTGCAGACTGTAATTTGCAATAACAATAGGGTCATTCTCCGATGAGAATTTTTTATACGTAGATTAGGACCTTGCATTTTTCTTATTTTCAACACGAAGGATGCATCGGATTTCGAGCGAAAATTAGAAGGCATCGCGCTCTCGTGTACGATTCGTTAAATACAAACCGAGGTAAAGGACGACTACCCGACACAGACGGTCAGAGCGTTCAAACGAAATATCACGTATCCCGTTTACAAAGGATTCGTTACACTTGTAGATTCGCTGCAGCTCACAGAAGTATTCAAACAACGATATTAAGTTTAACGAGGAACGTAATTAATTCGTCATTAATACGAAGTCTAGTTGCCGGCTAAATTACAGCTCTAAGGCGATTTTGCACGAAATAGTTTTGCCTTAAAGTCGGTCCCAATGGACCAGCGGCGTGTGCATGTTTAACGCGAGCATATAATCGCCGTAAAATACACACTGTTTTATGGGAGTAATTACTATAGCTGTGGATTTAGCGTACGTTTGAACACCGTTCGAATATTTTCTCCTGTTTTTACTGGGTCGTAAAAAGATTTATCAACCGGGTCGTTTCTGGAGGGATGACACGCGTTTAAATGGCCCCTATTTAGATGCAAAATGTCTCGAGGGAATTTTTATCCCGTTGTAATTGCCGGAGGCACGCGTTTGCCATGCAACGAGCCCTCGAACGAAAGAAGACTTAACCAGATCTCGACCTTCTCCCGTCCCGAGGGAGGAATGAGGTTCCCTAACGACAAGGGCCATTGTTGCCATTCGATCCGACAGGTTATTTGGCCAGACATCGATACGCTCGTACACCGACGATACACACGATCGCGTCCCACCGGATGTATCGTGGAACGTGTACAAACGGAAGTAGCCAAAAGAGACACACGGGTTTGTTCCGCGAACAGGGTGGCACAGGGCGAACGGGGGAGGTTCCGGAAATTCGAATCCACCCTGCAGTAACCCGAGAAAGCCGTGGACCGATAGCCACCAGCTATCCTCGAGCTAAATTCTATCCTGCCTCTATTTCTTTCCTTAGTCTTCTATTCCTTCGTCTCCTTCTTTTTCCTCCGCTTAATTCTCCCTCCTCCATTAACGTCTTTTCTTTCCCGCGCTCCTGAAACTTTCTCATTATCTCCGAGAAAATGCGCGACTCTCGAGTTTCGTCCAATTGAGCCGCGTCCTTCTTTCTTCGCGATGAAGGATAAAGCAACGATTCCCAATGGACGGTCATCCCGCTTTCATCGATTTAATGTTGTGCAAAATTTCACCTGGATTTGCCCTTAACCGTTTCACTACGAAAGACGTAAATATACGTCCCTATATGTTCATCAATATCAAGGTGTTCAAGGGTCGGAATAGTAAGGCAGAGTTTCATTTTAGAAACGTTTGACAATTTCGAGAGAGATTTATTGGCCAGGTTTCCGATTATTACGCGCGAAAGATTCGATTTTGCGGACCGCGTTGATGAACGTTACAAAGTGGAATCGTTTGTACGAAGGGGTGGAAAGTTTGTTGCTAGTTGGCGAGAGGTGGGCGTCGAAAAACCCGGGTTCTCGAATCGTTGGGCGCTCGATCGTGAGTCGGACACGAGGGACATTCCTTTCAGGTTTAATTCCGGTGTAATTAGAGGCACGCTCCGCTATAGAACGTCGTCCATGTTCGTCGTTACGACGACATTGTTCGTTCTGGCTATAAATTCGTGCCTTGCGGTTCTACCGCTTCAACGGCACTCCAGTTAACGATTACACTGGAGTTTTCAGTTATTCATTAAAATTTCAACAATTTTACGGACGCTCACCAAAAATTCAAGAACTCAGGTGGGAGGAAGGAGAAGGAAGTTTCTCTAAATTATACAAAGACTATTGTGCCTCTGCTCGATTCCGCTCGTTTGTTCCCGGCAACGAAACGTTGTTAAACAACTGCTAACGTTTGTTCTTTATTCGACCTCGAACAACGTGCAAGGAGTATTTGATCTATTGTGTCTATTGTTCATTCAAAATTCGTTTAAGAAAAAATAACTGGAGCATTGTTAACGCTTTCAGACCCAGCTGCGTATTACATATTTCATACAGGCCGTAATCTCTGCACCTGTTACCCTAGATCGAACATGTTAATAGGACGTATACAAATTTCATAAAATAAGAAAAAAATTGTCCTATTAAAGAAGAATAGAGGTAACCCGAGAGGTATCTACAGAAGATTCGTAGCAAGCGAAGTGCATGGTTGAATAATTCAGAGTATAATCGAATAAACAGAAATGGAATCGATCGGTGGTAAACGATCGATGCAATCTTAGATTGAATTTCGCTTTCACTTACCCGTCTATCAGTGGCACATCCCTGAGTATTCTGCGAGCTGCCGCGAGTCGATCTCCAGCATGGGCAGCGAGCAGAATCCTCGTCAGTAGCTGACCAAGGACCATCACGCCCACCACCATCCTCATCCTCCTCCTCGCTGGACCCGCAGCTCCTCCTTACTAATGTCCTCATGCCATCACCGTCGTCCGACCGATTCACCCGCAGGACGTAACCCTTCCAACGAAATTCTACAATTTCCCGTTGTCTGTCCCGATCTCTTGCTTTTCCCTTTATCGTCACTCCCTCTCACTTGTCACGCTTCCCCGTCATTCTCGCGCACCCTTTGACCGTAAAATATCGTTCAGCGAACCGGCGAGATTTTCAATCGTTCGCCAGAACCAGCAGAGAGTCCCTTATCGCTACGCTAACTAGCTTCCGGTAGAAACACCGTTCAGAGATCACATGTCCTTCTCTGATCTCACCTTGTTCAACGTACGTTCTCACTCATTTCCAGCGAGTTTGTACTTTGAACCCTTTGCTGTCGTCATCGTCAACTTCACCCTTCCGCTTTTCCATTAAGAAACTTTGCACGTTCGTTTATTCCGCACGCCTTTTTGTTAATGCCGCCCACATCCCCGCGGCCCGTTATTTATATTTTTATCTTTTCACAAACGTTGCACTCGACTCGTCCTTATCTTCGCGTTTTGTACGTCGACTGTTTATAATTTCTCCGTCGGGACACCGTCGAGATAGCGATGCACTTTTTTCAGCGGGAACTTTCAGCTCGCTTCGAAAAGCGTCGTTCGGGAGCCGCGTTCGTCGAATTCCCTTCTGTTCTCGAGCGACACCCTCATTCCAGCGTGTTACGCCGATAAAAAATCTGGAAAATTCGCCGGCTGGATAGGTTTCTGGGTTGTTCAGAAATACCGGGTTAACAAGTTGGTCCTCATCGATCGGCCGTTTCGAGGATGTGTCGCGAGTCGATATAGCTTCTAAGAGATGGTTACAAAGAGCCAGCGGAGGTTGGCCCGGGTCTTTTCGCAGTTGCTACAATTTGCACAACGGCTAGCCACGCGATTAAACTGGCCTTTGATCAGAGCTTCTTTGACGAGTAGGTCTGAGGAAATCGAACCGTTCCCGTGGAAACACTTGGCCAACTGTTTGCTAATTACGCGCACCCTCTCTCCCTCTGTCCGTCCGAATTGCCTTGCGAATATACCAGCTCGTTATCTCCTCCCGCGATCTTGTCTTTTCGCGATTTTATCTCGAAACGACCGAGTGGCTCGCAAACAGATATTAGTCGCGAGGAAGCGTGAAAAGCTCAATTTACTCGATTCCTTTCAGACCGTTTCTCGATGCACGCTCCCTTTAACGTCCCCGAATCGAACCACGTTGTTCCCGTGCGGTTTTTCTCGTTTGCGAAGGTCGCATGGTCAGCTGCCCGTGGTACTTCATGATCCTGAACGGGGTATCGTGACCCACTGTTACGAACCGCTCGTAAATCTGTCCCAATTAATTCGCCACTCGATTAAGTCGCGCGATTAATTACGCAATCCGTTTGTAGAACCTCTGATCTCGCTACCACCGACCATGAATGTCCGATCGAGGTTCTCGATATTTGATGGACTTTGTAATCGATCGTTTCGAGTGTTACTGCAATTTACGAGAAAAAGATTTGCTATTTTAACACCTCACCGGTAGACCCATAGTTTCATTTTCTGCTCACGGTTCTAGATATTCCTAGTAAGTCAAATAATCTGAATCAAAGTTTAGATAGAAATGAAAGCAACGTATGTTGGTTCTCTGGAGAAGCACTCGGAACTGTTTCAGAAATTATTAGTGTATATGAATTGCTCGACTGCTGATGAACTTTCCGACGTTCGGTTGTTGGCTGAAGAACCAATTAATTAGCTTTTGATCGTTAACCGCGGTCATTAACGACGGACATTACGAATTCAATGCGATCAAATAGAGGAGGAAACACTATTTGCGTAAAATATCTGTTACAGTTAAACTAGAAAGAATCTCGAGAGGTAATTAAAGCGTCTGACTACGCATGACCCTTTTCACTGTGGCGGCCAACTTCTTTTCTAACCAAGATTCAACATTGAATAACAAGATTTAATACTTTGAAATCTTATGATTACTTTTCTGACCAAATTTCAATACATCGACTTTACTCGCAATCGGCCCTAATTCGTAGAAATGCATTAAACTCGCAGAGGATATTGATGGCTCTCCGCAGCATTCAACTAAGATGCAAAGCGATATCCCTCATCCATGTCGTCTACGGTAAGGTGTTACGAATAGCAAGAGCCAATTTACTTTCGCCGAGATATTACACGAAGGGAATCCGTGTTCTTTCGTTTATGTCGCGTGAATCTGATTAACAATTGAACGGCTAGGAACGCGATCACAACGAGGCCGTTAACGTCGACTGCGACTAATGAGTTGGCCTGTTCATAATTATCGGCAGACACGGCCACACGCTCGCGCCACCGGTTATCAGCCTGATACACGGATATTTATCTCTCTGTCGATGATTAATTAGCGCTAACGACATTCACGATCACGCCCTTTGATCCTCCTTAACGGGATGACCGAAGAATTGGTTAAATTTCTATCATGATAACCTGCTTTATTTACGTATTTTGATGTGAGTGGAATTTGTTCGAGATGTCGAGATTAATAGCAAGATATGAGGTTTATATTCTGAAGACAGTCGGTACAAAATAATTTTTATAAATTCAATTTTCTCGTACAAAATTTTTGTAGGTCATACATGTAATATAAATAATTTCTCATGAAGTTAAAATTTAGGGTTCATGTCGATTAAGTGGAATAGTAAGTACATGCACAGCGGTGAAAAAACTAATCGCGTTAAGGAAACGAGACGATATAATAAGAGGAGTGTTTTATTGACAGTACGTCATAAATCGACAAAGTTTCTTTTGCTGTAAAGCAACGTAGAGTAAATAGGTAAACTATTTTCATGCGTTCTAGTGGCCTATTTCCTCGACAAAAAAGACCAGTGTTGCGGACGCGAATGAAATAAGATATTACAGTGACCCAAATGGTTTCTGTTTTTATTGCATCCAACACTTCGACCCGAGCGCATACTAATTAATCATCGCATAAAATCGCGGTGATAAAATCCGTAAGTGTCCCGGTAACGCAGCTGCGTACCTCGCAAAGTTGCACGACGTAAAAATCCCGGTAACGTGTGCGTCGAAAGTTTTAAACTCGTGCGTTAAAAATGACGCGTAAAGAGAAACGCTCTAGAAGGAGCGCGTAGGAAAGTTTCACTGTGAAAAAGTTTGGTCTGTTCGTATAGCGGATACGTTTATCGAGAGGGTGTTTCCGCGAATTTGAAATCACGCGGTCCGATCGCCGGTTGTTCGCGGCCCGGAGTTGAAGACCCGACTGACGGAAACGTACGCAGAAACTCGGTATAGCCGAGGGCGCAGGCGCTCCCGTTCCCTTCCGCGATCTTTCTCTCCTCCAGCGGGATCTGCTGCTCGCCTCTGTCACTCGATCGTTCGCTTATCTCTGCCTTCTCTTCCGGTACCGCTATTCCCTTCGACACTTCGTATTCCGATCTCGCCGTTGCGTTGGTCCGCGTTCGCTCGCTGCTTTTTCAACCTGCAACTCGCCCAAGGAAACAGACGCTGCGACACGGTTACACGGATTTAGATATTCCCTCTATGATTCCATCAACAACGAACAGGCAACCGCTGTTTTATGACCAGTAAAAAGGATCCCGCCGCACGGGTGCTTGTTTTTTCTTTTTATGGGAGCTAACCCGAGACCCCTGGGAGATCGTTTCCAACGTCTTCGATGCTGTGATCTTATTCCGACTTCTTCAGGTTTTCGACAATCGCTCTTCGCGTTTGTCCATTTAGCAATTATTAACGCGCGGAATCGTAATAGTTATCCACCGTATTTATATCGCGATGGATATTAACTTTCACGGTAATCGAACACGTACGAAGCCATAGAAGTTTATATCTGATTTTAATTGCTTTTTGATTCGATTATAAAAATATTCGCTAACCTGTGGTACATCTCGTGTTACCTCATGCCAGCAAGCTGAATCTGTTGCTTCTACAGATCGTTTATCGTACGACCATGCTCGTTTAATTCGCTTGAAATTGAACACCAATCGGCAATACGAAGCTATATACTGGCTCTAACGAACGAGCTATTTTGTGTTAATAATGAAACGTTTATACGGGGATTTTTATTAAACTTTCGATCCGTCGTAAGTGGTACTCCGCATGCTTTTATATCTTTGTACGTTCTCGAATTTGTCACTGCCCGGTTGAAACCATTTCGCATTAAAAACATTAACGAAACGTTTGTACGATGGTACTCGTCAAAGCTTAAGCTTCAAATTGATATTCCACGAGTGGCATTTCGCCATGCGTTTATGTCACGTAATTGTATCAGCCTTTTTACATTTCGAAATCAGTTATTCGAAATGTAATAACCTAATAATTCGATCGTTATTTAAAGCGCGTGTCTGAACGAATTGATGGACAATCATTTTGATGAGAGAAACGAGTGGAAATCGGTAACCGTGACTGAAAAATTTCAGTTGCAAGCGTTTTTTGGGGTCGACTCGTACTGATTGCAGCAATTACCGGCGTACAGTGGAATAATTATCGTGTCGTATTAACGAGCGTACGCGTTCTCGTGAAAATACCAGCTGAACGTGTACCCGAAACGTGCGCGCACCGCGAGTTTCGTTTCGTCTTTTCCGAGTTGGTCGAGCCGGAAACGAACGATTTTTCAGACTTCCACGAATCGCTGTTTTTTTTTCTACCCTTTGGTTCTTGGTCAATTTGGCGCGGTCGAGCGGACGCAATTTGCGCGGCACAGCCTCGAGGAGACTGGCCTCGATCCAATAAAACGGCGCGACCGACGACACTCGATTATTGTTGAGAAGTATAAAAGCACCCTGACCAGTGTAAAACGTCGCGAAGGGAACCAAACGTTACGAATAGCCTGCTGCCGGATGTCACGTGCACTTCGATCGCCAAATCGATCATCGCCTCTGTCATTCGCTCGAGATACACATTTCCAACCAGAAACTGATGGAGAAAATCTTCTAATCTTAAGATTTTCGAATTTTCTTAACCCTTTACTTTCACGAGTCTCACTTTACACTGGAAGATAATTTGTTTACAGACAGCAACTTTAAAACTTAGTTAAAATTCTTAAATTATTAATTTTAGCTTTAGCTTATAGTGACATCTTACAGTATTAGAAACTACTGTACAATGTTAGAAATAGAATAATTGAATATTAGAAACAAAATAATTGAATATTGGTACATTCGTCTTGTTCGTTTGATAATGTAAGAGTTTGTAATAGTGTTATGTAGAAAAAGTAATATCTGTTTAATTAATTAATCTTTAAGTTATAATGTTTGTTGCTTGTGTCTTTTATTAAATAATTTGTTTGTGTTTGTGAAATTTAGGTCCAACTATAAGTTGCATTATCAAGGATCCCTCAATATAAAATACTCAAATTTTAATTTTCTTTTTTCGCTTTTATGTTATGGCCTTTATAGTTAGTCTTGACTGATGCATCTGTTAAATAAATAACACGGGAAGGTTTAAGATGGGTCATCTTAGAGATGTCTATGAGTCATCAAGAATAGATTGTTTGAAAGTAGTTATTTTTGACCTACCCACGCAGTTGCATAAAATATTCCAATGTTGGTCTGTTAATCACTTTGCAGGTACAGTAATACCTACAACAGAATTCGTAGAAGTTTTAGATAGAAGTAGTAGAAGAATAGGTTATAAGTGTTTGTAATAATTAATTTGCGATTACACAACAGTCGTTCAGGGAATCCATTTCTGATTCCGTGATCGTGGCACGTTTCAGGAGCAGATCTCTTTTGTGCTGACGTATCAAGTGGTGGATTCGCTTGATCAAACGATTCAAACACGGTTACAAGGTTCGTTTTGAGCCAGTCACAGATACTACTCGGTGTATCGATTGAACGCGTCGCTTTGAAGACGCGGATCCAGGACACGAAGGTGGTAAAAGAAGACCTCGTGTGCAAATGTTGATCCTTCCTGGCTTTCCTTTCGAAATTGCTATCATATTTGCGCTGTGCAAAGTAGTACACTATTTGGTGGAGAAACAGTCGCGAAATCATGCTGTCCCTCATTTAACGTCGGTAAATGTATCGATATGTCGGAATATTATATATCTGGTAAAAAGATGTCGTACTCTAACGATGCAAGTTAAATGTACCGTGTTTAATGTTGGAGATGTAGTACTTTGAAGTGTGATTAATTCTTCAGCGTTCGACGTTTAGATATTCATTACAGTTTCGATGTTGCAGCGAAACGAAGCGAGAAATACGACTAAAGCTAGCGCGCTGGCTAATTCGCAGGATGTTTTAGTCGTAAGTGCGCTTTGCTTGGCGTGACATAATGCAAACTGAGAGCTCGTGGTCGTAATTAGAATTTAGCGAACGTATCGACGCGTGTTTGTCAAGCCAATTTTTCGAGCAAATGGCTCCATTATGAATTTGTTCGACTCGACCGTAAACAGTGATTTCACTTGGAAATTTACTCGATATCCCGTTATTTAACTTGCGATATTTTACGCTTTTTAAACACATTTAAATTCGACTGTTTTTAATTTCATTAACACCTGTGTTTGTTCCCGTATTATTTATTACTGTTTTATTTGCACTACCGATTTTGCACCGTACAGATCATAAGATGAAAAAGAGTTGCAATTATGTAATTGTCTTATTTACAGTACCGATTTTGCGCTATACAGATTATAAGACGAAAAAGAGTTGCAACTATGTATTTTAATATTGTGCGAAAAACGGAGATTTAGCGAGTAAGGGAGAAGGAATAATTTTCAATTTATGTACGGCAGATTAGAGAGAACGTTGTCACGCGAACCGACGTTTCCTCAAAACTGTAAACCACCGGCGTCTAGCCGGTAATTTCTTCCGGTGAAATTGCATGCCTAAAGCGAGCAATCTGGACGGCTAAGTTTTTTATCGCGTTAACGCGGCTGATGCTGTCGTTATTACTGCCCCCGTCGTTCTTCCATGGACGCGACCTCCAGGGAACGGTTACATTCTCTGCAGACTAGACTCTTCGATTCGAGGAGTCGAGGACTCAACTCTTTGATTCACACTGATCAAATTAATTCACTTTAGGTTAATTTAGATCATTCTTTGACATTTCTAGTTTAGGTGATTCATTCAGAAAATTTCACTTGCAAACATGTAACATTTTTCAATTTATTTATGCTTTCGTGGTAACTCGGATCAGGTAATTTTCTAATGACACAAATTAGGTAAGCATAGATCTGACTTGACCACGTGTATCTTAGTGATCTAAAGATTGATAGCTGGAAAGAAAGAAGTCGGGCGTGAAAATACAGGGCGGAAAAGCGTTGCAGATTGAACGACGAGAGCACGTTTATGGAAATTGGTCAGTTCGAAGAGGGATTGACCGGTTGCACCGTTTAAAGCTGCGTCCACGCCCAAAGTAGCGATCTCAACGTAATAACGATATCAGCTACGTTACGCGATACCTACCATTAGCCTCGCTGGTCCGATATCGATTTTATCGAACTATCCCCGTGGCAAGGGAATATTTGGTGAATTCCCTTCGGGCGGTGCTGCGACCCAGGGATCGATTTTAATTGAACATTCTGGGATTGGGTAATTTTTCAGTCTTTCTTCTCATAAATTATTTGTAGACGTAATTAAATAGTTGGAGCGATCAACAGGCTTTAACCGATCCGAAATAAAAACTCGATATTTTATAAGCGAAGGTGTGGTAAAATATCGCTTGATCCTTAGTCTCATTACATACATAAACTAAATGGTACGAGCGTAATAAAAACGTGAACGATGTACAGGGGTTAATTAAATGGAGCGGAGTGACTGATCATTTTGTGTGCTATTAATTTTTCCGCTGCTACAGTTATGGGGGACAAAGGGATGCTCGTTTATTTTATGAAATGACGTATTAATCTTCTTTTATTTGGCTAGCTCTCATTTAATCGAAGTATCCTTTTTATTCTACACGGGAGTTATAACTCCTAACAGTTTAGTACTTATGTTCCACTTAATTAAAAGAAAAATGAAGTCGTAACGTTTTATGAATCCATACCGTACACTAACGATCGACTGTCTGACGATTATGTTCCTCCTAAAAAGGCACCTTCGTCATTATTTTAAATATTAATTGATACTCTCTTTGAAAATATAATATGAATATTTTATGTTATATAAAATTGTTTAGCGATAGTCATTTTGAAGGCGAACACGACACAGTAATATCGTTAATATACTGTTAAGAGTACGGGGCGTATCTAGCCCTTTGTAAAATCCTATCGTTGCAGCGTTGCCTTTGCAACAGACAAAGAAGCCAATTTAAAGCTTCGTTGACCCAACGAAATGCAAAAAAGAGGAGGAAATTCGACTAAAAGCGAGACGCAGTGAACGCAGCATATTCGCAATTTTCCCGGCACTAAACGTTAAGATAGAATTTCTGCACCTGCTTTCAAACATTTGACATACACTCTAAGTGTCACGGTACACAGAAATGTTTTGAGAACATTTTGGCCATTGTTAAACGTTCACCGAGGGTACTCGTAGCCACGGTACGATAAAGGCTCGTTCACAAGACGTACCACTTCAAGGAACATTCCAAGGATCCGGTTTCAAGGTTTGCATAGCATTCGACGATGAGGAGCCTTGTGTCGTACATAAGATCACGTGTGCACCAACCTTAGACAGGTACTCGAGGTTCAGGCTGCGTGTCCTAGGGTAATTTCTCACAGGTGCGCCACGTCGACCTCGCCAGCGACGCAATCTGGCACCTGTAACGACATACGCGCGCGTGTATTCGCGTGTGCTCGCGTGTAGAAACACCCGCCACGCCTCCTGTCTTCTCGTTTCATGATCCAACACTGGATAAATGGCTCTATCGCACTGCGTTTTACTCTTCCGACCTTAGTTACCTATTTTACTAAACTTTTCCTTGCTTTGCTCAGTATACATGGAACTTCGACGCAGGGAGATCTAGCGCGTAATAATTCGGCGTATAGGGATTCGACACATGGAAATTCGGTGAATAGGGATTCGACGCATGAAGATTCGAGGCATAGGGGTTCCACGCGTGGAAATTCGACGCATAGGGATTCCACGCGTGGAAATTCGACGCGTAGGGATTCCACGCGTGGAAATTCGACGCGTAGGGATTCCACGCGTGGAAATTCCATGCGTGAGGATTCCACGCGTGGAAATTCCATGCGTGAGGATTCCACGCGTAGGGATTCCACGCGTGGGAATTCGATGCGTAGAGATTCCACGCGTAGAAATTCGATGCGTAGGAATTCCACGCGTGGAAATTCGACGCGTAGGAATACGACGCGAAGGGATTCCACGCGTGGGAATTCGATGCGTAAGGATTCCACGCGTGGGAATTCGATGCGTAGGAATTCCACGCGTAGGAATTCGACGCGTAGGAACTCAACGCGAAGGGATTCCACGCGTGGGAATTCGATGCGTAGGGATTCCACGCGTGGGAATTCGATGCGTTGGTATTCCACGCGTGGAAATTCGATGCGTAGGGATTCCACGCGTGGGAATTCGATGCGTTGGTATTCCACGCGTGGAAATTCGATGCGTCGGAATTCGATGCGTAGGAATTCCACGCGTAGTAATTTGACGCGTGGAAATTCGATGCGTAGAAATTCGACGCGTAGAAATTCGACGAGTGGAAATTCGACGCGTGGAATTTTGACGCGTGGAAATTTGACGCGTAGTAATTCGCCGCGTAATAATTCGACGCGTAGGGATTCAACGCGTACTAATTCGACGCACAGAAATTCAACGTGTAGACCCACCGCGCGAAATATGTAACGCAGCGATTGCACACGTCGAAATCCATCACTCCGAAATTCGATGCAAGAAATTTCAACGCGTAGGATTCACTGCGTGAAATGCAGCGCGTACAGTTACAATGCGTAGCAACGCACCGCACAGACCTGACAGAAACTCAAAATGTGAAGAGAGACGTATTCACGTGTGAATCCACAGAGACACAATTCTTCATACTAACTATGCTACATATGTAGCTTCGTATAACCAAAATATCTAAAGAAAATTGCTTGTAGAGAAATGTTTTGGTACTTCATTTTGCGAGTGAAAAGTTTAGTTAGAAATTGGTTGTCGTTAACGAAGTATCCTTATTGACACTCGTGAAAAATAAAGTTTCTATCCGAGTTTATGATTACCTGGTCGTTCCATTAAACCCTTTCTTGTTGGAAAGCTGTAGGAACAACGAAGTGTTCGGTCTGGGAGTGCGATAGTGTTTAAAGTTTCGTCTCAAGATGTTCGAGTCTCGGCACAAAACGGATATCTCTTTCGTCCAGCGCGAAATCGCGGGGGAAATAAAGCAGGAAATCGACGCAGCGAATACGGGAGCTTCGTTTAATGAAACGTTCGAGACCGGAGGTCCGACCAATGCGATTTCTGCTCGTGTACAGAAGTAATTGCTGAAAGAGGAGGGATTCCGCTAGAGACATTCGACAACAAACGATATTAAATATATTTCCGTGAAACTACGGCAAATTTACTCGGCCGTGGTAATATCGTATTACCGCCAGACGATTCCATCATTCGTTGTTACGGATAACTTACAGGAGGAATCATAATCCCTCCGCTAAGCTGATAATATCGATTGAAACCACGGTCGATGAATAGCAAAGAGGTATTCTAAAGAATAAAATAGCATTAAGCGTATCTCCGAACGTAAAAAGTTTCGTTGGGAGATATAAAAGAAATACGGATGAGATCGTCGAGCGAAAAGAAGGTGAATTAAACGAAACAAAGACGTCTCGTCTCCGTAAGAATCTGTGCGGTCGATTCTGTCGCAAACTTGACACGATAACAACGCTGTAACAATGTCATTACATCAGCTCTATCACGCGAAAAGAGTTCTGCATTATTCGACGTTATCGATTCCTCGCCTAATAATACCGAATCGTGATGCAACGTGCCAGGACCTGGATCAGATAAGTAATTCCTTTGTTTTCCAACCTCGTGCCACGGTACGTTAATGAGGCAAAGAAACGGGAGGGAACCGATTTTCCAGGGAAATTCGCAAAAAATTGAAACGTCTACCGGTCGAAATAGGTTAAGATAAATCGTTCGGTGCGATAGATCTTGGGCAACTTACCGTGGAAAAACGAGAGGCGGAGAGAAACGAAGGGAAACGGGGAGAAGACCGCAGACGCCATCTTGGGATTTAAATTGGTCCGGCAGGTTTATCAGCATGCATTGGCCGCCTCTTGGAAAGAGTATTCTCCCGATGCAACGTTCTTTCCAGTTCCACTTTTCTCGCCGGTTAAAGACGCGCGAGATAAACTGGTCGGAGAAAAACCGTTCGATGGAGGAAAATTTCATGGCGCCGAGAGGATCGCTGGTCCAAGTGAAAAGTTGAGGAGCGTTCGAGAGTGTCGTCACGTTACGTCCGATCAATTTACCGCGTCG
This sequence comes from Megachile leachella, assembly GCA_963576845.1. NCBI lineage: Eukaryota > Metazoa > Arthropoda > Insecta > Hymenoptera > Megachilidae > Megachile > Megachile leachella. The sequence continues at coordinate 2,317,924 of OY756256.1, forward strand.
AACCTTTCGTTTCGCTGATTTTTTTTCCCACGATCTCTCGAGGCTCTTGTCCTCGAAACTTCATCAAGCATCCGTTCAATATTTATCGACGATTCAAGCGACCATATCGAGAAATCTCGGCGAACCGCTGCTCATCAGCGTTGCAATTTCTGCTTCCCGCAACGGGCCTCGTTAAAAATCCGATCGACGATTTGCGCGCGATGCGATCTCCATTACGCTTACGCCCGCATGCTCCGAACATTTAATAGCCCGTGTCCTCGTAACGCGCCGAAAAATACGCCTCTGGTGTTACACCTGCCTCGACGCGTTTGTTAATCTCTTTACAAACCAATTTATTTATCTCCGTACATTAGCTTTATGTTCACCTTCCCTATGAAATCCACGTCTGATCACTCGTTTCAATACTCGACATTCTTAACCCTTTTAGTGCCGGACGACGATATATCGTTGCCAAACGTGCCAACGACGATATATCGTCTTGCGTGTAATAGCGCCTTATTTGCAATATCCAGATAACTAAATAGCAATATTTATAATAATAAATAGTATACAAAATTATATATCATAGATATATTTATAATCATAACATATATTTGTGATAATAAAATTTTGTTTCAGCAATGTTGTAGTATACCTACAACTGCTTGTCTTGCAGCAGATAAAATCCGTTTTTCGCCCGCACTATGCAATCGATCTCTTATCCTTTATTTTTCTTTGTGAAGTGTCAATTTTTTTTACAAAACAAATTATATGTTGCGTACTAAATGGTTTATATAATGTTATGATAAAACAATTCTTATGTGTAAAAATGATTTGAAAGATAGAACTCAATTTTGATATTATTTAAAATTGTATTGTTCGTATTATTTTCAATCGATATTGGAGAATCATTATCATTGCTTTATTCTCCACTTCGTCCCGAATATGTGGCATTTTTAAGCATGTAAATATCATTTGTAGTTTGGTTTTTATAAGCGTTTTTTCAAATCGTTGCATATTTGTCAAATTCGACCGCATAGGCACTCGTTTTTCGTCCAGCACTAAAAGGGTTAATACAATCTGCTTCAGGTCAAGTCAAATATTTGAATTCCATCTCTGAATTCTCCATAATTAATTTAGAAACGAACATGATCATTAACGAGTCGAACAGTTCACCCAAAACGGATAACTTAGAAGAGTCTCCGGAGTGCACTCGAAAGGAGAAGAACGCGATTTCGGATGCAATTAACGCTTCTTATGAGTGTATATAAATCGAACGTACACGTTCGTCAGCGGAGAGCGCGTTAATCACGCGGGCCAGTGAAATCGAAGAGCGTAAAAAATGTGACAAGAAGAGGAATCGGAAAAAGTGGGCGACGCGAAAAAAAGGAAAAGAAAGAGTGGAGAATAGAGGGGAAAAAGAGGAGCAGAGATGACTGCTGATAACATCCAATCTAATTTCAGAGGGTTACCTTCGACGCGATGCACCGCCAGAGAATTCTTACCGCCGAGTGGAACCGGGAAAAATCGGAAAAGTAGAGAGAGAAAAGAGAAAAAGTGCAACGAAGAAATCCGAATTGTGTCATAGAAAGGAACTTACCGGAAGTTTCTACGCTTCTGTGTTCCTCTCCGCGTTCTGCGAGGACTATCTCGAGGGCAAATTCACTTGCACGGCAACTTAAATTTCAAGCACTGTTAAATTACAATCTGTACTATCTTTATGATTCTTTTCTTTAATTTACATTTTTTGCGAATAAAACATCGAAGATACGTTTTTTCAATTTTTAACTTGAAATTAAACGTACACTCGACAGACGGTTGTCGAGGCATTACTTTTTAAAGAGCATTTCGATTGATAACGAGAGCTCTCGTTTATGAATGTAAAAGGAGATCAAACGTTTTTCACAGGAAAATTGCGAATAGTTGAACTTTTCTGGACGCTAACAGCAACGGAATACTCAAAAGTCATTAAACGGATAACGATCGTTCTCCTAGTTTGAAAAATTCTTTCTCAGTTCCATGAACACGATCCTGCGACCACTTTTTTCCCACACAGCTTTCCGTAAGGCGGCGTCAGACGCCGCTTGATGTAGCTGCGATCGAGCCGAGAGCCGGCCAAGTTAGAGTTGCAAAATTAATTTGAGGCAAAGTTTGCTAGAAAGTGAAGGAAAGCCGGAAGAAAGTTCCGTCGAAGGGATGAGTCGCTTGTCCCGATACTTGCATAAGGAGTGCGCAAACCTGCCGCGATGGTCAAGTTTCAAGTACTCTCTCTCTTTCACCTTTCTCGGTTCATAAACGATTCATCTAACGAATGATTTAATTACGAGCATGTCGTAACGTTGCACTAAAATAATACACACTGAAATATACTCCTTTCGTAGGAGATCCTTAAATATCGGATGAATGGGCGAACACTTAAATATCCACGCGTGGAATCTCTACGCGTCAAATTTCTACGCGTGGAATCCCAATGCGTCGAATTTCCACGCGTGGAATCCTCACACGTCGAATTTCCATGCGTGGAATCCTCACGTACCGAATTTCTACGCGTGGAATCCCTATGCGTCGAATATCCACGCGTGGAATCCTCACGCATCGAATTTCCACGCGTGGAATCCTCACGCATTGAATTTCCACGCGTGGAATCTCTACGGGTCAAATTTCTACGCGTGGAATCCCTATGCGTCGAATTTCCACGCGTGGAATCCTCACGCATCGAATTTCCACGCGTGGAATCCTCACGCATCGAATTTCCACGCGTGGAATCTCTACGCGTCAAATTTCTACGCGTGGAATCTCTACGCGTCGAATTTCTACGCGTGGAATCCTCACGCATCGAATTTCCACGCGTGGAATCCCTATGCGTCAAATTTCCACGCGTGGGATCCTCACGCATCGAACTTTCACGCGTGGAATCCCTATGCGTCGAATTTCCACGCGTGGAATCTCTACGCGTCAAATTTCTACGCGTGGAATCCCTATGCGTCGAATTTCCACGCGTGGAATCCTCACGCATCGAATTTCCACGCGTGGAATCTCTACGCGTCAAATTTCTACGCGTGGAATCCCTATGCGTCGAATTTCCACGCGTGGAATCCTCACAACCCCATTTTTCTTTAATTAAATTAAAAACAACGGCGAAAGATCTGCGCGAAGTACAGTTTCTTCGACTGACTTTACGAGAAATATATATTTAATCTCACGGCTATTAAGGGTGTCGGAAAGTCCTAGTTCTGCGGTTCCTTTTTTCCACCAAGTTCATTATTATAAGTGGCTCGACGGTGGGTCAACGACGGACTCGAATGGCGTCTCGGTGGCTCTCCGCTCCTCTCTTTTTCTGTTTAATGGTCGCGTCGGTCGTTAGTTCAATAACGACGGCGATAAAAAAGGAGCTCGAGGAGAGAGTATTTGTAAATGCATGCAGATTGCCGTGATTTATCGAGCGCCGTGACGTATCCGGCATAACTCGCCGGTAGAAATGTCTCTACGGATTAAAACTTTCAAATAAAACTGTTGCTCGTAACAAAGGACGGAATGATTCGTACATAGCTCGTTAGCAAACTTCAGTTTTCGCTTTACGAAAGAGTTTTTAAATAAATGCATTCTTCGAATTCTTTGGAATTTTATTCGATTTTACATTATGTTAGCCTCGTTCGAAATTATATTTTATGATACGTGTCTCCATCGGTAACTCTCGGTATATTGCCTCTTTTACGGACCTTCTCCCTCGAACATTACTATGTTTTATTACCACTCGACCAATCTAATCCTAAATATCTTACCGACAGAGCCAACTTTACCATAATACAACAAGAAAACTTCTCGAATACATTCAGCTAAATATTAAGCTTGCTCCGTTACTGGTTCAGCTTGCTTAACTTCCGGTTGCTTCACGATTTTAAGAATTTCGACCACGGGCGGTGTCTCAGCTACAGCCTCGCTCTCTTCAGGAAACACGTACTCTTCATGTTTCTGAGAAGCATCGTAGAAGTGTCCAAGTCCTTTATAATGTTCGTGACCATGTTGTTCAAAGGCCGAATGATGATGCTCTTCATGATGCTTGTGTAGACCATCGTGATGATGCTTGTGATGATGATCGTCATGATGCTTATGTTCCTCTTCATGCGAGTGTGCGTGTTTGTGTTCGTGGGATGCGTGGTGTTTGTGGTGTTCATGATGATGATGGCCTTCATGGTGATCGTGGTGATGCTTGTGATCGTGACCGTGCTTGTGTTCCTCCTTGTGCTCATGACCGTGCTTGTGTTCCTCGTGATGATGGTGTTTGTGGTCCTGGTGATGAGAATGGTGATGATCTTCGTGATGTCCGTGATGATGCTCCTCTTTGTGACCATGTTTGTGTTCGTGACCGTGTTTGTGGTGATGGTCCTCGTGATGATCATGTTTATGATGTTCATGGTGTCCGTGATGATGATCCTCCTTGTGACTATGTTTATGCTCATGTCCGTGCTTATGATGATGATCCGCATGATGTCCATGTTTGTGTTCATGACCATGTTTGTGATGATGGTCCTGATGATGGCTGTGATGATGATCCTCGTGATGACCATGCTTATGCTCGTGTCCATGATGGTGCTTGTGTTCTTGCTTGTGACCGTGCTTGTGGTGTTCATGATGCTCGTGTCCGTGATGGTGATGATGATTCTCGGTCTCTTTATGAGTATGATGGTGATGGTGCTCGTTAACATGATGATGTTCGTGATGATGGTGATGCTCGTTGTGATGATGATGCTTATGATGATGATGATGCTCGGCATGATGTTTATGCTCTTCATGATGTTCATGTTTCGAGTGATGTTGGTGTCCGTGGTGATGATGGTGCTCCCCATGATGTTTATGATCGTGACCATGTTTGTGTTCATGCTTGTGTCCATGCTCATGTTTGTGCTCATGACCATGATGATGCTTGTGATCCTCATGATGCTTATGACCGTGATGCTGATGGTGTCCGTGATGGTGATGATGATCGGAGTGATGCTTATGTTCCTCGTGATGCTTGTGTTCGGCGTGGTGTTCGTGTCCGTGTTTATGCTCGTGCTCCTGATGATGTTTGTGACCGTGTTCGTGTTTGTGCTTCGCGTGATGATCGTGATGATGTCCGTGATGATGTCCGTGGTGATGGAACGAATGCTCGAAGCCGTGACTTCTTCGTTGAGGGATAATATGTGGCGTGACGAACGTGATGTGGGTTGGAGCGGCAGAGATTCGTGGCTCGATCACGTGCTTCTGAGTTTTGACATTGGCGTTAAAAGTTTGATGCAGCGGCGGTGATTGGCCACTTAAAGGAAACGCCAGCGGTTGGAAATTGTTTCCAAGACCAGTTAATTGTCGTTTTCGAGGGTGCCTCTGAGGACTCAGGGTCGTTAAGACGGGAAGAGGAGTCGACGATTGGAATAGCCGCGGTGGTCTAATGGCGTCGACCAATTTCAGACTGTTCGTCGATATTTGAATTGGATTTTCTCGCGATGATCTTGAATCTTGGCCAGCCGCCGCTGTCGATAGCAGAGCGACGGCTAAAAGCCACGCCTGAAACAGAGGAAACGTAAAATTAGGAAATTCGATCGATCCGTGCCGCAACCGGGAATTTTTGCATTTTGCACATTTTAATATTCAACGTATCACGCACAAGATCAGTTCGATCTACTGATTGCATGTTTCGGAAATTTTTTATGTAAATAGAGGTATGACTTGACCCGAACGTTGTCGAAATGTTGATTTCGAGTAATTCTCGAAACGCGGTCAAAGGTGGATGAATCTTTTAACGAACGCATGGTTCGTGTTTGGAATTCGCGTTTGGTGGGGGTAGGAAATAAAACTCCTGATTGCGTTTCGTCCCAGCGAATTCATTCCCGTCGCGCTCAACGCGGAATAAAGCTAGACCTAAAACGGAAGGCTAATTTAAAATTCTCTGCCGCGTAACAGGCAGCTTCAATTTTTTCGCGTCGACGGTGGCGAGGATCGGGCATAAATCATTGGCCAGAACTCCGTCGGGATCCATTCGTTTTCGGGCTAAAAACGCACCGTTTCTCCGGTTCCGTCGAGACAGCTGACCTCGCTGATTCCGCGCCGCGGGATCGAGATTCGATTTCGATTGCCTTACTGTACCATCTCCGCGGCGAGAAATTCCGCGGCAAAAGGGGAAACGCGCGGATAAAACCCAGCCAGACGACGATTTACTGGATATTATCTCCAGTTCTTCCGCTCGAGCGTGCTCGTTTCGCAGGTGCGCGGAAAACGCGCCGGGTAAAATGGCTCGCGAACCTGGACGTTGTTTTATCGTTTTGGTTAGCCGAGTTAATGTCCGCCGCATGCGAGCTGCGCGTCATAATGAATTCGCTGGTGGTTACGCGATTTTACAAAATTACTATCATCGCTGCCAACACGCCACGCTTTTGTGCTCGTCATCGAATTATCGAGCTCGATTAACGCGATTCGGATAAGGGTGCGTTTAGACCGACACCAGCGAATTTTCCTTCCTCCCTTATTTCCACGAAATTCGAACGTTCGACGCTAACGAATGCTCTGACGATTAGAACGCTCGTTTATCGAATCAATTTAACTCGGCTCGATTCAGTTTGACGCAGTTATCGCTGTCCTAATTTCATTATTTTGCGCGACGCGTATTTCACGTATCTGCATGTACAAAATATTTCAAAAAAATTCAACGAATTTGTACGTCTTTTGTCGTTTTTAAAATAACGCGATAACATTGTCTGAAAATTATTTTATCTTCGTTTTGACGGAAAGAGCTTTTGACAGTGCTTGTTAGAAATGTATCGAAAAATGATACGTGCGTCAGAGACGAATTGTGCAGCGAGAGAATGAACCTGTCACATATAATGTGACTCTAATTAGGAAATTGCAAGCAGTTTCAATTTTCCGACGCGAAGACTTACCAGCGTCGCCATGTCACCGTTATTTCGGGTAGTAGAACAAAACTGAATATCTTAGTCCCGCGACAAGGTACTTTTATACAGATCTGTTCACCGATACTTTCTTCCGTGCTAAGCACCAACGTCGTTTACGAGAGGCCTAATATTTTAATCGTCGTCATAATACGCGCCGAACCGCGACCAGGTTCGATCACCGTCACCCTGTTGCCGAACCTCCAACATTCGTAATAACTCGATGTTTCCGGTATGACAAAAAGTCGAGGAAACAACGATCCTTCCGTCTCTCAGATGCGTCGAAATCGATTCCTGAGAGCGCGAGTCTCGTTGTGTTTTACGACCGGACGAAATTGCGCGGAGAACTTGATAATAACTGTGCTTCGATGATTTCTACCTTTGGATTTATTGTCTTTCGCGTTACTCTGGACCTGCGAGATATATACGCGGTGGCTGCGAATTTGGGATTGGTCTTTACGTATTCGGTTTTTGAGAGTTGAATTTCCATGTAATTGGATCTTCACATATCGAATTTCTACGCACTGAATATCCAAGAGTTAGATCTTCACATATCGAATTCCTACGCGTTGGATCTTCACATATCGAATTTCCACGCTTTGGATCTTCACATATCGAATTTCCACCCATTGGATCTTCACATATCGAATTTCCACGCTTTGGATCTTCACATATCGAATTTCCACCTATTGGATCTTCACATATCGAATTTCAACGCGTTGGATCTTCACATATCGAATTTCTACCCACTGGATCTTCACGTATTAGATTTCCACGAATCAAAGTTCCACGCATTGAATCTTCACGTATCGAATTTCTACCCATTGGATCTCCACGTATTAGATTTCCACTCGCCATACTTCTACACATGGGATCTTCACATAACGAATTTCTACGCGTTGCATCCCCATACATTTAATTTCTACGCGTCGGATCTCCACACACTGGACTTCTACCCATTGAATTTTTACGCAATGTATCTCCACACGTTCAATTTCCACGCGTCGGACATCTATGCACTGGATCTCCACATGTCGTAGCTTCACTGGATCTCCACACGTCGGATCCCCACATATCAAATTTCCACCCATTGGACTTTCGCGTATAATTTCCTGCCATTGGATTTACACGATTTGAATCTCCATCCATAGTCCTGCTCCATATCGTATATGCACGCGTTATATTGCCTTGCCCTCTATCCCAGGGATTTACTTTATACGTATCGTTTCATATGGAAACGAGAACGTCGCCGATGGCAAAAACTGGCAGTTTTACACTGTTTGGAATCTATTGAGTAACGAGAGAAGCTTCAGAGATTATTTTTGTATTATGTTTCGCGTTACTTCGGTTCTCTTCCATCAGCAATTGTTTCATTATTTTATGCTTTTGACGCCATCGTTTCGACAGACGTTCTATTTCCATGCAGAGTACATTGTTTATACGCTGTTATTGCGTACCGTTATTCTGTGTAGCTAGATTTTCAATATTTTCAATTAAATACTGATTCGTCTTTAAAATATACAGTTCTTCTCTCGTGCGATATTCCCTTTGCGGTCTCCCGTTTAACGATGCAGTAAAGTTACAATGATAATAACAAACAAGGTTTTCGCTTTCGAACGCATATGCACTTGCCCGAGCAGAAACGAAGCAATCGATGCATGCAGCTTAATTTATATCTCATTATTTAACCGGATAAATGGCTCGTCTTCCTCGATCGTTTCCCCCATGAATATTTAACGAGGCTCATTCGTTTCCTCCGCTCTTTTCCATTCCATAACGTCGTTGCGATCGATGGCACAATTTGCTGATTAATTTCCTGCAAATATTTCTATACTCGGCCGAATACTCTCGATGTAGAACGATAAAAAGAAGACGTAATATCATCAGTATCGATAAAAAGAAGATTCGTATTAGAATTTTCTCGATGAAACGACGGTAAAAATAAATGGCGTCGATACTTTCGATTCTTCGTTGCGACACTATTCGCGTCCGCTCGTAAAATGCTTATCCCGGTTCCGCGGAACGTCTTACTTATTCATACTTTCTTATCCACTGTTCCACCGCAAAAAATCAGTCCATTTTGTCGATATTTTCTGCAACGGTGTTGCAAAATCCAAGGTTTTAGATTCCCTTTTAAATTAACTGTAACATCACTGTCTTTAATATTTATCTTACATTTTCGTCATGACTGATGCGATAAAAAAAGCTTTTTAAAGAGAGACTATAAGAAAACTATGCAAGACAGAATTAGATTCTTTGGTACACTTTTAAAAATACTACAATTGATTATAGCATCGTGATCAATAATATTTTTCATAAAATTTGATCATATCTGATTGAGTAAAGGAAGCTTATTAAAAAGAGAATGTAAGAAAACTACACAAGGCAGAATCAGACTCTTCAGCACACTTTTAAAAATACCACAATTGATTATAACATCATGACCATTAATATTTTTCATAAAATTTGATCATATCTGATTCAGTAAAAGAAGTTTATTAAAAAGAGAATGTAAGAAAACTACACAAGGCAGAATCAGACTCTTCAGCACACTTTTAAAAATATAACAATTGATTACAACATCATGATTATTAATATTTTTCATAAAATTTGATCATATCTAATTTAGTAAAGGAAGCTTATTAAAAAGAGAATGTAAGAAAGCTACACAAGACAGACTCAGACTCTTCAGCACACTTTTAAAAATATAAAAATTGATTACATCATGATCATTAATATTTTTCATAAAATTTGATCATATCTGATTCAGTAAAGGAAGCTTATTAAAAAGAGAATCTAACAAAACTACATAAGACAGAATCAGACTCTTCAGCACACTTTTAAAAATACCAGAATTAATTACAACATCATGCTCGTTAATATTTTTAATTAAATTTGATCATATCTGACTCAGTAAAGAAATCTTATTAAAAAGAGAATCTAAGAAAACTGTGCAAGACAGAATCAGACTCTTCAGCACACATAAAAGTGCCACAATTAATTACAACATCACGATCAATAATACTTATCATAAAATTTCATATCTGATTCAGTAAAGGAATTTAAGAAGACTGCAATACAGAATCAGTTCTTGAAAGCTCCCGCGAAATTAAAAGACAGGAAATAAAATTGAGTACACAGGAGTAAAAAATGATATGAAACTGGGATCTTACGGACGCGTTGGTGCGTCAAAGGCTTTGGGCGCGGAACGGTTCCGCGTCAAAGTGTGAGGCAGTCGATTCTCGACGAGAGGGAATCGTTCCGTTCGATGTAATTCAATTTCATAAAAGGGCGACGGCAGCGCAAAGGGTAACGGTCCGAATGTAAAGAACGAAAGAAGTCTCGAACACGTTCGGAAAGTGACTTTATTGGACGGAATCGTAAACGTCGTTGCTGGCCGAAGAACTTTTTCATTTTTACGAGAAGCAACGCCGGATAAAGGAAATAGAGTCGAGACCCCGTTACCGCTTTCTTTTTTTTGACCCGAACGACTCGACACCCCCGGTCGCTCGTTCGTGATTAAAGGGATAGCACCCTCCATTAAGAGAGCGCCGGTCGTCTTTTATCGCGCGTTTATGCGCCTTTCGCGGGAATTTATGCTCTCACGTTCCTATGTACACCTATTTCTACGTTACGATCTCAAGTCCGTGGAAATACCAAGCAAACTTCTCTCTTTAACGTAGTCGTTAACTCTTTCGTTGAATGTGCTATCTACACTCGATATCGTAAGGAAAACATATGAAACACACCCCATCTTATACTCTTTGCATGCTGGACTAGTGGACCGGTTAGTCGTTGACTTCTTTTTGGGACCATAGTTTAAAAAGACTCTGCTTTTGATTCACCCCTTGCACTATGACTGTCAGGTGCGTCAGACAGAACTAATTATAGCTACAATATTAAAACAGACGAAAAAACTTAAAATGTTATGTTAATATGTTATTATTCAATCGTTGACTGTGTAAATTATAATTGGACTTGAACTCCAAATTGGAGCGTATTGAAAATTTGAGTAAAATGGCCGACATAAAAGTGCGTCACGAGTCAGACTCGTCAAAATAGTGCAAAGGGTTAATATTGGACTTGGAGGAATATTATAAAAATGTGTGTGGTGTACTACGTAGTAATATTGTTGTGGTGAAGCAGAAGAATCTAAACAAAAGTCAGGATCTCACGTTCACTGCAGTCTTGCCTTTATTATTATACAGAGAAGATTCGATATCGCATTTTCGCACGCGTACATTCATGAAATATTGCTAATCAGCTGTCGAAGTAGCTACTCAGCTATGAAAGTGAGAAAAATTAAATCTTGCAACAGGGGTTAACTCAGTCATCGTTATTTAAATCACGTATCGTTGATATTTGGTATCCGTTGCGAGACATACCAACTGGAAAAATTGAAAAAAAAAAATGTTCGCGCGATCGACGAGAAAGTTTACCGTAAAATATATCGCGCAGTGATAGAGCGGGAAATGAAATGAACGGTGATTTATAAAATCGTCGGCCGAGGATGAAATAGCCTTTCCATCTCCGCGTCAGGCCTGATAAAGCATGCTCAATGAAGTGACAGAATAATCGTATTGTGTACGTACACGTGGCAACGATAAAATCCTGCTGTCGGTAGCGAACGCGACACGTGGCATTTTATTATTGCGCATCGAAAGTAACGGCGAACATCGTTTCGTTGTTCGTTTAACGAATATTTGAATCAATCATCGATCACCATATTTGTCCGTCCCGTATTTCCGTCGAGCTTTTAAATCGAGGCTGCAACATCAATTACAATGATACGAGAAAAATGACACGGAATAAATCACGGTCGAATGTAAATATTCGGTTGATACGAGAGGTTTATCGTGTATCCAACTGCAAAAATAACGAATACCGTGTTGTACCTTTTCAAAATACCGAAAAAATTGTTATATAAGATAGCAAATGAAAAAAAGTAATCTACGCACGTCCGTTTCCACGTACGTTGTCAAAACATCAGGGTTTTTTTCACCGAGGACCAAAATACCAGACACGTAATCTAAAAACTAAAAGTGTGCAGACACCTGCCAACCTTCAACGCCTGCGCTGTAATATTTCACGTTGACGATGTCCAGAATATCCAACGTCCCAGCAAATAAAAATCGGCGAGGAACCTTGAAAAACCTTTCTCCCTTTCACTTCATTCTTTATCCTTTTTAATTACACCCCGAAGGTTCGCTTAAATAAAAGCAAGCATCGTTCGCCACGACGCGGAGCCCTTAAGGTGAACATAAATTACCCTTCTCCGTGAAGAACAATTCCCAGCAAAATTAATTCAACCGCAATATATTTGCGGCTTAAATACGCTGCCGGTACAGCCGTGCCATGGGAAAATGGGGGTGGTATGGGGTTCGGTACGAGCTTACGTAATATCTAGCTCCGTTTGTTTAACTTCTCGCCGATCGATTTCAAGTTTCTTATTGTCCACGCGGAATTACACGAAGAAAATCGCGCGGAAATAATTACGCGACCGCCATTAATGTTAGAGGGCCCTGAATACGGGTTCCAGAGACAGGAAGAAGTCGGTAGGGGTTGAAACGGAGAAAGTAGGAAAACTCGTCCATCTCTTTCTAACATTCTCATCCTCCATCGAATCCACTGCCTGCACATTAAACAAATATTACGACCACTAATCGCGGGACTTCGCTACTAAAAGCCTTCGCCAAGTTTCTCGTAACTTCTGTTGGCTGGGTAAGTGGTTCGCGGCACGCAAAACTGTGTGAATACCTTAAAACGAACTTTACGTTAATTAATATTTCGTTACGTGCTGGTTCATGTAACCGCTGTATCTCTCACGTGTTCTGGGGACACATGTTCAATCGTTACGAGTTTCATCTGCATGCATTCTATCGCCACGTGTCTCTGCGTGTCATTACACAACGCGTAAACAGTGTCATTTACCATGCGTTGCTATTGCAGAGGGATTTCCACACGTGGTGGATGCGTGGGTGTTTCTGCGAGTTGTATTTTGAGGCTGGTATCGGTACTTGGAGATATTTCTACGCATTGTGTCACTATACGTACTTATTTCTACGCGTATACTTCCACCCCTTGGTATCGCCATGCGTAGGTATTTCCACACATGGCGGTACCAATGCGTTGATATTTCCACACATGGCGGTACCAATGCGTTGATATTTCCACACATGGCGGTACCAATGCATTGACATTTCCACACATGGCGGTACCAATGCGTAGATATTTCCACGAGTTGTATTTCGACGCGTTGGTATCGGTACTCGTGGATATTTCTACGCGTTCGTATCACTATGCGTACTTATTCTCACGCGTATACTTCCACCCCTTGGTATCGCCATGCGTAGATATTTCCACACATGGCGGTACCAATGCGTGATTTTTCCACGAGTTGTATTTCCACGCGTTGGTATCGACACTCCCAGATATTTCTACGCATTGGTATCACTAGCGTACTAATTTCTGCCTGAATACTTCCACTCCTTGGTATCGCCATGCGTAGATATTTCCACACATGGCGGTACCAATGCGTGATTTTTCCACGGGTTGTATTTCAACGCGTTGGTATCGACACTCCTAGATATTTCTACGTGTTGTATCACTATGCGTACTTTTTTCTACGCGTATACTTTCACCCTTTGGTATCGCCATACATACGTCATGCATTACCACCATGCATATACAGGGTCGGAACCCTTGAATATTTCGAAAGATATAAGTTTTATCAAAAAATGTCTCAGACAAAAGTTGTAGGGTTTAAAAAGTTCTATTTACTGGTAATATCATTTTGACCTTGAAGAGTCACTGGAAGATCACGTGAAAGTCACTTGAATTTTTTTAAATGGACCCTATATATTTTTGCATATTCTTGTAGCTTACCTCGAGAGCTTTCTAAACCACTATAAAGTATTTTTTGATTAAGAACTTTTTGAGTTATTAAGGTTTGAAAGTTCCAATATTTTGACAAATTACAAAATATTCATTTTTCAATAATCTTACCCTAATTACCCAATTTATCTCATTATGCATAAAAGTATTATGCAACTGTATATTTCTACAACTCCTATTGCAACTTATTCGTATCCCACCTACTTATCACATGTCGTACTTTCTCCCAAGATATACATCTTCTAACATACGGAAACAAGAACCGAAAACGAAATATTTTTCGTATTTCGAACTGACCAGTAACCTCGATCTTCAAATACTTGGGAACTTAAGGAAGTTAGCAGAAGGTTCAGTATCGTAGAAATTCGAAACGTGAACGCATCGCACGGACCGAAACATTCCTCGGGTCTTGGCAATTTCAGAAACTCCAGCAACAAATTTCTCAGCCGTTTCCCACTTTACATAACTAAGGCGAGGACTCTTGCTCGAGTCCCGGTGAATCGCGATACCCGTCAAAGAGCAACGAACGAATTGTTCGCGGTTCAACCGCGAATCCTTTTGCTTTGGAATGCAAATCTGTCTTCAGGGACGGGTCAAAGGATCTTCGGTTCTTCTTTAAACCCTTGCTTTGGAATCTCTTTTCGTGGTTGCGTTTTATGTCGGATATGACTCCGCGTTTACGTCGTTTCATGGATTTTTATGACAGTGTATAATCTTCTACGATCGAGAATTTCATTTTTATGATACCATCTAAGAATCTGGGATTTACATGATGAGAGTGGTAGATATTACAAAAGTATTAATATGTATTACAAAATATTTGTGCTTGTAAATATTATCTCTGTTCCACAAATGTTCCAAGGTATTTCTGTTTTCTTGTGCAATGGTTCGATATCCTTTTAAACCGTTCTCGAGATAAAACCATATAATGCAGCTGGCGCGTACAAAATCACGCCGTATTTATCGACGTAATCAGCGAAAAGCTATTCGAGGAAGCAGCTAACAGAGAAATTCTTCCGTAGCCCGGAATCGCTTTCTTATCTCGGTGGTGACGCTTTCGGAAGCTTCTCGGAGAAAAGGAACAGTCGAAATAAAGCAAACAACGAACGCTGATATGTCTTAATATCTTTATTCAACGGCGGGAAAAATATCGAGGCCGGACGATAAGCTGCGATCAGTCATTCTCTAATGTAAACGCTACTTTCTGATTGTATCGATATAACAAATTGTCCTCGGACCTTTTCGAATATCCTAAATAATTAGAGAGATAGTAATTAAATTTTGGGGTCGCATTTGGAAATATTAGTTATGTATTAAATTTTCGTTTTCCGTCGACCGTAAAGTAGCAAATATGACAGTTTCCATAAAATAGGCGACTGTCAAAGGATTAACGTACTTTGGCAGGCAATGATTAATCCATACCTCCGGACGGATTAATGAAATTTAGTATCAGTGCTCGTCAAATACCGCTATACCGCGTTCCTGAATATCGGTTGATCGATGAAAATCCACTTCAGGTTTCACAGTGAATAATTAGTATCCCGATGGATCGACCACGGGAGACGTAAAAACCTGCTAAACGAAGGGCCATCAGTATTCGAGAACGACCATAATTATCATCAGACCGGTAGAGCCGCGTTTATTACCAGCCAGCTAACTAACGAGCACTTTTTTTTCGCTAGGTGCGAATCGTCCAAGGAACTTCAGCCCCTCGGATAAATCGTCCGCGAAAGGGATGACGAATTATGGGGAATTAATTCTTCAGGTCCAGCGATGCGTCACCAGGAGCATGGCCTGGATCGAAAGCGTGGGTCGGGAAAAATACGACGAAACCTTGTTTAATGGCTCGCGTACCTACATCGCTATTCAGATAACCCGTGTACACGTACGGGGCGAAAAAGTGCTAATTCACTGGGACAGAGAAGAATTCGCGGTGAAGCTGAAAATATTGCCTGGTCAAATCATTTTATAAAGGGACGATATTTTTGTTTGTGCAGAAGTTCTTCAAATTTCAGATTCTTCAAATTTTCACTTGTCCAAATTTCAAGTTTAACAAATTCCAAGCTCCTCAAATTTCAAGCTTTCCAAATTCCAAGTTCCTCAAATTCCAAGCTCCCCAAATTCAAAGTTTCTCAAGTTCCAAGCTTCTCAAATTCAAAGTTTCTCAAGTTCCAAGCTTCTCAAATTTCAAGCTCTCCAAATTCCAAGTTCTTCAAATTCCAAGCTCTTCAAATTCCAAGCTCCTCAAATTCCAAGCTCTCCAAATTTCCACTGGACCAAATCCCCACTTCCTCAAATTCTCAGTTCCTTAAATTCTCAATTCCCTGAATTCTCACTTCCTCAAGTTCCAAGCTCCCCAAATTTTCACTTCCCCAAGTTCCAAGCTTCCCAAATTTGCACTGGACCACGTTCCAACTTCGCCAAATTCTTACTTCCCTAAATTCCAAGCTCCTGAAATTTCCACTTCCCCAAATTCCAAGCTTCCTAAATTCCCACTGGGCCAAGTCCTCACTTCCTCAAATTCTCACTTCCCTAAATTCCCACTTCCCCAAATTCCAAATTTCCTAAATTTCGACTTCTTCAAACTCCCCCTTGCCCTAACTCCTACTTTTCCAAATTGCTGTCTTCCCAATTTTTGCCTATGGAATATATTAACCCTTTGCATTATTTTAACAAGTCGGACTCGTGACGCACTCGTACTTCGGCCGTGATCAATTTTACTCGAATTTTTAGTAGGCTTCAATTTGAAGTTCAAGTCCAATTATAATTTGCGTATTCAACGATATAATAACAGCATAATAACATACTGACAGACCAAGTTCAAGTCCAATTATAATTTGCATATTCAACGACTGCACAATAACATGCTAACATATCATTTGAAATTCTTTTGTCGATGTTAATATTGCATCTGTAATTATTCAGTTCTGACTGAAGCACTCGGGGTTAACAGCAGGGTAAAAGAAAGTGGAATAAAAGAAACTTGATACGAACAAAAATGGAAGACAGAAAACAGGCCACTCCGGATTCTTCGCACGATAGCGTCACTGACCCCGTAAAACAAGTGAAATCCCATGAGCAGCCTACAAGATCTATGGCTCCGATTTCGCGATGAACGGGAGCACTTCGTAGGACGTTCGCCATGGGGCTCGCCAGTGTCGTCTTAATTCAGCCACGATCCGCGTTAGGCTATCGTTACCCTTGGCGTCGGAATTCTCTGGCCACTCGTTGATTTACGCGAATGCCAAAGTTTTATCGGTTCGTCCATCAGCGTGGTGGAATCCCCCAGGAAACCGGCATCCCTCTAGCATTCCTGATTACCTACGATTCCGCGAGGCAACGCGTCCAAGAATCCGAGTCGCGCTTAATCCCTTCGCCGAGACAAATTTATGTTCCATTCGATCAGGAGAGTCGTGCTGTATTTTTACTCGGTTTTTCCTTCTCTGAACTGCAGCGAAGTTAAAGCTTTGTTCGTGAAGGATTAAACTGGTTAAGTTAGAGAACTTCTTCATAATTATTTAATTAAACCGAATGTATGGTCGATACCGTAGCGGATATGCTAATTACCCGTTACAAAGTTAATTACATTATGCGGCACAATATAAATTTAATATCGTTCTATAATATTAACACGTTTACTGCTACGTCGATGATCGGCACTAAATTGACAACAATAATTCGATCAAATATCGTAATTACGGATCGAAGCACGCGCGTGTAAGAAGATTAATTTTTGATACGACCGTGAGGGTCAAAAGTTCAGTGCAAATCCTAGATGTTGTTCACGATTAATATTGCAACAAGATAGCATTGATATTTATAACAACGAATCTGAAGAGACAGCCAGACTGTTCAGGTCCTTCATCCTCAAGTTCATAGAGTCCTACGTCTTAGATATTGTTCATGGTTAATATTGTAACAAGATAGCATTGATATTTATAACAACGAATCTGAAGAGACAGCCAGACTGTTCAGGTACTTCATCCTCAAGTTCATAAAGTCCTACATTATGGATGTTGTTCATGATTAATATTGCAACAAGATAGCATTGATATTTATAACAGCGAATCTGATGAGACAGCCAGACTGTCTATCTGCTTAATCCTCAAGTTCATAGCGTCCTACGTCCTAGATATTGTTCATGGTTAATATTGTAACAAGATAGCATTGATATTTATAACAACGAATCTGAAGAGACAGCCAGACTGTTCAGGTACTTCATCCTCAAGTTCATAAAGTCCTACATTATAGATGTTGTTCATGATTAATATTGCAACAAGATAGCATTGATATTTATAACAAAGAATTTGAAGACATGTCCAGACTGTCTGAGTCCTTAATCATCAAGCTTAGAGTCGTAAGTCTTAGATGCTGTGATTAGCAACAAATCTGAAAACACTACCAGACTATCTAGGTCCTTCATTCTCAAGTTCAGAAAGTCCTACATTATAGATGTTACTCATGATTAACAATTCAACAAGATAGCATTGATATTTATAACAAGGAATCTGAACACATGTCCAGACTGTCTCGGTCTTTAATCCTCAAGCTTAGAATATAAATTTAATATCGTTCTGTAATATTAACACGTTTACTGCTACGTCGATGATCGGCACTAAATTGGCAACAATAAACAACAATAAATTGATCAAATATCGTAATTACGGATCGAAGCACGCGTAAGAAGATAAATTTTCGATACGACCGCAAGGGTCAAAAGTTCAGCGCAAATCCCATTCTACAGCGATAAAACACGATTTCTCAGTTTATGAGCAACCGTAGACCGCCCACAAACTAAAGTATTCGCGACAGAAAGGAACGTTTCGACGTCGAGCAAATAAGAGTTCATTTCTGGCGGTGTTTCGAGCGGAAGCGAGCGCTCGCTGCTTTCACGTGGTATTGACACAAGAACGAAATAAAGGGAACGGCAAAAATACGTTTCGCGCGTTTATTTCGCGCCGATGTATTTACATCAGGTTGCATCGGCAGTCTGTCAACGATATGAATTAATATTGATGGCCGGGAGCTGAAAGAGTTGCGGTTACCGTTCAAAATAATCCCTTCGCGCGTGTACGTGGCTGTGCGGTGAAAATTCGGTGGCTGCGCGCCTCAGCTGCTAGCCGCGAGCTTGCAAATAAAATGTGGATCCGTTACAGCGATATATCAATCAAGCCGTGTTGCCAACGATCGAAGAGACTGTAAATACGAAACACGTGCTGGAGCGATGGAATTCCCTCTAATATTTAATTGCTACAGGAATTTCATTGTGGACATTTTCGACGGTATCGGTTGCGGTTAGATATGGGATCATAGGGTGACTAGGGGTAACGGTATTTAACTATTTGGAGGAAATATGGAAACTAGAAAGGTACTTTATAGAAACTAGAAAAACACCTTTGTACTTTCCACAGATACTTTTAATTGCCTTTTACAGTCCGTAGCACAGGAAAATGTAGAGATCATACTTCTACAGATCCGTAGATCCTACTTCTCCTACGTCTACACAGTCTCCTACTACTACGTCTACACAGAGAGTCAAATTTTTGATGAAGTTGAGATAAAAATTCAAACTAGTTGTCTGCTAAAGCTAATGTGGTTAAATTTTCAGGAAAAGCATAGGAACTTTAAAGAGCTCTTAATACAAACCACTAGCGGATTAAAGGATTAAATTGAAAGATTAAGTACCCTCGTTCTAAATGAACCGTGTTATAGTTTTGACTATACGTTAGTATATGTAGACGTGTTAATTTGTAATAAATGAAAATAAGTTATGCAAGTAGCAAAGTAGCAATTCAGATGTATTCAAAGTGTATATTCCTTAGGACAAATTGATGGCCTCCGTCTCTCTAGAGATATGCACCGTCTTACGAATAATTAGCGTCGCACAGTAGGCGTTCTCCTCACCCGCGGTGACTTTAATAAGACAAGTAATGGAGTATGAACGCGCATCGCTAATAAAACGATAGACCATTCGCAATAATTGCTTTCAACCGTATTATCCTCGCCAAGAGATCGAGATTAATTTAATGCTTCCGTAGATGACAGTTATTAAGTCTGGCAAATCTATCCGGCTGAACGGCTTAACACGGTAATCGAGAGGGTGACAGTAAGCTTGTGAGCGTTTTAATTGACTTGGTATGGAAATGCTTTGATAACTTGGGAATCGATAACAATTTTTATATATAGGAGTTCTCCAAATTTCAAGTTTCTTAAATTCCAAGTTTACTAAATTCTAAGTTTCTCAAATTCTAAGTTTGCTAAATTTCAAGTTTACTGAATTCCAAGTTCCTCAAATTCCAAGCTCTCCAAATTCCAAGTTTCTCAAATTCCCAATTTACTGAATTCCAAGTTCCTCAAATTCCAAGTTTGGTAAATTCTAAGTTTTTCAAATTCCAAGCTCCCCAAATTCCAAGTTCTTCAAATTCTAAGTTTCCCAAGTTCCAAGCACCCCAAATTCCAAGCTCTCCAAATTCCAAGTTTCTCAAATTCCAAGCTCTCTAAACTCCAAGTTTCTCAAATTTCAAGCTCCCCAAATTTCAAGTTTACTGAATTCCAAGTTCCTCAAATGCCAAGCTCTCTAAATTCCAAGTTAGCTAAATTCTAAGTTTCTCAAATTCCAAGCTCCACAAATTCCAAGTTCTTCAAATTCTAAGTTTCCCAAGTTCCAAGCACCCCAAATTCTAAGTTTCCCAACTTCCAAGCTCTCCAAATTCCGAGCTCCCCAAATTCCCTCTTCCCCAAATTTCCACCTGTCCAAATTCTCACATCCCCAAATTCCCACTTCCCCAAACTCCCACTATCAAAGGGTAAATATAATAATTAGTTTTCTACATTGTAGAAATCTACTCTATCTTTGTATATCTAAGCGACTCCTATGATGTAAATATGTACACTAGTTGTTATGTATTATTTTACTTCTTTCTTCTGTTCTGTGCTCTCCAACCCTTGTAATAAAGGCGTGTAGTAAGAACGTGCGTAATAAGAGTATTTAACCCTTTGCGCTCGAGAAGTGACTCTCACTCACCATTTTACTTAATACAATTTGAAATAATTATTTTTTAAATGATTCTATAATATAACAATGTGATGTATAAATGTATTGAAAGAAACAGTTCTGGAAATTATTATCAGAGACATAATAACCTTGAAAGAATTCATTTAACTTTTTAACTAACAATAAAAACCGAACCCCAAAGACAAAAATATAAATTAAAGCCGGATACTGCCCTCACAACCTAAGACCATATAAGAAACACTATAAACTTCCTGAAAGAAACCAAAATGTACAACAAATTATAGTTCCTAAGGATACAGCCGTCGCCAATGACCATGCAGTCGACGCGACGTTAAACACCTATGAAGAAGAAGAAGAATAAGTTTTAAAGTTGCTTTTAAAGTCAAATTTCCTTCGAGTGCAAAGAGTTAATATCATAAGAAAACCTGTAAGAAATGAATTAATAATAGTAATAATGAATGTGGGTGTTAATCCACATTTTTAAATCCCCACATCACCAAATTCCTACTTACTCAAACTTCCAAAATCACGAAATCCCCAAATCTCAGATCGCAGCAAATAGAATCCGTGTAGGATAGACGACGTTTTTCAAGTAACCGAATAATATCGATATTCGAAGAGGATGGCTGAAGAGTGGCAAGCGTATAATTCACGAAAGGGGTTGGTGTTTACGCCGTCTCGGCTCGCTCGTCGACGCTAACGATGTTCACACCAGCTTCAGCAAGCCGACGAATAATTCAGTGCTTTAATTACGACGTGGACCCGGAGGGTAGCTCAATATTGCAGCCAGTGCGGCTTACTTGTCGGTAATGCTTCTTCGCTGTCGGTTAGAAACGCGTTCCTGTATGATCCTGTCTAGAAAATAGAGCGAAACTGGCACGTACATAGGCCCGCACTGTTGACGTAGTCTACCGAGACTTGTTTGTTCTTAGGAGTCTTTTGATTGGCGAGGATTAATTTCCTTTCGATTTCAACGAGACGCCGCAAAAGTGGTCTGAAGTTGATTTTAACGTCCCAGAAGAACACTTACCATTAATTGCGGAAGATTGTAATATCATAAATTAAAAGAAAGCAGGTGCAAAATATTCCCACGAGCCGGCACGTTATGAGGTTCCCTAACAAAATGGTCGATGACAAACTGCTCCGTAAGACCCTCAAATTATTCACAATCTCATCACGCCACTACGAAAGCTTATTCCTGCTCGTTTTCTTATTTTTCTGTTTTTCTTGCACCTGCCTTTCGTTTCGAGAACGCCGTCGTTCATTTATGCATAATCAACGTTATATTCGTTCCGCGAGTAATCCCGAGGGGCCACAGGAATTAATCTAAAGCACTTCTTTTCTTCCCCTTTGAATAATCTCGCTGAAGAATGTACGTCGCTGTCTGGGTGTCGGTTAAAAAAACGAGCCCCGCGAAATTAACCCGTCGAAAACGAGAGGCGAGTTTGTACGTCGGATCTCCGGAAACTTCCGAAGATAGGCCGCGAAGATAAATCGGGGTAGAAGTAAAAATGAATTTAAGAGCCGTGAAAAATTGTTTCTCGACGCTTGAACGAGCCACTTCGGAAACTACCGGACTCTATAATTTCATCGAACGATAAAGTAAAATTTACCGGGACACGTCGTAATTCTCTCGCTCGGACCGGAAACCCTTTCTAAATTCGGCGGCCCCGGGCTACCTTGGCGTAGCCTGTTATTTACAGAAGCTCTAATAAGAGTTAGTAGCCTCTGTGAAATCACAATGAACCGTTAGTCACAGTCAACCGTTGAAGCTGCTTGCGATTCACCATCGATCCTACTGTCAGACACATTTTTGTCGTGGATTTACTTATTGTTAGAAAGTGTACAACTAGGTCCTTAATTCTTGAGTTTACAGTAGGAGGTGTCGTGATTAACAACGTAACTGGACAGCATTGATATTTATAGCAACGAATTTGGAGACATAGGCAGACTGTCTAGCTGCTTCATCCTCAAGTTCACAGAGTCCTACGTCGTAGATGTTGTTCATGATTAATATTGCAACAAGATAGCATTGATATTTTTAACAACGAATCTGAAGGGACAGCCAGACTGTCTGGCTGTTTCATCCTCAAGTTCACAGAGTCCTATGTCATAGATGTTGTTCATGATTAATAATGCAACAAGATAGCATTGATATTTTTAACAACGAATCTGAAGAGACAGTCAGACTGTCCAGGTCCTTCATCTTCATGTTCATAGAGTCCTATGTCATAGATGTTGTTCATGATTAACAATGCAACAAGCTAGCATTGATATTTATAACAAAGAATCTGAACACATGTCCAGACTGTCTGAGTCCTTAATCATCAAGCTTAAAGTCGTAAGTTTTAGATGTTATGATTAACAACGCATCTGAAGACACTACCAGACTATCTAAGTCCTTCATCTTCAAGTTCATAAAGTCTTACATTATAGATGTTACTCATGATTAACAGTTCAACAAGATAGCATTGTTATTTATAACAAAGAATTTGAACACATGTCCAGACTGTCTGGGTTCTTAATCCTCAGGCTCAGAGTCCTATATTCTAGATGTCATGATTAACAGCGAATCTGAAGACACTACCAAATTATCCAAGTTCTTAATCCTCAAGAACAGAGTCCTAGGTTGTAGATGTCATGATCAACGAAACCAGAAAGCATCAAAATTTATAACAAGGAATCTAAAGTCATGTCCAGACTATCTAGGTCCTTAATCCTCCAGTTCGCAAAGTCCTATGTCCTAAACAATTAATAACAAATCTGAAGACACTACCAGACTATCTAAGTCTTCGATCCTCAATTTCAGAATCCCAGGTTCTAGACGTAAATGATAAACAACCAGAAAGCATCGAAATTTATAACAACGAATCTAAAGTTATGCCCAGACTATCTATTTCCTTAATCCTCCAGTTCACAGAGTCCTACGTCCTAAATAATTAATAACGAATCTAAAGACTACCAGACTATCTAAGTCTTCGATCCTCAATTTCAGAATCCCAGGTTTTAGACGTAAATGATAAACAACCAGAAAGCATCGAAATTTATAACAGCGAACCTGAAGACACGTCCAGACAGACTCGATGACACCTGAATCGGCAAAAAACAAACAACTAGATCGATGGTTTGTACAAGTTCTATCGGACGTAGTGCTCTTGAGCGGCATCGATACTCGATACATCGAAGCGGAAACACGAGAAAAACGTCGATTCGTAACCCAGGGTGGAAACTCTAGACAGGAGAGCATGAAAATTGGAAAAAAGATTATCCTACGCGTCAACCGTCGAAACGGATATCGTTTGGTTCTCGAATTACAGAGTCGTGTCACCGCTACCGGATAAATCATCGTCAAACGGTTACCCTCTTTTCTGTGTTCAGTTGCTTCTCGCAAAAACCTTTATGTTCTTAACAAAACTTCGAATATATTTTAGTACGGAAAAATATTTTTGCTGTTATAATCGATCGTTAATTACAGGGTGTATCCGATGCTCGATCAACGTTAGGTGCAGCTCGAATAATATATAAGGAAACGTTACGAGGCAGCCCTGATTTGAATCCACACGGTCTGTAAAGTTCATTAGATTTAAATATTTATGAGTCCGGGGTGAAGAGGCAGGTCCCGGGTCAATTTGATGCCGGAAGAGAACGACTTTGCTTCTTTATTCCCGTAGGACTGGTGCACGGTCCGGGAACGAGAGGACTCGCAAAGCATTCGGCCTCGAGTGGAAACCCTGGGAAAGTTTCACGACCGCGGATTACCAAAGAAAACGACTGTGGAAGACAAATGGCGGATTTAATTGGCCAAACCGCTGTTCGAATTCGATGTCTCGCTGCGAAGACCATCTTGTCTCGCCGTTTTGCTTATACTTCACTTTTTCGTCGTCGGATCAATCGACGCTTTATCGAACAGTCTTCATTCAAATGGACAGTAAAGAGGAGAAAAACAATACCACTCGAATCTGTTCGAAAGTTGTATAACTGACGAAATCTGTATGTCTATTATTTGAGGAGAAATGTTCAGAATAATTGATGATGTAGCAGAAGTTATGCGATTATTATAATTTATTAATGCGGAATCTTTTAAATTTCATTGCGTATAATCGTGGCGAGCGGTATTTAACGCGTTAAATTGTTTAGAACACGTTTTAGCCCCGAAACGCGTGGAAGGCGGTCAAGCTAGTCGCATCGCGTCTAAATCATGCTCGTTCTCCGTGTCCGGCTTCGCTTCGCGCCTGGATATCGAAGGGACGACCATAAATTGTTCGCAAATTCGGGTGGAGCCACGTTTATCATCGGCCCTCCCGTGTTCGGGTAAATTCTAATTCTCGTCACGCGATCTGCTGGAAAATCGTTCTTCTCGGGCAAGAAACCGAGAATAAAACGCGAGCCCAGCAAAAATTTTGTCGGCCACCTCTTTCGCGTTGACCGTAATGTTTGAAAATCATTACGGGACAGTCAAAGGTTTATGAAGTGCAGGCCGCGATAACGTCGAATAATTAATCAGAAAATTCGGGGTAATCGTTATCGGCGAGTCGCTTTAATCCCCGTTTGCATATTTTCCATACTGCGAATTAGCTGGGCGTTACGTGTTCGACCGCATTAGGTGCGCAGCGTCCACCCTGCTCGGACAATTTATCGATATCCCGATCGATATCGCCGTGCCCAGATTCCGGCGAATCAACAGCTATAATCAGTGCAAAGCATCAAAGATTTTCACCGCCATTTTGATGGGAGTCGAACAAAAATACCGTGGAATATTATATGGGATTTAAAAGTTATCGATTTGCCGTCTCGATATTTCAGCGAATTATTGAGCCTTCGTGGCTGTCGAGAAATAATGCAGGAAGGAACAGGCTAAACTCCGGAAAATGAAGATGAAAGAGTCCAAAATTAAATTTAAATTTCTAAGAGGACGTAATTTAAATTTCTTGCAAGAATATCGTTGACCCCCGTCTTCTATTTTGCAGGACGAACATCCCACGGGAGACCTGTATCTTATACGACCCAGTTCCCGTCACGTTATAGCTAAGTGGAATTAATTAGATCGATAATCACATTCTGAGAACCACGAGAGCTCGTCGCGTTCTTCAAATTAAATCCCGTTTTATTCCGCCACAATGGGAAAAGATTTTCCTATTTTCACGACGATCGCCATTAGGGGCTTATTTACAGGAGTTTACTCAGGTACCAGGTGGAGAACTTGTTTAATGGCGGTGCAACAACATTGAATATTAATGTACCCATGATTTTTTTTTAACGTACACACGTAGTTCTCTCGCGAGGGTGCTAATGAAGCGGAGAGGGTGAAATAAGAGCATTGTGCACGGGCTGCACAATACACCCTCGATGCTTTCTCGCCGGTGGCTCGTGAAAAGAAGCCGAAACTCTTTTATTCGCGTCGCGAATAAAAAGTGCTACACCGTGAATCGTTTTCTTTAAAATAAGTAACCGTAAATTCGATGTGGACACAACAGCTGGAAAGATTGATACATTTAAGATTAAAAACTTGAATATTATTCTTGTCGGCGACGGGATGAAAGTATTTATTCTGAAGCTGGAAATGCTTAATTAAGGTTAATTAACGGTAGCACCAGGTTCATTAAGGTTATCAGCATAATTTTTCCGTGGCATAGTATATCCCCGTTGTTTTAACATAATATACAGCTAACGAGACACAATTTACCATGCGTAAGTTTTAGCATACAAACAACTGTTTTAATGTCTTCAAAAACGTTGACTTCATGTAGCAAAAAATTATTAATCGGTATTATTTTAAATCATATTCGTGACAGTTCATCGATAACGAAATTTAAAAACGTAAAGGATCTTTTTTCCTCTTCCGTGTAATATTAAGATTCAATCGCGTTCGTTAGCCAGATAGTTATTCAGAATTATTCAGAGCCGATGGCGGAAAGAGAAATTCGCGTTGAAAATTCAGCACTCTAACCAGTGAATATCGTAACATTTATTTGCCAGGCACAAATATGGATTCCCATCAAAGCGTTTGCGGTGAAATCCGCTCGACTCTAATTACCGTCCTCTCACGATCTACCATGGTTCCCGTTAAAATTAGAATCGAGGAGAGGCCGAGCTGTGCAGGACAGATTACACGTGTCCGATATTGAACCAATCGCCGCTCGTGGACACCGATTAATTTGCTTAATCCGAAACAGATTAGTCGAGGAAGGTACACCTAACAACCAGTTTAGCGGCGCGATAATGCCCGCCTAATAACAATCTTAATCGAACCTCGTTGTTCTACTTACTCTCTAAACAAGTAATTGCATTCAACGTCAACTCTCTGATTGCAATTTTGAGACTTTCATGGACTCAGCACAATGCACTCTACATCAAAATTCTTGAAATTGACTATGAGTTTAAGCATAATCTGTTCAACACTTGATACCACGCTTACAGTGCAACACACGAAGCAAAAATTTAAGTTTAACCCTTTCCCGTACTTTGACGAGTCTCACTCGTGACGCACTTACAGCTCAAATGTGACAAACCATACTCAAACTTTGAACATTCTTCAACTTGAAATTTAGGTCCAACTATAAGTTGCATTATCAAGGACTGAATATAAAATACTCACATTTTAATTTTCTTTGTTCGCTTTAATGTTATGGCCTTTATAGTTAGTCTTGACTGACGCATCTGTTAAATAAATGGCACGAGAAGGGGTTAATTTTGAATGAAGACCTGACTGCAATTTCGGTACGTCTGAAAAATTGACGGACTTTCTAAATGAAGTTCGCCGTTTGATGTTCGGTGGATTCGTGGATCGGCCCGGCGCGAACATTAATTTAGATTAATCCGGGGGCTAGAGTTGGTACGGCAAAACTGTCGACGAAACTAGTTTAGTTGTTGTAATCTCAGGAGAGCTTTGAAAACTAAACGTCGTTTGCCTTCTGCCGCAACCGTGTCACGCACGTCACGAGTTTCCGCCTGTTTCCCAAATCATTCATTTATATTTTGCGACCATTTATGTTATCTTAAGGGTCTTAGATATTAAAAGATGCATTCCTTCATAAAGGAAGATGCTGTTGAAAACTTGTCAGATAATCTAAACAGTATCAAGTTGGTATCTCATGAATGATAATCGTTGAAAACTTTAATGTCAGATAATCTAAACAGTATCATATTGGTATCTCACGAATGATAATTGTTGTCGAAAACTTTAATGTCAGATAATCTAAACAGTATCATATTGGTATCTCATGCATGATAATTGTTGTCGAAAACTTTAATGTCAGATAATCTAAACAGTATCATATTGGTATCTCACGAATGATAATCGTTGAGAACTTTAATGTCAGATAATCTAAACAGAATCAGTTAGTATCTCATGACTGATAATCCAGTAATAAAGATATTTCTAAAGTATCAATGTCTTGGGTGTTATCAAAATGTCAGAGTAGAATTTTATAAGGTATCCAGGAAATATAAGGTAGCTTTCGATCGGTAATGTACATGTGGTCATTTCTGAAGGGAAAAAGATGTTGCGCGACGAGATATGAAATCCTGGTGGATTTACAGTCGCGTGCTTTATTTGCCGAGGATGTTCCGTGAATCCTTCGAGTCAGCGAGCCGAATGGTTCCACGGTTACGCTCGCGAGACGGAACGGGAAAACGGTCTGATTGCACCCGGTTAAATTTGGTCGAGCTAGGGAAAGCGGCGAAACGAGTGTCGCTTCCCAAAATTGAATGCTACGAGGCTGCGACCTCGTTTCCACTTAACTATAATCTTGCATGATATTGCTGCATCCGAGTGTGGAAAGACAAATAAACGAGAATACACCGACAGACGTTATTTCGACTGCGCCGTGCGGATTGCGAGCCCTTTGGTCCAAGGAGAGCTTCAACTCCCAAGAAGTTAAGGTTTATTGTGGACCTAGCAGCTCCATCCATAGATTTATTTTTGAACTGCTGTTAAATATATTGAAGTAGTTCTTATTGTAGGGAATATAGCATAATTCGGCTTAGGTAACATTATAGAACGTAATACATCATACAATGTATTAGACGATGGAATTTTTCCATAAGGGGTTAGGCTTTTGTTTTTAACCGACGCGAACAATCCGACACGTGTGCCGAGGACAGTTTTACAAGACGCCACGATGAAAAGACGTAAAGATGTATCCATCGTTGTATTAACATACATTTATATTTATATTAACTTACATTTATATTTACCTATATTAAACATTGCTACATTAAACTTGTACTAAAAACCTATATTATTATTTGTACTATGTACGGTAAGCATAGAAAACATCGGTATTTGATAGTTTATTGTTATCGAAAATGTGCGGAGGTTTGTAGGTTAAGCTTTGGAAAACGTTCGCAAAGCCGACTGCAATTTAGCGACACTTCCGACGTTGTTTACGTAGTTGTCGAGGAGAATAAGACTGCCTAGCCTTGATACCCTCCTCACGTCGTTGATCTCGCATCGAACCCGGTCACGGATTTGCGAAGAAAGAAAATCGTTCGAGAGGGAACGATTACGTATTCCGTCCTGACATCCTCGCTTTTCCATAGACCCCCGATTCGCTCAATTCTGCGCCCAGATCTCCTTCATTTCGTTCCCGTCGCGTACTCTCTTCTCGTCTATCGTCGCCTTTGTTTTATCCCTGCAAGTCGAATCCTGGATAAATTTTAGTCTCCTTATGTAAACATCGTTACAACGTTCAAACACGTAATTCATTCTGTATATTTATAATCAGCGTTCTACCGTAATTGACTCTCGACTTAATTCGAGCGTGAGAAATTGCGCCATGGTTAAAACAAACGACTTAATCCCAGAGTCAAGACTGGTCGGGCGGACGTAGAACGTTCAGAAACGTAGAAATAAGTGTGAAAAATGGTGGAGCGAGGGCGCAAAATATTCGAGCCTTCCAACTTTTAAACTGCTTGCCCTTTTACCGCGAGGAGATAAGATTTCGCGGGGAGTGTTGTATCATTACTCCCGCGAACAATCTTGTTACCTTGTTCACATTTTTAACGACGTAGATCGAGTCGACTCCTCCGGATCTCATTAAAGCTCTCTGGCGACCCATATTCCCTTTCCCTTTCGAAGGGACCACTTTCCCCCCATGAGTGCTCCTTTCAACTTGCCACGCCGCTGAATTTACATAATCCACCTTTTTTTCTCTCTCCCTTACTCACTAAATTCCGCAACCCTCTCCACCCTTCCATTTCGACGGAATTTCCTTCTGACGAACCGTTCCCATCCGCTCTTATCACCCTTTCCCTTTTCTCCTCCTTTTTTTCCTTTCAACTTTCTCCCAATGATAACCAAAGTTTTTCCGATTTTCCTTACTTCCTCCCGGTTATTCTTCCTCCGATGAGAGTTTTACCTTTTCGTCTCTTCGCAATTTTCCTTTGTTCCCTATCACTTTCCCATTGTTCGTTTCCCGGTATCCTGCTTTAATCACTCCGATGAGGATGCTACTTCCGACCTTTCAATTACAACGATCTACTTGTTAATTTACTCGGTCAAACGATTACTTTCTAACAAGTGATAAATGACTTCAATTACGAAGAACCATAAGGTCACACCTGGTTCCCTCACCACATCCAAGATCAGAAAATCGTACCCATCACTATTGAATAAAAGACTTGTTTCTTTATCAAACCAGAATTAGCACTCGACGAAAATTAATTAGTTAGTATCTGTTTCCGCCCAAAGAGCTGAACGTATAGATCGAATTAAACTTTCATTCGGATCTTTCCTAAGCTGCGGTCACCCGCACGTTGGCTGTAGAAGCTTTAACGAATTCGAGGCTCCAAGGCTCCTAAAACAAGCTGCAAAAGCTCAGCTTTATTCCACCGTACCGTTCCCTTTGTCCGTCACATCGTTTCCACGATTCTCTAGTCGACGGAACCAAAACGGTCCGGCTTCGTCTCGTTCGTGTTGAACAAGTCACGATTCAAACGTTGCCCGTCGACCGTGTATATTGTTCACGACGATTGTCAGGCTACGAGGGCAAGAATGATTAAACAGGAGCCAGGGCTGTTTACTCGGAGCAAACGCTGTTGTATCTCGTTGGCGAGAAGCGTGCTCATCGAGCGGATTCACGGAATTGTTATAACGTTTCTTTAAAGCTTTGGTCACGAAATACGTAAGCTACGATTTATAGAAAATAAAATAATTTTACAGACCTTCAAAGAGGAAGAGTTACAAATTATGTTAGAAAAGTATCCGAAAAGTTTGTAAACTACAGATATTTTCTTGAAAATCTGCCAAAAGGGAATCGAGCGTTTCGGCAAAACGTTTACGAAACTGTTGTAATCGGGGTCTGACTCTCGTTCTTGCCGCGTGTCTTCAAGATCGACGGATATCCTGTATTCGATCGTGGCACTCGCAAGTATCGGTTAGAAGCAAGAGTTTCCTTCCGAATCGACGAGCACGACGTTCCTCGAATTCCCAAACTTTTGATCGAGTAAGTCGCGTCTGGATCGCGTAATACGTAATAGAAGGGAATAGGTCGAGGAGGAGGAGGTTTGATTTCTCGGGATAGCGAACGAAAACAGCGCCGTTTCAAGCTGGCTTCGTTTTCAATTATCGTCGCCGGGCAAAAAGTCGCTTTGGACAACTGGAAACGCTGATTCGCTCGGTTTTAAATGACGGTCCTGCGTACGGTCTCGCCGGGAGAATAATGGAACGTGGTCGACCTGGAAGACGGGGAGCGTTTAATATCGAGCTATCGCGAGATCCTCGACGA
Source organism: Megachile leachella (assembly GCA_963576845.1). Lineage (NCBI taxonomy): Eukaryota > Metazoa > Arthropoda > Insecta > Hymenoptera > Megachilidae > Megachile > Megachile leachella. The sequence goes on from OY756256.1 coordinate 2,349,462, forward strand.
TTAATACGAACGGGTCCGAGTACTTTTGGTTATCGCCGAAATCTCGATGGAAACGCGATTATCTATCGTCGACTGGTTTTGCGGACCAAGATATCGCTCTCCGGTAAACGAGTGCTTCGTCGCTTGATCGTTCATCGACGAGATAATCTCCGTGGACGTTTTCTATCCGATAATCCTGCGGATGACTCGAAACAAGTCTCCGTAATTCTTGTAGCGTGTCGCGGGGTTCAATTTAGAGCAGCGCGTGATCTCGTTAAACTTCCCGTTTTTCGCCCCAGGACGCGAACTCGTCAAAAGAATCGTAAAGACAAACGTGTCGCGTAGGTGACTTCACGAGTAATTCGCGGGCATGCTTTTACGCGAACCACAAAAAACTTTGTTCCACTCGTACGTGTACGTCGTTAAAAACAACGGTAAACGCTGAAGTTGCGCAGGTATAACTCCACCGAAATATCCCTGATGTTTGCCATAAACGTGTTACAAAAAGTCGCCTCCAAATTTGCTATCCAATCTTCTTTTAAAGGCAATTCATTCGATTCGCTCGCATTTAGCGATCGGTGCAATTTCAGGAAATAGGAAAACCGTAAGGTTTGCGCGTGTACGCGTCGAATTCAAGATGGCGGAGTCGGAAACACGATCCTCCGGGTTGTTGCTTATTGTCTGTAGCCGGAAAGTACTTGCTCGTTCTGCCGTTTTCTTTATTAGGCCGCGTACGTGCGGCGCACTGCGATTACCGTATTACAGGATCCAGGCTATGTTTGCCTGTTCACGGCAAATAACCGTCGATGCGAGCCACCTTGCTGCCGGCGCAATGAAACATTGATGAGGCGTAGCTACCTAGCTGTATTTGTCGCGAGATATCGCACTTTCGAGCGGTCACCGACGTTTCACGAATCGTTGCCTCCTACAAATTACTCTGAACGGAGTAGACTCTGTATAAACGCCCGGCAACTGTTGACTGAAGGGAAATCGGGTCAGTAGACACGTAAAAAGGGTCGGTAGACACATAAAAAGGGTCGGTAGACAGGTCTAAAGGTTCGGTAGCCACGTATAAAGGGCTGGTAGAAAGTCGAGTTACAATTCACTACAAAATGTGAATAGGCAGCACAATGCGTTACCTGACATGTACCGCCTAAGAAGCTTCTTTGCAACATAGTGACTGCGATTGATTGATGAAGTGTATTTTTCTCCTCACATGAGCTTTCAAAGATTGGTTGCAGTGATCTTTTCAGAAAAACAAATGTACCTTACGTTCTAAATTAACCCTTAAATGCATGATTTTCTAACGTTACCTGAAGAAATCAACTAACAAAATACCTTGAAAGAAGTTGAATCGAATTAAAACGAACGGATGACGATATTATATATTTGATTGGTACGTGGCATATCTGCAACACTACTCATTGCAGGTTTCTTACACTTTGTATGTAATTTATAAGATTAAGACTGGTATGTTGCATTTATAATATGCATTTAAGGGTTAATAACCTTGCGGAGATCATCAAAGTGTTCATAAGACAGTAGTGTTGTATTAATGAAGAAAGAGGAACAGATCGGTCCAAAAATTAACAAGCAGATAAAAAACAGGAGGAAGAATAGCGATACTAGGAGAACGACAGTAATCGGGACTTGATTGGACGGCGTCGATTTCGAGATTAAACCCGGCACGTTGAATCTCATCGGTTCGAATAAGAGAGGGCTCGACATTGTTCTCGGTGACGCGAATTGATTGCTTTGAGTGCAAGCGAGTTTGACTGTTACGCCGTCGAGTTCTACCAGCACCGAGTTTCCCGGTTAACGGCTAAACCTTGTTTCCTTTACACGAAAGTTTCGATCGAACGGTAAATAACGTTGATTTGATAAACCTTTGTATACCCACATCGATCGAAAGTGATGCGGGCAATAATTCTTGTTCCTTAAACTGTCGTTTCTTTACGGTGATCGACACATTTAAATTGTCTTCTAAAATTATTTCGATGTAGTGTCGATACTGTCATTCGTTTCGGAAGACATCTAAATTAAATTTATCCGATCGTGTTAGAACCGCTCTATGAAAAAGACAATCGCAGAAACTATTTTATCTTGGCTCAGCAGCCAAGACTTCGTTCCCGAATCGAAAACCGACGGTCACCGGTTGAATTTGGATTTTCGAAGCAATTAGCAAACCTGATTAAACTCGTTTCTTGATCGCGGACTTTTCACTCTCGATATCGGCCAGAAGCGATTTTCTGGTAGACGAGCAAGCCAGGAAACGAGCTCGACCCACAGGATAGTTGTAGATCTATCGAGGTTTCTTCGGAGATCGTTCGCGGCAAGAGAAATAAGTTCTCTGGAGACGAGGCGCAAATTAAACTTTGATGAACCTCGTCGGGACGAGTGGAGCGAGTGTCTTGTCGATAGCAGTCGATCTTCGTTGAATACTTTCCGTGTCGAGGAACGTTTCATGGAAGCTGTAGATCGTAAAACTTTCGTAACGACGTGAAGTAAAACGGTGTCGTAACACTGTTCAATTATACTTTGTTACAATTCCTTATTGACTCATCGACTTTCTGCATCAGTCTTCACATCTGTAAGCTGGAGTTACGAGTTTGTAAATGGGATTATTTTTACGTGCTTGAAGTTGCAAAGCTCGGAAGTAACAAAGTTTCAAGGTTCCAAAAATCAAACCTACTGAATGTCTAAGATTTCCAGCGACCTAAAAGTCCTCAAATCCCAAAGTACCAAGGCTCTTAACCTAAATATGTGCTCCGGCTTAGAACACATCCTCGACATCCTCAACATGGCGGACCTGAAAGAAGAGGGCCGGTCCGTAACAGTCGATGGCTCCCTGTAGGCTTCGAAGATAAAACAAGAGAAGTGGCGGGGCTAAAGCTTGAAAATAGCGGAAGTGTGCCGGTTAGCAGGTTCGTGATACTCCGTAAAAGTGAAATAGTACAGTGGCCGGCGAGCAATCTCGGCCTGGCTGGTGACAATTTTTTATCTTTACGAGCCAGCCAGGCGCAGCCGGTGTTCCTATTGCATAAGTGGAAAGAAGAAGAATTATGCATTTACGTAAATTATAACAGAGCTAGGAAATGGGGTTCTCTTTACTTGAGAAAAGTCCGAACAGAGCCAAACGGGACCGTCGAAATAAGGTGGCGAGACTAACAGCTTTCCGGTCGCGCCTTCAAACGACGTGTACGAAGTTTGCAGCGTCTTCCTGCCTCGATCAAAAGGGTTCAGTTAGGGTCAAGATGCGCGTCGGCACCGTTGTCTCAAACAAATACTAAGAGCACCGGTTGCAACAGCAAGAGGATTTTTAAAGGCTGGAACGACGCGGAGAACAAGGGACATAAATAGCCCGGGTGTCAGCACCAAAAGCTCCATGGAAGGAGACTGACCAATTGCAGTTGATACTCGAAGTATCGGTTCGCTCGATTTTCTGCTGCCTCTCTTTGGATTTATGTAGTTGGATGGCGTTCTATCTGCTTTGAACAAATAGAGAGATTCAGTTACCGAATTAAAGTTTAATCACGTAAGAAGGTTCTTTGTGAGACTGAAAGTAAAAAGATTTGTTAGAAGATAATTTAAAGAATGCGAGGTAAAGAATCAAGTTAGAGGATGTCTTAAAGACACTCTTGCTTTTAAATTAAAAATAAAGAAGTAGTGGAACATCAACTAACATGTAACATTCATATTTATCTGTTGAAACATGTACTTAAATAAACTGCTACTAAGGTTTTTAAACTCAGTAACATTTGACGATGTTCAGATCAGACAAACATTTCAACCTGTCTACTTAATTTCTCTGTTATAACATACATGTACTATATGATCTACTACTAACCTTTTTTACCTCAATAAAATATAAAAAATATTTCAGCTTGTCTACTTAATAATTTTACCCAGTCAGACCCTCTATAATACAAATTAAAAGCCTTACTTAATCTCCTACCTTCATCTCTTAACAAATTAGCGTCTCTCACCGTAAGAGTCCTTAAAAAGTTCCTTCCGTTTCTTTTTCCTAATAATTCACTTAACAGAATCTCCGGTCAAATATGACAAGCGAGATGAACGTGTTAAAAAGAGAATGGCAGAGTTATCGTCGAATCGAGGGAGATAGAGCTATATCGTTAGTAGCGGTAGAGAGAACGATCCACCATTTACTGTACGGTTTCGTGAGGGCAAAACTGGTCCGTAGACAGTCCTCACCGGATGTTGTGCATCCAGAGGAGGATGTGAATGGGTCTCGACGAGTTGGTCGTTCCGGGAACGACGACTCGGGAGTACAGGAGCGGCGTAAATTCCACGTGGCCGAGGAAAGTGCTTCTCTCTTGCAGCTGCAATTGCATACTCTCTCTCGACGATGCAGACGACGCGCGACCGCGAAAGCACCCTGCGGCTTCCGGTGGACGTCTACCGAGTGCACGACGAGGGTATTTGCTTCAGAACGTTTCGTCACGAAAGTGTTTTCGCTCGTTGCCTTCGAATTTTTCCAATTTTATCGACTCTTTTAATTAAGGAAAAATAATCAAGTAATTGTACACCTTTTTGACTAACTTAGAAATTATTTAAATTGATAAAACTTGTGCTGGTATTTGTCCTGACACTAAACCTAACTAGTGTATACTTAATTTGAAATTAAAAAATAAATAAACAAACGACAAAACATAGAACATACATTAATCCTTTATCTTGATGAAAATCAATGTGGATTTCAAGGAATGTATTTTAACGAAATGTGTACTTTATAATCAGAAACTTGTGGAGCAGTCATTTCCAGCAATGTTTGCTTCAAATAATTTATATTAATATTTTTGATGTTAAAGTACAACTTGGTTCAGAAAATGTGAGTCTCGAATTTATGTTAGGTATTTTTAATAATGTATGAAAGTATGGACAACGTGATTGGTGTTACATCTCCCCGAACCGCTATTTAAATTAATAATTAAAGAGTGGAAAGCTCGTGGAAAGGGCTCTGTACATTCGATGTACATTTTCAATAATTCGTGAAGTATGATAAGCCGAGCGAAGTCTGCGGAGCAACGTAATCGTCGTAATCTCTTTGGATCGTTTAGAATTTCCAGAGAGTTTCATTCTGCCGTAACCCGACTGACCAGGAGATTTTCTATGAATTTTTAATGGATCTACGTGTTCCGCCTATCACGATTCTAGATTTTGTGTCTTACATGAAATTTCTTGTTACAATTGTAAATCGATACCTGTACGATCAATGAATTATTGATCGAAAAAAGAGATTAGATCTTTTATGGAAACATTTTTTCCGAATTAGAAAATTTCTATTTGAAAAATTAGTAGCAATGACCCGCGAAAGTTACGAGGTAGTCGCACGGTGGCTGAACGATTAACTAGTAGGTTATTCGATGCGTTAACAACAACGATAATTAGGGTATAATAGATCGTGTTCGACGTTAATTATTCAGTACACCATTAAATACATGCGGTGGAAACATTTTAATCGAATCCCGTGTCTATCTGCATGATAAACCTGTTAATTATACGCGAGGCGCGTTCTGATCCGCAACGCGAAATATTAGACGATATAGAGAGCATGTAAATTGTTAAACCAACGCTATCATAATCAAGTGACACACGTGCGATCCAACACGTTCCCCTCAGATACGATCTCGACTGTTTTATCTAATTAAGAATATCCATTTGCATCCACCCTTTCATTTACCCGCATACATTTTGCTCTTATAAATAGATAAATCGTTGAATAGCGCAACTCGGAATATTTAAGAGAAGCTACAAAGCGGAATAAGAACAAAAGCAACACATCTGCTTCAGTTACTAAGTTTTGCATTACCTAACGCATCGTTTCCACGCTTTTAAAATTATCAAGAAAAGAAAGAGCATAGAGATTCGCATGCAGATCCTCGAGTGACCGAGGTAAACAAAGTCGTGTAGTCCAATGGAACCGGAGTTCTTTCGGACATCCAGAAAATTGGAACAAGCCTTCCGAATTTTGCCATAACACTGAAACTACTTTCTACAAAGTTGTTTGCTTGATATTTCCTCTTATGTGATTCTGAGATTGAAACTTTTCCGCTGTATCCTTCTATCAGGTCGTTTCTTCTAATCCTCTCAATGCTATTAGTCTCCTTTTCGATTTTTATGGACGAGTTTTTTGAATTTCGCGTGCAGACTATGAGCTGACAAATCTCTGAGGGTTGGATTTCTACATATTGGATCTCCATGTTGTGGTTTTCACGTGTCAAGTTTCAACGCACTGCAATTTCCACGCATCGAATTTCTGTGCGTCGAAACTCTATGCACTGTGATTTCTACGCATCGAAATTCTATACGCTGACCTCCACGCGTAGAAATTTTATTCGTTGCGAACTCAAAGCGTCAAAATTCTGTGCACTGTGATTTCCATGCGTCGATTTTCTGTGCGTCGAAATTCTATGCATTGTGATTTCCACGCGTCAAAGTTCTATGCACTGTGATTTCTACGCGTCCAAATTTTATATGCTGTGATTTCCACGCGTCAAAATTCTATGCACTGCAATTTCCACGCGTGGAACCTCTACGCATTGAAATTCTATGCACTGTGATTTCCACGCGTCCAAATTTTACACGCTGCGATTTCCACGCGTCAAAATTCTATGCACTGCAATTTCCACGCGGCAAAATTCTATGCACTGTAATTTCTACGCGTCAAAATTTTATGCACCGTGATTTCCACGCGTCGAAATTTTACACTCCGTGATTTCCACGCGTCGAACCTCTACGCGTCAAAATTCTATGCTCTGCAATTTCCACGCGTCAAAATTCTAAGCACTGCAATTTCCACGCGTCGAATCTCTACGCGTCGAAATTCTATGCATTGTGATTTTCACGCGTCCAAATTTTACACGTCGTGATTTCCACGCGTCGAACCTCTACGCGTCAAAATTCGATGCACTTCAATTTTCATGCGTCGAATCTCTACGCGCCAAAATTGTATGCATTGCAATTTCCACGCGTCCAAATTCTATGCACTGTGATTTCCACGCGTCCAAATTGTATGCACTGTGATTTCCACGGGTTGAACCTCTACGCGTCAAAATTTTACACGCTGTAATTTCCACGTGTCGAATCTCTGCGTGCAGTGATTTCCACGCGCCAAAACTCCACGCACCGTATTCCACACACCCAGTACTCCCACGCGTCATAATTCCACGCACCGTTCACGCTTCATATCTCCTTGCGCCGTAACTCTCCGTATCGTACTTGCCCACGCGCCATCAATCGCAAGAAGTTTCGCCCACCCACTATAAACTATCATCGTTTTCGCGTTTTCGACAGACATCGTTTGATATATGCCGTCGATATTTGTCCATTAGTAAACCAAACAGGCGCGCGTCGAAAGAAAAAGTGGATGGTATACGCGGTAAAATTGTTCGAAGAGAAAACGTGGGATAATCGACGATAAGAAGGGCCACGGATTGAGGGAAGACGAGGGGTTAGGGAGACGAACAAGTGGCGCAGAGTTTCTGCTTTTAACGCAAACAATCGAGGGAGAAGTGGCTCGTGGAATTTCACGTTCGCGTAAATGCACGCGCTGTTCAGACCGTGGGGCTTGAATGACGGGAAAACGTTTAGGGGGTTGGGGTGCTGTTAGGGGATAGGACGCAGTCGCGTCATTGAAGCTCGGGAAACGATCGAAGTTATTCGAGAGATTGTTTCTTGAGACGATATATGCGTGGGGAATTCGGAGTCCTACGAGCACAGCCCGGAACCACCGATCTAAATTCATTTCCAACCCCTTTGCGTATAAATAGATTTACGTGTGATTACTAAATTAATTAAATTCGGCACAATTACAGCCAACGAACAATATTACTTGTGTACGCGTTGATTTGATTACTACTGTAACGGTTGCATTGTGTACCAAATACGCTGCGTACGATAATTAACTCGCTATTATTCCACGCTAATACAATGTTTCTAACACAACAGGTTTACAAAATTGAAAAAGTTTAATAAACTCGATTGTGAATGTCACAAAATTTTGTCAGCAAAGTTTCGAAACCTGATCAACAACTTCCCAGGCTCGTTTGTCCGAGTTTAACCGCGTCGGCTAGCATCGGGTTAGGGCATGTTTGGACGTCTGAAAGCGTGAACCGCAAGTTACACGGGGAGTGTTGCTTTGTTGGGACGTTGCAGGGATGATCCGCGACAACGATGGAGAACGATAATCCCTTGAAACGGGAACTTTCGGACCAGTTGGAAATTTCGATGCTGCTCGTGATTCTTGAATCGCGAATACGCAAAACGCTCAATCTCCCTCCGAGAAATTCTCAGCCGAATCGTGATCATACTTTGGATTCCCGAAGGAGCTCGTAAAGGGAAGTTTAGTTCGAGCTTCGTCGCAAACTTTCCGTACAACTTTTCCATTCTCGAATCGACTCGTATTAACGCGTGTACTGCACTGTTGGCGAAAATTGACTTGTTTCAAGCAATTAGTAAGGAATAACTAGTAAGACTTTTATTTTTTAGTTAGTTGAAGTAATTACTCGATCATGTTTTATTTTAGAAGTTTATCATAAATCAGTTTATTAAATAATGTGAATTGCTACATAATTATTACAGTATTCCAATGGAAATAACTAGTAAGATTTTTATTTTTTACTTAGTTGAAGTAATTACTCGATCACGTTTTATTTTAGAAGTACTTCAGTGCAAATCACTTTATTAATATTTCAAATAACGTCCATGTTGCTACATAATTATTATAGTATTCCAATGGGAATAACTAGTAAGATTTTTATTTTTTACTTAGTTGAAGTAATTACTCGTTCACGTATTATTTTAGAAGTACTTCACTACAAATCACTTTATTAATATTTCAAATAACATTAATGTTGCTACATAATTATTACAGTATTACAATGGGAAAAACTAGTAAGATTTTTATTTTTTATTTACTTGAAGTAATTACTCGATCACATATTATTTTAGAAGTAGTTTATCATAAACCAGTTTATTAACATTTCAAATAATGTCAATGTTGCTACATAATTATTACAGTATTCCAATGGGAATAACTAGCAAGATTTTTATTTTTTACTGAGTTGAAGTAATTACTCGATCACATATTATTTTAGAAGTAGTTTATCATAAACCAGTTTATTAACATTTCAAATAGCGTCAATTGCTACATAATTATTACAGTATTTAAATACTGAAAATATCTCTCTGGCAGGACTTTGAGGCAATATAAATTGTGGGTTATGAATGCCATCGGTATTTATCGACGACCCGTGTTCCGTGCATATAATATTTACTGTTAATAGGAATTAACGTCAATTTGTTGATACTACAAATATTTAGATTTTCATGAAACCGCACTATCAATACGTTGTCTGTTCCCGCGCTATTATTCAAGAGTCAGTTAAACAATACTGTCAGACTCTGGTCACTAGTTACGGTATTAACTGAAAAACGTGGACGTGAACAGCCGTCGAGGACCAGTTGACGTTCAATTAAAAAAGGCGGGGTTTCAATCGCGATCGAGCATTTCCGAGACCTAATTATCCTCGTTGACCGCGATGCGTGTGCACTCGAAAAGTTCGGATTATGTTGAAGAACCGGATCGAATCGCACTCGATATTTCTGCTCCCTTTCGGCCCGCCAATCGATGCGTTTCTCTCTCTTTCATAAATATAAGGAAATGCAACATTTCGAGGACTTATTTATGTAACGATGCTTTAGATTTTTATGTAAAGAACCATCGGTGCAGTTTAATCACGCAACCAAACAGGTGCAAACTGTAGCCACCAATAAAATTGATCGAAAATGGGAAAAATCGATTCTCATACCACGATGTTTTACAGTAGCGTGTTTCAAACTGTTCGAGTTTATGGAATGGAAGTAAACGGTGGGCAAATAAATGTTACCTTTGAGCGTAACGACAATTGCGCGCTAAATCACCGTAATGAATTAATTACGCGATAAAGCTCCGGTAGATTACGGTGGTCCGCTGGGCGTAGAAAATGGCGGTCAAACCGAATCCGATCGATGTCGGACGTAAGTTTCGTTCTTTATTTCGGATGGAACGAGCTGTTGCTTATTTCTCGGAAGGTCTCAAGTTTGTCCGACAGAAAAGCCGTATTTTAGAAAGTCACGCGGGTGATAAAATATTTATCGGCCGACAGGAACGAGTAAGGCCTGCTGAGGGATGACCACGGATTTGGGAAATGGGGATATACACTCTCGTTGATTTTCTTGATCCCCTGTGTGGCCGTGTCCTCGTAAATCTTGGAATCGCGACGATTTCTTGGCGTCTGATTCTTCGTGTCTAAATTTAAACACAAAGATCTCTAAAATCAACGAAACGTTTAAATTGAAGGAGAAATAAAGGGCTGAAAATTAGTGAAATCTTATCATTAAGAGTAAACGAGCAGGTCATCCATTGTGTTTCGAATACAATGCGAGCTATTATACCATCAAAATTACCTGCAACGATTCATCGATCTTCCATTCTTATCCGTAACAATCAAGATTTTTCTTAAGGACAACCTCTACAAATGGGAAAGAAAATTCAAAAGCAGCTAAAGTCTATTTCTACTTATTAACGAAATGAGTCTCGATATTTCAAGCTAATTGACGAAAGTCCGTTCGGAATTTCCGGGCGACGACTTAATTACTTCCGGCCAGATCAGAAGGAAGTTAACGACGGAAACGGAGGAACAGTCGCTCGATACGTTCTTCCATTCAGTTTGCAGGCAATTTAAATCGTAGTTTTCCGCGCGATTTCATCTTGCCGGACGATAGGAAACGTCGCTCGTGCAGCCAGCGAACGTTTCGAAAACTTTCTTCCTCCTCTGCATATCTCTCGATTCTCTTCCGTGGATCCACTTCCGGCTATAGGATCCAATCGCGCGTACACCGGACACAAACTGTTCCACTCTTCGATGAAACGCCATCCCGCAACAAACTTTCCGCGAGTTTTCCGCTCCAACTTTCCAGCGGTGACGCTTCTCTGGCGATCTTCGTTTACATGCTGTTTCCCAAAACCTTTGAGTGTTTTCTACTTCGATGCGTTTCATGCTTTTTCCTTGTTTTTCGCCTACTCTTGCTACTTTTGCAATCTGCTTTCCAATGTGCACATTTTTATTTTACTGCTAGCTTTGCGTTCATGTGCTGTGAGTACCGTTTTGCAGTACTTTCGAATTTGCTGTACTTATCAAATTCTGAGGAACTTTCTGTATATCCATTTGTAAGATGTTCAATATTTTATATTAGGAACAGCAACATTTACTGGGGAGCCGTTTTTTAATACTTTAAACAGTTCATTATTTGCTCTAAATGATACTCTGATATTTTAGATTAGAATCATGAGACTCTTCGTACATATTTTCTTTAACACTAAAACTACCAAATTGGTCAAATGACCGCTCTACAAGTTCCTTATTATAAGAATTTTGTTAAAGTACATTTCTTAAAATCCTCATTGACTTTCATCAAGATAAAGAATGAACGTGTGTACTAATTTATGTTTCGTTGTTTGTTCATTTATTTTTTGACTTCATTTTTAATTTCAAATTAAGTACACATTTCATGTCGGTAGGTTTGGTATTAATTAAACTAAGAATAAACGTGTATACCAATTTATGTTTTGCTGTCTATTTATTTATTTTTTGACTTCATTTTTAATTTCAAATTAAGTACACATTACATGCCGGTAGGTTTGGTATTAATTAAACTAAGAATAAACGTGTATACCAATTTATGTTTTGCTGTCTATTTATTTATTTTTTGACTTCATTTTTAATTTCAAATTAAGTACACATTACATGCCGGTAGGTTTGGTATTAATTAAACTAAGAATAAACGTGTCTACCAATTTATGTTTTGCTGTCTATTTATTTATTTTTTAATTTCATTTTTAATTTCAAATTAAGTACACATTATACGTCTTTAGGTTTGGTGTTAATTAAACTAAGAGCAAACGTGTATACTAATTTATGTTTTGCTGTCTATTTATTTATTTTTTGACTTCATTTTTAATTTCAAATTAAGTACACATTACATGCCGGTAGGTTTAGTGTAACATGTTTTACAAAATTTTCCAGTTTTGACTTCTAATGTGAAAGTGGATGATGGTAAATGGTGATTAATTTTGAGGGAATGCATCTGTTGTATGATTTTACATCAGGAGGAAATTGTCAATACCGTCCAATCCAATTTCTCGCGAACGTCTTAGATTTATGCTCGAAGGTAGCTAGTAACGGGCTTGGTTGCGCGTGCCTCGAAACTGTAGTAAGTCAATTACGGCCGCGATAATTATAACCTGACAGTTGCAATCATCGTTACCGTGAAATTGCCAGACTAATGTAGTCGGTCAACGCCGGTCTCGTGGCGCAACGCCTTCGGTCGTGCCTGCACTAATTAGCACCGAGATGGCTACCCCCTAACGAGTGACCCAAGGCAGCCAGCCTCCGCTAATGCGGCAACTTGCAAATGAAACCGTTCATTTCTGTCACCACTTTAACCCTTTGTTGCTTCCCACCGTGAAACACCGACAACCGCATTCGTCGACATCGATACTCTGGACCGGTTTTCATCGGAATTTAATTAAATTATATCGAATTTGATGGACGATAAATAATAACAATCATACCATTTGCGATGCAAGAGCGGAACGATTGGAAAATAGCAATTATGTTCACAGTTCTGATTAAAGGTTTAAGAGATAATTACGGCTTGGAAGGATAACCTTATTTTCTCTGATCAGCGATAACGAAGGATCATGTAGGTTGCAACTTCAGATGACGAAGCGATTTCGTTACACGTGAAAAGAACAAGGTACAAGAAAAAAATCGCGATTACATAGAACTTGTAGCGAAGCATGTTCCCGGAGGAGATCGATCTCTGAACAACGTGCAAGCAGCGGGTAATATCGAGGTTTTAATATCGCCGGTAAGCGAACAAGAATGGGAATCGATCGGTGAAATTGAACAGAGAAATACAAAGCTGTTGATCCGCGAAATACCTAAATTCAGATTCTGTAATTCAGATTTATCGTAAAATGGTACATTCATGCAGCCATTGTTTGTAATCGAGGATAAATATGAAGGGAAGAAAATACATGGTTGTTTCAGAATATCCAAACAGCATCGATCTGCGATTTAAAAAAAGTTGCAAGGATGAACCGTATCGCCTTCGGTCTGTATCGTTTCTAGTCACGGAACACGATAGAGCCTTTCCGTTTTCCTTGTTCAACTGGTACCGAGGAGACATCGCCGGGTCGGTAATATTTCATGGTACATCGGTTCCTGTTGGTACATTAATGCTCGAGACAATGCTACTTCCTTTCGTTTCGACGTTTCTTCGCTCGCTTTATAAATGTCGTATTGTGATTTCAAAACAACGGACAAGAGTTACGTTCGCTCGAGCGTTATTGAAAAAGTTCCGGTAAAAAAAGCGGCAGATGCGCAACAATTTGATAACGAATGATTAATATCGCGAGAGCGTTAACAGCGTTAATTTATACGTAAGGGCGAAGCTAGTAAAGTGTCCCATGAGTTATGGGCGGAATCGTAATAGAGGTTGCCCTGCCGGAAATCGTTGAAGGGGAAAAAAGAAGCGAAAAACGTCGCGAAGGGAAAGGGTTCGTCGAGGGTAAAACACACGAAGGTATTCGTCACGCGAGCTGAAAATATATCATGCGTCTGGGCGCGGTTCTCTAATGTAATCTGCTGAAATGCACACGACGCTCGGTTGTCGTGCAACTTTCCTCCGCAATTATTTCGATTAATCCGGAATTTCATCTAGCCAACTTGTTCCTTTGTGTCGGCGATAAACGACGAACCCTTTCGCTGATAGGGTTACGCGAAATCGTTCATTTCGCCCTTTTCACGTCGCGGTCACCGATCGTTCGTTATAGGTGAGCTTAATTTAGCTTCGTTCGAGCAACAGGCACGAATGTTGCCAGAGGGGACGACGAAATCTCTATTACGATCTTATCGTTTCGTCGTTTAGCGAGATTTCGTTAACGAACCGAACACTTGAATATCAACTACCAACATTTGCATTTTTGTATTATTTATATGTTTCAGATTTTATATTTTTAATATTTCATATTTGTCTTAATTACTTTTGTATGTTTCAGATTTTTATATTAAGTCAGTGAATTATTCATAAGTGCCTTAACTATTTTGCATGTTTCAGATTTGATTTTTTGGTAAGTTAAAATATTGATTGTATTAGTTTCATGTTGATTCCGAAGTTGTGGAAGTTTTTCGGGCATAAGAAAAGCTTACGCATTTTTTAGTGCTTCTTGTTCTACCTTGCACTCATTTTTGTTAAATAATCAGAATTATGGAAAATCATAAAAAAATTCATTATCATTATAGATCACGTATATTTAGATATAATTTTCAACCTTTTACACATTAAAAATTTTTCACTATTTTTATTTATTATAGATTTTTATTTTTGAAACATTAGTTTATTCTTGTAAATTGATTGGAACATAAAAAAAAGTTCTTCAAACTTTCTTTTTATTTCCTTCATTTTTCCTTCACTTAATTTTACCTTATACGAGTGCAAGTTCAGAACAAGATATGTAGAAATTTTAATTTGTGCGATTGAAATGGAATTACAATTGCAATTACATTTTTTAAATGTGTAAATGATTTTATTTTCAGACATTATTGAATTTATATTTTGCTTTCTAATGTTCTTGAATTTTTCCTCATTCTTTCGAGCTCTGAGATTTTCGTACTTCGTAATAATTATATTTCGTGGCTTGGAATGTATTTCTCAGAAACGGAGCGTCGGCGCGGCCGAGAGTAATAACAACAGATGTTTATTCGTGCCGGATTATCGGCGGTAAGCGAGCAGCGAGCGAGGCAGAACGAGGGCGCGGGGAGTCATTCGACATTTACCTTTCGAACGCGAAAGACGTGTCGCGTCCTGTCTGCAGAATTTCTTGATTTTAATTACTTGTCTTAATTATTTTTATCTATTGCAGGTTTTACTTTGGTGTTAATTGTTTAATGCTTTATATTTGTCTTAATAATTTTTGTCTATTTCAGGTTTTAATTTTAAGAAACTAATTTTTAATATTTCATATGTGCCTTAATAATTTTTATCTGTTTCAGGTTTTAATTTTATATAAGTAATTTATTTATTCGCATGTGTTTTAATTGTGTTTGTATGTTTCAGGTTAGTTCCTGTTATATTAATGATTCATATTTTTCTTAATATTTTTCAGATATTCCAGAACTTTATTTGAATGAAGATTTGTTTGTCAACTATATTGTGTATTTTATATGTGTATTTTTAATATGAATTTTCCATGTTATTATTAATTTGTGTCGCTAAATATTAATATGTTATTAATCTTGTATTTGTTTCTCCAATACTTTATTGTTATACTTTATTCTGTAATAGGTAATAAATAGGTCATCATTGAAGACATCCTTCGAGGGATTTATTCAACTTATGCGTTAATTTTAAGAATTTCCTGCGTGCGTTATTTTTAAACTAATTTAATGCGAGCGTTAGTTTTAAGTTAAGTTTTTTCGTAGGCTCTGCAAGTACATCTGATTCTAATTTGCACTCATCTTCACAATTCTGAATATTTGTACGCGTTAGCTTATAGTATACCCGGTTATTTTTTGTCAATTGTTCCGAACCCAAGTGGATCATTGGGGGTTCATAGCGCTGTGAACACGCGGCATTGGTGGGCTGGGGGTACCGGTGTAGTTCGAACGATGCATCTCGGCGGGGCCGATCGGGGTAGTACCAATCCTTACCGATGTGCTCCCTGAACGGTCGCCATCCTGCCAAGGGGCATTACGGTCTGGGTGTCCCCCCCTCGGGAACACGTGAAAGACAAGAGGGGCAAAATGGACACCCTCCGCCATTTCGGGAGTGTCACTCGAACTCACGTAAGGTACTTTCGGTTCATCTTTGTCTCCGTGGTTCACGTAAGCCACTGTGGACTACCCTTTGACCCATGGAAGGCGAGGTCTCTTAACGAAAGATACCGAACCCTTTTTTTCACAGAAAGTTCTTCTAACTTTCTTTTCCTTTTGTAGAAAGTTCTTCTAACTTTCTTCTCTTTGCTTTTTGAATACGTTATATATTATTTGAGTGCAATGTTAGAGGAAGAGGTACACTGCGGCGTTTAGGTTAAGTTAAGCGTATATATGCGATTAGTATTAAATTCATGTATGTGCGTGCGTGCGATACAAGTTTTTTTACTGGATTGTGGTAAAGGACTTGTATATGCGAGCCTACGAGATAGGTAGAGTCAGACTCATTTATCCTTCTGCTAAATGAGATTGCATTTGGAGGGTGGAAGGGATTTGGAGTTAGGGTGGGTCACTATTGTAGCCACCTCCACGCGGTGTGACCTGGTAATCGATATTGTTTTCGAAAAATGTCTTAAAGAATAATTTCTAGAAAGCGATATCGAGCTAAGAGCTGCAATTAGAATTTAAATTGTAAATTTACTTATAATATACATACATATACATTGTTGCACCTTATGTATATTCGCGAAAGTTAATTAGACAGGATAAAACTGTAAGATAGATATCGATTTGAAACGGTGCTCGTTTCTCTGTTTATTAACTGTTTTGGTAACTCGTTTGGAAACCGATTTCGAGGGTGTAAAACCGTCTGCAACGATGTTTTCAGATACTCGAGCTCCTAAAGACTCGCAACAGTATAAAACTGACAAGTTCTTCGACGGAAACGTTTCGTCGAATAAAAAATAGCACTCTTAAAGTTGGTTTTACCGGCGATCGCTGAGAAAAGAGCTCTCCAAACTTTCCCTTCTGGTATAAATCAGAATAATAACCGTATTCGTTACTCCTTTTTTGTATCACAAATTTCCTCCACGAAACTCTCAAAGGATGTTTTATAGGGGAAGCGGTCTGGCGGCACGGAACATTGTTCAAAAATAAATTCAAGCCGAGAGAAAAGTAGACGAAGTCTTTCTTAAGCGATCAAAAGGGAGCTCTTATCGTTGGCCGACATGTAAATCGACCTTTTCGATTCGTCAGCACTCTCTCGACCAGGAATTTAATATCGACCGACTAAGAATTGCCTCTATCCAATCGATGAAACGAAGTCGCGGAAAAGGGGAAAATGTCGGGAGATAATAGGGCGAGAGTAAAGGGAAGGCGAAATAAAATGTCGTCGCTGTTAATGGGCCTTGCGGCGTTTCCTCGAAAGAGGACTGAAACTACGAGCAGGCACGTTCAAATTCTTTTCACCGACGACCAAGAATTTCCTTCGATCGTTTCAATTTACTTGTCATTCGCCGCGTTTTCCATAAGATTTGCGCGCAAATACGTTTCTCGATCAAGGCGGGTTGTTCCGCCGCAATCACGGTCTGCAATTACATTGCCATTCGAGCGTACGAAAAATACCGCAGTCGTACGATAAATAGAGATGTAATTGCAGTCACTGCCGGCGACAGTTGCTCGAGAGTCTGAATGGAAAAATGTGACGGAAATATTTAATCGAGGAGTCATATATTAGACAAAATAGCAGGGTCTTGAAAACTTCGCCACCATCGGCTCCACATATTTTCTTCGTCCTTTTCCCTTAATCCTCGCGTCCTGACATACGCGAAAGGGGACATGGGCCGAACACGTCGTAAATTTCGAGTAATCGTAAGTTTTATGGTAGAGGAGGCCGAGGAGGAGCAGGGAAGTCTGGACACACGAAAACGAGAAGAGACAAAGAAGAAGGAGGACCTAGCTTAGCTGCTTGTTGTTTATCAGCCGCAACGTTGCAGCAAGCCTTCGTAAGCCCTACCGGACTTTGTCTGGTGTCCTTATGAGGTCCTCGAGAACACCCACCCCCTGGAGAAAACAGGGATTCTCGTTGTTGTCCCGTTTTATTTTCGCCCTCGACGGCTGTCGAGCGGGCGGCTCGTTAATCCCTCGCGTTTGACTTCGTTCTTATTGTTCGAATCTCTCGGAACAAGGAGAAGTGTCCTCTCTTAACGCGATTCGAGTGCGCGCCGGGGGGAGAAACGCGTTAATCCTGACTGTACGAACAATCTTTTGCCTTCTATTTCCTTTCTCCCGCGTATCTTGTTCGCTGGAAAAATCCGCCGTTTAACGAACCAGAGGAATGGAATTACTAAAAAAGAACTACCAGCACGTGGGTGGAAAGCGAAATGAGACGAACGAGGAGAATAATACGCGCGAAAGAGTCGGGCTGGGTAACGAAACAAGAAGGATCAGACAGGAAATAAGAGAAAGCACGGATGCCGCGCTGCCGAGGGAAAATGAAGAGAAAGGCAGGAAAAGGAGATCGGATAGAAAGAGAGGGTGCAGGGACACGGTTATAATGAAGTCATTTGCGTGTTCTTCGGGGTGAATCAGCAAAGGGTGGAACTGCGTGCTCGTAGGCTCGCGAGGCTTCATAGAACGAACGTTGCAACCACCGCGGAAGGAAAGTGAAGAGGATCACGGAGACAGAGAAGGTAGAAAAGAAGAGAGACACAGAGGGCGGTTGGTGGTGACGGAACGACGACTAATTTCGCTCTGCTTCTCGACAAACAACCGAGGCTGCGTTGCCCTCGCGGAACATCCTCGAGAGAACGAGCCCGAGAAACGACACCCTGGAATCCTGAATGGATCAGGAAGTCTGGAGAATCCTGCTAGAGACACTTGCAAACACCCCTTATTACTTGCCTGTTTCCAACACTAATTCGCTGGAGCCGAGCAATCCGACTTACTTTCGATTCGATAACTTTCAAATAATTTACTCGACTTAAGGATAGAACCTGAGATCAGAAATTGCGACAAAATTCAGGTATCTGCTTAACCAAAGCTAAATTAATTGTCTTTCGTGTGAAAAAGAGAGATTCTAGACCAGTGGAGAGTCGCTTAAATGGTCCCGGAATATTTTGTCTCCGTTTTTATTCCTACGTCCGTTTTTTATATGAAACACACTCTCAACCGAGAGACATCAACGGAGAACATTAAGCGGGCAAGAATCATTTGAAATTCAAACGCGAACCAATCCCAGGCCGCGTAAAACCTAGAAATAAAAGTCTCGGTAAAAATAATGCGAACGACTCCCATGAGTGGCGAGTTCTCGCTTTTCATGGGACTACTGTATTCTCCGGCGAGTGCTACGGTGAGCCGTAAATGGTTTATTTTTTTGTACCCGCCACCGTTATTGGCTGTAGGGGTACACGGTTCCGTGGTTCTCATCTGGGAATTATTTCGTTCAAACTTTGGCAATCGAAGACGTTCGAAATTTACTTTCGTTGCAGATTTCCTATCTTTTTTCCGTGGCAAAATTCAACAAGTGTTTCTTGAAACACTGACACGAGTAATATAATATATGGACCAGAAAATTTTGCCACTTGGCTAGCAACAAGAATTCCAAATGAACGAGTTATCGAGCATCCGATCAAACGAGAAAATGATCCTCCAACCGATGAAAATCAATTGAACGTGTTCGCTTTGCGGCATTAGCCAGAACTCGGTGGATTCATTAACGTTCACCATCGCGTTATCAACATTCCTATCAATTAACGTTGAGCCGATATTGGCCACAGGGTTAAGCGTAATACCGACTATGCCTCGCTTGGACCTACCGCGAAAATTACAGATACAGGTAATTATGTTATAACGAATTAATTCGTATCGGTCGGAACAGCATTATGGACGTTCATGAAATCACGTTGGCCCGTTTTCCCCCTTTGCAAGCCCCTCGTCGTCAAATTATGCGCACGATATCGTTCACGGTGCCAGACAAGAGATTCCACCCCCTTCCGCCCCTTCTGCGGTGCGTTGACGCGGCATTCACGATCCTCCAGGCTGCCTAGAGACGCATCTACCCTCTATTTCGGGACTACTCCAGCCAGGATTCGGCATTCATCCCTTTGTTCGGCTCCTTGGCATTGTCTACGGCGCTGGCTTGGTCCTCCGAGACTCCAAATCCCCTATCCATGCTTTCGTGTTCCCCGGAGAGCAAGTGGTGTACGCGTTAATATGGCTACCTGTTTACCAAGATCGTTAAATATTTACGGTTGTGCGCGTTGTCAGGCTCGACGACTCGTGGGACATAATTTACTCCCACTCGTCAACAAAGTGATCCTGCAGGACTGCCTCGAAAACGGTGATTTACCCGCTGGCGAACTTCGGAGAGCGTTTATAACAATACAACTGGCTGTGACGTTTCCACCTCTTCAACCGGTCCGTGTGTTTTCAATTTATTCCTTTCTCAACTCTTTTTTATGACGGTATGTTTCGAATTTTTCAATAAATTCGTCCATTAGGAGGGTTAAGAGACACTTTACGATATTGCGAAAGGAAGACGTTCCCCAGGAGGAAAAAGAGGTTTTGTCGCGGAAAAAAAAGAAATTCTTCTTTTGCGACAAGCCAGTGAATCTTAGCAGGAACCCTCGAGCCTGACGAATCGTCGGACGTTCAGCTTATGGACCTCTCGATTCCAGTTCGGGGCAAAATGAAATATGCAGCCGAATCGCTCGCCATGGATATCTGAGACGATCGTCGGCCCATTTATGTCCGTCGACCGGAAGCCACCGGTGCATTATTAATGCGCGGGCTCGATAGTTCTCAGCCGAGGAAGCTGCACGTGACACGTACAAATGTCCGTAGTCACGTCATTAGTCCGAAGTACACCGGATGTGCTGCAAGACTTTTCTCAGGGAATCATCCCTCGAATTGCCTTCGTGAGACGTTATACGCATTACGGTGATCTAACACGAGAAATAATTTATTATTCCACATTTTAATCACAATATTTCAGTGGCTGATATTTAGCGATTACATTATTTAAGGTATTACGATTATTTATCGCAAGTTAAATTTTTTGTATAGGACCTGTAAGTGGTCAGTCTTGATTTCCACTTTCATTATTTTACTTTCGTTTTTGTTATGGTTTCTGCAAGAAATGTGTGTCTGTATACGAAGGGAAACAGTGGAAGATGAAAGTAAAAAGTAGCAAGGACGAACAAGCCTCGATTTACCGGATCGAGCAAGAAGGGATATCATGTAGATGGCCACTAGTACTTTAATCTTCCCCATTCAATCGACTTCCGAAAGAGATTCGACATTACAAGCGGTTAGCCTGGAACTTTCCTCCGAAGAAATCCTCGACGCGCACTTTGGAAAACTTGTTCTTTCGTATTTATGACAGCTGCGGGTAGAATTCTTCCGAGCGATCGAGGGTGGAAAAGCCTGGGAGGAAGTGAAAAACTACCCTTCTAGTCTTTTCCCGGATTTTCCTTCGCTTCCATAAAAACTTACGGTTACTTCTGCCTTGCGGAACCTTTCAGTTCTTATCTTGCATCTTTCGTTTATCAACTTTCAACAAATTTCAAATTTTTCTATATTTTATATCAGTGTATATTCTACCGCGTTGGAGCTGTGCTTTTATAAAAGCACAGTCATTTGTTATCCACGCGTGAATTTTGTAGCTTGGTGTTAAATCGCGTTGAAGAATGATTTTCCAGATCTGGATCGCTTTAATTGCCCCCTCGCGTTCCGGTTTAAAAATTGTTCGGCGTTCGAAGACGAAACGGGATCACGGACGGACACTCGGGATTTCCGGTAGCGTCGTTCGTCTTCGTTACATTAATTCAAAGCCTTCGGTCCCGGCTCCTGCCAGCTCAGGTTCTTTCTTTCTACCAAGGACCGCACCCTTTCGTCAGGATCTCAGCTAGGATCATTCGTTATTTTACACGTTGCTGCTTCGAGAGGATCCTCTCGAAGGAAGAAAGTGCAGAAGATCCTTTCGTTTCTCCTTGATTAAGCTGCTACCCCGGCATCTCCTTCGCTTCTCTCTGCTTCTCGTTTATTTCCTCGATACAGATTTTATATCGTCGCTGAGAAAAATTCGAGCGCGGAAAGGAACTCATAAATATTTTTCTTTTTACGAGAATCGTTTTACCCTTTTTCTTCGCCTTGATGGCGGTATGTTTATGCAAGGAATATGCAAAGAAAATTCGAAACGCGGTATTCGAGGAGAGATTACGGGAAAATACAGTGGGAATAGACTTTAACGATTAACTTATTTCGGTTCAGAAATACACCTTAATCCGCTTCCCTTTCGCTTTCACGGCTCAATCGACACAACTTTACCCCATTTTCCCCTACCAGGTCTTTTATTGCAAGAGACTTTCTTCCCTGAAATGACAAATCTACCCCTTTCGATCGACTCGGAGTTCTTTAGGAAAGTTCGACGTTTTCGGGTCGATCGATGGCTCTTTCGCAGAGAATATCGAGATCAACGGGGCCGTGAGATGCTTCGTTTCGAGATTAATATTTCGGAAGCCTGCTCGATGAGAGAGGATGCGAGAAGCAAGAGACGATGCTCGACTCTACGTCGGTGCATTCATTCTCATCCTGGCAGAAGTTCGCTCGCGTTTTTTACAATCACACCCTTTCCATCCGACCCTCCTTCATCCTTCACAATTTTCGTCGGTCGTTCGTTCCGTGTCTCTCGACAGAACGATTTTTTTCACCCGTTTTCCGGGTCCGAGCATTCGACGGAATGAAACGCCTTTGCGACACTTGAATTTTTCCCTCTCGACTCCGTTCCATTTCTTTCTGTTCGCTTGCGAAACGTACGGACAGAGTCCTAAACTTGAATGCAGCGCGATTTTACTGAACGGTCTCAGTCAATTTTTGTTCGCAAAACGGTGACACTCGCTTACGAAATCTTTTTACGAGCCCCCCTCCATTTCCACGATCTTTGCAAACGCGCGAAACCACGAACCTTTTAAATGTTCTCGCTCGATAAACCTTACCGAATTACCACTTTTCTTCGACGATATTCAACCACGTTATCGAACCGTGTTCCGACAGTTTTGCGACATTCGAACACAAAGTCGGAAATTGCCTCGCAACATATTTTAGAAATATCCACGGTAAACTCGGAAACTTTTCATGAAATTTTCTTGTTAGAAAATGAAAATGATAATAATACGAATACTGAAAGAATGAAACCTATTGTCAGAATATTGGTTCTGTGAGAGTGTGTTATATTTTGTTAATTTGATTTGGCAACCACTGTGAAATTGTATGTGCGACTGCAGTTGTGAATGACGATTTATGAAAGGGACTGTGTGAAACGTTATGCGGAAGTGATTGCCAGTGTTTAAAAAAAAGTGTTGTTGTGAGTTTAGTTACGGAAGTGATACGTTTTTGACGTGTGCCGCGAATTACAAATTCAGAATACTGAACGTTTACGGTTTTATTATATTTAATAGCTTAACTACGTTATTGTGTGTTCTCTTAAATAAAAGGATAGTATTCTAAACTCTACTCCTACAGTTCTTCTAAAGTAGACTCCATTGTAATTCTCGAGCGAGTGGCGTTTCTCGTCCAGATATTTGCGGTGTTCCCATCTAATTTCGAATGTTACCGTGTTCACCCTGTCGACGGAGCCGAGTGGACAAGGCTCGCGATGAATCAGCTGGACGTGCTTCACCGGTAATTTTGGATGAAGTACGACCGCCACGGGAAATCTGGCGACGAGTGACGCCTCGAGTCCCAACGGAACGATCGAAATATCTTTTCTGCGCTCCGCATCGAGCTCCACCGATCATCCTCTTTCGATCATTCCACTCGCCCGACGTTCTTCCATTCCGAAAATGTGCCTGAATTTACTATAACTTTTTGCAGTTCGAATTTGAAGTTCGTGCTGGAGGAGTTTCATAAAGTTTACAATACAGAAGGCAGTGTATTTTCAAAATTGTACTTCATGTTTTAGTCGTGACGTTGCTAAGCTTTTAGTGCAAGGTTTATTGTAAAATACGAAGATTTTTTGAAAGCGAGACAGTGAGATATGTCTGGATTATCGATATTCGAAATAAAATTCTATGATTCTTTAAAACGTTGTCGCAATAAATCTCCATAAGCTCCGCACGGAGTTCAATTTGAAAAAGTTATGCGTTTTTGTCAGTATTGTTACTTCGTATTATACTCTGTATAAAGCCGTAGATGTTCCAGAATTCCGATAGAGATCGTCCCAACATTGCTTTCATCAGAGGTCCAAAATCCGTGTTAAAATCGCAGAATAGTATTCATTTCGACAAAATTGCAAAGTCGCAAAATTTACAGTAGATCAGTAAATTTGCAACCCTGTATCGTAGAGAAAAGAGTCTGGAAACCGTGGAAAATCCTTCCGTTTAATACTCGAACAATGCTGTTTACCAGTCAAATATATCCGACAATAGGAACTTTATCCGAGCAGCGGTGGCTACGCGACTCGAGTTTCTTCGCTTCTTCGTGGAACCCTCCGCAGTCTTTGGAGCACCCTGCGTTGAAATTCCATTCGCTGCACTCCGCATACCTTTCTGTATTATCCCATATTACACCCCCCATTACTCCGCTATCATATACGCGGGTCTAAATTGAAGCTCGCGTTCCTGCAACGTTTGCTCTACTCCCGCCGTTGTTTTTCACGTTCCTCTTCTTGTCTACCTGTGCACAAACACGGAAGGAACCTCAAGCAGTTAGGCACCTGGAATTTATCTCTATGTGATAAACACACTTGTGTGGGCACTTTACTCTCCGCAATAAAAATTCTTAATTTTTGTAGGTAGGTATATTGTTTTACTTGAAGAGAGAACGGAGCTAGACAACTCAGGAGGTATAAAGAAGGGAGATATGTAACCCTTTGCACTCTTATGTCGAGTTACACTTGACATAATATTTCTCTTGGATCTTATAAATAATTCAGATAAATAGTTTGTTTAAATATACATACTTTCATTTATTTACTATTTACAATAAAGAACATATATATTTGTCACATATCCTACTCTGTTGCAATTTAATTCACAACACCTTTCTTGATCTAATTTGTAAATGAAATAATGTTGCCAAGTAGTAGAAATTAAGAAGTGCAGAAGCTTAAGACCTGTCAGTCTTCTAAGACCAGTAAGTATAAGACCTAAGAACCAGAACCTACATCCTAACCAAACCTTAACAACTAAATACTCTAAGCAATAATTAATGAAAATCCTTAAGATAAAAGTGTATAAATGGTAACGAAGGTATGTAGAAAGGATAAGTTATGGTAGATTAATGGTAGGATTCTTCGGGAGTGAATGGAAACGCGCGAGGAATTCGTGTGATTCGTGTCGGGGATATGTTTGCGACGCATCGTGAAACGACGCTGCCCTCGTTTCCTTTTTCAGCCCTCGCATGGTGTAGGGAAAAAAGAAACTGACTGGGTCCTTTATTGTTACGCGCAGTGTTCGTTACTGAAATACTCGCCGGCGATTGTTCGCGACGACGAGCGAGTCTGCGAACTGTAAAATGGTATCGCGCGAATGCTCGCGTCTAGATGCCTTTTTCTTCCTGGACGCTTAATAACCGGCTGAAAATGCGCCGAATGTAATGAATCCGCTAAATATGGCCAGGATGAATCGGTGATTCTTGCATTCTGTTCCCTTTGTCTCCGCGATTTCCTCTAAGGTATGTAATTAAAATTCTTTTGACGATATATTTCTGTACGATGCATTGATATTTCAACGCTGTGACAGCTGCCGGGGAGAAATTAATTAATTCGGACTACGATGGTACAAAACGAATTTTAATTATCACTCGCGATGATTCGAAGTAATGAACAATTTTAAGTTGAAATTCGTCTGCGATCGGTGATCCGCGATGTATCTTTAATTTAATGAATTAACTGAAAAGCGAAGGAGAGATAGCTTTCAACGTGTATTAAAATTTCACCGGCTACTGAAAATATGGAAACGAACGTCTGTTATAACGGAAATAATTTATGTTTCGAAAATGAAGGAATTTCGAAAACGAATTTGTATCGCGTTGCAGGAATAGCGTCCGTAAACGCCGAAATACATTTTCCCTGTTTTAAATTTGAAATTCTATATTCCGTAACTATTGAAAATTTCAGCTGACGAAGAAACACGCGGAGCTTTTATGCATCGTTTTACGGATACGCGAGCGAAATCCAGTTAAGCGATTAACGTTTCAGAAAGAAAAGAAAAAAAAAAAATAGTAACGCGATTATCCGGGGTCGAACGGAAAATAGAATCGAGTATTTTCGACTTGGCATCGGGCGAAATCATTTGTTAACCGGGGGAAAACGGAGAAAGAAATTGAAGGATCACGAGACGTCGAAATTAACGAAGTTACTTATACGAGAAAGTTCTGTTCTCCAATCGGATTTCGAGTGTTCCTTTGAACCGATACTCTGCGCTGCTCAGATTTCCACTATTCCACGGAAAACGTGCAGTTTTCCGATACGATAAACGTGCCATGCATTTCAATCCAAACTCTTTAGTTGTAGTGTTCTCCCAGCCTTTTGTTTTCGTTACTTTTTTGTTATCGAAAACTGTGTGGGATTTTCTATCTGTTTTCCTTTTTTGTTTTTTGCAAACAGTATCGAGCAAATTTTCAGACATTCGATTTATAAAAATTACGCTTTTCGTTTTAACGTCTGACTAAAGATATGTTTATACTACTTGAAGACATATGATAGGATTCTATACAGGGTGTCTCACAACTTGTGTAGCTCCTAGAAAGGGGTGGTAGAGGACGCGATTTTAAGCAAGATTTCCCTTTGCGAAAATGGGATCCGAAGCTTCGTTTTTGAGTTATTAAAGAAAAACGCGGACCAATCAGAGCGCGAGGATTCGGCGCCAATCACGGCGCGCAGTCGCGAGAGCGACGCTTTCGAGCGTATTGGCCGACTGGGTGTAACCCCCGCGCTCTGATTGGTCCGCGTTTTTGCTTAATAATTCAAAAACGAAGCTTCACACCCCATTTTCGCAAAGGAAAATGTTATTCAGAATTACATCCTCTATCACCCTTTTCCGAGAATTACACAAGTTGTGAGACACCCTGTAATACTCGACAGTTTATACTAATTTGCACAAGCGGTTCTTTCCCACAAACAAAATTCAGCTTGTAATCAACATGTATCTCCTGAAACGCAAGTGCTCGATTCAATTAACCAAAGAATTTAGTCCCATTTAGTCGGTGCGATATCAATTAAAAGGATTTTCAAAAGACCCGGCAAGAATTTACGCAAAATTACATTATCCCCCCTTTGTCCGGGCAAATTATGAAGGGTTGCGAATAAACGCGGGATGTTCCTCGGAATACGTGTGTTCTCTTCCGTGTACGCCGGGGAGAGTAACCTCGGTTTTTCAGCAGCTTCCGTGGAAAACAATTTATTCAGGAACAACGCGACGGGGTTAATTGCGTTTGGGACTGTCAGTCCGGTTCGAGGAAACGTTTCCTGTGCCACTTTTTTATCACAGTAGCGTGAGTTTCGATCAAGTAACAAACCGAAACAAGCGGGAATTTTCTGCAGCCGCTCGAATTTCACGCGAAACAGGAATTACGACCTCGTCAATGCGAATTAACGAGCGCGTCCGTGTAAAGGGATGGAATCAATGAAGAAATTCGAACAAAACCCCTCGGGTTACCTTTTGTTTCGCACCGCAAAGCCGATACTTCTTCCAAAATTCCTCATCGTCGAAATCCTGTTACAGGAATTCCTCTCGTAACTCGAATAAATTACGTGGCTAGATGTTCTTTTACAGCGTGGATCGAAAGTTAAGTTGGAAACTGTTGGTTTCCCTCGTTTAAATTTGGCGAAACGACGACAATAATGGAACCATAATCTGGAAGCCATAAGACGGTTTGAATCAAGGTTGTCTAAGGTGGAAATCAAAGGTAACGAGAAATCGATGGTTGAACAGAAGGTCTTGCCTGGGCCAAGGGAGCTCCTTCGAGACGAGATATACGAGGCCACAGGTTGGGCAGAAACTCGTGTTGGGACGAAGCTGATGAAACAACGGCAAGCTTCGACGAGAATCCTCCTCCAACCCCTTCAAGTCCTGTACTGCAACTACCCTGAACATCGTCGAGGAAGAAGCACTCGGAGAGGGTGAGTCGACCGCTGATAGAATCAAAACCGCTGTTGCAAGGGTTGTTCGTGCTTTGAAAGTAATCGTAGATAGGGAGTGTGTTCGGTTTGCCTGATTGGTCCTTGCTGAATTTACACTCTTGCGGTAAAATGTCCCCCCCGGCGAATATAAAGATCCGAACTTTGGCTACGGAATTTCCGAGAATTTTTCATTTTTGGAACGAGTATAAATATTCGCACGAATTTAAAAAAAGAAATATTTCACTGGAGAAAATTTAAACTGACAACTTCTATTTTTACACCGAACCTGTCCTGCTGCGGTTGATATTAATTACTGTTTTGCATCCTTTTATTGCGATACCGATAGCGGGATCGTGAATATTTTTAATTTATCGTGTTTGCTCTGTAATCTACCCTGTACAGTTTCGATCGTTCATTCTACTCCTGGAAAATATTTCTATGAAGTTGTTCTGGTTATTTTTGTATTATGTGCATTTATAGCTCTGCAGGTCTATGAACCCTCCACTAAAATACAAGCCAGTGATAATCCCATTTCAAAACGTAAGTATCGAGCTCTTTGGCGGTGTTTCACGACTTAATGAAACCAGGCAGCTGAAATAGAATCCCGTTTGGAAACCTAATCTCCGATGTTACTAGAGGCGAAGTACATAACTAAAGCGAAAGCAGAGTTCGTCATTTTGAAGATAATGAACGATTTTAAAATTAATACGAAAACGTTCTGAACGTGCTGCTGATTTCAGCCATTGTATACATAAAATTAAAATTCGTCATTTCCCGCTATACCACAGACCGTATCGCAGTAATTCAATATTTTTTATTACAGTTAAAATGAAACGGCGTAATACATTTAACGTTGAACAATTTTAAATCAACGGAAGCGAATGAAAGCGGAGAGCATTAAAAGTCGCCCATTGTCACGCGATTCCTCATTTTCTCGCAATTCGGTTTCGTCAACCTTTTCATTCGTCGCAACTAGCGAGCACAGGAAATTAGAAATCGCCGTGAAAAGTATGGGGGAAGGGAATATCAGAGGCAAAGGACCAACAGGGACAATTGAATGAACGTCATTGCAGGAAAACGGACTTCCGTTGTGTCGCGTTTCGAGCATTCTCGTACAGAACGCGATTACAAATTTGATTCCGTCGAAAAGAAGGAGAGCATCATCGTCTAAATGCACCGTCTCCCCTCCTTCCATTCTTTCTTAACCAGAATTTATGTCCCTGTCTTCTCGTCGCGCCTTGTCTCTTATTCGTTTTTCCGCCTTGGACCCATTGTTGCTCGTCTCTTTCCACTTACGTTCCGCGTCTGACTACTTATTCTACTTCAACGTGTTTTCGCTTAACGAGTAGCTCGTTCTGACTGCTCTCGTCATAAATCTTTCCCAAACGAATTCGGACGTTAATAATATTTAATTGACGCTTTCGAGACGGGAAAACTGTTAATAGACCTTTTCGTGTTAAGTGGTTATCGAGTGAAAATCGATCGCGGAGTTCGTTCGCTATTAATGGACCTCGTTTCGCGCTGCGATCGAAATATTAACACGTTGATTGACGTTGCGAAAATTGACGTATGGAATACAAAATAACTTATCAAGAATACTAGCGATTTGCAAACAAAATGTCGGAAAATTCGTTCGGGAATCTAACGTCGATCTAGGAATTTTCCAAACAACGTCGACGGATTAATTAAAATTTTAATCGCCCGTTTATTACACGTTGTACGGGTCATAACACATTGAAAGTCATTTGACGGTATGCACGGAATATCTCGTGAAAGTGCTCGTAACGTGCCTTTTCATCTTCGCTTAATACCGTCATTATTTATAGCCGCGTAAAAAGCGATCCGCGTAAAAGCGGCCACGTTTTCGCATCAATTCCTTTGCGCGGCAATAAGAGAAACCGGATTTGCGGTTGCCACGCAAAATCAGCCGACGACGCAGAGAGAATGGGAAATCGTTCGACAAACGAACAACGACGACAAAGAAAAGGAATCGTCAGTCGTATCTCATAGGGACGTTCTTTCTGCCTCGAATTTCACCACGCGATCGCTCACCGATCGATCCTCGTACGATCGAACAAAATGTACCTCTGTTTTCCGAGCGATTTTCGGTGAAAGAAGGATTTACAAACGACCTTTTCAACGGAATCACAGCCTTTTCGTCGACATTAACCGATTCCTCGTGACGTTCCAGACCGATTTCGATATTTTATATCATCCGACCGAACATCCCTGCAGAAATTTCGTGTAAATGTTTGTCTCGTATTTTCAACGAACGTTCTTGACCTGTTATTCTTGCCCTTTTAAATTATCGGAAATTTCTGCAGTGTGAAGTTCTGTTTCGTAGCAGCTTCCAACTGGATTGGAATCATGACATAAAATGTTTCCTATTGAAATTGCGAATAAATGATTTCTTTTGTCAATGTGTTTCTACCGTGATATTCGATTCATCGAATTTGCAAAGTTCTGTTATGCAGACGGTCGTAAATGCGGCTCATACGATATTCCAGCAACGTTGGTCAAGTTCGCGCGTTAAACGCTAATCGTTCGAGTTGTTCGCAAGAGCCGCGCGAAGAGTAACGGGATAACGTACGACAATTTGGATATAAGAGGCTATCACGTTGCACGACGCTTCCTATCATGGCCGTGTCTTCCACGGCATTAGATACTCGGCTCCATTCGCATTAATGATCACGAGCTCGACGACCCTTGTCTGAAGGAAGTTCGACAACTTCGAAGAACGAGGATTGGACGCCGGAAACATCCATTATTTACGCGTTGTTTGCTTCTGTTAGAGGAAACGTTGAATTAACGTTTGATATTCAGGGTATCCGTTCGGTCTCCGATGAATTTAACCCCTTAGCTTACAAATAAAACAGGACGTACACTTAATACGACACGAAGTTATGGCCGTGCAAGAAACAGGATATTTACTTCGCTAAATCCACAGCGAAATAAATTACTTAAGTTCTGAATTATTCGGACGCGTTAAATCCACGGGACACCGGTGACCCCGGCAGCAGCCAGCGCGTTAGCGGCAAATTTTGTTTTCGATATCTAGATCGATAATTCATTAACGATTCACGTGACCAGGATACCGAGGTAGTCTGAAACTAATGCATTCGTTGGAAACAACTTAGGCGTTATATCGGCGATTAAGCAAACTATCGGGTCGAAAACAGCCGTTACGGTGACCAGCGTAACTCCGCTAGATCGTAGATGCAAATTCCTTAATCGTTTTCGAGAAGTTTGCGGACATCACGCGACAAGAGGAACCTGACACCTTTGCGGCTCCGTGAAATCGCGTCCCGAGACACTTTTGCAATTCTCTTCCAATTATACAACCGGGTGATTTAAGAGCTACATCCCGACTGTCCGTGTCAAACAGTTAATTCCCGGACAGTTAACTAACTTTTCTCGTGCCTGACGTTGCAATTACCGCGGCTCTTTTAGCTACCAACGGATTTGCGGTGCAAAGAAACAAAACCTTTTTTGTTTCAACCTTCGATGATTAAACGAATTTAAAAGAGGACATTTTATCCCTGCAATAAAATTTAATTAGCCTTCGTTCCCGGTGAAAACCGTAAACGGTTTATTTCACCAAGAAGTTCGAAAATACGAGTATTAAACGTACTGTTAATTAAACGATAAATAAATACTTTCTGAAATCCCACAGAGGCGTTCAAACTTCCAAGAGCTGATCGATTCTTGTACTCTGATTACCCAACTCCGTTTACGGAATGAATCAATCTTGATTTTTACTCGTTTCATCCGGCAATTTGAAAAACTTCTTGTTCGGCCGGGCTCGCAATGATCCCGGACACACAGTTAAATTAGTCGGGAATCAATCGATCGGTTTCTTTCTCTGGGAATTAATTATCAAGTGAAATCGATTCCGCAAACTTGTCCCAACTTTCTCCTGCGTTATCACCGGTCCACCTTTTCACTCCACTAATTCACCCGGAAATGAATGGCTAAGCGAATTGATATTGGAAATTGAGGCTCGATAATTACGATCATGACACTGATAAATTTATATCGTTTGGGCGTGCGATAATTCAAGTTGACATTTTGACGTCGCTTTCGAGGTTTTAGTCCCTCGACCTCGTGCATGTGAGTTTACTTTCAACGAAGAGAAATTTCGTAGAAAACCTTGCAAATTTTTCGAGTCCAAAGTTAAAGGAGCCTTTTTGAGCAGTTGCAAATCGATTACCATTTTTCAAAGTTCAGTTGCAAACATGGCGCAACCCCCTGAGAAAGGAAATTCGTATGCAGAGGTATTTTAAAATCAGCTGAAGCAGTTTGAAATTTTGAAACGCTATCGATGATGTTAACTTTCGCAGCACTCGAGCCACATGAACCACAACGTTCCTATTTGGCGGAGAGTAATTTCGAATCTGGCAACAACGTTGTCGAACGTTACAAACTGTGGTACTTTGAAGTCTAACAACATCTGAACCACAACGTTTCACAGGGATTTTGTACGGTATTACTAACCCTGAGCTGTCTAATTGCAGGAAAATTCTGTGGACGTTGTTAGGTCGGTTTCCCCATTAATCACGATTTCGTACGAGTCTGACTGTTTTCGATGACACAACGTCGAGATCATGGATTAGAATGAAACTGTGGTTCGGTGGCACCAAGTGTCGCAAGATCGTGTTACGAATGGCGAAATTGCGGCATCAAGCGGTGTATTGTCCATTCCATCGTGGAATCAGGCTTTGACGTTGGTTCTGGCGCAAACGTTAACACCAACGCGGATTTCGAGTGGCTATTACACGTCGTTGGCCCTTACAAATTCCCAGCCAGCGCATCCCCCGGTTCGCAACTTGTAATCAAAATTACCGGAGATGCGGCAGAACCATGTAGGCCGTAAATGTACGCACGTTGCTAGCAGGTTTACACGCGTGCAAACCTGATCGGCATTTGCATCGAGTCAACCAGGAAACGGCATCCACGTATCAGACGGCCTCGAGAGATCTCGCGTTCCAATTTGTAGTCTGGCTTCTTGTATCTCTTTTTCCAAGCCCGTCATTCTGTCTGCAATTTTACCCTTGTAATTAGTCGCGTTAGAAACGAACCTGTTGGTTGGCCAGGGATCGTGCGATTTTTAATTGGTAACCAAGTCTGCTGGCCACTCTGAATGCACGCTGGCGAAACTTGTTAAAACGTTAGCAACGCGTGCACGTTCTTTTGACGCTGCTTCTCTTTCTCTGTTTTTCTATACACGGGTTACTTCGTTTCAACAGTTGTTTATTAAACGGCGCATGCAGGATATTGTTTCTTTGTGACCGGTTGTTAGCCACGCTTCAAGTATATTCGTTTGACGATTGCGCGCTTTGCGAAAGTGTCGCGGACCATTTGTACTCTCATTGTCTAGTTTTCTATTGTCGAATATGCCGTTAGGTAGAAAGTTATAAAAAACGTCGCTATGTTTCAATGCTGTAGACACCTGAGTTTCATTCGATTGTTTCAAACGTTAAAAAAATAGTGTCGAGTATTCCAACAATTTCAACGATCAATAAACTTAATATGTCGCACAGAGACTGGTTGCAACAATTGTGTATTTTTCTATTGTCGAATATGACGGCAACTGTAGACAGTTACAAACATCACTATGCTTTAATACTCTCTGAGTATAATTCGATTGTTTGAAACGTTAAAAAAATAGTGTGGAGTATTTCAACAATTTCGACGATCAATAAACTTAATAACATGTCGCACAAAGACCGGTTGTAACAATTGTGTATTTTTCTATTGTCAAATATGACGTTAAACAACTGTAGACAGTTATAAAAAACATCACTATACTTTAATACTCTCTGAGTATAATTCGATTGTTTGAAACGTTAAAAAAATAGTGTGGAGTATTTCAACAATTTCGACGATCAATAAACTTAATAACATGTCGCACAAAGACCGGTTGTAACAATTGTGTATTTTTCTATTGTCAAATATGACGTTAAACAACTGTAGACAGTTATAAAAAACATCACTATACTTTAATACTCTCTGAGTATAATTCGATTGTTTGAAACGTTAAAAAAAATAGTGTGGAGTGTTCGAACAATTTTGACGATCGATAAACGTTAATAATATGTCGCACAAAGCGAACGTTGTAACAATTGTACGTTAGAGCATGACGTAACTAGAGGGAGAAGCGACACTGAATTTCTAAATTGAAACAATGAAGCACGTGCATTCCGCGAACTGTCCGCTCAAACAATTTAATGGAAATCGCAACAAATGAAGAGGAAAATGGAAATGACGCACAACGTAACGAGAAGCACACGCACGTGCACGCGCGGGGAGATAATCGACAGGCAAATTCTACAATATCGTTCGCTTCTAGTAAATTACTGCAAGTCGATGCGTGCAGCTAGACGTCCATCGAAATTGCATTTTCCACGATTGCCATTATACGGAAAACAAATGAAACCCTTCAGTGTATCGATTACAGCGGGCGACTCTGGGTCTGAATCGAACAATTAACTCGCTTATTATCAAACGCTTTCAAACGATGGCGTTTGGACTCGTTTTAACCATTTAAACTGTGAAAGGAGATTTGTACTTTTAATTCTACAATATTGTAGAAAGTCGTAAATGGAAATAAAATTTAGTAAGTGTCGTGAGAGAAGATATTCATGCCAACTTTCTTGAACTGTTGAAAAAGCCTGTCGCTTGCAGAGTAGACGCGAATCGTGGAATTTTTTAAATATTTGGCCAGGGAATTCGATCGAATATTTCCATAGGAGCACTTTCAATCCTGCGAGCAGCCGGGGAATTCTTGACGAATCGTGATTTTGACTTTTCAATAATCGGGACGCGAGTCGATATGCAGATTCTCCGATTCCGGCGAAGCGGCAAGATGAAGCACACCGGGTCGAGAAATAAATCACGATGGCCAGTTTCTGGCGGACAGATTTATCCTGATAAATTCCGGTGGCTGCGAGCCTCTGCAATGGGCATCGGAAAAAGAATCGTCAACCTATACAGATCAGACAACGATCCTTCTATGTGTTTCAGAATCAATTAACGGCGTGGAACTGTCGGGCGAATTTAAATAAAAATATCGCGAAACGTGCATAATTTGCGAGTTCCTTAAAATATCTATTTAATAGAATTTCCGAATATTGCTATTTACGAAAGTAATTTTTAATTAGTATGAAATGAAATTTGTAGGAGGTGAAATTGGCGAAATAGCAGTATACATGATGTAGTTAATTCGCGTTTAAAATGCAAAACGCCGCTTTGTATTGCAAACATGCAGTGCAAAGTTTAATAACATATTAACGTATTAAAATCAATTTGGCGTCCCTGCATGATTTCAGTCGTTTACAAAATTGTAATTAAACGTTATCGAACAAGCAAAAATGTAATATTTTTAGTTCGTCGTATTACGAGTTCGATAGGAAATGTTTCTTTAAAACGTTAAACCTCACTCGATATTTTAAATGTCTGGGGGATGAAAAATCTCGCGGAGACGATATATTATTCAAAGGGAAAACGTTTTCCATACCGCAAAGCAGATTTCTTCGGTTCGAGTTTTATTCGATTCTTTCATATTTACCTTGCGACGTATCTAGCCGACAAGAACACGCTTCCCGATACGCAATTTCGCAAGCGATGCAAGTAAACGCGTCCTACGAAACTCGAGTTGGCATTCTCACCGGAAATTCAACGCCCGATTCACGTGTACCAATACCAGAATCCCGGGAGAAGGGTTGTGACACGTGTAAACAGCCCTATCCAAGCCAGCCAGGTCAGCCGACGTGTTTCTCATCCCTTAGGAAGATTCGTTTGCTCCTTAAGTAAATTCTGCCACGTACCACTCTGGCATACGCAACCAGAATCGAATATTTATTTATTTGTTTGTCTAACAAGTTTCACCCCTTTGTACAACTGATTCCCTACAGTCAGAGAAATTTATACAAATAGTTTCCCTCAAACTCCTGAAATTCACAAATTTCAAGATCCAACCCTCGAGTCCTCAAAGGTTTTACAAAATCCTAAAAAGTTCAGAAAGTAAAAATTCCTCAAATTATTGCACGGTCGCTGAACGATAATTTCGTTGGAACATGGCGTATCTCTTTCTTTACGTTTGACCGTTTTAATTCCGTTTCCGATGTCGGAAGCAGGTGCAAGCGTCAGTTTCTAAATTACCACGATAAACCGCTTGCGCGTTATCGTTTCGTCTCAACGATCGACAGAACTTATAACTCGAGCTGCTCCCGTATCCTATTACGTGCCCCACAATACGAAACCAAAAATTATTTGATCCTATTACTCCCCGCCGCTGCCTTTTAAGACGATTAAAACGTTCGCGGCGATCGATGAATCGAGAGCAATTTTGTGGCGAACCGATATAGCAACCTTGCGGTTTGCTGAATTTCAGGGTTCCGTTACGTAGGCGAGTCACGGTTCGCAGGATTTTAATCGAGTTCTTGCGATCGGAGAACAACTATCGATACTGTAAAATTCTGTCAAGAAATATTTGTAGGCGTTACAAATTTATCTCATTGATTGTGAGCAAGAACGTGTTCTCGATTAAGTTATTGTTGTAGAATTCTTAAAAATCAAATACAAACACATTTTAGATATTGCTTTTCATCGCTGAAGGTGGAAAAAAAATTCGCACGGTTCATACAACTTTTACCGTACTGTACCAACATTCTAGAAAAAATTTCACTTGGTTTCTGCGACTAAAAATCTAATGACTGAGCGCTGTTCTTCTAAGGTGCTCTTCTAGTGGACCTGTCATGGTGAATTAAAAATTTTGAGGTTATGTTTACATAAAATGATGAAACAGCTGATCATATCCCAAGGTTGCCAACCCTGAAAAGATTGTACACATTGAATAGTTTTAAAATTATAGAATTTGTCTCTTTACTTATTGAATGACCCTTGTATTAAATATTTTCTCAGCCCGAGTGTATTATACCTCGGAATCCTTCGAAATCTATCAAGACGAACATTTTTCTTTCTGTTCATACTTCCGTACATCTCTCCATTAACCATCGAAAAATTCGCTTCCTCCAGCAAACATTATTCCACGAAGCCAGCGGTCAGGTTCAAGGATCGTTTCCACGAAACGTTTGAATAGCCAGGTAATGGTTCGAAAGCGCAGAAAAATATTTACTCTCCACACGTAGCGATCACAAAGGGGGTAGTATCGGTGAATAATGTATATTCGATAGAACATCGGATCATAACCCGTTCTCGATGCAACCGAGCTTATTCCGCCCCTTTCCACTTGCATTATCTCTGTTTCTCGCAACCCCCTTTTGTTGCGGTTCGCGAACCCCCTGCAAACACGGTCCACCATGTTTTACGAGGTTACGATCCTGGATGGTCTCGTAAATACTCGGTCGTTCTTAAAGGAATCGATACGACGAGATTGGATTGAATACAACGTTACCTAACCTTCTCCCTCTGTTCTCCTCACATTTTATCAGCTTCTCTCTCTCGTTTATTCAACAGTTTCCCGAAATGGCTCGCTGCTATGTTCATCGATGATTTACTTTATTCGCCTCTTGATCGACGGATATCTTCGCTCGTATTATACCGAGCCTGACGAATTATCACGTTCATCGATCTTGTCACGTGCCGAAGGATAAGATCGATCGAGACGATGTTCGATTTTCCGCTGCGATACCGTGGAATTTGTAATTCGATCGACTCGCTTCGCTGGACAAGTTCGTGACTCGATTTTGCCTCGTTGCTACCACGTGAAACTAACTCGAAAATTTATTGAGCGATAAAGCGAATTATAATTAATTTTTAACTCGCTAGACCACATTCTCTATCTAATCCATTTGCTATGATAAATTCTGTGTTTAGAATTTGTGAGACTAGAATCGCGGTTCCGAGAAGAGTAAATATACGAAAATATTTGAGAAGTAGGAGTCCGATGATAAATTCTGTGTTTAGAATTTGTGAGAGTAGAATCGCGGTTCCGAGAAGAGTAAATATACGAAAATATTTGAGGAGCATGAGTCCGAAACAATTACAGCGAGAGAATATTGCCCGAACAGATGATCCCATCTAGGAAAAGTTTAACAACTCTCGTTTCATTATTTCATGTGACATTCAAGCAAGGGGATGAAATTGCGGTGCACTCTCGTTTCTTCGAGCGAGCTTCTTAATGCCTCGATAAAGGGAAACTTCAGCGGTTTGCCCCTTTTTCTCGCTACTTGCAACGTCTGTCGTGGAAGGTACCGATGCCTTTAGCTATTTGGAAATAATAAAAGAGACAAGGGGTGTCTTCAAGTTTCCCGATATCGTTCGAAGACAGAAGGGCGGTGGGCGTTACCCGTCCTCTGTAACTTTTCCTTGTTCTTTATCGGTAAACAATGTTCAGCCTGTCCTATCGTTCTTCTTTCTTGTTTTCTTTTTTCGAGCCACCCCCTTGGATTTCTCGAGGCCACTTCGACGCCACGCTTTCGATTCGGGAATTCAATTACTCGTCGCAAAGAAACGAGCAGCTTTTTAAAACGTCTATTGCCTCTGGGAGTCATCGGTGACCGTATGTTTAACTCTCGACTACCGTAACGGGGTTAAATTTAATATTTGTAATAGAATTTTGCGGAGATATCTTAAATCGAATGTTTTGTCCATCAGGAATGGTAAGGAAAGTTTCCCGAGTTAAAAATTAAATCAAATAGCAAGTTGGATTTGTACGATGAGGGAAATTGGAATCTACGGTGACCTCTTTGGAGGGTTGCGAAGTCGTGGAAATTGAAAAGTCGAGGGACAAGCTCGATGAAAACCATGTACACGTAGGGAAGAATACAATTTCGAAGGTGTAACCTGAATTCACGCTCGTAGCCACCCTCCTCGAGTCAACTCGAAAGAGTATCGATTTCGTTCGATAAGGTCGGAAGCATTTTAATAAGCTCGGTGAATGTTCGAAAGTAATTTTCGAAAGTTTTCGATGCTTCAATCAGTGTGGTCGCGGGGAATTAATTATGAAAGATGGAGATCGAAGTTCGAGGACGTGTCAAGAATGTCGATATTAATTCCCAACTTATTCCGTTATTTCCGACAGTTTAATTTAGACACGATCCAACAGCAGAAACAGGCAGGAAATCGTGACATTACTATCGAATCCGCTATCGCGGGAAAACGAGATTGGTAGATGCGAATTTTCGCGGTAATTGGCTCCGTTCGAAACCCACCCTCCGATGTATATGCGCGTGTTGGTACGCGCGCGTTTGTATTCTGTATTATTTAAACGCAATTTATGGGCCGCGTTGCAAACGCTTTCACAGAACAGTGGCTAATTATGAAGCCTCGAGTAATCAATCTTTGCAATTCTGTAGCCGACACCAAACTTCGTATTTCTTGCTTTTTCCGTTGCCTCGATATTATGGACAGATTCGCGTGTACCTCGTGAATTAAGCAGAAAATTCACCCTGTACACGTCATAATATTTGCATACAGAGCGAAAGGAAAGTTTCATCGACTGTTTGAATGGTTTGATGCGGTGAACGAAAATCATGCATTATAATTGAATTAATTAATCAACCTGTCTAATTATTTAGTCAAACAATATGATCCATTGAATATCTTACCGCGTCCGATGCAAATTGCGGTGATTTTGATTAAGTTATCAGGTTGCTGCATACCGAATGACCGATCTCGATACGTGGAATCTGTCTTCGTTCGACGATAGAGCGAAATCAAATTTATGCCATATCAATCTCGTGTTCAAAACGCGACCAAGATTGCTCCATGAAATTACCTGCTAATGAAATACACTGTTCTGAAATTTGATGGATCGTTTGAAGCTAGAAACATCTCTTTAACATGGCTGTTTCACGAGTGTCACGAAGAAAAAGTTTACGAGGAATTACATAGTTACATCGGTTGAAACGTGATTGTTAGTTCCGTAAAGAGTCAGTTTTCCGTAATTTTCACGGAAGTCGAAGCGTCTCGTTCGTTATGCGGTAACTAGACAAAAAAAGGATGAAAAAGAAAAAGTACTTCTCCTCGGGCAGAAGTTTCCAACGAACGCTGGAGAGCGTTCGGAAGCGACGAGATTCCACGCGGGACCACGAGGAATTCGCATTTTAATGGAGCGGCGAGAGCCTCGAAACGTGAAAGACCGATGCCCCGTCGCTCGGTTAATCGTGGCAGTTTTAAAGTTTGCCCTCGTTCGAAGATTAATCTGGCCGGCTGAATGAGAAACGCGAGAGGCGCGAACGGCTAGTTTAATTAGTCGAGAAGAAGGATTCACCCAGAGATGAATACTTTTCAGGAGTTAACAGTTGGATTAATGTCGTGAAAGATGTTATTATTTCTCCGTTATCTCAGATTATATTAAACTTCGTACTATCAACAATTTTTATGCTTTATTTCATTTGATAGTGTACGGCTACTGGATTACGTTAGATTACGTGTCGTTATCGCTGTGTGATTTCTATGCGCTGTATATGATTGATTTTCTCGTTGATGTCCCAACGTATTAAATTTCAGCGCGGTAAATTAATACCCGATAGATTTCTACACGTAGATTACTACCCATTAGATTTCTACACGTAGATTAATCCAGTAGATTTATACATAGTGCGTTACTACTCATTAGATTGACACTCGTTGCATTACTGACTTCTAGATTAGCACTCGTTAGATTACTAAGCATTAGATTTGTAGGTGTTGCATTACTACTCATTAAATTTATACGTGTTGCGTTACCACCCATTAGATTTCTACACATTGCAGTACTACTCATTAGATTTCTACGCGTTGTATTACTCCCCATTAAATTATTACACGTTGCATCGCTACCCACTGAAATAGCACTCATTAGATTTCTACTCATTAAATTCCTACGCGTTGCATATCTACCCATTAAATTTCTACACATTGCATTACCACCCATTAGATTTCTACACATTGCAGTACTACTCATTAGATTTCTACGCGTAGCACTACCACCCTCTAGATTATCACTCGTTAGATTACAACCCATTAGATTTCTACGCGATCGTACTACTACTCATGGTATTTCCACACACTGTATCTCCACATATCGTACTTACACGCGTTGATATTTCTACTCAAAGTACTTCTACATATTATAATTTTATGCATTGACATCGCCACGTGTATTATTTCTACGCCTTCCACGTGTCTTCACATATTTCCATGATTTATTATAATACGTGTAACATTACATATTACGTAATGCATATAAATGACGAGAAAAAGTATATGAATTAAATTGTATGTCACTTTTTGAACTGAATAAAAGGATCGTGCAAGTTTTAGAGGTTGAATGTATAAAGTAGTAGTAAAGATCAATAATAAATGCACCTAAAGCAGTCTTCTTTGTGAACTAAATGTACTGTAAATATATTTTGGTATTGTCCATACGTGTTATCTTTTGATGAATTGAAAAAAAAATAAGGGATTGTGCAAGTTTTAGAGGTTGAATGTATAAAGTAGTAGTAAAGGTCAATGATAAATGCACCTGAAGCATTAATCTCCTTTGTGAACAAAATTTACTGTAAATATTTTTTGGTTACATTACTAGTGATTGAACAAGCAATTAACAATAATGCATCGCTTCTGGTGGAGCAAAGTTAAGAGGTTAAGTGTAAAGTAGTAGTAAAGATCAATGATAAGCGCGTCTAAAGCATGAATCTTCTCTGTGAACTAAATGAACTGTAAATATTTTTTGGTTAGTATTATTAGTGATTGAACAAGCAATTAACAATAATGCATCGCTTCTGTTGAAGCAAAGTTACGAGCCTAAGTAGTAAAAGTCAATGATAAACGCGCCTAAAGTATAAATCTCCTCTATGAACTAAATGAGCCGTAAATACTTTTTGGTAACATTATTAGTGATTAAACAAGTAATTAACAATAATACATCGCTGTTGAAGCAAAGTTAAGAGCCTAAGTAGTAAAAGTCAATGATAAACGCCTAAAGTATGAATCTCCTCTATGAACTAAATGAGCCGTAAATACTTTTTGGTAACATTATTAGTGATTAAACAAGCAATTAACAATAATGCATCGCTGCTGAAGCAAAGTGTATTGATAATTAGAACAATTGGACAAGCAAGCAGAGTCTAGCAGCTCAACAGCGTAATCTGGTAGAAATTCTCCGATGCAATTTCACGAATGGCAGCGTTCAAATTGCATAATATCTTGGAGACGCAATCGTGGGCCATTATTCGTTCGTCTAATACACGAGATCCGGTGCAATATTCCTAATAAGGAGGAGCACAATGAGCGTGTTCGAAGTAGGATGATTCCCTTTTCTCCACCCCGAAATCGGAACGTTCCAGCGCTTCGTTCCCAGGGGAGTGCTCACTTTTATCATGCTCATTATCACCCCATTCAACTTCTTTCTCGGCAGTGTTCACGAGCCGATGAGTTTGCGGTACACCGAGACCGGAAACCATCCAGCCGGATGCACTTTGGTGGCAAACTTTAGGGTCAATTAATAAATAAGCTGCAGACGGAGGAATAATTTGGTCGGTGGCTAGGCCAGATATCAAGACAATTACGAGCAACTGCAGCCACCGACCAGCCCACTTAAACTTCGCTTAAATAAGCATACACTCCTTTCGTATAAAGCTCACTGGCGAATTATGTTTGCACGCCTGGCCGTCTTTCGAGAACGAACACCTGTGTCGAAATGCTCCAATCTCGATGGTTCTGTATCGTTGCTGAATGCGTTTTGAACACTTTCCGAGCTTATGCAAAATCGATCCAGTTACACGTGCGTCGTGCTCGGAAAGTGTTCACGCGTTGGTAAACAGCTAAGCAAACCTATTAAGTTTATCCTAAGTTTACCTTTCACATCTCAATATCCGCCATTTTCTCTACGTTTACATGTATCAGATTTTCTGAAGATTTTTCTAGTATCACACGTTCATAGACATGTTCATAAATTTGAACAGGTTAATCGGTATAAGTCACCGCAAATTTGATTACCGAGTTAAGCGAATAATCTTGAAGAGACGTTAATGGGGATTCAAGCTCCCACAATGTACACGCAAAGCGTGACAAGGATTGACGAAGAAACCCGTTACACGGAGAACACCGTGGTGTATTAACTGTCGAAGTTGTCAAAGGCGACGTGAACTTTCGTGGCTTCGTGGCTATTGTTTTCGACCGGCGTTGCTCTGAACTTCCGTCGTGATGGCGGCTTCCGGTTATCGACTCGTCGAGATTGAAATTCTCGGCCGCCCCATCGTTCTTCAACGGCTGACGCGTGGATATCTTCTTTCCACTAGGATCCTAAGAAACTTTCCGCTGGACTCTTCTGATTCGATCTCACCCCTGACTTTCAAATTCAATTCTTTTTTTAACGTTATCAGGTAGCGGGATATTTCGCTTCGTAAATCTCAAAGTTTCTTCGTAGAAACCTTTCGCAAGAATTATAAATCGAAGAAATGTCAAACTTAAAAAACCTGTAAACGTTTTCTCCTAACTGCAAATCACACCTTCCGACAGAGACGTAAGAGGTTAAGGAGGTTTCTGGCAGACAATATACCTGACAGTAATTATCCACGAAGCGAGGGAAGATTCTCCATGAACCAAGCAAAGTAGAAGCTGTTCCCGATGGAGGCTCCCGAAAAATTCTGGAGGAACGCCA
Organism: Megachile leachella; assembly: GCA_963576845.1. Taxonomy (NCBI): domain Eukaryota; kingdom Metazoa; phylum Arthropoda; class Insecta; order Hymenoptera; family Megachilidae; genus Megachile; species Megachile leachella. The sequence goes on from OY756256.1 coordinate 2,392,951, forward strand.
GCAGAAAAAGCAACGGAAGGGACGAGGTAGTTTTGCGGCTTGCCGTTGGTCCGACTGCTAATGGAAACGTTCCACCTTCCTACGAGGGAATCTTGCACATTATCCGACGCTTTTTAATATTCCAGAATGTACGCTAATTTTAATAGAAAACGCCGCAGAGTGGCCAAAGCCGTGGCTCGATTATCACGTTCGTTGTAGATTAAAGACTTATGAATATTCGGGCAGTAAATGATAATGTGTACTACAAGCACGTGTGCGGGAGCGTATGTTACAAATTGCATTTTAATATTTCATTCCTTTGTCCCTTGATTCTTGTGCCTTTGCATCTCAGAATTCAGAGTTTAGGTTGTTACATTATGTTCTTGGATCTTTAGATTCTATGATTTTTATGTAATTAGATATCACGGAGTTATTTCTTTGGATGCATATATATATATGTACGTTCTTAAATACTGACGTTAGCTGGTGTCAATGTCTTCAAATTTTTACGTGTTATTTACATTGTCACATACCTATATCTCTATACATATACTTAGATACATACATTTTTAAATACCTACATACTTATATGTCTACATCCTCACATACATATATGATTAAATATCCACATCAGCTGATACCAACAACTCCAGATACCTACATCCCCATATATCTACATCTTCATATCTCCACATCTCCACCTACATATGCTTAGCTATCTACATTCCAAAATACCCACATACTTATATGTCTACATTCTCACATACCTATATGAACAAATACCTACATGAGCTGACAGCAACAGCAGATACATACGTCTCCACGTACATGCAATGTCACATACGTGCATCATATTCTTATGTCTCTACATATGTACAATGTCACATACGTACATCATATTCTTATGTCTCTACATACGTACAATGTCACATACGTACATCATATTCTTATGTCTGTACATACATATAATGTCACATACGTACATCATATTCTTATGTCTCCACATACGTACAATGTCACATACGTACAACATATTCTTATGTGTGTACATACGTATAATGTCACATACGTACATCATATTCTTACATCTCCACATACATACATCTTATTCTTACATCTTCACATTCTCAATACCAACATCTTTATTAAATTTCAGTTTCAAAATTTTACTTTCCTAAATTCTTGAGAGCTACACCTTTTACCTTCCACGTAATAATAATGCATATCGCATTTACGACATTTAGCGAGCGACATTCGGTGAGCAATTTTCTGAGCGTTTCAACGCTTGTTCGTCTCGCGGTTTTCTTCGTGAAAACAGCGACACGGTGTCTGAATCGGGAAATTCAGCGTGGAACAACCGTGTCGTCTCGCGGCCCGCGTTTAATACAATTAACCGGCATGTTTCAACCGCGGCATGTCTTCAACCCGTGCTGCCCACGGAATATAATTACTCTAATGCGTTCTCCAAAGCGGGAACCCGCCACGCAGTCACGAGATACCCCATCGACCGCGGAAAACGTTCCGGTTTCACGGCAGCATGAAAACACTTTCTCGATTTCGAGTTCCTCTTGCCAATGATGTTCGCGAAAGCTTTTAGAGAGCCGGATAGTTACTCGTTCTTTTATGCATCGTAGGCTGCGTTGAAAACAGTAAATCTGTTCTTAGCTCTTTACACGCTATATATTAAATTACTTGGAAGTTTTTTCAAAGATCAAAGCACCTCTGTTAATGGAAAACTTTGATCTATTTATATCCACTTCGATTATTCTTACTTTACTAAACCGACATACACCTAATTTGAAATTAAAAATGAAGTCAAAAAATAAATGAATAAACAGCAAAACATAAATTGGTACACACTTTTATTCTCAGTTTAATTAATACTAAACCAACCGACATATAATGTGTACCTAATTTGAAATTAAAAATGAAGTTAAAAAATAAATAAACAAACGGCAAAACATAAATTGGTACACACTTTTATTCTCAGTTTAATTAACACTAAACCTAAAGACATATAATGTACACCTAATTTGAAATTAAAAATGAAGTTAAAAAATAAATAAATAAACAGCAGAACATAAATTGGTACACACGTTTATTCTCAGTTTAATTAACACTAAACCTAAAGACATATAATGTACACCTAATTTGAAATTAAAAATGAAGTTAAAAAATAAATAAACAAACGGCAAAACATAAATTGGTACACACTTTTATTCTCAGTTTAATTAACACTAAACCTACCGACATAGAATGTCTACCAAATTTGAAATTAAAAATTAAGTCAAAAAATAAATAAATAAACAGTAAAACATAAATTGGTACACACATTTATTCTTTAATTTGATGATAATCAATGCTGATTTCAAGGAGTCAGTTAAATATCTATTAAAATATATGTTTAACAAAATATGTATATTATAATAAGAAACTTGTGGAGCGGTTTGACTGGTTTGGTAGTTTCAGTGTTAAGTTAGGAGTTCATCAGAGTATAAGACGTGCATTGAACGATAACAGACTGCCCCCAAAGTGCTCTCGTCACAAAGACTGGAAGAAATGGATCGCGAAAAGAGCACAAGATCGTAACTCCGAAGTGTTCGAAAGTAAAAAACGTAGTCTTCGAACCGTGTCCCATCTTCGTAGTTTTGTTTTACGGGAGGGGATGGAACGCAGGGTCACTTAATGGAAGTTCCGGATACGATCCATTACAGATATTCAACACGCTCGCGGTTGTACCAGAGGATCTGGGTTACGATCACGAAGCAACTGCGATAAATCTCGAGACCTCGCTTGTCACATTCTTGAACGACTATTAAAAGAATCGTTCATTTAAGGAAACTACAAAACTCTCCAAATGTCTATCTCCTCAAACATTTTCTTAAATTACCTCTCAGGCAATAAACTCTTGTGAAAAGATTATGGGATATTTTTAAAATCAAGAATAGTTTGCTCTGTTTAATATTTGAAAAGGAACGAAGAGACAGAAAAATGGAACGGAGCTTTAAAAAAGTTGCCCGACTCTCAAGAGAAATTTGGAATTTAGGGTCGACCGTAGTTCACCCGTGAAATTTTTCTCGCGAGATGCGCCGCCATTCGACTCTGTAAACAGATAAATCAATGAAGATGGCGCCCGGTCGCTGTACGCTGATTTTGCAGTTTCCGTCTCGTCTTGTTGTTCCGCGAGAGTCGTCAAGAAGTCCAGCGTAATTTCTTTCCCACGAATTATTAATTTCTCGACTTCCCTCTTCTCCGCAATCTGGATCGTTGATTCACGGGGTACGTGGTCGCGAGATGAGAAACGGGGAAAAAGTTTACGAGAGGATCGACGTGAAGAGGAAAATCTGAATTTGGTACGGTGGAAAGTGTAGAGAAGATCAAAAGCGGAATTTGAAAGTTTGTTGGGGAAACTGGGAAACGTAAAGGAACGCGCAATCGTCTTAACTTCTTTTAGTTTGTACCGACAAGAAACTGTGTTCCTTTTTCAGCCATCTCTGGAACACGATTGCGCTTAACCCTTTTGTTTCCATTATAGCCACGGACTTTAACTTGCGAAATAAAACGCTAATCTTTTTATACCATGCTGTGACTCGCACACAAACTTCAACCCTTAAATATTTAAAGAATCTCGATATTTAAGATACTTGGACTTTAATTCATAACATTTTTTTATACATTCACAATTTTATACATTAACAGTTTTATACATTAACAATTTTATACATTAACAGTTTTATACATTAACAATTTTATGCATTATCTTTTTATACCACGCTGTGACTCGCACACAAACTTCAACCCTTAAATATTTAAAGAATCTCGATATTTAAGATACTCGGACGTAAAAACATTTTTTTATACATTAAGATAAATATTTAATCGCTCAGGAAACAGAAAAAATTTGACGTTAAACTGAAAGAAACGACTATGTCCGAACTCTATATGCTACACTGACCCATATCAAGCTTTCCTTTTTCTCGTCGAAGATGTCTTCCAGCAACCAGCAGACAAAAACCTTGGACCGATGATTGATCGTCGAGTAGCGAACACTCTCGTTTCTAACCTCGTAACGATGTCAACAGCCTCGATCGGCCAGGAACAACCGAGTGGAAAAGAATTCCTTTATGATTTAGCAATGACACGCGTTTTTCCATTATCGCTTTTTGTCACTTTGTTCAGCTGTTCACTTTGAGTGCCTTATCTACGTGATTATTCGTTTCTGCAATAATTTGTGAGAAATATTGCCATTTCTGTATTTGGGGCAGATGTAATTTATCATGAGATACGATCTAATCAGGCATTTAGATCTTGCTCTGCAATATCGTGTCACTCCTGAGTTCGAATGAGAATATTCTTTTTAATTTTCTGTACTTGTATTCACGTTGTAAGAATAGTTAGATAGTTGTAAATAAACTGCAAGTATAAATAAATAACGCTGTCCAGAAAATTGTGGGTTAAGTTCTTAATGATGAAAAAAGATCAAAGAATTTCGTACCTCAGAGACCAACCCTCATTTTCGTCCTCTTTCTTATTTATTCGAGGAAACAAAAATGATCGTCCAGAGACAAATACCTTCCCCAGGAAATTTTCGAACCGCGATATAAATTTTTCCAGCGCACTTCCCTCAGCGGAAGGGTTAATGTATCTCCAACGAATTCCGTTTTACGTTCCAAGGCAGCGAAATAAAACATTCGCGTGCTCTCTGAAATCTGGGAACCGATTTCTAGACACGCTGTACATAGGATCGTGCGCCTCTATGAAGCGGCAAAAATGTGACTCCCCTGAGTCCACTGTGTGTTCTCCCTTTAAGACTTCCCTCTCCTTTTCTCCGCCATCCTTTCTCGTCACCGGCTGGCTTAGCGAAAAAGTACTGACCGAATAAATCCGTAGGATTATCCAGGACGAGCGTGTCCCGGTTCTGCCCTGGCTTCGTTTTCTTTCCTTACTCGTAGCACGGTGCAGTAAAGGGACCGTGCACACCCAGTAGAAACGATCCGCACTGGTCAGACAGTAGTAAAGGTAGCCGAACGGCGAGGCAGCGAACCGGCTGCGAGCAGAACCGCAGGAAACAGCCAACGACTTCGAATCCTATTAGAACACTTTTTCCTTTCTTGCTTCTCCTTTTGCATCTTTTCTTCCGCCGCAAACACCGACGTGGCGTTTATCGCCGGCTACAGACGTCTCCTTTGTTTCATTGTTTCCGACGGATTAACCCGACGATCTGCAATCTTTACCGTCACGGTTTTCTCCGGTAAAAAGCTTCGCTTTTAATCGATGCGAGGCTAATTGTCCCACCGCTTTTTTACGAATCGACCTAACGGGGGTTAAGAAAGCATCGGAAACATACGGAATTTGGCTCGTCGGCCCAGGCTTTTGGAAATCCTGGCACGAAGCCAGTCGGGAATAAAATCGCGGTTGGCTAATCGGAGGAGGAATTTTCTTCGGAGGAGAAACATTTTTACCTCCGTCGGCCTAATAAATTTTCCAAGCCGAAGTCTGCGAGCTCTCAATTAATTACCTCTGTGCCGTTTTTATCGCTCACCGCGGGACCATAATACGGAGTGTTCGAAAATTTAGGAACTCACACTTCTGAGAACAGAAAATCTACTGCCGGCTTTTCAATCTGCACTGCAATATATTTTTTAATACACTTCTTATAATATACACCGTAGCATATTCTTCGTACTACCTTAGAATGATGTCAGGCTTGTCTAAACTAAAATGATTATATAGGTAGGTTCTTTGAAATGTTCTGAATAAAAAGGTATTAGGGTATAATTGTAAATAAAGACGATAATTTGTAAGATATTTTAAGCTTCTTTTTTAACATAGTATTTCGTTTTTGACATTAACTTGTTCATCAGTGATTGTGTTATTTTTTTTATATTCACTAAATTGCATATCTGTGGCCATAGACGAAGATTTTTATACCATATGAATCTATAGATAGATTCTTTGAAATGTTCTGAATAAAAAAGTATTAGGATATAATTGTAAAAAAAGACGATAATTTGTAAGATATTTTAAGCTTCTCTTTTAACATAGTATTTCTTCTTTGACATCAACTTCTTCATCAGTGATTCTGTTATTTTTTTGATATAAACAAACTTGCACACCTATGGCCATAGATGAACATTTTGATACCATATGAATCTATAGGTAGATTCTCTGAAATATTCTGAATAAAAAAGTGTTAGTGTATGATTATAAAAAAGAACGATAATTTGTAAGATATTTTAAACTTCTTTTTTAACATACTATTTCATCATTGACATCAACTTGTTCATCATTGATTGTGCTATATTTTCGATATTCACAAACTTGCACATCTGTGGCCATAGACGAACATTTTGATACCATATGATGTCTTGCCATCTTCTCACATACCTAACTACCGACTCACAATGTCTAAGCCGTTTCATATAAAGATTTCGCCCAAAAATAAATTATAGTATGAGATAAGACATGGACAAACAATAAAAGATTTCTGAGGAAAATTGCCACTGTCGCAGTGAATTTGGGTATTCAATGAACGCGGTTAATTGACCCAATTAAGATCGAGATCACGAGCGTAATGGAACTCGCAGTATGCTTCGCGATGCGTGCTTCGAGCATACGTTCCGCGAAACACGTACGAAGTTGGAGATTTACGAGAACGTTACAGGGAATTTTCGCGACAGTTTTCGCGGGCAATTTGACATACTGCCAACGTGAAAGGTTGCTTCAGGGAGGAAATCTCGTGAACCGAGTTTGTAAAAATTTCCGACCAACGCATCACGGATCTTCCCGGCGAATATGGATCTCACGTCATTCTATTTCTCTGTGTTTACTCCTGGGACGATAACGGTGCCCGTTTCTGTTAGAAACTATTTGCCTGCCATCGTTCTCGAACGCTTCACGGATTTTTCGCGAATTTCGTGAAAGCTGGAGGTTTACTCGAAATCGCATTACTTTCCTCTGAGGTATTTTAAATCAGAGGTGATATTTTATACGGTATAATTGTTCGCTGGTATTGATGTTTTCTGAGAGCTAGAGAGTGATCAACGATTACGGCAGAGAAACTGTACGGTCGAATTAAAACGGAAAGTCACTAGACCCGTCTTCGCACAAACGCTCCTTGGCAAAATGCAGCTCTCCATTGTTTCCAACGTGACGAATATTCTTCGTTCTCCATTGTCTAGTTTCCAGCTCGAAAATGTCGACGTCGTATCCGACGGTGTAAACTTGAATAGCGCAACTTTTTTCCAGAGCACTTCGAACGCAACGTCGCTCTTTTTCTCTAGGTCTACGTACGCATTCATCGTCAAGTTTCGCTACGGTGCATCGTATCGAGAAACTTCGAAATCCGAAAATCGTTTATCGCGAGAACACGTCGATTCTTCCATAAAACCTCATTAAATAACACAGGAAATTGAGCCAACTTCCGCAACCGGAAGATTCGATGGTTGAAAGATTTCGCGCTCGATTCGCTGGTTATTGGCTGGAATATAAGGAAACAGTTACACGCGCGCCTCACGTAGATTCTTTTAATATCTCCGACTATTTTACGGGGGCACAATGGTCGGAATATCGCGTAGCACAGAAAGTAACCTACTTCGAGCTAAATCGAGCTGGCTAGGCTTCTTGGCCAAGAAGATAAGGACGAGCACGCAGGGTCAGACATGGTCTTTGGTACCAGCCTCCAAACGAGCGTTCCTGCTTCCGGCTAAACACGTACCGACTCGTATGCTGTTTGGAATATTCGCCTGTTTTACGACTACACTATTTATACCGCTTCTACGTGACCCAATCTGCAGTTACGTTGTTACTTATAATAGAATAATCGGTGGGAACAGGTCATAAAAAGATTATTGAATAACCTTGATTTACCGTGCGAACAGCACGTGTTACGATATGATCTGCGGTGATTTAAGGTATGGTAATCGTGTGGAGGGAGGGTGATCTATGATGGTAGAAATGATCTAATGCGAGCATAGAAGTCTGGATTCTCAATGTATAGCATACATTGATATCGCAGGGAGTCTCGGTATCCAACGGGTCGATAACGAACGTGCTGATACTCGCACCTATATCTAATACGTCGGTATTTCATACGTAAATACCTCGTGCGTGAGGAACTAACCGATGTCCAACATATCGATGTTTCATGGAAATCTAGCACTGATAGTCCATGCGTAGGTGTCCCACAAGTGGAGATCTGAAGCGCTGATATTCCACGCGTAGATAACCAACGTGTGGAAATCTGACGCACCGATACTCCACGCGTCGATATCCCACGCGTGGAATACTAACGCGTTGATATTCCACGCGTGGAATTCTGACGCATCGATATTCCACGCGTGGAATTCTAACGCGACGGTATTCCACGCGTGGAATTCTAACGCGCCGATATTCCACGCGTGGAATTCTAACGCATCGATATTCCACGCGTGGAATTCTAATGCGTCGGTATTCCACGCATTGATATCTCACGCGTGGAATTCTAACGCGTTGATATTCCACGCGTCGATATTCCACCCGTGGAATTCTAACGCATCGATATTCCACGCGTGGAATTCTGACGCGTTGATATCCCACGCGTGGAACTCTAACACGTTAATATTCCACGCGTAGATATCAAACGCGTCGATATCCAACGCGTCGATACCCAACGCGTCTATATCCAACGCGTGTATATCTAACCTGCCGATATCCAACGCACCAATATCTGTTGCATCACTACTCAAACCATCGCCTCTAAAAACACGAAAGAGTATATCAACAGAATATCAGTAATTTTCAGTTTGCGTAATAGCGAACGTAAGGCAAATCCGACAATTTGAAAGAATAGAAAGCCCGTTCGTTTTCACGGTATTCATCGGTTTTTCAGGGGGTTCGAACCAGGCAATCTCCTTTTAATTGGGTTATTAGGGTGCCATTAAATTGAACGTGCCTGGCCACCGACATCGATCAGCTATACACGCGTGTTGGACGTGCACGCTTGAAAACATCGGTGCTGGCGCAATTAAGTCTGCGATCAGGAAATTGTAGTTGGACTTCTCGTTGCTCGATTTAATCGGCTAATAATTGCTCGCCAATTTCATCTACGGAATCGATGTAATAGAAGAGGAGGTTCTTTCGTTTTATTCGATGCTGAATAAGTTAAACTAACTTTGCGCTGGTGGAATATTCACCGGTTCATGAATTGTTTTCTTAGCGAATGCAGAGAATCGGTAGTTCATACAGGTTTCAGGATGTTTTGAAAGTTGAAACTACGAGAGAAATCTAACGTGTTGGAACTATCCGGTACAACTAACTTCGGCTCCGAGTGTTCTTAACTTTACTCTTAAGTCTTAATTTAACTCTGCACCCGGGTTAGACTTTTCTTTAATCTAGCAGCCGTTACTTAAGATAGTTTCAGTTGCTTTTAAGGATACGCTTGGCTTAATAAGAAGGTATTTCGCGTGTCTTTAAACGATAAACGCAGCGAAGGGTAACCCAGCGATTTAGAACGATCTCTCTATTTTTATCCATTTTGTAGGAAAAAAAAGAGAGCGAAGTGTTTCCGTAGAACACGAGAATCGAGAGTCAGATCGGTTTTTTGGAAACAGATTTTTTTCACGGCTATATGCCCTCGTGGTTTGTTCGGCGAACGAAAACAAGAGGCTGAAATATTTTTCGTCGGCCAGAGAGACGGCCACAGTATTTTTCGGCAGAACAACGTGCTGAATGTACCACGAATGTTTTCAAATATTCGATTCACTGGATGTACGCAGAAAAGTATTTCGAATAAAATACAGAAACTTCTATTAACGTTGATTGTTCTAGTATTAGGTTTCTGTACATCGGATACGCTCGTACATCCATTGCTATCCGATAAAACAAAGATACGAGCCACATCGATTTAAAATTAAAAGTTACATGAAAATTACACAAGTGTCGTCACAGTATCCATTATTCATTCCTCGACTGCGTTTATGCATTTTAATATATCGAAGTGTACAAAATAAATTGTACAATTTATGGACTGAATCTCGCGGATTACACGATTTATAAATGAATAAACATACACTCCATCAGCGTAACACGTTTCAGGTGGTCACTTCAGGTAATTCAAACCGTGTACAAAATCATCCAAAGAAAACTATAGGTCGAACGGTCATATCGATTTCCTATAAAATTACCATAAGACTCGTGTCACAACGAGTTTGTTTGGTCAGCTGTTTGTCGTTCCTTGCTTCCAAATAATCGTCTCATGCATTAACCGACCCTTTCATCCAGTCGCCTTTATTTCCTTAATGGAGTGGCCAGATTTCTTTCAACCAACCAAAATTTCCGAGAACAAGCCCTGAATAGAGGCAAAACATAGGAACTAGAATGGCCGACCAAAAAGACCTATGGGGCCAATAATAATAAAGCCGTGATTCAGCGGATTGCAAACTCTATCAATCGTTGAACTTTGTATGGTGTGCTGATCGAATTCGTGGCGAAGTTTACATTCCTGATAACCCTTGTAACTTGTGAGCTATATTATAGTTCAGATTTACAGTTTAGGTTAGGTGACAAACGTAAATTTGCACGAGGATTACATTTTTAGCTCAAGGTAGGTTAGGTTAGGTTACAAGATGAACCAAAGGTTGCTACATGCAAGATAAACTTACTTGTTCATTTATTTTAACTAGTAACTTGTTCTATTACTTGTTCATTTATCTTAACAAGTGATGTATTTAATTACTTGTTCATTTATCTTAACAAGTAGCTTGTTTAATTACTTGTTCATTTATTTCAACAAGCAACTTGTTTAATAATTTCTTCATTTATTTTAACAAGTGATGTATTTAATTACTTGTTCATTTATCTTAACAAGTAGCTTGTTTAATTACTTGTTCATTTATTTTAACAAGTAACTTGTTCTATTACTTGTTCATTTATTTCAACAAGCAACTTGTTTAATTATTTCTTCATTTATCTTAACAAGTGATGTATTTAACTACTTGTTCATTTATCCTAACAAGTAGCTTGTTTAATTACTTGTTCATTTATCTTAACAAGCAGCTTGTTCAATTATTTCTCCATTTATCTTAACAATTAGCTTGATCAATTACTTGCTATTTTATCTTAACATTGCAGTAATAATAATATCTATAACCACAAGAGAGAAAGTCATACTTCAACTAATTTTGAAAAAAGATTAAAGTGGTTGTTATTCAAAACACAGACCATGTAGCGATCTAGTGACAAAGTATCCACCGGACGAGAAATAACAAAAGTTTACTCCATCAATGTAAAAGGACACCTGCATGACGATAGAAGTTGAAGAGAGAGGATTCGCGGTCGCGTAATCGAGTTAAGCTTCCCAATTCGTTGTCGACGACCAGGCTAACCTGTTCAGAATTTCAAACAGGCTTCGCTTGTAATCCTTATCAATCAAATTTGCTCGACGAACGCAGACGTGGCGGATAGGATCCCGCTGGAAAAACGTGTTGCTCCCGAGGGCTGGTTCATGGCTTAGCAGCAAACTTCCGAGCGAAGCTGAAAGCTTTATAAGCTCTCGACGCGCTCCAAACGCGGAAACTTCTGCTCGCGAGTCTCCGCGATCGTGAAATTCTCACCTACAACTTTCACCGGCCTTATTTCCGGTGAAACTGTCGTAATGGGCTTTTCTCATCGACCTCTTCAACTTTTTATCCGAATTTTGGCTAGTGCAAATTTCTGGATTTAGGGATTCGATAAGATGAACGAATTGGGAATTGTAGACATTGCTGAACTTAAGTTCAGACATTGCTGAACTTAAATATATTTATTTTTAATGTAACAATTTATAAATTAAAAAATGTGGGAACTTAAAAATTGAACCAATGTTGCAATTCATTGTCTGTGTTGTTCTAACGTGTCTTGTCAAAAATGCTGAATAAAAATGTGACAATTTAAAATTGTAATAATGTGAGAACTTAAAAATGTAAGCAATGTTGCAATTCACTGTCTGTGTTGTTTTAATGTGTCCTGTCAAAAGTGGTAGATAAAATGTGACAATTTATGAATTTAAAATGGATAAAATGTTAGAGGGGTGCAAGAAGAAAATAGGTAGGCACTTAATTCACGGTTCATCCCTTTCATTTTTCCATGCAACTGCAATCGTCTCCCATCGGCTCGTTATTAAGTAATATCGGAAGATTTCGCCTGCCGGTCCGATACGCCGATAAAATTTTCATTTCGCGGTTGGCTGGCGTCGTCGACCGTTGGAAATCTTTCCCGCTTAGGTACGAACTAGCACCACCTGCTTTGCCTCTTACCCCTAGAATGCAACCGGCCAACTTTCTGTGCCAGTGAACCCCTCAGCTCCACCTGGATGTGCGCTTTCACCCCTGAATGCGCCAATTAATTGCCAGATGCCATATTTCGATCTGAAATTCGTTCAGCAAAGAATTATCCATAAAGAACTTATACATGTCTGCACACATGATATGTATCTTGCATATGTCTGCAAACATGTGTGCATACATGATATTCTACGCACTGATATATCACGTATCGATATCCAACGCATTAATATCCCACGCAACGATATCCAACGTGTCGAAATTCAGCGCGTCGCTACTCTACGCGTAGAAATCCTACGCGTGGAATTCTAACGCGTCGATATCCCACGAGTCCATATTCCACGCGTGGAATTCTAACGCATCGATGTTCCACGCATGGAATTCTAACGCATCGAAATTCCACGCGTGGAATTCTAACGCATTGATATTCCACGCGTGAAATTCTAACGCGTCGATATTCCACGCGTCGATATCCCACGCGTCGATATTCCACGCGTCGATATTCCACGCGTGGAATTCTAACGCGTCGATATTCCACGCGTGGAATTCTAACGCGTCGATATCCCACGCGTGGAATTCTAACGCGTCGATATCCCACGCGTCGATATCCCACGCGTCGATATTCCACGCGTCGATATCCCATGCGTCGATATTCCATGCGTGGAATTCTAACGCATCGTTATTCCACGCGTGGAATTCTAACGCGTTAATATTCCACGCGTGGAATTCTAACGCGTCGATATCCAACGCGTGGAATTCTAACGCGTCGATATTCCACGCATGGATTTCTAACGCATCAATATTTCACGCGTGGAAATCTAACGCACCGATATCCAACGTGTAGAAATCTAACGCACCGATATCCAACGCGCTAATATCCCACGCACCGATATCCCACCGATATCTTCGTACACATATTTTAGTCTGTTTTTAAATAGTTACCAGCATTTTTGTGTGATACAAATTCACGTAGGATTCTCTTAAAACGAACATGTAATTACACCGACAAATTAAATCATCTTTCACCCTTAAAACATTCGGAGATTAAATCGTTGCTGTGGAAAAACTCGACGGAGATTTACGTTTATAAAATGCGTATAAAACAGGTTTATTTCTTGTAACGATAAAACATATCTCGTAAAATGCAGTCATTTTTCGTATAGAACCCCTCGTTAGGAACGTCCAATAGCTCGCCGCTTAAATCCGTATTGTAAGTAAATGCTCAGCCAACAAGCGGAAAGAGTACATTCATAATTATCATTATCAAGCGCAGTAATCGTAAAATGTATTCTAACGACGAGCACGATTTGTCGTAGGTTGGTTACATTAATTCAATGTTCGTGGAATCGAACGAGAATCCGCCGGCGGTTTTTATTAATTACATTCACGTTGGGTCGTCTCTGAATGCCGATGCACGCGACACTGTTTACCGAAACCGTTCGCGTAACGAGAAATTTACGCCGACTACGCGGTTCGATATTAATTAAAATTATAAAACGGCAATTGCGATACGGCAATCCGGAGATGAACGAAACGCTGACCTATAAAACACGAAACTGGTATCGAAAGTTTCGCGATGATTTCAATTAGTCATCGCGATTTTTTCAGTTTTAATCCTGCGCGTTTGATCAGACAGGTTGCAGCTAATTTTGTTCGTTTTCCGATATGAATTTTACCGTGTATTTTTGCAATTTTCGCGCTGTTAATATAACTGTAAATTTAATGTATCGATTGTTGCGGAGATTAACGACGACAGCCACAAGTTTTATACAACGAAACAAGCGAAAAATTTGAGTAGATAATAAATTGACGGATAATAATGGCGAACACAACAAAAATCGCAAAAACCTGGCTGGTCAAGATAACGCGAAATCAAACGTATAAATCATCGATATCGTCCTTTTTCAGTTTTAGTCTCATTTTCATGAAACTTCGTCGAACGAATCTCGTATCGGAATTAAACGCGAGTTATTTCAGCCAGCGGATGATAATTCAATTTCGCGATTTAAGCTACCATTTCGAGTCGTAAGTGAATTTAAACGATGGTCGGAATTTTCATTAATCGTCGATCACCTGTCGTTCTTATCGGTTCTATGAAAATTTCACTGATTTTTCTCTTTTCCGTGAAATAACCTTCATTTCCGTCGACGGTATTAAAACGTATTATCGTTTCCATTACTAATATGAAACAAAAAACGAACGCAAATACATGAAATAAAACAGATAACCGTGCACGTTTCATTTGATCGTTACGGAACGTCGTGATTGTGACAAGCTCACCAGATTTGTTATAGCCACGTATCATAAATCCATTCCTGGCCAGCTATGGGACAAATTGCAATATGCAACAGAAATAAAATGCATGGAAGACGTGCTGTTGCTTCGATTGGATCGCCTTCGTTTAGAACATAAATCTATTAGTAATTTGTAGACGAAGAATTAATCAATTTTAAATTTATTATTGTAATTGATCAGGAAGGCGATAGTGAGATGTTACGTATCGGCACGCTGGATATTGGCGCGGTAGATTTCTACGCGTTGAATAAATACGCGTGGAATATCGGTGCGTTAGATTTCCACGCGTGGAATATTGACGCGTTAGAATTCCACGCATGGAATATCGACGCGTTATAATTCCACGCGTAGAATATCGACGCGTTATAATTCCACGCGTGGGATATCGACGCGTTAGAATTCCACGCGTGGAATATCGACGCGTGGGATATCGACGCGTTAGAATTCCACGCATGGAATATCAACGCGTGGAATATCGATGCGTTAGAATTCCACGCGTGGAATATCGACGCGTTATAATTCCACGCGTGGGATATCGACGCGTTAGAATTCCACGCGTGGAATATCGACGCGTGGGATATCGACGCGTTAGAATTCCACGCATGGAATATCAACGCGTTAGAATTCCACGCGTGGAATATCGATGCGTTAGAATTCCACGCATGGAATATCAACGCGTTAAAATTCCACGCGTGGAATATCGGCACGTTAGAATTCCACGCGTGGAATATCGACGCGTTAGAATTCCACGCGTGGAACATCAACGCGTTAGAATTCCACGCGTGAAATATCGATGCGTTAGAATTCCACGCGTGGAATATCGGCGCGTGGAATATCGGCGCGTGGGATATCTACGCGTGGAGTATCGACGCATTAGATTTCGACGCGTTGGATATCGACGCGTTGGATACCGGTGCGTTATACATCTCCACGTTAAATACCAGCACGTTGGATACCAGCGCACAAAATAACTACGAATTAGCTATCACCGCGACAAGTACCACCACGCTGGATACCAACCCCCTAACCAATACATAGAATATCGATATGTGCAGATCGACAATAGATATCAACGCGTTGAGTCTCCATGCATTATATATCAAAGCATAAGGTACCGATACATAGCCCATCGACGCGTTTAATCCCTACGTTGAATATTAATGAGAATCCCACTGTATATCGACATGTTCGACATCGTCGCGTTGTATATCGGCACATAAGTTATTCGAGTAAACCATCTTCGCCATAAATTAAAATGAAGACAAATCGATATAAAATAAGTATATATATCAGAATGTCCATATTGTGGTAAAACACTGTGACAGTTTGAAAGGAATAAATTTATGGGCAATTTATCTTGAAATCCTAGAAATCCTTCGATCGAATAGTTTTTCATGGAAAATAAAATGAAAGAACGGTCGAGATTAGCAGCACGTGGTCCATCGAGCTGTTTTGCTTCTTTTGTTTCCATGTCCTCGCTACACGATGTCCTGCTTCCTCCCTGTTCGACACGGAAATACTCGAAAACGGAAATAGTCGTGGAAGGGTGGTTTGGTCGGAGGTCGGACGCGAAAACATTCCACGGGTCGTTCACGGCCGACCAATTACGGCCCGTGGAAACTGCCATCCATTAAACTCTCCCTCATACTGTCCCTATTAGTTTCCTCGTTTTTCCTGACCTTTTTCCCCCTATATCTCTTCCCGCCTACACGTTCTGCCTCGCTATCGTTTCACCCGATCGGACGGATTAATTGCAAACTGATAGTTCGGAAACGACACGAGCCACGCTTCGTTTGATGCACGTGCATTGTGTAAGAGCGAGATTTTTTCGCGAGGAGTTACGTCAGGAACAAGAACCAGACGAATTTGTCTCGTATCGCCGATTCGTAGACGTATTCGACGCGGAATAATTGAATGTCACTCGTTAACGGATAGAGTGCTGTATAAATTTTTCACGGCAATTCAAAAATGATCAGGTCATAGTGACACCCGTGAAAATAGAAGAACGAAATACTCGACCCCCGGCGGAAGTGTCGATTCAATTGGATACCATCGAAACAGGTCGATTTCGATAAAACCGTTCGAGACTCGAGTGGGAACTCGACACGTTTGTCAAGTAAAGAATTGAATGCGATAACAGCGAGCGTTTGTAGAAAGTTTGAACCATTGTTAAAGTTTGACAACTGATCGAATTATGTGTATTATAAAATTTTATCAAGTGACAAACAAACAGATATATTTTGTCGTTGTTGATTTATTTGTAAAAAACAAACGTGTAATAATTTAATACTCGATGAATCGGTACTTGTAGAAACTTAGCGATTTTCTGTATACGTTTATTTCAATGGCGCAAACAGAATAAAATTTCTGCTTGCTTATCACAATATAAATCATCGAGTTTTTAAAATCGTACACGCCAACTACAAATGTCCGTGATTATACGCAATATTGCAAACTCGATGGCAAACGACGACGAATTTAAGGAAAAAGGATTAAAAAAGGATTACCGATGGCCGTTAATTTGTCGTGTCACCGATCGCACCGCCGTTCCTGGATATTTTCCGCTTAATTGAAACGCGTCGATTCGACTATCGAACGTGCCTTTAATTAAAATGTGTCCATCTCTCTCGCAGCATTTTTGCAAAGCACTGGACATTCTGTTCGCGTTCCCTTCATTGTTATCATCCTTGCTGTTGTTATTGCGCGTGCACATTCTCGAATGTTGCCCGCAATGCCGATCCTTCTACGAATTTCACACTGTTGCAGTGCACTGGGTTGCTTCAAAGAACCGTCCTAATTTGTTAACCGAATTGTCGAATATTTGTACCGTCCAATCTGGGTCGAAGTGGTCCGAAAATTAATTAGGGAAATTGTCGAATTTACTGGACCGAGAAATTTTTGTGTGATGGAGTTTCACGCGTGAAATTTTCACGCACGATTTTTACGTATGGGAATTTCACATGTGGGAGGTTCACATATGGGATTTATGCTTGTGAGATTTTCACAGGTTGCATTTTTATGTGTGAAATTTTTGGGTGGGAGAATTTCGTATGTAAGATCTCTGCATGTGAGATTTCCACATATGAGATTTCTACGTGTGGGATTTCTACACATGAGATGTTCACACGTTGAATTGTTACGCGTTGGATTTCCACATATGAGATTTCTACGCCTTGAATTTCTAGGCATCAAATTTTCACATGTGAGATTTCCATATATGGGAGTTCCACATATGGGAGTTTCACATATGGGATTTCCACTCGTGAGATTTCCATAGATTGCATTTCTACGCATGGAATTTTTACATATGAGAATTCCACACATGAGATCTCTGCATGCAAGATTTCCACATGTGAGATTTCCACATGTGGGATTTTTACACATGAGATGTCCACACGTCGAATTTTTACGCGGTGGATTTCCACATATGAGATTTCTACGCGTTGAATTTCCACGCATCTAATTTCCACATGTGAGATTTCCACATATGGGATTTGCACTCATGAGATCTCTACAGGTTGTATTTCTACGCATGGAATTTTTAGATGTGAGACTTCCACACATAATACAGGTAACCCTCCTATAACACGGTATCTTATAACACGGTTTCGCTATAACACGATTCGTAAATTGCGGGAACCCTCCTACAACACGGCATCCTATAACACGGTTTCGCTATAACGTGATGAGAAAACTGCAAATCCTTTGTACATACAACACTCTATGTACTTATACAGCCGCGGCGAGGTTTGCTGTCTTAAAGATACAACGTTCTCGGTTGATTATACTGAGCAGTGAGGACGAATAAATTCATTAAATTATGGTTGCGTTAGATTAAAATATTTTTTTTTTTTACTTTGTGTTGTACTTACATTTATATTTTTAATAAAAATTAAGTTGTTTATGTCAAATTAAAAAAAATATTTGTTTTTAATAAGTTTTTGGAACCTAACCCCCCTTTTTGTACTAGCTCTGGGTCTCATACAACACGGTTTCACACAACACGGCATTTTCTAGGAACCTAACTACCGTGTTATAGGAGGGTTACCTGTATCTCTTTATACAAGATTTTCACATATGAGATTTCTACATGTGGGACTTCCACATATGGGATGTTAGCTCGTGAGATTTCCACAGGTTGCATTTCTAGGCATGAAACTTTTACATGTGAAAATTCCACACATAAAATCTCATGCAAGATTTCCATGTTTGAAATGTCCACATATGAAATGTCCACATATGAAGTGTCCACATATGGAATTTCTATGAGCCACCTGTCAACACACACTCCTACACGTTACTTGTAGTAAGATTTCCATAAAATCATGTAGTCAATGTATCAATCACGACCGGAATAAACGAAGAAATTGATGTTAATCGCAGCGGTAGTACGAGACGGTGGTCAGACGCTCCGATCTCAATCACTGGTCATTTCCTGCGGACATCCACGGAAATGGCGGTGAAAAGCTCGCAAAAGCACGTCGAGTGGAGAGTAAATAACACGTGAAAGAATGTCATTAGCGAGCACACGGAAGCAGAAAGTTGGAAGTCCATGTGCGATTGCAGGGTTTCTGCGATATATTTCATCTCATTCCATGAAATCGATACGAAACAGACGGGGAAAAAAGGTTGGAAGGCGAGTGGATCAGCGAAGAGGAACGAAAAGATCTTCGGGATAATGGCACTTAACGATGGTAGATGGAGGATAGAGTGACGAGTAGTCCATTATTGTTGGAGCGCCATTATGCGAACGCACTGGGTAATCCCTTGGAGAAGCAAGCAGTCATGGTGCTTCGATGCTGGTGTTCTAATACGACGAAAAACGAACTTGGCTTGCTGATTGAACTCTTTCGACGGGAATCCGATTACTTTTTCGCAGGCTAATTCTTGAACGTCATTTCGTTTGAAGTCCAAAGATTCCAGACACACGTTGCTAAGGAGATTACATTAACTCTTCTTAACTCTTTGAGTCGATTTTAACACTAAACCTACTGTGCACTTAATTTGAAATTAAAAATGAAGCTAAGAAATAGATGGACAGACGACGAAACATAAATTAGTATACACGTTTATTCTTTATCTTGATGAAACTCAATTTTGATTTCAAGGCACTTTAACAAATTGTGTACCTTATCATAAGAAACTTATGGAGCGGTCATTTGACCGGTTTGGTAGTTTTAGTGTTAAAGAATGTAGAAACTCAAGTTGCATAGTGTCCATTAACAGCTCCTTATTTTGCACATTAAGTCTTATGTAAGTTTCTTAGACAGGATCGAGTTGATGACAGAAATACAAAGGCAACAAGGGTCGACGATGTTTTGATTCGAAGCGATTGATTCCCAAAGCCGGTGCATAAATTATGAACACCTTTGTTCGTGACGACACGGTACGTGGTCGCAGTCACGCCGAGCGATTCTGTGATTGGAAGTCGATACTCGACCGATATTATCGATTATCCCGCTGTCTTCGATGAGAATTAATGGGAGTTGGCCGAGAGTCTCGTACACGATCTTCCTGCCCCGGTGTAACTTGGACCTCGATGAACAGCATGCATGGTAATGTTCGTAGACGGGCCGAGAACTCTTTTTTCGGTCTTCTTGTTGCTTGTAATCATCCGTTTCATCATGGAACATTACGTTACGATGAAATTTCGATCATACAATGAAAAGGAAATCCTTTTAATCGACTATCACCAGCGCCGTTGGATTTCATGAATATTAAGCGAATCATGAATATTTATCGTGGTTCTGTAATTATGTTGACGAGATCGTTGCAAGTAAATACTGCGAACAATTTCTCCCTGAACGACCGCTTTTAATGCATACCCGTCGCATTAAATGCACTTGATGCTACCTTAGATCAGCCCTTCGTACGAAATGTAAACTGTAATGGTTGAAATGTTCGTGGGAAGAAATTGGAATGCGAGAGAAACATGATCGCTCAAAGAGATTTATTGGAAAACGTTGCCTTGACGGTGGGGAAAACTCCAGGAAAACTTCAAGCTTTTGTAATAAAATATGAACTGAAAAATTGTTCGAGGAGATGTCGATACCTTATGGTGGTTACAGCAGACTCTTCTTATAACGCCACGTGCATTGTCGCGCGCCTCGCGTTAAGTTTTATGAATATCGGACGATGGGTTGCAGGAGGTTGAATTTCGATGCGATGGACTTTCAAGATTTGGAATTTTGGTACGTTAAATTGCAACACGTCGAATTTTCATATGTTAGATTTCTGTACGTTGGATTTTCACAGATGAGGTGTTCATGCTTTGGATTTCCACATATGAGGCCTCCATGCATTGGATTTTCACATATGGGATTTCGATGCGTTGGATTTCCACATGTGAGTTCTTCATGCGTTGGATTTTCACACGTTGGACTTCCACATATGTGGTCTCCACGCGTTGGACTTCCACATATGAGGTATCCACGCGTTGGACTTCCACATATGGGTCTCCACACGTTAGATTTCTACATGTTGGACTCAGTGGTGGGCAGTCTCAGCGCATGCGCAGTAAGCTATTCGCAGAAGTTCTCAGTAGCGGATACAGTTTCATGAAATATAAGGTATCATTAGGCCCTAATGAGGAAAAAAAATAAATCTGAAGAAAATTGCAGGAAAGAGAATAAAATGGTTAAGTAATATAACAGATTATATATAATAAAAGTAATATTATTTATTTATGATTATTAAATAATTTAATAATTTAATTTATTTATGATTATTATTTTAATTATATTTGTTATTATATTAATTAATTAATTAATTATATTACATTAATATTTGTTGCAAGAGCAAAGGAAAAAGATACCGCTCGATTTTTATCAGATCTTTGCATGTTAACAAAATAAAATCCATTTCTTTCTTATTGTGTCTATCATATTATAATTTTCGCACATAAGACCTAAGTAGTACAAGCGTATTATATGGTCAGACCATTCAAATAGTATAACCATATTATATGGTCAGACCATTCAAGTAGTATAAGCGTATGATATGGGTCAGACCTAAGTAGTATAACCGTATGATATGGTCAGACCTAAGTAGTATAACCGTATGATATGGTCAGACCTAAGTAGTATAACCGTATGATATGGTCAGACCATTTAAGTAGTATAACCGTACGATAGGGTCAGACCTAAGTAGTATAACCGTATGATATGGTCAGGCCTAAGTAGTATAACCGTATGATATGGTCAGACCATTTAAGTAGTATAACCGTATGATAGGGTCAGACCTAAGTAGTATAACCGTATGATATGGTCAGACCTAAGTAGTATAACCGTATGATATGGTCAGACCATTCAAGTAGTATAACCATATGATATGGTCAGACCTAAGTAGTATAGCCGTATGATATGGTCAGACCATTTAAGTAGTATAACCGTACGATAGGGTCAGACCTAAGTAGTATAACCGTATGATATGGTCAGGCCTAAGTAGTATAACCGTATGATATGGTCAGACCATTTAAGTAGTATAACCGTATGATAGGGTCAGACCTAAGTAGTATAACCGTATGATATGGTCAGACCTAAGTAGTATAACCGTATGATATGGTCAGACCATTCAAGTAGTATAACCATATGATATGGTCAGACCTAAGTAGTATAGCCGTATGATATGGTCAGACCTAAGTAGTATAGCCGTATGATATGGTCAGACCGTCTGACCATATCATACGGTTATACTACTTAGGTCTGACCATATCATACGGCTATACTACTTAGGTAGTAATGCATGCCCATCACTGGTTGGACTGTCACATATGAGGTCTCCACGCGTTGGACTTCCACATATGAGGTATCCACACGTTGGACTTCCACATATGGGTCTCCACACCTTAGATTTCTACACGTTGGGCTGTCACATATGAGGTATCCATGCGTTGGACTTCCACATATAAGGTCTCCACGCATTGGACTTCCACATATGAGGTCTCCACATGTTAGATTTCCACACATTGGACTTCCACATATGAGGTCTCTACGCGTTGGACTGTCACATATGAGGTCTCTACGCGTTGGACTTTCACATATGAGGTATCCATGCGTTGAACTTCCACAAATGAGGTCTCTACGCATTAGACATCCACATATGAGGTCTCCACACGTTAGATTTCAACACGTTGGACTTCCACATATGAGGTCTTCATGCATTGGACTTCCACATATGAGGTCTCCACACGTTAGATTTCTACGCATTGGACTTCCACATATGAGATCTCCACATATTAAATTTCTACGCGTTAGACTGTCACATATGAGGTATCCACGCGTTGAACGTACACATATTACATCTTCATACATTCAATTGCCACATTTGAGATCATCAAATATTGGATGTCCATATGTCAGATTTGCACATATGGAATTTCTACACGTTAGATCGCAGTCCGTTAGATCTCCACATGTTGGACTTCCACGCGTCCAATTCCCACATATCACATCACCATACATTGAATTTCTACGCGTTAGATTGCCACACATTAGATTCCCACACGTCAATTTTGCACGTGATGAATTTCCACGCGTTTAATTTTGCACGCATGAAATTCCACCGCGTTAGATCTCTAAGCACAAATCAAATTTCCAATTAGATGCAAACGCGTGCAAGAAATGCCAGATAAAAATATACGGAACATATCGTGAAAAGTTTCGAACCGAAATTCTGGAAGGGATTCTCAGAATTGCAAGATGGCTTCTAAATCATGGTACAGTCTCGTAAATTTCTGTTGGTCGGTCTTTTTCCGAGCAATATCCATCATATTCGATTTCTCGGTGTGCAACAGACGCGAATTCGATGAATCTTGCGTCCCGTGTGCTTGTAATCGACGTTCGGGTAATTTTTCTATTTCCAGCTCGATAAATAGCCGGCCATTTTCACTGACCATTCACCGAAATGTGAAGAATGTTAAATACATTTCGACCGTAAATTCGCGTTGCATTTTAGTGATAATCATCCGAATTTAAAGGGATTTACGGTGCGTTTTAATTCGGTTCTGTAACGTTGCCTCGGCTAATTGGAAACAAAAACGAAAACATGCAAATATCGCGAATATGCGATCGTTATTGTTACCGAATGATCGACGAAACGGGACATTTACGGTACCATGTTCAATTTGTATTAATATAAAACATTAACACGTAACAAAGGCGGAAATGATTACACTGATAGCCTATTATTGGAGGTTCGTTTCGATGGATGTTGAATTATACAAATTTCGAGCTCAAATGTATGTTGATTTATCTCGAAAATTTTCACGAAAACCGTAATGTACATGAACAGCTTTCGTATAGCTTAAATAATACGGGAAACTTTGTGGCTAATTACCTATTCGTAGCAGTAAAAAAAAATAACAATGTGATGTGAGCATTAACCCTTTGCACAAGTTCTTCAAACTTCACTTGGTTTAATTCGACAATAAATAAATAAGGTTTGAATCTAGAGTACCAATAGCACGAAAACGACTTCACAAGAATTCACCAAGTCTCCAAAAAATAGTATCGCTACACGATAATGTATTAATAAGCCGAAACAGAAGAATCCTCCGCAAAACTGCACCTCGAAAAACGAAACACAAAATGAAGGCAAGTACAGCGCGGGTCTGTGCGTGGAAGAGAACGTGCGCAACACCGGGTGCATATAAATCAGCATAAATTGTGATGCAGAATTTCGTAGTCGGTATGCGTCGTCCGTGCGTTGGGCCGCTTAGCCGTTGCCCGCAGCGCGGCAGCGTGTGCAGCCCGTCCGCACGAACGAGCCTCCGCCGGTGTTGACGGGCTTCGGCTGAAATTCGCTTTGTCAGGCTGCTTTTTCACCACGAAGGCGGTAAACACTTTGCACGGCTCGAAAACGAAATTGTTGCTTATGACGAAGAGGAGCACGGTTGCGAGAGGAATGCAATTGTCTCTTCTCCCTTCCTTTTTTTTCGTTGGGAGAGAAAAAAAACCAGCAGCTTTGAGCCGCGCTTGAACTTTATCTCCTACGGCGTCTGTAATGTGTGGATGCACAATTTATTTAAATTCGGGGATTCTTTGAAAAGATTTCTTTTATGAGTTTTTCTGTGCTCGTTCATTTTGATGCTGTCGGGTGAAACGTTACTGTGGTTTTTAGGAGGAATTTTAATAGGGAGGTTTTTATGGGGGTGTTTAATTGTAATTCTGTATGATAAGGTAATCATGTATTGGCTTTTGGCAGAATTTTTTATGAGGATCTTTAATTGTAACTCTGTATATTAAGATAAATATGTCTTCACTTTTGGCAGAATTTTTTATGATGATCTTTAATTGTAACTCTATAGAATGAGATAAAGAAGTCTTCACTTTTGTACTAATCTTTTATGAGGACCTTTAATTGTAACTCTGTGTGCTAAGATAACAAGTCTTCACTTTTGTCTTCATTTTTTATGATGATCTTTAATTGTAACTCTGTGTGCTAAGATAACAAGTCTTCATTTTTGTCTCCATTTTTTATGACGATCTTTAAATGTAACTTTGTAGGCTAAGATAAAGAAGTCTTCACTTTTGTTATAATTTTTTATGATGATCTTTAAGTGTAACTCTGTATGATACGATAAGTATGTATTTACTCTTGTACTGATATTGTGACACACACGTGACGCACACTTTAGTTGAGACATCACAAACCATACTCGTATTTTTATCAGACTTAAATTTTTCTATTGAACTTGAGGTTCAGTTCCAATTATAATCTGCATAATTAAGGATTACTGAAGATAAAGTATACTTAACATTTTACTTTTCTTCTTCTTAACATTGCAGCAATAATTAACTAGCTGTGTGTCATGCAACTATCCAAAGAATTGTAGGTTAACTCCTTGCACTATAATTTATTTGTCAGCTGACAGAACTAATCATAATATTGAAACAGCAAAGAAAGTCATAAATTAAAAATTGAAAATTAAATAAAATTTTAATATTCAAAATGAAAATTGAAAATCGACCTCAGCTGTGCATGACGCACTAGGTGCGTCAGCCCTAAAATTGAAAATTAAATAAAACTCTAATATTAAAAATAAAAGTTGACAATCGACCTCAGCTGTACATGACGCATCGGGTGCGTCAGCTCTGAAATTGAAAATTAAAAAAAATTGCAGTATTGAAAATAAAAATTGAAAATCGACCTCAGCTGTACATGACACACCAGATGCGTCAGCTCTGAAATTGAAAATTAAAAAAAATTGCAGTATTGAAAATAAAAATTGAAAATCGACCTCAGCTGTACATGACGCACCAGATGCGTCAGCTCTGAAATAGAAAATTAAAAAAAATTGCAGTATTGAAAATAAAAATTGAAAATCGACCTCAGCTGTGCTTGACGCACCTGGTGCGTCAGCCCTAAAATTGAAAATTAAAAAAATTGTAATAGTAAAAATAAAAATTGAAAATCGACCTCAGCTGTGCATGACGCACTAGGTGCGTCAGCCCTAAAATAAAAAACTAAATAAAATTGTAATATTAAAAATAAAAGTTGAAAATCGACCTCAGCAATTCCCTGACGCACCACATGCGTCCACCCTAAAATTGATTAACCAAAAAGAAGAATAAAAATTGAACCCAGAGTCTAGTACAGTAGTAGTAAACGATAGTAATATAAAAACGAATCTGCATCCATAAGGAAAAAGTGCAACGAACCCTTAGCTAGTTCTTCAGGTGTGTGGATTATAGTGAAGAATACGGTGTGGCTCTCTTCCAGCCGTGTATCTATTTGCACACCGTCTTTTTCCTAACCTAGTTCTCGCGTTCCCTCTGGACGACGAAGTTCAGCAGTTATCCGTGCTGGCACGACCTGCGATTCTAAGCCCAACTGTCGGTTCAACAAAGAACAAGTTTCCTCTGTGAATGCTAATCGCCGTCGGATTAAAGCACCTCCCATGGACTCGGATGTCTTTTTATCGCGCTTCAACGTCCGTGCACTTATGGGGACGAGACGTGACCCACGGGCAAATGATGAACTCTTTCGCGTTTTACGACCGGCGTGAAACAAGTTTTACGTTTTCTAATCAACCCTCGAGTTGGTTGATGTGCTCGAACAAATTGAGAAATCATTGCGTTCAGAAACTTTTTAAGCGTTATACGCCGGTGCTATTTTATTCTTTGAGGGAATAGAATTTAGAATTTAGGATTCGGATTCTTTATGTATGCCGTTTCTAGCGAAGCTGGGCTTGAAAGGCAACGATCGTGAGGAGCTGCAGAATTTATGAAGCACTCGTGAGTAAGACTGTTCTACGAGAGTCGAAGTTCAGAAATTCCAGTTCTGCTTGTTTATACTTCGAAGAATAATATCAAAAAAAGTACAAAGAATAATAACATGCGCTACCGATATGAATTTATAACCATTTTACAAAACAGGGGTAACATTATCTTCATCGCGAGCCGTATTCATTATCGTGAATAAAGTCATAATAACACGCCAACCGGTACGGCTCATAATTCACTAAAATACATAACAATACGTCCGCGAATATGTTAATTCGAGAGGTAGAAATTATCCCCATCGGTGACAGATACGAAAGATAAGCGATGAAAGGTCACAGTCGGTTTATAGGTCGAAAGGGCTAATCCGATTTACCGAATGCTAACAAGGACCTACGTCTTCTCTAATTATCCCCTTTCAACACGAGCACCAAGGGCTGCGTGTCGCGAACAATTAAGACGCGTCTGGTCCTGTTCAACTCGCACGGAATAATTCCGCGAGTTCCACCGCCTGCTGAGCGCGCTTCCGCGATCCAACCCCCATTTTCCTCCCTGTGGTTCCTGTTCGCAATAAATCAGCTTTCCTTGCACGCTGGAAACTTCTTTATCTATGATCGATTCCCCGTGTTCGCTTCTCTGCTCCATGAAACCACTGTTCTCCTTTGTCAACCCCTTTCTTCTTACCTTGCTGGTTATATATTTACGTTGCGACGAAAGTTTCTGCGAAAACTACCTCCATGTACTTTCAGACTTCGTCAAAAACTTACAATTCACTTCGATGCTGAACGTGAATCCTCTTCTTATACTCATCGTTCTTCCAAGAATATGCTTCTGGAATGTTCAATGATTTCTGGGGAAAGCGCTCGGATACTTGCGAGGGGTGGAAAACGATACGTAGATTTGATGCGTGGCAATTCGATTCGATACATGCGAATTCGAGGCGCAGAAATTTCAACGTAGCAATTTGGAGAGTAGATATTCAAGGCGGGAATATTCAACGCATAGAAAATCGGGGTGTAGGAATTTGAGCTGTAGGAATTCAATGCTTAAGAATTTGGAACGCAGGAATTTAATGCGTTGGAGTTTGGGGCGTAGGAATTTGGGGTGTGGGAATTTCATACGTAGCAATTTGAAGAATAGATACTCAGGACGTAATTATTCAACGCATAGAAATTCGGAGCGTAGGAATTTGGGACGTAGAAATTCGAGGTGTAGGAATTCAATGTTTAGGAATTTGGGACACAGAAATTCGACGCGTAGGAGTTTGGGGCGTAGGAATTTGGAGCGTAGAAATTCGTGGTGTAGGAATTCGATGCGTAGAAATTTGTGGCGTAGGAATTCGACGCGTAGTAATGCAAGGGGTGGAAGTCCAGCGCGTAGTAATACAATGGGTGGAAGTCGAGCGCGTGGTAATACAATGGGTGGAAGTCCAGCGCGTGGTAATACAATGGGTGGAAGTCCAGCGCGTGGTAATGCAATGGATGGAATTCCAGCGCGTGGTAATGCAACGGGTGGAAGTGGAGCGCGTGGTAATGCAACGAGTGGAAATCTAGCGTGTGGTAATGCAACGGGTGGAAGTCTAACGCGTGGTAATGCAACGGGTGGAAGTCTAACGCGTGGTAATGCAATGGGTGGAAGTCCAGCGCGTGGTAATGCAACGGGTGAAAATCTAACGCGTGGTAATGCAGTGGGTGGAAATCTAACGCGTAGTAATACAATGGGTGGAAGTCGAGCGCGTAGTAATGCAACGGGTGGAAATCTAACGCGTAGTAATGCAACGAATGGAAGTCCAGCGCGTAGTAATGCAACGAGTGGTATTCCAGCGCTTACTAATGTAACGGGTGATAATCCAGCGCGTAGTAGTGCAACGGGAAATCCAGCGCATAGAAAAGCACCGGATAAAAATCGGATTGAATACCTATATTTTCCCCCGTAAACTAAAATTTAAAGCTCCACCATTTCACTCTGAAATCCTCCAATTTTTTCCAGCAACTAACTTACCATAGAATGACGCATTTTACAACTAACACTAAAATGCATCCCAGATAGATATAAATTCGAGACGCTCGAATAAACTTGTCGCTAGGATATACAGGAACGGGAGGGTCGGTTTTGGCAATTTTTCGGCGAGCCGGGTGCATCGAAAACCCGTTCTGGTCTTCTCACGCACGTTTGCTCGCCGTGATATCGTTGTACTCGTTTTTTTGTTTCCACTATGTTTCCATTTATTTCATGTATATGACAGCAGTGTACGGTCTGCCTTGTCTGTCTTGTAACAAGAGAGAGAGAAAAAAAAATAAAACGGAAAATTATTAATACTTCCTCTTTGTCGTCATACTGTCTAGTATCGCTGTAGTAATTACAACTTGACACGCTCTCGATATATGAAAAAGAAAAATAAAGAAGAAAAAAAGAAACATAAAAGAGAATTAACGAAACACGCTGCTGGTTTTCTCGCACTTTTTTTTAGCTTTTTTTTAAGTCACACTAAATTGTTTCGAACCAAGCGATCGCTCGTTCGCGGTATTAACATCTTCCTGCCTTTAAGTTACGCTGGCCGCAGCCTTAGTCTTTTAAGTAACGATCTCAAAATCTTTACAAACTACGATCTCTTTCTCTCGTTCCATTCGAACTACTTTTACTATGAATTTTAAATCCGATCTAATACCCAATTCCTCGAGAGAAAGAACACGAGTTTTTTAAAGAGTTTAAGTAAATAATGACACGAAATGTTTGCGTTGGCTTGCAATTCGCTGGTTGATTGTACTCGTTTCGTTATTAACACGTTGACTGCCACTGCGAGATGACACGTTAAAATTTATCCACTCTTAGAGACTTTCAAAAATTGTATCGTGAAAGATATTTTAAAATAAGTAAATTATAGGCCGTGAAGCATCGTGTCAGAGGGCTTAGATTATATGTAAGGCATACCCCATGGAAATCAACGTGGTAGAACGCGTACAGAGTTGGTAAGTACACGAAGGACGAGAAAGAAGTCGTTACAAACGAAATCTTCGCGTCATTGGTTTAAACAACCATTGTTAAGTCGCAAACGCTTGTTCCTGGCTCGAAGATACTACGGCTTAGAAGAACTACGTTTCGTATTGTCGTTGCGGTATATAAAGCACTGTTACGCATCGATAAGGCACGATCGAGGCCGTATCTCGAGGCGGTTAAGTACTGTGCGTCGCCGGCGTGACAGAAAATGCAAAAATAAAATTCTCCAAACGAAATAATTCACCGGCAACGAATTAACACGTTGAATGCAGCGAGCACAAATACGGTATTACGAATTAACGTGGATTAATAATTAATGCGTTAATATTTATATCCCGTTGAATATGCAGGGTTGCAAAGCTCGAAATGTAGAATTGTATAGTCTTGATGGCAGTCAACGTGTTAATCGAATTTTCCAAGTTTCTCGCATTTTCGCGACGGTGTCGGCCATTGACGAACCCCGAGGGGCCTCGACACGATCTTATCGCTAAGTATACGAAGTATGAAGGCACTCAAGTTCGGGGTAAAGTATCTGTTGCCGCGAAGTTCGACCACGGAAATCCGGCCTCCGGATGATGTGTCTTCGAGGCCCGGAAACGCCTCGTGAACGCTCCGCTCGCATATTGCACCCCCGGAACGTGCAACTTCCCGCAGAGAATTGTTGCGGTTGCATACTTTCGATCCTGTAAGATCGACGCTCCCCTATTTCTTCCGTCGCGAGTCGTATTATTTTTAAGGCACAGAAACGCGAAGGATATTTGACGTTGATTCGTTAGACGTCCGGTCTTCGTAGGCGAATTCGTTATTATTTCAAGGGATGATCCAGTTCGAAAGAGAGACGTTCGACGAGATGAAAGGGAGCGAGCTCCGGGGGCAAGGGAGCGGCGGAGAGAGCGGGCAGAGCAATTGTACCGAGGGAACAGAGGTTCATAAATATTTCATGGAACGTCGTTGGACGAGATCGCCGGCGAAAAAGACACCGTTGCGTCGTCGCGCGGTATCCTCGTTCTCGCTAAACATCTGTGTCACCCTTTGCTCGTCTTCTCTTTTGCCGTGTTTAATCGAGCCCATCGAATATCGTTTCCCTTTTCTACCGCCTCGTTCTTCGATTTCGTTCGTTATCTTCCTGTTATTTCCCGTGACGTTCTCCTCGCTCGACTGGTTCGTTGTATCATTCGATAAAGGGCCAGGTAAAACGAAGACAAAAACGGCATCGTTCCGGAGAGAAGACCGGTATCCATTATGGCGACATTACGGGGAACGACGCGCGCTTTATCGTTTGTTGGATCGTTACGTTGCGCGAAACGGGAAGAGCCAATCGAATACCATTAAATTTATATGTCTCCTTGCAATTGTGGAAAATTAATAGTCTGTCTCTTCTCGGTTATCTTCGTCTGCGAAGAAGCACTCGATCAAACGTTCGGTCAAAAGTAAAATGAAAAGAAGAAGCATAAAATATTGATACTAAGGTCTTTGCCAATTGTTAAAATAATAAAACAGCGTTTTATACGAATAAACTTCGCGTAATGATCCAGCGCGCGTCCTGCCCGGCTTAAGACAGTTTCCGGTTTCCGAGGCACGGAAGAAAACCGTAAATATTCGAACGAAAACATCGTCGAAATTTCGCTAGCAGAGATAAGTATGATCTCTTGTTTTGATTTCCTTCTTCCGTCGCGGAGAAATTGCAACGATAACGCATAAATAAAACCGTGAAAAAACTATCGGTGAACGAAGTCTATGAGTCAGGGGTCGAATAAAGAGATTTATCGACTGAAAAATGTACGAGACCCCCGTTCGGTGCGAGTTTCGTAAAGAAATCTGTAACTACTCTTCATGGTAATCGCTCGAGCGATCCTCCTTGTCGCGGCTACAGGCCGATTATCGTCTCTTCGACGAAATCCTTCCGCTCGTTCGAGCTCGGCTCGCGAGGAGGAGCGTCGTGACGACGCGATTCGACGCTAACTCGGCTTCTACTCCATCGCGGCTTCCTGAAGGGCGTGAAGATGAGCATATAGACCATCCGCAGCTATTAAGTCGTCGTGAGTACCCATCTCCGCGACCGTTCCCTTCTCCAGCACGCAGATCACATCAGCGTTTCTTATGGTAGCCAAACGATGCGCTATGGTGATACACGTTCTACCCTCCATCGCTTTGTCCAGCGCTGCCTGCACCACCTGCGAACACGCCGTGCAAATTGCCATTTAGACCCACCTTCTTTTCCATAAACCTTATCCCAACTTTACGTAACTTGGCAATTCTCCGAATTACTTGCAATATAGTTCCATAAACTACGGATTAGTCGCGACACGGTACAAACAGTAAAAATTCTGAACGATAAACGTTTGCATTAAATAACATTATTAGTTTGCATTAATAACAATAATTGTTGTCGATTTCGAGTGGTCTTGAATAATCGATCTCCGTTGCCATTGTCTAATGCCATTCGTTTCATCGAACGTGGACCGGTGAAAAAATGGTACGTGATGAAAAAACTCAATAGTCGAAATGGTTTCGACGTGGATTTTCTACGTTTGATCAAAAGAGGGGTACACGCCTGACGGAACAGACAAGATATGATTTCGTTCGTAATGTGATATATTAGCACGCGGTCGAGATCCGCCCCGTGCAAACACACATGTGAATTTTAATTTCGAGTAAAATTACCATATAAAGCGTGTCCCTTTCTGTTATATAATGTACTATAGAAGCAAGTCGCGCGATATCTTTTTTCGTCGGCTTCGGTTCGCGTTTTTTGCTCGTATTATTCATTAAAATCCATCAGGATCCATTAATATTCATCAGCCGGCCGAGCTCGCAACACTACTTTACATCGCTTCTGCTTTACATCGAACGAATGTTACTCGTGGACGACCGTCCTAATATTCATCGTCCACGGTTATAAAATATTTTTGCGTAATCTGTACGTTGTGTCACGAAAGTGCACCTACGAAACAGGGGAGAACAGCTTTTTGCTTCGAAGATTGGATAAATGTCGTCGTGTTTTCGTGTCGTGTACCATTAAACCATTTGTTTCTTCGTCTGCTTTTAAAACTTTCCTACAATTTCAAAATTAATTTCCCATTCTAAAAATTAGTAGTAGTCGAATCGACAAAAAAAGGCTTCCAGTGACTCTGATGCGCCTCCAGAGCTTTAAACCGAGCTCCAATCGAAAAGAAAATCGATGTCGAGGGTATTGTCGCAGTGGTCGATTCGGAGGTCATTAAGTCGATTGACCGTTCGAACTCTCGCGAGTGCAATAACGAACGTGACTCTCTGGTGAACTTTCAATTGAATACTGTTTCAACTTCTCTGCAATGTTATTGTTGCCTCGAGAAACGATCCTAAATACGAGCGGACATTACGCGGCCCTTTTTAATTGGACGCGAACAGTACGACACAATGCGGAGATGAGCAAAAATGCGCGGCTTTTGTCGTCGCGAGAATTCCTCGCGGTTCTTCAGCATCGCCTTCAAAGGCGGCTGGTCATTTTTTTCACCGCGACAAAAAAAAACGTCGCTGGTTCCACGTCGCATATTATATTTCTGAATGCGCGTCTCGTCCACTTCACACTGATTTTACCAACCATTTTTCGGAATGCATGCAACCCTCTTGACGACACTTACGGATGGTTGGACGACATTTTTCGAGGGAACCATTCGCGAAAATAATGGCTTGGGAACAAAAAGTTCCTCGTAAGCGTGAGATCACCTGCATTATGAATAACGAGTTTGTATAACAAAATACTATCGACGAGAACGTGAAATGAATATTTAATCCGCCGTTACTTGTACCGTTGCTACTTAGCGTGGAATTATTAATGTGTTTGGTCCCGGAAGAATAGCTTCATAATTCAAAAGTTTGGACAGTAATGGATAAATAAATAATACTTTGCATGCACAAATGAGCGTGTGAACATAACTCAAAAACTCTGACGTAATCGGACATTTACAATGTCTTGATATCGAACTATACAATTATCAAACAAATACGTTCTGTGTGAAATATCCATATTCATATATAATTCTCATTGAGACCGCTACTCGTGTTGCACGAAAATTGACATCAAACATCAGAACAGTAAGTTCAGAGCAAGTTGCAGTTACATCAGGAATGAGTATCGAATTCATTCATGGTGATCGAACACCGCTTGAAAGTGTCTTACCTGTTCACTCTGAGTGTCGAGGGCAGATGTGGCTTCGTCCAGCAGCAGAACACGAGGATTCCTGACCAGAGCTCGAGCTATCGCTATACGTTGCTTTTGTCCTCCGGACAATTGCGTTCCCTTAGATCCTAACCTAGTATCGTACCCCTGTAACAGATCATGAACAACTATCTTACACACCCGTATCCTTTTGACATCGAGATCGATCCGTGCTGCAAGATGGATACTCACTAATGGTAGAGAGCTGACGAAGCTGTGGATATTCGACTTCTTGGCGGCCTCAATGACCTCGTCCATCGTGACGACGCGAGAATTGTCACCGTAGGCGATGTTCTCCGCGATCGTCCTGTCGAACAGCACCGGTTCCTGGCCGACCACACCCAGCTGCGACCTGAGATTGCGCAAGGAGACCGACGAGATATCACGACGGTCCATGGTCACCGTTCCCGAAAGCGGATCGTACAGTCGTTGCAAGAGTTGGATGCAGGTAGACTTTCCGCACCCGCTTTGACCTACCAGGGCGACCATCTGACCTGGCTTCACGATCAGATTCAGACCCTGAAGAATGGACATCTCCGGACGCGTTGGGTAGTGGAACTCGACTTTCGAGTACTGTATCAGACCCTCCGCTTTCTGCAATCGAGACATTTGGGAATACGTGAAATATGACAGGTGGATAGTCGGCTGTTAAGCTTCAATTCCGTGCGCAAACTGTTGCGTGGATCAAGGAAGAAATCGATCGTCGGACATTTGAATTGAATCACACGCAGTACCGTTCGCTTGAGAACATTGTTCCATTAAACGGTTTGAAATTCCAGAGGGATAGCTGTAGTCCCGATCAAATACAGCCTCCTCCGTTTTCAGCGTAATTAACGCGTGCTGCCCGGAGCTGTACTGCCAATACGTCACAAATTCAGCGACTGGCTAAACAATTCTAATGAAACAGGAGGAAGACGCCACAAATTGCTACGATATTGTTCCGTTGAAACAAAAGAAATCCCGGCTAACAATCGAATTATCGATACTGTCTGCGATTACACTCGATAACGTGGCAGACATCAGCTCGGATAACAGTCTCTAATTAATCTTGCACGAATCGATCACTCACCCAATCCAGATCTTTATCTTCCGACCCCGGCGGCGAAGTAATTTCCGGAACCCTGTCCAGCAGTTTGAATATCCTTCCAGCTGAAATCTTCGCGGTGTTGAAGTTGGGCGCAAAGGCGAGGGCTTGCCCTAACATCCAGGAGCCAAAGATCAGCGCCTCGGACACCTTGATCACGTCTTGATAGCTTAATCCTTCCGTAGCCACCAGTGCACCTCCGTAATAAAGGCTCAAAGCGTAGCCGAAGAATGGCGTGGTCTGTCCGCACGAGAACACCAATCCTCTTAACCTGTTTCTGATTCTGGTCGCTTGCGCAACGTGATCCAGCTCCACGCAGTAGCGTTGCAAGAAGGCTTCCTCTTTCCCCAGACTAGCCACTGTCCGTATGTTCGAAATAGCCTCGATAGCGATCCTAGTAGCCGCCTCCATCTTCTTCTTCTCCTGCAAGCCCTGACCACTCATCACTCTAGCCTCGAAGAACACCGCTCCCAGCACCAGCGGTATCGAGACGACGGACACCAGCGTCATCTTCCAGGTATAATACATGGACAATCCGATACCGAGGACCAACGTCGACAGAGCCTGCAAGATCGCTCCAATTCGGGTACCCGTGGCACCTTGGACCGCTCCTGCGTCCGATGATAACCTGGCGCAAAGCGCACCCACGCTGTTCGTGTCCTCGTCGTACCAGCCCATTTCTTGCTTCAACATCGCAGCAAACGTCATCCTTCTGATCCTCGTGGTCATACGCACTCCGGCCAAACCGAACATGTACATCTGCAGGAAGGTGCCCACTCCGGTCACTACACCGACCACCAGGAACAGAATCGAGAAGTTGACCGTCTCGCGACGCACTTCGTCGGCGTCTTGGAGACCCAACACGTAGTAGACTTCACCGAATAGGACCGCGAAGGCTGGGAAAGAGGCGCCCACCATGGCTGCTGCCAGACATCCTGAAACACGAGCGGGGTTTTTCGTAAATTTGGGATTGGTGGAGGATTGATGTGGAAAATGGAGAAGTTGGAAGATTAGTCTAGGTGTCACATTCTAAATACCCAACATAAAGTACATAAACATTCTAAGTACCCCTTGTAAATAAAAATGTCAAACCCCTATTCGTAGCTGTCTATTTAATTGTGAACCCTTAGGAAAATGTTTGAAAATGACGTCCCATAATTTGCCAGACATTCGCTGCAACTAACCGATAATGTTGAAAGGCCATTCCGGTTTGTTGAGTCCAAATATCCTCATCATTGGTGCGTTGTACGGTTTCTCGTTCTCCTCCAACTGATTCGCCGAGCTTTCAGATGCGCCCGCCAGAGATAGACGGTGAGAGTGCATCGACAAAGTGGAGAATTGTCTCTTCAGTGGTGGCTTTTGTTGTTTCGGGATGGCTGCCGTGACTGTCTTTGCCGCTGATGCCGTTGCTTTGGCTGGTTTGATAGAAACATGTGTGCGTCAGTATACTATTCAATTCTGTAAACTGCTTTCAAGAACGAACGCGATGGAAATGCGGGTTGTAGCCATAGCGATGGTACAAAGGATGGTTCCTCGTACAGAATCGAATCGAAAGCGTGAAATGAAGTTTCGTAAAATGGGTCGTAATGTGTTTGATTTTACCTCTGGCAGTCGCGCTGGCGTCAGCAGAGACCAAGCCGTAATAATGTTGCTTCAACGCGAGTAACTCTTCGTGGGTACCCTCTTCGACGACCTGTCCATCCTTGATGAATACTATCCTGTCGGCGTTCGTGATAGTCGACAATCTGTGGGTGACTACGATGGTAGTTCTGCCCTTTGCGGCAGCGTCCAGAGCCCTTTGTACCGTTGCCTCGCTGTGGAGATCCAAAGCGGAGGTCGCCTCGTCCAACAGAAGTATAGCCGGTCTTCTCACTAGGGCACGGGCAATCGCGATTCTCTGTTTCTGTCCACCGGACAGTTGCGACCCTCTCTCTCCCACGGGACTATCATAAGCCTAGAACACGTGATTCTTACGTGAAACGGTGCCTCCCAAAGGAACGAGAATTAAAGTGGATTATGAGATATCTTCTTGATACACATCGATATGTTCCAAGTAGCCCACAGCTATGACTTTACAACTAATACTTAAAATTTAATACTTGACGCTGATACGAATGAGAGACACTCGAACAGTTGTGAATGTGTGAAATGAGAGAGAATTCGGGAAATTGTAGAAAATAATCTTCTTGACTCACATCGATATGTTCTAACTAGCCCACAGCTATGACTATCCGACTAATACTTAAAATTTAATACTTGACGCTGATACGAATGAAAGACACTCGAACAGTTGTGAACGTGTGAAATGAGAGAGAATTGGGGAAATTGTAGAAAATAATCATGAGCGGAAATTGAGCCAGCGGCAGCATTTGTTGATAATTATCGAGAGAGGGGAGCATCGGCGCCATTTGCTAGTTCGATTAGTGTACGAGCGGCAAGAGGCCATCGAGGTCTCTGCGGTTTGAAGTAACGATTATTTCATTAACGGAGAAACGACGTGACGCGCCAGCAGCGCACATGCACCACGTCGAGATTTAATAAATTTACGAGGAACAGCACTTCGCGTGGCATCGCTGTAACGGAGTGGTTTAATGCTTGGCGACCAGTTGCCACAATTCAACTATTAGATTTTAGCCGCAATGAGGTAGCTCATTTTTGATGTTGCAACACTTATTTATTCAATATTACTATTGTAAACATACAAATATATTCTGATGTGAATAGCTGCGTTTAGAGTCAAGTTGAAATTTTTATTTCGTACCATTTTTGTGCATTGGCGTAACTATATGGGGATTGTATTTTGTGAAAAATACAGGTCTTAAATTTCTAAACGTCAGTGGTCGTGAAAAAAAATGGTTACGCCAATGGTAACTGTATGCATTTGAAAGAAGTATTCTTGCGTGTTTCTGACACAACATTTTATCAACTAACACTGACGCGTTACGTTCGATGAGCCGGCATAACGCGTGACGATCGATCCGTCGTCCCGTGAAATAAACCGTCTGGTGTTTTCCATAAAGCGGAAAATGTCAGGTTCGCTTGTTTCCGCGGATCGTTGCAGTCCTAAACGCGACATAGAACAAAGGGCTAAACACGAGCGTATCCATAGGGAGACACGGCGAAACCATCGGATTCAGCTACCGATAATTCGGTAATAAACGGCTAATCGTTGACACAACCGTAATCTGGGATAGTGTTATTTGCCCGGGAACGGTTTAACGGCTGTTTTATCGCCTGTTTGCACGCGTGTTCCGCGGATCGTCGGTCACACCTGAGACTATTGTTAACGCGTTGCCAACCACCCGATCCTCTGGTGGTTTAACGTATGTTCCACGTGAACATCCGAGCGATTATGGAGATAAATTATCATAGATATCGCGACATAACTTCTGGACGTTGAAGAACGTAATCGGCTATAACTTACCGGTTCGATTGCTAAAATTATATTAACACGTTGACTGCCACGTCACTCTTATACTTAAGTATCTATACTGATTTAACATGTATGTTAAAAATGTATTTATTTTCCTAACCACAAATTCTCACATTAATTACATGGATTTACGGAAAATAAATGTAACAAGATATTGTGCAAATATTTAGAAAAATTGGTCAAGAATTAAAGCACTACTGAATGCAATTGAAAATTACTTTAGTGTGGCAGTCAACGTGTTAAATTCGTCGGAAGCGAAAATTGCAGAGCATCGAAGGATTTCTCTGAAGAAGATTTTGATCTCCAAGGCAAACGCTATCCTTTGAAAGTTTGATAATTCGAGGACCCGTAAAGCGTAGACAAAAGCAAATCACAAAAATTATTAAACGTTGTTATCGTATTTAAAATTTCTTTAGAAATCACTTGCACGCGGATCGACTTCTCGAAAGAGGCCGGTTATCGTCGAGAGGAACAGTGGAGGTACGCCGCGAGATACGCGGTAGAACGAGATTGAAATTCAAAGCGTGTTCACGGTCCGCGGGCACGATTTTAATTAGACGTTCCTTTGTGCGGAATAGCGAGGGATTCTATGATCCATCGGTACGGAAAAAGGAGCTCGGGGATCAGGGCAAATTTTCGACTAGACCGTGTTACGCGCTCGTACGCTATCGAGACGGTGTCCTTCGTTGAAAAGTGACCGAATCAATCGGGGACAAGGATGGCCCCCGTTTGTCGTCGCAAAAGGGAAACCGAAATTCCGGCTGGAGAAACGCGAACAGAATGGCAGAAAGGTTCATCCACTCACCTCGGGCAGTTTGCTGATGAAGTCATGAGCGTTCGCTTCCTTCGAGGCTTTGATCATCTCCTCCTCGGTAATGCTGTCATTTCCGTACCGGATGTTCTCCCGTATCGTTGTGTCAAAGAGCACTGGCTCTTGCCCGACCACGCCTATGTAAGAGCGCAGCCACTGAACGTTTAGCTTCGATACGTCCACACCGTCCAATAAAACCTGTTTCAACAAAAAAAAACACACAATCGATTTTGTGCGAATTGTTCGTTTCGATTGTACGAAAACCAGCGCAAAGCTGTTACGCGTTAAACGAAATCGTTAAAGTCTCTGTTGGTTATAATCAACGATCATTTCGTGTTCAAAGAGTTAACGAAAGCGTTATACAATCGTTTTTGTGAAACTTTTTAACTATAAATTGATATATCGCGAGCAATACTTTTATGCGACGAAATTGTGGACCAGCTATGTTTCGAAATCGGCCGTTTGATATAAAACAAAGGGTTAGCAATAACGAAAAGAAGAACAATTCGTATTGTCGGTTGAAATCTCCCCTAAATTTCCTACGAAGTTATTTATCGTGTTCCAAGTTAACAATAACCCTGTCGTGAATATTCCATTATTGCATCTGTAGCTGCAGCAGGGACGCGAATTTCACGGAACAAGTTTGAAGCGTTTCTCACTGGAATACAGTGCCGACCGGAGTTTTCTCAGTAGTAAAAGTTTTACGATTCTCCTGGTTCTGCATCCGTCGCAGTTGCCCCACCAAAAATATTACGTCATATATTTGGCATACTGATTTCAGACCCGTTCTCCCCAAGCCCTTTACCCACGGCATTTACGTTTTCCGCGTCGTTGCTACACCGATGCCGATAAAAATTCCTCCCTTAGGAATCTATTTGTTCGACAAAGTATCCCAGCCAATTTCGAATACGATCATTTCCTTCCCTCATCGAATCTGATTCCTGAACTTCGCTCATTCTTCCGACGCGAACTCTAAATTTTCATGTTTCGATAAAGTCGGCCTTCGAACAGTAGCTCGTACAGCCGGTAGCTGTAATTTCGCCGAAAACAAAAACGTCGTCGGGATATTCATGACTCGACAGTTGGTTATTAACCGTACTCGTTACGCAACATCTGTACAAAAATACAGCGCGGGTCTTACGTTGCAATAAATTGCTCTACTCTCGGAAAACAAACAAATTGGAAGGCGAACTTACGACCGTCGTTTTCAAAATTCATTGCAAAGGTAACAATGTTACACTATGCTGCCTGAACAAACAGAACATGTAGAGATTGCAAATATTAACTCGTTAAGCGACTCGGATGATTTACGTGTCTCAAGATTGAAATAGTGCATTTGATTTCCAAGTATCTGGTACAAACTGGTCGATACTGCTGCAGTATTACAGAGAGCCATGGAGAAGTTATGCAATGTTGACTTTCTTTAACTAGGGATGTAAGGAGCCTACTATTTACTTTTGGGGTTGGCGAGGGTTAATCGCTCGGATTAGTCGAAGATAGCTTTAACCCTTTCGAGGGCTACTTTATGGTTGACGTATTCAAAAATTAGATACAGCTGATGATGGCTGAAGGTTAGCCTTTACAGAGATTAGTTCCCTCAGAGAATAGTCTAATAATCAACTTATTAGATCATCAGTGGATCCACTCATCGCATCCAAAGAATAATTCATTAAAAGTTTAGCAAGTGACTCGATTAAAAAAAGTTAACCACAGAGAAAATTTCACTTAACTCTTTGGGGCACGGTGGGATTAAAAGTGCCCCGCCTTTTTGATGTATTTCAATGGTGGGACATCTTCAGTCCCTACTGCAAGAAATCTTGCAATAGCTGCATGTGCATAGGTTTATATTTCGCCTTATTTACGTAAAGCAGTTGGTTATGTTTCCAAATAATGTTACAAACGTATTCATTGTGTTGGCAACATTCAATATGGCAATTGTTATAAACGAAAGGTTTATAGCACCCACATTTGTTTTTTCTTAGTTTCACGTTAAAAATCGCAGAGGTAATTGCTACAAAAATTAGTTCTTCATAAGCGAGTAACGATTTTTATAATATAAATCAATGGTTAAATTTGTTTGCAAATGATGAAAGTATAGTGGGATTTCAATTGTCCCACCAAACAAAATTTTTCTTTATTGTTTACGTTGTATATTCTTAACAATTTAATTAATTGTTACTATTTTGTTATATTTTTACATAATGTTATACCTTTATTAATAAAAATTTACCGAGTTTGTTTCGTTTAAAACCCTATAATACTCCTGTGCAACATAGGTTTATTTTTGATCTGAAATCCTGTGCCTCAAAGGGCACAGGGATTTTTAAATAGTAAATAAAGAAATGACTTACCTGTCCTTTAAGCGGATCGTAGAGACGTTGAATGAGCTGCAGACAGGTCGACTTTCCGCAACCCGATCCACCGACGAGGGCTACGGTCTCCCCGCGATTGATCTTCAGATTTAA
Organism: Megachile leachella; assembly: GCA_963576845.1. Taxonomy (NCBI): domain Eukaryota; kingdom Metazoa; phylum Arthropoda; class Insecta; order Hymenoptera; family Megachilidae; genus Megachile; species Megachile leachella. Next base: position 2,434,736 of record OY756256.1, read on the forward strand.
GCCTTGAAGCACCTTCACGTCCTTTCTAGCAGGATACTGGAAATGCACGTTCTTGAACTCGATCTCTCCGGTGACGGATGGAAGTCTCTGGCCTTCTTTACTCAAACTGTCGATCGCTGGCACGTGATCGAGCACTTGGAAGATAGCTGCAGCCGAACCCCTAGCTACCGCGAACGCCTCAAGATGCGGCGATGTTAGACCCATGTTCTGAGCACCAGCCAACACACCGAAAAACACTATCACCAGTACTGCTGGTGTGTACTCTTTCACGTCCTTTGGTCTGTCTTCCAGAATCAGCTGGACACCGTACCTGTTAAAAAAAATAAAAATTAGGTCAACATGTAAAATAAAATGCTACTGCTTTCGTCAGAGTATAAGTGAAGAGTACTTTTGTGAAAATAGACAGCAGTGACCTTGAATGAAGTTTGACAAAGTTTTAACTTTGTAAACTAGAGTGACTTTGGATTAGGTCAAGTCACGTCCTTGTGATAATTTGAAGACTGCAATCTCAAAACTGCAGTATGTATTTACACTTTGTTTTCCTCCTTTTGTCGCCGTAAAAAGAGTCAACATTTTAGACAACAGGAAACAAGTTTTGGAGTAAAGATCGTTTACACATCGAGTCAAAGAAGAACATTCAAGGTCGGCACTTTCAGCGGCAAACAAAGCCTCACGCCACGCAATGTCTCCCTTTTAAACCAAACAGCTTTTGCTCGAAACATCCCTGGCACAATGTAAAAGCAACATGGTTGACCCGTTTCTACCCCGCTCATGGGTGTTTGCTCTCCTCGAAAGCATTTGCTCTAGAAATACAGCCCTAACGTCTACGAATCTATCGACTAACATATTTCTGGAAAGCCTTCTCGGTAAATACGCGTCCAGTGGCCGAAAGGCTCGAGGAACAGCAATCTCTTATCTGTCGGTCCACTCGGTTATATAAACAAAATTATTGTTTGTTTATCCACGTTTCGAAATATAAATAGAAATTATCTTTGCGAGAAGTGCTTTCCAATTTAATCCGCTCGATTCATCAAACTGATTACTGATCAAAGCAGTCTGTGTATTTTATCTGCTTTAGGGCGACAATCTCGTTTCTTTTGAAATATACAAGAAATTACAAGGATAAAACTCTCTCGCCGCACTTAAAATCGATCCAATCAGACTTTTTCCGCTCGTATGTAATTGAAGTTACTTGTGCGAGCTTTCTCGAATGATTAATGGGTTCGTTAAAAAAGCAGCTTATAAATAACAGAAATTCAAGCTTTTGAAATATCGAATCAGAACTCATATTTCATTCATTCTTCGAATTCTGACGAAGCCGAAATAAATTGTTTGTTATCGGACTGGATGTTTAGAAATAGCACACCAAGATATAAATCAAGCTATACGTAAATATAACTCACAGTAACTCATATTTATAGACTACTCGAAGGTTGTGCATAATTTTCATTTCGATAAATGCATAAACATAGAAACGTACCAAAAGGCAATAGCGTAGCTGATGTATATAATGAACCACATCACGCCTCCACCGACTCCAGACCACATTCCACGTCTTATTCCAGTCTTCTCAGCTGGAACAAGCTTCTCGGCGTATCTGTCCACTTCTTTCTGCTCGCCATTGAACGCAATCACTGTCCTAATGGCGCCCAACACCTCTTCGGCTACGCTTCCAGCTTGGCCGTACGCGGACAACTCTTGGGCCGTCAACGAAGATTGAACTTTCGCCACCACTGCAGTGGCGATCACGATGATCGGCGCACAACTTAGCACCACGAGCGTTAGTTTCCAGCCGTAAACGAACGATATGATGATCGACGAGATAAAGGAGACCATCAGGTAGGTGAACACGCCGAGCTTCTCTCCGATACCGTCCTTCATTTTGTCCAAGTCCCTGCGAAACAAATGGACGACTCCATCAAATTCGATTCTTAAATTATATTAAACATAAATTGTTGTATCACCAGTGTCAACACTGGGTGAGAGCCAAATAATATTTTGGGTAAAAGTTGAACTTTTAAAAGAAGATATGTGTCCCATCATTGTTAGAGCTGTTAAATGAAATGTTCCTTGAGCTTAAAATTACCGAAGAGGGCACCTTGAATGCAGGGTAATTAGATTTCGTTAAATATAACCCCGTTTGTTACATTGCAAGATAATACTCGTTGGAGGCACTTTCAAGGTGACCCACCGCGTGAGATAAGACTTTAATTAATTCTCTGAATGGCTGCCCGATGTCTGTGTTATTTTCGTCGCCAACTTTCGATAGAAGCAACATGAACTTATACGCGGTAAATCACCTTCAACGAAATGGCAACGAGCCTGATCTTGAAGTTCCGTGAAAAACATGATTCAGAAAATTTTCAGACCGATTAACGAGCTGTGTCTACGTGTATCGTCAGGTGTCAGTGACCCGAGGTCATCAGACTATTATCTCACGACAAAGTTGCGAGTCATTGAAGCTTCCTGAAACATGTACAACGCCCACGAGGATTGCGTACACAGAGTGTCGTAAGCGTTTGTGCAACATTCTGTAGGGATTGAAATAAAATTATATAATGTCTATCCGAATTTTGCCTCGATGGTAATTAGCGTATTACGTATCGTTGACTTTCCGCTAATTACATGACCGCAAACAGAGACATTGTATCGAGCAAGGATACGGAGTTTCGCGAGAACGGCCACCTGTTGATGAGAGGATCTCGTTTCCTGAACTTTGCTCGTCCCTTCTCAGCACAGGACTCTCTACGACGCGTTTACATCCGTTCACGGACTTCCAGATCGAAGATATTCCTCTTCGAGCTGGATCGCGGAAAGTACGATTGCCTAAGTAGATATATTTCTGACTCTGATGCGATTCGTAGGGTAACTTGGATTTTTAAGTGAGTAAGTAAATTTAATAGTTGAGATTTATGAATGTTTGATGATAGGATCTGATACACGCTTTCCAATTCCCACGTTACCAAATTCCCACATTTTCCAATTACCACATTCCCGAATTTCGATATTCCCCAATTCCCACACCCTCCAATTTCATCATTTCCCAATTTCCACATTTCTGAATTCTCACATTCCCCAATTCCAACATTCCCAAATTCCCATATTTCCCTATTTCCACATTCCTCAATTCCAACATTCCCAAATTCCCATATTTCCCTATTTCCACATTCCCCAATTCCAACAATCCCAAATTTCCACATTCCCCAATTCCAACATTTCCCAATACCCACATTCCCCAATTCCCACATTTCCCAATTCCCACATTCCCCAATTCCTAAATTCCCAAGTCCCCAAGTCTACAGTTCCACAATTATAAAATTCTACAGAATTTCAAAATTCCAAAATTTTACAATTTCACAAATCCCAAAATCCCAAGTTCCCAAGTTCTCAAGTTTTCAATTTCTCAAGTTCTCAAGTTCCCAAGTCCCCAAGTCCCACATACAAGTTCTTCACAGTAACCAGATTAAAACCAAGCTCTAGCTGGAAATTGCACCCAGATCCTAAATTCCCTTAGATTTGATCAGGTCCTATGAACGTGATAACAGGAGTAGTTAAGGATTGGAATATGAACTTATTCTGTGGTCCTGCTGACGAAGAATTCCCACATTCTCCAATTCTTAAATTCCCAAATTCCCAAATCCCCAATTCTACATTTCCACATTTCTAAAATTGTACAGAATTCCACAATTCTAAAATTCTACAGAATTCCACAATTCCACAATTCCCGAATTCCCACACCCCTCAATTTCCACATTCCCCAATTCCCACGTACAAGTTCTTTATAGTAACCAGATTAAAACCAATCTCTAGCTAGAAGTTGCACGCAGATCCTAAGTTTCCTTAGACTTGATCAGATCCAACGAACGTGATGACAGGATTAGTTAAGGATTAGAATGTGAACTTACTCTGTGATCCTGCTGGCGAAGTTGGTCGACGTGTTGATGTCGTACCATGTCATGTCTTGCCTGAGAACGGATCGCAGGAACATTTTGCGCACTCTGACGATTTGTCTGGAAGCTGCGATGTTTAACAGGTCGACCGTGAATACGGCGAAGACGAATTGGAAGCAAGACAGCGCTGCAGAAGATACGCCAAAGGCCACCGAGTCATCGTAAAGCGCGATCATCCTGTCTTCGTACGACACGTTAGGTCCCCTAAATCGAAAGCGATTGCGAATTACACTAAATCCACAATCTTCAAATAATATTAAAAAACACTTATAGGGTGCATAAATTGTGTAAATTAATCGAAAGCGATTGAAAAATACTGTCCTTGAATTTTTTAATTTGTGAAATCAGAAGGTATCGTCGTAGTTAAACATAGAAATTAATTAGGAAGGATTATTGATAAAAGTTTTTTCAATGTGTACAAACAGATTAACTGTGCTTATGCAACATAACATTATCTCATCTGATCCCTTGTATCCTCTTATCAAATACGTTAATCCTCTACACACTTGTGTAACTTTAATGAATTACGTTAAACTTGTATTCTCGGGTTTATAATTTGCTACGAACGTATCGACTATAATTCATGCTGACATTTCAAAAGCAACAGAATGTAGTATTATATCACAGTAGTCAAATTTAAGTAGCTGATATATTAAATAAGTGAAAGCAATTGTATATAATGCGACACATCTTCAATTTGGCACCTAACATTAATGCAATTTAAAATCGTTCCTACAAAATTTATGACGATCATAATCCCTTTCACAAGAGACAAATTTAACCATCCTAATTGTTCTTTTCCATTAACCTCATACTCCACTACCCTCGATTCGAATTTGATCCCGGTCCAAATCGAACCGCTTATATTAACCGAACTATTTCATCTTTTCTCCTTTCAAACACACAAAACACACCCAAAGGAAACGCTCACCCTAGGCAAGTTCTAAAAATACGAGATTCAGTAGGCGTGTCTGGTTGCGCCAAGACTTACAAGACCTTTCCACCTCCGAACCACTTCAGAATGAGTGTCGGCGTACTCGTTTGGTTCTCCATGTTACGATCCACCAGCAACGTGGTGAATTCTCCGTATTGAATGGTCGAGATCGGGATGCAAAGGCCCGTCAATGTTCCCATGATCAGGCCACCGACGACCAACATCAGCTCCCCGCATGTTGCAAATCGAAACTGCGAACATAATCCGTCACCGATTCTCCGTCACAATTTCACTTCGCTATTACTGTCGATATACGACCATTTACCACGTTACTGGAGAGTTGGGAATTGGGAATAGTGAAATTGGGGAATTTTGGAATTCTGTAGAATTTTAAATTGGTGGAATTGGTAAATTTTGGAATTCTGTAGAATTGTCGAATTGTCGAATTGTCGAATTGTGGAATTGTGGAATTAGAGATTTGGAAACTTGGGAACTTGGGAATTGTGGAATTTTAGAATTCTGTACAATTTTAGAATTGTGGAATTGTAGAATTATAGAATTGTGGAATTGTGGAATTGTGAAATTAGGGACTTGGAAATTTGGAAACTTGAGAATTGAGAGAATTGAGAGAATTGGGAATTTTAGAATTGTCGAATTGTGGAATTGTGGAATTGTGGAATTGTGGAATTGGAGACTTGGAAATTGAGAGAATTGGAAATTGTGGAATTTTAGAATTCGGAAGAATTTTAGAATTGAGGAATTGGGGACTTGGGAACTTGGAAACTTGAGAATTTGAGATTTTGGGAATTTAGAAATTGGGGAATGTGGGAATAGGGGAATGTGGGAATAGGGGAATGTGGGAATTGGGGAATGTGGGAATTGGGGAGTGTGGGAATTCGGTAATGTGGGAGTTCGGTAACGTGAAAATTCAGTAACGTGGAAATTCGGTAACGTGGAAATTCGGTAATGTGGGAATTCGGAAACGTGGAAATTCGGTAATGTGGGAATTCGGTAACGTGGAAATTCGGTAATGTGGAAATTCGGTAATGTGGGAATTCGGTAACGTGGAAATTCGGTAATGTGGGAATTCGGAAACGTGGGAATTCGGTAATGTGGGAATTCAGTGACGTGGAATTCGGTAACGTGGAAATTCGGTAATGTGGGAATTCGATAATGTGGGAATTCGGTAATGTGAGAATTCGATAACGTGAGAATTCGGTAATGTAGGAATTCGGTAACGTGGAAATTCGGTAACGTGGAATTCAGGAATACGATAATTCAGGAATGCGAGAATTGGCGCATCAGCTTATCAGATTCGAAAGTTTTCATAAACCAAAACGAAGTTGCGCCGGTGACTAGTGGGACTTTTAATTAATCGCTCGCAAGCATCGACGTTATGTTAATTATCCGGCTGACGCGTAATTCTGCGAAATTCCGCCGCGACGGCCGAGCCGCAATTTGTCGCGAACTAGTCGAAAATTTCAGAAACATATTCTCGGATGATTTAGTGCGGGCGAACTTCACGGTCCTCTTTTTATTTCCAGCAGATTTAACCGAGGAGAAAATTAATACCGGGCTTGAGCCGGTGATTAATGAACGGAGGGAAATCAGACTGTTTCTAAACAAAAAACAAACACGATCGATCGATCGGTCCCGGGAAAAACCGCGAACTCGGTTGACATCTTCCTCCGTTTTCTGAGCTTTCAAGAATGTAAAGTTCGATAAATATTTGCTAGGGAGCACTTACGAGCTTGAAATAAGGCACAGGCGGTAAGGATGGCTCGGTCGGGGCCGGTTTATCGTCCTCCTTCGTTTGCGGTGGCACGAATTCACTGTGGACACAAAACAATATTGATTTTTAATCAACTTTCCATTCACGAACGTTTCCGTCATCGTATTGTGTTATTCTTTTACTATATGTTCGCGCTACGTGATCGACTATGCATCGAAAAGTGCTGCCGGATCGTAAATAAAAAGAACAATAGTTCGATGAAATACTTTTCATTTTTAAAGGATAAACAATCCGAAATCACTTTGCGCGAACATATCTTCTATGAATAAAGAAACTTGTTAAAATTATACGATTCTTCTGGGTCTCTCTTTAATTATTTCCTCTTTCAACAAAACTCCAATGTCCTATACTTTTCTGTATGTTAACAATAAAATCATCTGTTAAGAATCGTACATCGGTTTGCCATTCTCTTGTAGCATATACTCTGTCTCCTCTTTATCCTTCTCCGCGTCTTGGAGCGTGTCTGAAATAAAATATACAACGTACCGTACACACATCCAACATATTCGTAAAATTTGAAAGCTCGCCTAAAATACTCCACCATAAATAACTGGATTATTAAACTCCGTAAAACAACTACTTTCAGTTTGTCTTAAAAACGTTTAACGAGGAAATTATCGACGATGAGTTCAATTTACGGAACAAAATAGAAAGCCGTCGAAAGTGAGGAACACTAAGGGGATTCAACAAGCAGTTTTCTTGTTCGCAAGTTCCGCGAAGATCGATTCCCATTATTCTAAGGGATAATGAACGATCCAAGTGGCACGTTGCGTCGCAGACTATCATAAATCAGCCCGGAACAGCGTGTAAATCGACGGTTCGCGCGTATCGGCGCGAACACGCGAGGATGCTCGTCGGCGCGTGAAGGAAAAACGGAAGTTTCTCGCCCGTCACGGTGAACCAGGGTGAACCAAACCCGAACCGGCTCTGGACTTCGTCGAAGTCGGGATATCTTCCCGTGGGGCCTCCATTAGCAGCGTAATTGCTGTTCGAAACTCCTGCGACGAATCTACGATCGGCATTTTCTACCGTGAACGCGAGAGGCTGCCAGCTGCACGGCCTACAGTGCTGTAACGCGGACGAATTTACCCCCCGGGGCTGCTATACGCGCTCGAAAACTTCCGCTCGTCGATTACGCCCAACTTTCCCTCCTAACAACGCGTCACTTTGACGAACCCGACAATTGTCTAACGAACTCGAAAACATTCATCCTATTATTCCATTTTCATTACTACGATGTTACATTATTCTATAACATACATATACAAGCTTTTACCTGTAACGCTACTCATGATTTTTCTCCCAAACACAATAAAAAAAATGTATGTTCCTATTTAAAAAACTTAAGATGACCTTAGCTTTGCTGAGAGAACAAGCTATTTTCAAAAATTGCTTGACTAATATTTATGGTGAACTTCATACCCTGCAATTATTGTTCTAAACTTCTTTTCGTAAGGTGGCTGCAGGTGGAAGAAAAATCACGTGCAGCGTTACAAGTAACACCTTGGATATATATATTATAGTACAATGTGATGAACATCGTTACAATGAACATCGAATACGCTGTACACATATGTGTATATACATGTACATGTCATAATGTAAATTGATCGTAAATGATAGCGAACTATGATCCGATACAATGGTACCTAAATTGTAGCTGCAGATAAAAAGAGCAATATACCGTATTTAATATTGCATCTGATAGTACGTAAAAGTTGGAAGTTGTCAGAGGTTATCTGCAGAAGGATACTTTGATGAATGACCATCGAACGATCATTGATATTGAACGAGAGTTGACTCGACTTCGTTATCGTCGCTTTTCATCTTTGGAATCAGTCAGACAGGAACGAAACACGGTCGCTGATCGAGATTTATAATCGCGCTATATTTCTGCGATTCAAATGTAGCGATTTTAGGTAAATTGAAATTCGGCTTGGACTCGTACGCTGGTCATAACGCGATGGTAATTGCTTTTTCAGCCACGGAACGTTTGAATAATTTAATCGACTGACCCAGGCTCGATATAATCGAACGAGATTTCCGTGAATTATTGCGCGAACGAAAACTCGTGAAACTATTCTCGGAGAAAAATTCGCACGCGCTCCATCTGCGCCCGTAGTTTCCATCATCTGTCGCCACTCGAACCGATCAATCTCCCGAAAGTTTCTCGCCAATGTTCCGCGGCGACGACCAAATGCAAATTCTCGTGGCCCGATCGCCGGCTAACGATAACGATCCATCGAGGAAACCGTTTAAATTCGTCGCGAGTTTGTTCATCGAACACGTCGGCACAGAAATAATTTAATAATCCAGTGGGAATATTATCGAACGCGATTCGCTTTTCGATCGACGATCGATCATCGACGATCGGGGAAAAAAGAAAATTTTTCAACTCATCGATCATCGAACATTATAACCATCGATCAGATAACTTTACTCGACCCTCTTTAACCCTGGTTCTTTCAAAACTTCATTCGACGTATTGTCGATACGGTGTATTGTACGGTGGACTCTTGTTATATTGCAATTTTTAAATAACCACGTTCTCCAATTTCCACGTTCTCCGATTCTTACATTCCTCCATTTCCACGTTCCCCAATTCCCACGTTTCCCAGTTCTTATATTTCTCAATTTCCACGTTTCCCAATTCCCACATTACCGAATTCCCACGTTCCCAAATTCCCACGTTCTCCAATTCCCATATTACCGAATTCCCACGTTCCCCAATTCTCACATTACCGAATTCCCACGTTCCCCAATTCCCACATTCTCTAATTCCCACATTCTCCAATTCCCACATTCTCCAATTCCCACATTCTCCAATTCCCACATTACCGAATTTCCACGTTCCCAAATTCCCATATTGCCGAATTCCCACGTTCCCCAATTCTCACATTACCGAATTCCCACGTTCCCCAATTCCCACATTCTCTAATTCCCACATTCTCCAATTCCCACATTACCGAATTTCCACGTTCCCCAATTCCCATATTACCGAATTCCCACATTCCCCAACACCTACATTCCTCAATTCCCACGTACCCCAATTCCCACATTACCGAATTCCCACATTCCCAGATTTCCACATCCTCCAATTCCCACACTCCCCAATTCTCCAATTCCCAAATTCTACGCATAGAATCTCCATCCGTTGCATCCCCATTCTACGCTAATTCTACGCAACGTGTGTACCATCAAAAGAGCATTCAGAGTACAATACTGTTCCATGACAATATAATGAGAGTCCACTGTACCAATATTCGTACTGTACCAATAAATGCATCATCCGTAAAATTGAATATTAAAACAACGTTAGTGTCGATATAAGATATGATAAAGAAGAGGTACTTACACTTCAAGAATATTTTTTCCTGGCGGTGAGAGTTTGTTTTTTGGGGTTCCATTTCCATACCCTGCGCTTTGTCGCGCGGGTTGTTTGCTGTCCACTGATAAATTCGCCGTGTCATCGCGCATTCTTAATTAACAACTCTGAAATCAGAAAAACCGAACATAAGAGATTTGTTAAACGATTGATTGCACAACAATCTGAAGTCTTTGCGCCAGAAATCGCGATCGTTTTAATACATAACGTTTATCTGATAAGGGAAGGTTATTTTCTGCTCCAAATGTATCGTCTCAACGAAGCTTTAAACGAGACATTGCGTCATTGTGTATTGTCGCAAATTTCGATACCTGTATTGTGACGTAAGTTGACACGTAAATAATGATACATCAATTTGTAGCTTAGAGTCTTATAAAAATAACTGCGGGAGGCTTTCATGATCGTTCCTAATACTTGTTGATTATAAATGATTGATTTTGAGGAATAAATTTTAAGATTGAGAATGGAATTAAATGTTTTGAATGATTGCTTCGTAATAATAACTTCATCGGTTCATAACTAATGAACGTAAATCAATAAATGTAATTATTAACCTCACTAGAGCGTTATTAGTCAATATCGTGCGTGATATTGTTATTGATGGGTGTACTTGTTATACATTCAGTTAAATCAATCACGTTGTTCATTAATATTTCAACAATGTCACGAAGGTTAACTGATAACGCACGATAGCGTTAGTAATAATTATTAATTAAAACGTGGAATTCGAAACATCGGAATTCACATACAAATATTTTCAACTTCCGAGCTCAAAGTATAGTAAACTATACGTAATTCGTGCGAGTATGTTAGGGTGAAGATAAGTTAACAACTCTGAAATTCCACGATAAAATACAAGTATACAAGTGGTAAAATATTAGGTTGTCCGGAAAGTTCTTTTCCTTTTTTTCAATATGTGTTAAATTTAAAATATTTTGCGTTCAGTGTATAACTCTTAAGTAATCTGTTCTGTTCTACCTTCTGCCATCTTTCTGGAAGCCTCATACTTTTCCAAAACTTTCTTGGTTTACTGTTCAAATATTCTGTAAGACCATTTTTTATTTCATTAACCGATGTGAATTTTTTATTGCGAAACGCCTCTTTTAAAACAGTAAAATATGACAGGCAAATGTACCTTTTGATGTTCCATCTTTCACAAGAAAAAATACGGGATTCTATTGATGCTGAAAATCCTCTTGTAATACCACAAAATGACTGGCAATTAATGGTGGAGTGATCTGGATGTTTACTTAAGCACAACAATGTAAAACTTTGAGCGAAAAGAACTTTCCGAACAACCTAATATTTCTTTGCCATATTTCTTGCCATGGAAATTGTGTGAATAAATTTTGCGTGGAACGAGGCAATAGCTTTACAGAAATTTCCGCTGTTCGATATTCCCGTCGATTTCGCGGGTTTCATCGAATCGTCGAATAGCACCAAGGCGTATCGAGGCTCGAAACGGCCCATTTTCGAAACGTGCTGGCCCTTTAGCTCTCAACGAACGCGGAACAATCAACGCGGCCTGCGGAAACTATAGGACACGAAAAAAAATAAAACTGGTCTGCAGTCTGGTGACGGGATAAATTAAGCCGGCTGACGTTTTGATTGCCAGGGCCGTCCTATATTTGTTGCGGTCAATATTTGCCCGTGTGATCCATTGTCCTCGTTCGATTCGGTACAACCATCCGAGCAGCGTCTATTTCGTCCATCGAAGCAGCCCGGGCTTTGCGCAAACTGCAATTAGCAACGATAATCCAGAGACAACAAACTCTATTTACCTTGGTCATTATCCACTGTATCATGCGTTTACCGTACAGGATATCCAATCTAAGCGATGATTAGAAACTGCACTAATCCGTGTTAATTAATCGATTGACCGACGGAACTTACGATTATGTCTCCCTTGATCAACGATCACGTTTCGATCAATGGAACAATTAAAACGCTCGAATCGTGAGCTGACAAACTGATTTACACGCGCTCGCTCTGCGCACCGCTCGATGGCGCGTGCTATTGTACAACCGAATCGATCACATTCGTGTCAAATATATCAGAGAACTTTTTGTCTAACTTTCAAATTTTACCGTAGATACTTGCAAATTTCTAAACTCATTACACAATATATACATTCAAAAATTCTTATGTCCCCAGATATCAAATTCTAAAATTGTCAAATTCCTTAAAAATCAATAGTAACATCCCTTTGAAATTAAATTTTTGCAGATGACCTCTTTGCGCTCGAGAGGTGACTCTCAGTCACCATTTTATTTCATACAATAATTTAAAACAAGCATTTTCTAACTGATTCTATGATATGACACGTGTAATGTATAAACATAATGAAACAAAGAATAATGGAAATTATTAGTAGAGAAGAAATAACCTTAAAAAAATGTACAATATTTAACTTTTCAACTAATTTTCGAAGTTGCTGTTCGCAAACAGTAAAATTACCTTCGAGTGCAAAGGGTTAAAAACACTTGTAAATAAAATTGTATCTCTCAAACGTCATCCAGACAGAAAAACAAATATTAAATTCCACGTATCAATTTGTGCTAGCAGATAAGTAAATGGACTTCACTCGAATATTTCTAAACACGACATTCGAGTACTCGAAGCGTCGTCATTGGTCCAGTATGATAAGATCCTTGAAGTAAATGTAGCGTGCTATAAAGCGAGACGAATTCTCGATTCCGATCGAAAGCACAGCTCGCGTAAACGTTGAGAGAATTTCGCGGCGGAAACTTTCTTACGTCTAATTGCCGTCCTAATTGCCGAAGGAACGACCTAACGAAAGCAACAAAAAGCGGACAAATTGTTATCTACAAACAGGGTTAGAGAACGTTCAAGAACTCTTTCTTGGTTTTTTTCGTCGGTGAGAACGAGGTATGAACGAGGGAAATACTTTTAACGGTTAAGAGAGTGGAGCTAATTGTCGAAAGGGTCCTAATGCTGCCATTTATTCGTACTCGAATTGAATCGAGAACTGCCTTTGTTACGTAGCTACGTTAATTTATATAACGTAATTACGGAGGGGTATGTACAATTCAGGACACCGAGACAGGATGGTCTCTTTCTGTCGCGATCAATGATAAAAGTCTCGGGGTATCTCTGTCGTAATGAAGATCGAAAGCACTCTGAACGAGACTTCGTTGAGCAAACGAGGGGAAGCCAATAAAAAATAGAAAAAGAACCTGTCGCCCTTTTCATTTCCAGCCCCGTATCTTTCATTAGTTGTGCTCTTTGATCAAACGTTCCTTTGTTATGGCGTCTCGTCTTTCATCAACCAGACAGTACACGTTACCGCGCCTTCGATAACTACAAGCTTACAACCGGAAGTCTACTATTGCTTACGTCTGCTGTCAATTTTCATCCTCACGTACCTTACAATTTCGAGATTTCTCCCCTTTCTCAAATTTTTAGACTCGAAGATGACTGTTTGCAAACAGCAACTTAAAACTTAAAAAGTTAAATCTATTCTTTTGAGGTTATCTACTAATAATTTCCATTATTCTTCGCTATGTTTATACATCACATGTCATATTAAAGAATCAGTTAAAAAGTGTTTGTTTCAAATTATTGTATTAAAGAAAATAACTGAGAGTTACCTGTCCAAGGGTTAACACTAAACCGACATATAATGTACACTCACTTTGCAATTAAAAATGAAGTTAAAGAATAAATATGCAAAGGACAAAACATAAATTAGCACACACATATCTTGATAAAAATTAATGCTGATTTCAAAGAACGTACTTTAACAAAATGTGTACCTTATAATAAGAAACTTGTGGAGCAGTCATTGTACTTTGGTGGTTTTAGTGTTAAAATTATTTAAAATCCTCTCGATCATGATCATAAATTGATCGGATTATGAAGGTCTACGCTTCCGTGCCAAAGAAGAAACATTTTTCGTGACCTAACCTCGCGAAAGACGCGATTTATTCCAAATAACCGAAGAATAATTGTTTCGAATGAATGAGAGAACAAAGGAGATGGGAAATAAATAGCAGCCGTTTTATTAGCAATTCTTTAGCTCCGTCTTCAGCAAGAATCCAGAGCCGAGAGGCGAAGAATAATAAAGAGGCCACCAGGGATTCACGTTGCTCGGTCAATTTCGAGTTATCCTATTTTACGAGCACGCTTTCCGATTTCATTTGTCTCCTCTCCAATAACTCTCGCCGCCCTCTCCAACAGCCAGACCATGCCAGCATTGCACCCGATCCAATTTTTCCTTCATTGCCTCGTTGACGAGCAGTTTATAGAATTTCCCCTTCGTTACGATCGATGCGACAATAAATTGTCCCCGAAGCTGCAGCCGCTCGATGTCTCGTGCCGAGAGCTGCCTCTTTCTCGCGGCTCGTAAATCATCGACGAGATATCGCGACACCGGATGTCACACGGAAGAAGCCGACCAACGAGATACGGAAATTCGCTTGCATCGTTTTGTCGCTCATGAACCTGCCAATCGATGGCTCATTAACGAATGTTACTAATCGAACGATTTATTCATCGATCCGCTTCAACAAGTGTTCGGAGAATTCAGACACGTGGGCTCTAGATTCGTCAGAGTAAATCTGCGAGTTAGCGCTTGGTTAGGACGTAAATTACTTGGGATAAATTAAAGCTTAGGCTGAGAAAATCTAGGAGTGGAACTTATGGTCTTGGTAACCGGGCTCTGTCCACAATGTAAAATCTATAAGTTCTCTGCAGTGACTAGATTAAAAGCAAGCTTCAGAAGTTGCACCAAGATTCTAGATTTTAAATCCTACGTTCTACTAATTGTTAAAACTCAAGTGCAGCTGCTATCTCTTCAATCAGTCCAGTTGCCATATCCTCAAGTCACTCAGTTCCTACTCCTACATTCTCAGAACGTAGACTTTCTCAATACCTAAGGTCCCTAAGAGCCTAAATTCTCCCAACAACAAGTTCGTGCAACGTAAATTCTCGAAGACCGAAGCCATTAGTAAGCGACAAGAAAAAGCAATCTCTCATCGGTTCAATTTTCCCGAGATTTCAGCCGCTTACAAATTTGGGGAAGCGCGTATTTGCAGGCCGACGCAAATATAACGTGGTAAAACTTCGTCGACCACGTTTCGCCGCTGAAAAATCGCGGCTAATGGGAAAAATTGCTAAAGTTTCGCGGGAAGTTTGTTGGCGACTTTTACCGCGGCACCTTTTGCAATCGCGGAACTCCATTAAGCAGGAAATCAGATTTTCGGCGGAATATCTGCCACCAACATCGCGTAACCACTTTTGTAACGCATAATGGCCGACACGAGTGTCTACAATTCGATTACAACGAACGTTTTAACGTTCGTTCGATTTTTTACGGAGGAATTAATGAAACGAAGCGTTAGGATAAAAAAAGAAACGGTCCTTTCGCGGTTTAACGAAACCACCTTTATTTTGACAGCTGCCGTTTAATTGGAAGCGCAAACACGCTACGAGTAAACTCGAAGAGGATCATCCTCTGACCGATAGCGAGAAACGACAATTTTTCAAATTCACGACGTGTTATAATTAAAACAGTTCCACGTCTACGAACGCTTTGTGCTCCCTGAGGTTCGTTAAGCTCGACAAATTAATTTCCATTGTATTTTCAAACGGCCAACGGGCACAATTCTTGCGGTCCAGCCATACCAACTAACCTGACAATTCCTGACCATTCTCGTTTGCGTTTTCGTATCCGGTTCCGGGCCGTGTCCACCGTAAAAATTTCACGTTTGGGAAGACCGTTTCAAAAATCCTACTAATAATGCTTCTCTTTTTACCGCCTGACTTCTAGACTGCATTTTTTATTTTATCTCTTGATTCAACCTCTTTGAACTAACTTTCCGACTGGAAGCAATATTCGCTGCAGACGTTTCTTCTTCCTCTATTCGCTGTATTTTCAGCTTGTATTTTTCTCTTTCGGGTCGTTTCCAAAGTTCTTTGAAGAGACCTAAAGTTCTCCCTTCGAGAAACCGATAATGAAGGTTCGAGTAAACTCGGTGAGTAACTGTTATTCTTCCTTCCAAACGCTCGGTCGCGCCGAATTCGATCGGGTCGAGTCGGGTCGCGTTGAAGTGAATCGCGGTGAAGTCAGTCAGGTCAAAGTGCACTGCGCCGAATTTGGCTGCGTTGCACTTGATGGTGTCAAGGTGGATCTCTTGGAGTAGGATCATGTTGAATTTAATTGTATCGAAGTGGATCATGTCGAGTTGGATCGCGTACAGCTGCATCGTAGTGAATTTAATTGTGTCGAAGTGAATGGTGTTGAGTTGGATCGCATGGGGTTGGATCATGTTGAATTCAATTATGTCGAAGTGGATCGCTTCGAGTTGGATCATATTGAATTTAATTGTGTCGAAGTGAATGGTGTTGAGTTGGATCGCATGGGGTTGGATCATGTTGATTTCAATTATGTCGAAGTGGATCGCTTCGAGTTGGATCATATTGGATTTAATTGTGTCGAAGTGAATGGTGTTGAGTTGGATCACGTGGAGTAGGATCATGTTGAATTTAATTGTGTCGAAGTGGAGCGTATCGAGTTGGATCGCTTGGAGTAGGATCGTGGTGAATATAATTGTGTTGAAATGGACCGTACAGAGTTGGATCACGTGGAGTTGGATCATGTTGAATTTAATTGTATCAAAGTGGATCATATTGAGTTGAATCGCGTGGAGTTGGATCATGTTGAATTTAATTGTATCAAAGTGGATCATATTGAGTTGGATCGCGTGGAGTTGGACCATGTTGAACTTAACTATATCGAAGAGGATCGTGTCGAGTTGGATCGCATCGAATTCGAAGGTGTCGAAGTGGCTTGCGCCGAGTTGGACCGCGTCGAGTTGGACGACGTAGAATTGGACCGCGTCGAATTGAATTGCACCGAAGGGGATCGCGTTGAGTTCGATCGCGTAGAATTAGAGCGCGTGGAATTTGATTATACCGAATTGGATCGCATGGAAGTGGACCATGTAGTATTGGATCGCGTGGAATTGAATTGTACCGAAAGGGATCGCGTAGAATTACAGCGTGTGGTATTGAATTACACCGAATTCGATCGCGTAGAATTCCATCGTATAGTATCGAATTACATCGAATTCGATCGCGTGGAAGTAGATTGCGTCGAATTGAACCTTGCAGAATTGGATCGCGTGGAATTGAATTGCACCGAAAGAGATCGCGTAGAATTCCATCGTGTGGTATCAAATTACACCGAATTCGATCGCCTGGAAGTAGATTGCGTCGAGTTGGATCGCGTGGAATTGAATTGCACCGAATTCGATTGCGTAAAATTCCATCGTGTGGTATCGAATTACACCGAATTCGATCGCGTAGAACTACATTGCGCCCAATAGAACCGCGTCAAATCACATAAAATTGAATCGTATCAAATTACACCCATATCTAATTCTCCATCCAACCAATCCAGTATATCCAAATTATCAGAACTCCAATCCTATAATGTTCCAAACCAACCTCCATCAACCTAGTTCAACTAGTGCTCCACTTTAAAATTTATTTAAGTATTCGCTATTATCGGTGTGAATTGCGTATTTCGTCCCTCACAGCCTAACGAACGAGCAACGAATTCGGTAATGGCGCGTGGACTAATTTTAGACGTTCTAGAAATCTAGAGGCGAATCATAGCGCCTCCGTGGAACCGATCTTTGCGCAGCGGCAAGTCATGGAGCAACGAGAAAATGTCAGTTACGAACGGTGCAAGATAAGAGAACATCCGTAGCTTCATTCACAGTTCATGGAGGGTGATTTATAGCTGCGAACGATTTTGCGCAACTACTTGTGACGAAATGGGGAAACGAAGGCTCTGACGAGCTTCGGTTAAAAATATCTCGAGTCGCGATATTTCTGTGCATTCTCCACTACCGTGATTCTCTAAAGTTCACGGTAGATTTCCAGAAATCCGAGTATTAAAGCAACGAAACGTTGATTTCTTGGAACGTACTCGAATTATCGCGGAAAGGCTGATGATTTATTGTCTTGGCCACTTGATACCTGTAGATCGAGTTAAAATTAGAAAGATAATCGATACAAATATACACAAGTAACTTAAACAATACGTTCTATAATAATAGAATCGTACTACATTTACCGTGCTAAATTTTACAATCTCGCATTGTGAGATACATTGAAATTGCTTCCAAGTAGTAAGAAAGCATATCATCGTCGCTGCAATGGATTTAACGATCTATTTTCAGAATAGCATGTCATACACAGATGAACGAGACGCGACTACATGTATAAACCCTCCGACAAAATCGCCAACGAGGAAGACGCGTTTGTGAAGCTCGTCTGGACGTATTTTTATATACACGCGACACATACTCGCTGTCCACGTGCAACATCGGAAGGCTAAATACGTAGAGGACCCTGACAGACGAGAATTGTCTACAACCTTGGACGAGTCTGGCCAACGACGCCCACTTTTCTGCCAAGTCCATCTTGCGGAAGCTTCTTCGATGTTGGCAAAAAGCGGGGGCTTTCCCACTCTTTTCAATCTTACTCCTCTTTTTCTATTTTCTTTTTTTATCGGTTGTTACGTAAATTTTATATTGCCACTCTTCATGACGTTTTACCATGTTATATGTATGGTATGTTACCACATGTGCATTACTGCATATTACACATGTTACATATGTTGCATATTATGCATATGTAAATTAATACATATTACACATGTTACATATGCTGCATATTATACATATGTGTTACATATGGTACTTTATCAGCATACATTGTTAGGTACTATCAGTAGGACATTAGTGCGATAATATTTATTGCAAGTTATACTAACATATCACTTAATTACTACAACTTGTTAGGTTATAATTGCATTGCGATTACAGGTCGGAATTATCACACGCTACCAATTAAAATTGTCACACGTGATGCTAGCTCTCGTACTATCGTAACTAATCCACATGTCGTAACTATCATGCGTTATATTACTATGCATCGTAACTATGGCGCCGCAATTATCGTACCTCATAATCATCACGCTCTATAATTACACGCATTATACTATGAATTATATACAGTAACTAACCACCAAACGTTACAACACCATGTGTGCACTTAACTTGAGATGAAGAATGAAGTTCAAAAATAAACAAGTAACAAAACATAAATTAGTACACACATTAATTCTTCATCTTCATGAAGATTAATGTAGATATCAGAAGAATCAATTCAACAAATTGTATCATTTATAATAAAGATCTTATAGAACGGTTATTTGACCGGTTTGGTGTTAAATCACCGATTAAATCAGCAAAAGACCTCAATCTCCAAAAAATCCTTTCCAAAGATGTCCAAGGAGAAACCAGATAACGAATTAAGAAGATAATGTTTGGTTTATG
The DNA here is from genome assembly GCA_963576845.1 of Megachile leachella. NCBI lineage: Eukaryota > Metazoa > Arthropoda > Insecta > Hymenoptera > Megachilidae > Megachile > Megachile leachella. Next base: position 2,454,168 of record OY756256.1, read on the forward strand.
TACAGGTGGTCGATCGATGTTGTTATCGAAAGTTAATCCGGCGCCTGATCCGGTTTATATCTCCGTCTTAATCGAAACAATCGCGCCGCCACCGTGATGCCCTACTCGAAAATTCCCACTTGATATCCATCGTTACTGTCGCGTCGAGTCGCCTAATCCGCGACGTTCGCGTGCAAAAGACAAAGAGGGGAACATCGTGTAACGTCAGCGTTTTACCGACGCCTCGATGCGCGCTGACAGAAATGCAAACACTTCGTGTACAATTGTTTACAGTCGCATCGTTGCTTACCGATTGCAAGCTTTCCAACTGTTACGTCGAGGTGTTCCTAGAATCAATGCCGCAGGGAAGGCGTCGAATAAATCCCTGTCTGAGCCCCCCAATAAGAGGTGCAAAAGAGTTCAAGAGGCTGGAAATACCGGTGATATTGGAACGCGTGACAGCGATACGACCAGATCGACGGTGACGTCGATCGACACGTCGATAAACCTTACATTTTATCGCGGTTCCTGATTACTGCAAATTGCAAAAGGATTGGGGTTTTGGATTCTTTGGGAGATTGAAGGTTGAGTGGAGTTGTCATGTTTAGAAGGGAGTGAAGTTCTGGAGTATGGAGGTCTTCAGATCTTGAGATAGTAAAGTTTACGTCTGAAGAGTTCTACGTCTTGATGCTCTAAGGTCCACATAATAATCCACACTAAGGTTTCAAGGTCCGCATAGTTCTAATTCTCAGCGTCTTCAAATTTGTAGGTCCCAAAATTGATGTATTATGAAATCTGTGCGTTTCGAAACTCCTATGCGTCGAATATTCTGTGTCCCAAAATCCTTGCGTCCCAGAATTGCTATATTCTGGGATTTGGAAGTTTTGGGAGTCCCACATCCCGAAATTTCTACGTCTCGAAATTCCTACGTCCACTAGTCGCTGCGTTCCGAAATCGACACGTCTTGAAACTCCCATATCCCAAAATTTCTACGCTCCGAATACCCACATACCGAAATCCCTCTGCTCCGAAAATCTCCATATCCCGAGTACTCCACGTCCAGAATATCTAACATCCCGAGTACCCCACGTCCCGAAATCCTAATGACCAACACTCCACTCATCTAACACCACAAGTAAAATCACGCTTTGAACTTCCTCTTCCTTCCCACACTTCGACACACAGCGACTACTAGTCCTGCAAGAAACAAGTTGGCAAAGAGAAAAACTCGCGAAGATCAGGTAATTCGATTGGTGACAAATGGAAAAGATTCGATCACGGGACATCGCCTTCTTCTCGGTGTCTGACCAGGAGCTACCTAATCCCCTTGTAAAAATTAATTCTGTCACGAAGGAGCTGTTTCCTCTCGGTGGCTCTTGGATATCCTCGATATCTCCCGAGACGACAGTGAGTTCGTTTTTTTTTTTTCGTATCGTGTCCCTCTTTCTATCGAGAAAGCTTTGACCAACGAGAAGGAACGAGGAGCGAACTGGCGTGAAATAAAATTCGACACTCCGATCTAGCGAACGGGTTTTCCTGAATCTAATCGATTCGAGACCAGCCCCGTTCGATCATCCTCAAGGTAGATTGACATTTTATCTGACGGTTCTCGATGGACACCACTTTACTTGGCAGTAAAAATAACGATGACTTCGCGTGGAGGGTTTGGGGAATTCACTGATATATAATCTTTATATTTTTCTAAATTTTTGTTACTGGTATTTGTACAAAATAGGTAATTACTTTTAGTTTGATAGAATCAGTTGAACTTTATAAAAAAATAGCTATTACTCTTACTTTGAGAGAGTCAGTCGAACTTTGAATAAATTGCAATAAATAGGTAATTACTCTTACTTTGATAGAATCAGTTGAACTTTATAAAAGAATAGCTATTACTCTTACTTTGAGAGAATCAGTTGAACTTTGAATAAATTAAAAAAATGCATAATCCTTGCGTAACAAAGGATTACTTCTAAGCACGACTTCTAAGAAGCGTCGACATTTTGTTGACACAAGATTAAATCCTGCAATGGATTCTTCGTTTTCTGATTTAGTGCCCGCGACATTTTAATTGCCACCTTATAAGAAGACTTCCGTGGTATAATCAAAGAGAGTCAGGTGGGGTCTTTATGCGTCACCCATGACTATGAAATCAGCCTCGACTGATAAGAACCAAAAAGTAAACGTACAAGTGTTCGCTGTTCAATAGAACCAGAAGCTCGTCGATTGTATCCGGAGTGTTATTTGTGAGAGACGATAACTTCGAACCGTTTTCGTTTACTCACAAATCGTATATCGATACCAAAAGGGCAACGATATTTATCTAATCAACTCGACTTATTATTGTTTGGTGGCGGCTGTCAGCCTGATTATCATTTAAACGAGACAATTACGACGTCGTATAAAAATTAAGGTTAAATGATAAATAATTATTAAATTTAACTGTAACGCAAATTGATGTGATTGTATATTTTATTAAACTTCTAAACAATGCAAAGGCTCAGTCTAACCTAAAAATTTTTAGATTTAAACCTCGGTACGAAAATCATACAGTATATATTTTAAAGTAGTGATAGTTCGTGAAATTAAAAGCACGTCACTCGTTATCGTAATTAAATTAAGCTCGTTAATTTATCATCTTTATTGACAAACACGTATCCGTGCAAACGTCATCGGACTTTTGCGACCATTCCAGATAAGAAACATTGTCAAACACGAAATTATTAATGTTATTTATTCTTCGCCTCGCAATTTGTTTATTGAGAGGAAGGATACGCAATAAATTCATTTACTTCGTTGCTTACTCAGACATGACAGTTGGAGTACGATAAACAGTTATTTATCAGAGGCGTCGAAACCATTAGTGGACATAATAATACGAAGATAACGAAACAAAGCCAACAAAACGGCGCCAATTTGCAACCAACCTTCTCATGAACCATTCTACTCCAGGTAAGATAAGGTTTGCTGCTCAATTTTTCATCAAAAAAAAAATACTATCAAAACCCTTAAATACTATCAAAAAATATTAAAATAAAATATTAACAAAAGATGACTCGCTATTAAATTCAATACAAAATGCAGGACTTCAATTTCAGAACCGTAATAAAATTTAAATGCAAAGACTCTCAATTTTGATTAAAAAATTTTCGTGTGGAGATTAAAGAACGCAAAGGAGAAACATAGACGTCTAAACTAGCTCTGAAAATTCAAATAAGCAGGCACATAGAAGCAGAATATTTTTCTTGCCACGAACCGCTTTAATCCCGCTAGGCTAATGCGTAACGACGTCAATATCGACGGAATGTTTCGCATCCGGCTAAAGAGACTCGGTTAAAATTTGGCGTTCCACCAGTTCGCGTTCATAGAGCCAATAGAGATCAACGAAGTTTATTTCGGGCTTTAATAACCGGCACACAGGTACAGTAACAACAGTCGGTTTGACTTCATTCCGCGTTATTCGACGCGGAGAACCGGAACACGCGTGTAATACCGAGCGACTAGAGAGCGCACGCGAGACCGAATAGACCGCGAAAATTGGTAAATCGTCCGATTTTCGCGGATGTAGGTCAACGAACACGGCTATCCTAGCAGAACCTTGTGCCAATTCGAAGCCAGCTCGCTTAATAAACATTATACACACGAACAAAGATTATTTCGGGAGCGCGGCTGTTACTGGTCCACGGAGCTGGCCGTGGTCCGAGGCTCGTTTCGTGCGTTTGAATTTTTTACCTCGACACGCTGCTGAACAAACGACTCTTGTTCACTGAGCACGATTATTGAGCCTGTGTAAAATTAACGATAGGGTCTAATTTCTAAATACTCGAGGAACAATGCTGAGTGCTTGATGGTATTCATAAATACAAAACCTAAGGCTAATTCTCTGGAGCTGTAATTGTTGAAGCTGAAAATCAGACCTCAAATGGTATAATCCCTAATTTCTAGTGTTCAAAATTCCTAATTTATAAAGCCCTAATTTGTAATTTTCTGAATGCTCTATAGATCTGAAATGTTCTATAGATCTCAAATATTGCAATTCATAAAATTCCAAATCCTCAAATGTTGCATTCTATAGATCTCAAATATTGTAATTCACAAATTTCCAAATATTCAAATGTTGCATTCTATAGATCTCAAATATTGTAATTCACAAATTTCCAAATATTCAAATGTTGCAATATATAGATCTCAAATATTGCAATTCACTAATTTTCAAATATTCAAATGTTGCATTTTATAGATCTCAAATATTGCAATTCACTAATTTTCAAATATTCAAATGTTGCATTCTATAGATGTCAAATATTGCAATTCACAAATTTCCAAATCCTCAAATGTTGCATTCTATAGATCTCAAATATTGCAATTCACAAATTTCCAAATCCTCAAATGTTGCATTCTATAAATCCCCAAATCCCGATTTTCCAAATCTGCAAATCTATGAATTCCTAATTCCCCGTCCCCAAATCCTAATTTCCCAAATCTCCAAATTTTCGAGTCCTCAGCTCCTCAATTCCCAAATCTTAATTTCCTAAATCTCCAAATCCTTGAGTCTCCAATTCACCAAATCCCCAAATCCTAATTTCTCAAATCTGCAAATCTACGAGTCCTCAACTCTCTAATCCCCAAATCCTAATTTCCCAAATCTCCAAATCCTTGGTCCCCAAATCTCCACCCTCCAATTCTGCAATCCCCAATCCTACAAATCCCCAAATCCCTAATTTCCCAAATCTCTAAATTCTCAAGTCCTCAACTCCCCAATCCCCAAATCCTAATTTCCTAAATCTCCAAATTCTCAAGTCCTCAACTCCCCAATCCCCAAATCCTAATTTTCCAAATCTGCAAATCCTCGAGTCCTCAACTCCCCAATCCCCAAATCCTAATTTTCCAAATCTCCAAATCCTTGGTCCCCAATTCTCCAACCCCCAATTCCCCAATCCCCAATCCTGCAAATCTCCAAATCCCTAATTTCTCAAATTCCCAAACTCCTAATCTCCAAAATTCCAAAACGCCTCAACTCCTTAGCAACCCAGTTCCCAAGTTTGCCAAGTTTGTCCCCATAGTTCTAAACCACACTACCGATATAAAACGGCAAACTGCAGCACCTTATCTTAACTGTTCGATAAAATAACTTGATTCATTGTATACCAAGAATCAAAGGTAACTCCAGGTCAAGTATATCGAATACTATGATTTAACCTGAACAGACTATAGGTCAAATCAACAAACAGTTATACGTAGTCTCTATATTTGGCGCACATTAACAAAATACGCAGACGATTAAAAACTTACAGAAAAACCCGTCTGCTTTAAATAAAAATGAACGATAAAGACAGTTAAAGTGTATAAATACAGCCAGGTGGTTTCAAGAAGAAAACAGTCAGTCATCGAAATCTTTGAGATAAACACGCTAATGCAAATCGGTATCGATTTTCCGCTGACGACTCACGTCGTATAAAATAAGAAGAAATTGTCACTTTATCACTGAAATTTGGTAAGTTATCGCTCTGTTACGCAAGTGCATAACACAAGGGCGGGCTGATAGTAGGATACTTCGTAACCTAAACAAACAAGAACAATTGTTTGAGAAGAGCTTAAGCAGATCATATGTGAATTATTTCAACTTTGGCATATTATGCTTAGGCGCCACAAATAACGAGTTATTTCTGCTTATTTTGCGCGAATGTGGAAAGGTTGGCAGAGGAGTTTTGTTCCCACGTGGTACACCTACGCACTCGTGCAGTGACCATGAGAGAGTCGGATATCAAGATTCTATGGAACCAAATATGAATTTAAACAGTTCACCTCTTCAAGGATGCTTGTGTTTAGTTTATTGTCGAATTGATCGACCAAAGACTTGTATATGTATTTCGTATCGTTCTTTTAGAATCCATGTGATTGTTACAGATTTAATGTAAACCATAATTGCAGGAGACCGTTTCGAATTAGAGTTAAAGTCCTACGAGCAAGTTAGATTGACATACCTTGGTCAAACTACTGCTTCCAATCGTTATCCCAAATGTATCTGTTCTGATCAACGATGGGCCTCGGTGCGTTGACGGAGCCCTTCATAAGTGTCCCTCGCAACTTCACTAGGCTTCACTACGTGGCTTGACAGTGCACGCGTGTCCACGAACGCTCGTGCACAAACCTCTTGAACCGGCGTGATTCGAGAGTCGATACACCACGAGATGAACGAGAGTTGTCTCAAAGATGTCCCAAAGGTGATAGAACCGCACGGCACCGCACCAAACAGTCTTCGTTGGTGGTTCACACGCGATTTGGATCGGCAACGATTCTAGACCCAACGTCCCCGCACGAGTACGAATTACTGAAGTTACCTGTCGAAAGAGCTTGCCTTTTATACGCGAGCGTTTACACCGACGAGATAAGCTGGGCACCCGGCGTTTACATGCTCCGGGTTTCCTCGTTCTCGGTCGTAGCACCCGATCACGACGCTTCTTCGTCGAATTCGATCGTTTCCCGCCTTGTGTCGCGATTCTACTGTGATCGACGATTTACTTATGGTAATTGCTTTCGACGAACGCGGGAATCGGAACTTTCCTGTTTACTGCTCGGATACTGCTCGAAGGATACTGCTAGATAATTCGCTTGAAGGATAATGTGTGCATCGATTACAATTAAGTGATTTTAGTACCAGGGTACCAATAGTCAGTGTCTTTATGAAATAAAAGCAGAGTAAAAATTTCAGTAGTTGTTCGACGAAGTCAATTATCCAGCCTTGCGAAATGACTTTTCAAGTTAATCTGCCGGGAAGTATCGATTCTTGAAATTCCTCCAGTTTGGACCCGAATGAAAAATTCCAGCCTCACCAAAGTTATTTTATTATTACATTCTCCACTTGCAATCAAGCGATAAAACGATAATAACGATGGAGTTCCTGGGTAGATATCTTTTTCTATATCCGTGAAATATACGCAACAATGTTTGAAACGAATCTGAATCACTTTATCATGATAATATAAATAAGATACGCAGCGAGGACAATGGGGAAACGTTCGACCCGGTACGTAGGTAAATAGGAATATAACTAAACCGCAAATTGAATAAGCAATAAGTTCTCTGAATCGAGCGGAATATCGGATGACATTTGTCTACGATGTGGGGAAAAACGCGTTGCAAGTAACGAGAAAAAGCGTGGCGATTGCGAGACATGAAATCCTCTTTGAATTCCACGAGCACGGTTTCCTCGTTCGAGCCTCATTGAACGCGATACGAATGCTCGTCACGAGCCACGATGAATGAAATAAGGAAAGGAAATGGTCTTACACCGATAATCCCGATTAAACAGATAACAAGGAAATCCCGATTTCCTTTTAAAGCTTCAAAGCTCTGCTGCAAGCCCGATCATTTATCGAAAATAGAAAATAGAGAGTTAATATTTGTCTTTATATTGAAAGGCTTCTATGCAATGGTAGTATAAAAAATAATTCGGTATCGGTTAAAGTCTGAACGATTTGCAAGAAAAAACAATAAATAGTCAGGGAATACAACGAACGCTTTAATGCGCACCGCAACAACTGTCAGAAAAGTTTCGCAAGTTTGAAAGAAAACTCGAGGAAAAATTCAAGCGTGGAAAGCGACGCGCCAGCTTAAAGGAGAGCAACCGCAGCATCCCTGCAGTGAAAATACTGGAATCTGGCGCATCGTTGCGTCAATCTCCACTGCGTTTTCTTCCCCGATTAGAGTGGGACATCTCGATGCTCATAGATTATCCAAGATCGAAAAATTGAAAATATAATTCATAAAGAAAAGCACCGATTCGGAGAAGAAAAGCAGCCCTTGCGTAGAGAACTCTTCTTTCAGCGATCCTTGCATGAAAAGTACAAACCGATGAGAGAAAGTGATCCTGCGAAAGTGAATGAAATCCTTACGTAATCACTGTACGCGCGATCGAAGGGGTATCGATCGATCGATAGAGGGGGACGCGACACTGCGTGAATCGTGCGTCGACAGGCGCCACCATAAAATTCGATCCGACCACGCGTCTGCGTACTCGACCGGATGTGTGTCTGCGACGACGTAGCATTGACCTTGAAAGATCCGGCGGCAAGGTCAAGAGAGTCGAAAATCCCGGGTGCGCGACCTCGAAGGGGAAGCCCAGCGAAAAAGAAGAAAGTGGAACCGGGCTAAAATTGATGGCCGATTCCGAGGAGATCGTTGAAACTCACAAACTGCTGGCGAGAGAGCCACTCCGCGCGTCTTGCCGGCTTTTCGTGGACCCGCGATGCTTAGTAGCTTTCGAACGACTGACGCAACGATGCCTCGGCGTCCAGACGCTTACGCAACGACGCCGTGTCCCCTCTTTTTCATCCCTCCGGACTGAAACGGACGCGACAAGGGACGACGGCACGACGCACGCCGTTACGACGTGTACACACGCTCGGTGATCGGAAACGAGCCAGCGGCAACCGGTGTAAACCGGATACACCCTCGAAATTCTGGGAACGAGACTGACCGCCTGGCACACGGAGGCGTCGCGACGCTCCTGAGATCGAAACGATGACGTCCGCCGCTGCCTTTTTTCCCCGGCACGATCGCGTCACTTCGGAGACCCTCTGACGCTCTCGGCCAAAACCACCGGAAGCCGAGGACGCCAAACATTGCGGCATTTCCCCCCTTCATCTTCTCTGCCAATTGTTTTTTCCCCTGTCCTTACGTCTCTCTTTTATTAGATTCTCCTCTTTGATGCTCCAATTTCTTATCTCTTCATATGCCATTTCCTACTGCAATTTTTTTACCACTTAAGTTCCGTTCTCCTTCGGTAAACAGGTTCTACGGGATGTTTCGAAGGATGAAGAAACGGCAGAATGTAGATTAAGAAAAATTTGTGTCGGAGTACCTTTCCGTGTCGTGTTTCCTTTATGAGCTTAAACTTGGAGCCGCAACTGCGGCAGCTCACATTTGCGGAGCTTACAAATGTAATGTAAGTGAATGAAAGTGGTCTACAGAATTAAAATACAACTGCGAAATTCCACGTGCTAATATTCGAATAATAAAAGCTTTAATCGTCTCAAACCTAATCTACTCTCCAGAATATTAAGTACTCTGAGACCTCTGACGGAGCTCCACTTAAAAAACGTTCTCGAATTCGCGAGAATAAAGGCGCAACAAAATCAGTGTCTGTTTATAACTTTTCTAGGGCACCGAATCGATCGTGGCTCGTTCGATTCAGCCCGATTCTGGCGTTCGTCGACGATGACCCGTGACCGCGTCGCGACGTCTACGAAACGGATCGAGTCATCGGTACGCGTGTCTCTCGAAAACGCAAGATCGATTGCGACACAGACAAAACGAAAGTAAGAAAAATGCTGCGCGAGGACTGACAATCCGTGGCCGGATAGTCGGCCCAGGCCCGCTTGCCGGCTGAAGCTGAAATACGAAAGCGCAGGCTTGGCACGAGATAAATGTGGGTTGCTGGAGCACAACGGCTACAAACAGACTGCTGCTCGCTTCTCTGATGAATGGATATAATCCGGCCGATTTATCAGCGAACGGGTTTCCCTGGCCTAGAGATTAAGTCGCTTGTTTATCGATACGGTTTAAGCCACGAATCCACGGGGAAGATCTTCGTGTTTATACACGAGACGATCGCTCATTTATTTCTTATCGAATCTTATTATTATCGCTCTAAAAATAAAATCGATCTAACGCGTGGATACAATCTTGGCAGACTCGTGAAATTCAGAGACAATGTACGAAGTGGATACGATCTTGACACCTCTTTTATCTTCGGTTGCATGCTTGCAGGCGTTGCGACTGTCACAACTGTCATCGTCTGCCTAAATCTCTGTTCTAGATCACAACTTTTATATTGCATTGTTTTCTGAAGTAATGCAACTTGAAAGCTTCAGAAATTCTAAAGGTAAGTTTCAGAACTTTACAGGTCCCAAAGAGTGTAGCTCCAGAGTCCCATCGTTCCAAACATTCTATGCTCCAAATAACGTCTCGATACTTTGGCTCCCTAACTCACTATACTATCTATACTCCTTATACATAAAGTTCCTACGCTTCATCCCTAAGTCCACCCAAAATTTAAAAAAAGTTTCAAAGTGCCCAAGTGCCAAAGCACGATGTACTGGCAATCGTACGAGAGCGACCTTTGGCTCTCGGTCGTGATCAACATTGTACACGTTGCGGAGTTCAACGCATGCACGGTCCGATTGGAACGGTCCGCGATAAAAAGCTCGCAGTATCGGTTTCTAGTTTCTGTTGAAGGAAGTGACGCGATTGGAGGGCACGAACACAAGCACCGTTCATCGATTATTCTCAGTGGGTCTATATACACGGCGATTTTAGCCGTTGCAGAATGCAGATGCAACGACTGCGACGAGATCGACCTCGACGTCGCGGCAGACACACTGACCCATTTTCGATGCCAGGGAATTTTCCAACTTATCCTTGGTATTTTTCAATAATTCTAAGCCTTGCGTAGAGATTGTATTCTTTTCCTCTGGTATTTTGGAGCGAGGTTAGATTCACCCCATAAATTTGCAACTCGAAATTACTGTAATTACCGTAGAACTTTGCTGTACCGGCATCATTTTCCATTCACAACGGGGTCGTTCGATATTCCGGGACAAATTCAAAGCCCGTTTACGAGCGTGTTACTAGCGAATCGCGAATTTCTGTTCCCGTGGCGTGACAAATCACGGGTCGAGTACGAAATCGCTTCCAAAAGCGACCAGTTGATTATTACCGTGGTACCGGAATGGAAAACTGGGAAGCAGTACCTTCGCCGTGGAATTCTGAGGACACGAAACACGAGAGGCCAGTCACCTCGAAACTAGAAGACCCGACCGACCCGTTGTCTCCCTCTCCTTGGTACAACCGTAATAGTTCAGTGGAATTTAATCGAGACGGCAATTGTTTCCTATTAACAGTTATGAAAGCACTCCGACGACCTCTGAACCCTCTTTGAAACGTCGCCGACGCCGAAGCCGTACATGCATACTCCGGGCCCAGTCGTTTTAATTGGAATCCATTCGAGAAGATTGTGGCCGACCGATGGAGTTCGAATCGTCCTAAAATTGATAGCGGGCTCGCGTTCTCGAAATGCAACCCCTATATAACGATCCGATACACGAGTTTCGGACTATGTGGCAAGGATTCCGACGCAATCTTTCTGCGGATATTTGCGCACGAGTCGCGAAAAATGATTCATCGGACCAGACGGAACGCGTAGGACAAACAAAACAAGAAATAAACGCGGGATATATTATCAGAATTGTGCAAGTAAAAATTCTACAGAAAGAGTTGCAACTCCTATGATAAGTATGCTAGAGTTCCCTGAAGAAAATGGCGATGTAAGATCACAAGAGTGGTTGTAGTAACCGAACAAATTACGGAGCGTTACTGCTCCGATTAATAAGTAACAAGAATAACAGCGCAGGATTTATTTTATTTATGGCTCTTTGACGTCGAATCTCTGAATCAATTAGAAAATAATTTACGCGCATTCAGTGTAAAGAGATCGCTCGTAATCGAGCGTGAAACGAGTTTTTTTCTCGATTGAAAGAGAAAACGGTCGACGATAGGGAAGTCTGCAAGCTTCCCGGAGAGTGTTGTAATCTTATCGTTCGTTTTTCAAACAGCACAAACTGGCAGATATTAAAATCGTAATTTCCCGGAGTCTCCTCTTTTATCCCACGATGCTTCGGTCCTTTTCTTCGCTTCTTATTTCTCCTTTTTTATTTTTCCCTCCCTTGCCTTCGAGTCGGACCATTTTCACGGAGCTTTCGACCGATTCACGTTAAATGGACTGCTCGGTGTATAAGGGCCAGATACCGACAACGAAAGAAGAAAAAAATACCACCGCAAAGAACATCGAGGTCTTAGTACTCGGAAGTGAAACGATTAAGGAAGGAAAGAAGGAAGGAAACGAAAGAGAAGAATCTGCACGAGACGTTGCATCTTGATGTAATTAAGCCTTCGTTCGAAACGCTACCGCAATATTTCTTCGACTTTTTCTCTCTCTCTCAGGAGCTGATCATCGTTTTTCATATTTCTCCGGCTTTTCTTGGACCATCAACGTCGCTTTTATCGCATTTTGTTTTCAAAAGTGATCGTTAAACACTGAAACGCCTTTAATATCGTAGTTAACGACCTCTTAATCGGAATGTAAGCGAATTATTAATCAAAGGAACAAGACGAAAATTCTCACTTGTATTTGTTACTGTTATTTACGTTATTTATACTCGTTACACAAGATGACTATCTTAATATGTACATCTCAAATATTATTTGTACTGATGTGGTTATGTCATTATAATGATCGAACATGTAAAATGTCGTTGTATAAAAATTCATCATGTAACAATACCATGTATGTACATATTAATCCAACAAGTGGAAATGCAACACGTAAAGATGCTTAATATGTACACTTCAAATATTATTTGTACTGATGTGGTTATGTCATTATAATAATCGAACATGTAAAATTTCAATATGTAAAAATTCATCACATAACAATATCATGTATGTACATATTAATTCAACAAGTGGAAATGCAACACGTAAAGATGCTTAATATGTACACTTCAAATATTATTTGTACTGATGTGGTTATGTCATTATAATAATCGAACATGTAAAATTTCAATATGTAAAAATTCATCACATAACAATTTCATGTATGTACATATTAATTCAACAAGTGGAAATGCAACACGTAAAGATACTTAATATATACACTTGAATTATTACTATTTGTACTGATGTGATTATGTCATTATAATAATCGAACATGTAAAATGTCGTTGTATAAAAATTCATCATATGACAATTGCATGTATGTACATATTAATCCAACACGTCGAAATCCATCTCGTAAAGCAACGCATAGAAAGCTAGACACCCAACGCGTACTTACACAGCGAGCATATATCTGACGGTCGCGAACGCTATACTTAACAAGCTCTAACGCATCAAACTTAAACTTATGAAGATCCAATACACAAATACCAATAATACAAAGATGTATCCATAACGAAATATCGATGAGCGATGAAGAAGCAGTATGAAAGGGAAAAATAGTCTCGATGCAGGGTAACAGATAACAAGGGCGCTTATGTCGACGGTGATTTGCGAAAATAATGACCGTCATTGAATCCGGTTTACGTGTGCTCGTTAGTATCGTATAACATCCGTTCGGTGAACATCGAAAAGGGACGATTAAACGATAACAGAGAGGAACTCGAATTCAAATTAAACGGAAGAAGACTAACGAAGGACTGCGACACGAGTACAAACACGGTGCAATGTAATCGTTGCATTAGATCGAACGGGGGGACCACGAGCAATTATTCCTCTCGTATTTCCAACTTACGCGATGTGTTTGCAACAGGACGGATTATACGTCGTGTCTACAGCTCGATGATGAATGGCACGACACTGTCTCCACTCGATAATTTACGGAGAATTACGGGAGAATCGTACAAGGTTCATTGTTCCGTGAGTTGCGGAATTCGTAGAATCGTGTTCAATGAGGAAACGTCCAATATACCTTTGGTACCAGTACTTTAAGATCAAGCATCTCGAGTATGCCATTATCTGCTATCATGGCAATGAATCACCATACAGATTGCTTAAAAAGCAAATTATGAAACGTAATATCTGGGTACACAAGTCTCGGATCGATGTTTGAATAGTAACAAAAAACGTGTCAACAGTTTTCAATTTTATCGGCCTTGGAATTATTTTCACAAGCATTAACGTGATTTCTGCTCGTGGAAAGTAGCTACCGAATTTTTTGGAGGGTTCCTCGAGAATGAACCAAACCTCCAGAAGAGCAATGACGAATTTTCTAGCTGGACATACCACTCTGTAACTGCATATTGCTCCGTATCTATCACTCGAACGTGTCCCAAAAACGTACGACCCTACATGAAATGGCGTTTAATCGTTCACGAAATTTCGGTATCCATCTCTGTCAGGGTTTCGCGTTCCAAAAATACTCGATCCACGGCGAGGCTCGTTCGCGAGTTTTCGAAAGCCCATCTCTGTACGAAAAACGATTCGTGTCAAGGATCATGGTATTAAATTATCCGAACCGAAGCACGCAAAATAAGCCCGCTATTTCCCTAAAAATCAACTACCTACTATTTATAGACTCTTTACTGCTACGATCGCTAACGATCGTTAAATAGAAAAGCGGTTGATTCCGGCAGTGATCAGTGAATTATTCAAACGAAGTCAACGCACGGACAGAAATAGACAGCGTATCCGTCCGTCGCGAAGCCATTCTTGAACGATCGACCGTCGAAACTCGACCTCTCGGGGACCTCGAACCCGACGACGTTCGATCAGCGACACCCGACGCATCTTAGAACTCGGACCCTGACACGAACTCCCCTTAACTGCTTGAAACGCGAACGCATTCCGTAACCGAATGAAATCATGACACTTGGACTAGTCCGGATCGATCGATTCATTGTAAACGATACGCCTAGGTCGACTTTCATTGACTTCGTTTAACGAACCATTCTGCTGCAGTCAATGTTCATCGCTTCTAATTTAATCCTTCGAGTAGCTGTTAGCTCACGGATATATTCTTACAGAGTTACCTTATATTATGGACATATGCATACGTAGATGTATACATACGTATAGACATACATACGTAGATGTACATATACGTATAGACATATACATACGTGTACACATACGTATAGACATACATACGTAGATGTACACATACGTATAGACATACACATACGTAGATGTATATGTAGATGTATACGTAGATGTATGTATGTATAGGTACGTTCAATGTGGTGCAAGTAAGGTCTGCTAAGGAACGTCAGATGCAATGTAAGATTTTAAAGGATAGATTCTAGGATAGATTCTTAGGTTTTTTCCTCAAGGTTTATTTTCCCTGCTACGATTCTTTAGGACCATCTTTCTGATCCTCCACCGTTTCTCTATGTCTACCCGAACTTCCCTTATCTCCAGAAAGTCTGCTCCTGAATATAATCAGCTTATGATCAATTATTTCGTGTCTTATTAATACTCCCCTCTTAATTTAGTACTCGTCTTTCGGTTAGCCATTTAATGAGACGAAGTTTTCAAAGCGAGAACCAAGCGATATGAAGAGTCTGGCTGAAGTCGACGTTCGCGATTTCGCTCCGTTAAGTAAACCCAAGGTGGCCAAAAATACAGCGTACGTTTTCAGCGAGGGTTTCGTAAACCGTGTCGAGTAAATCAAAAATAGAACCGAGATTCTGTCTCACGGTTGACCACAAAAAAATTGCTATAGTTCGAGAGAAATGAAATAAACAGAAAAACGAAAGGAAAC
Source organism: Megachile leachella (assembly GCA_963576845.1). Lineage (NCBI taxonomy): Eukaryota > Metazoa > Arthropoda > Insecta > Hymenoptera > Megachilidae > Megachile > Megachile leachella. The sequence continues at coordinate 2,469,466 of OY756256.1, forward strand.
CTTCCGTTTGGACGAATGAATAAGTAAAAGGTCGATGAGAACGCTGGAGCGTTTTTTTTTTATTTTCACTCGTCAACCCCCTGTGACGATACTTCCATTTTTGTAACGGACCGTGGCAGCAGTTTATCTTCTTGCAGGATTTATTGACGGATTACAACGGTGAAAAATGGCTGGCAATGAAAACGGACGAATTGATGGTCGACGATATTTTACGGAGCTGCTTAACCCGCGCACCGACGAAAATCATTGTCGTTATCGCGAAACGAACGCTCGATCTTCCGAGTACGGCTGAAACGTTCCTCGACCACGCGGTCATCCATTATTTCTTTCTCTTTTATCGAAGCGACCGAGCAATCATAACTTTCGGCTGCACGGCGAAACGAAAACTTCCATCGAACAAAAGCTCGCCCCTGGGCCCTCTGTGTTCGATCACGATCCGCACGATTCGCGTTATTTCCTCGATATTTTCGGATTAACGCGAGGACAACTACCGAGGCGAGAAACTCCGAGAAATAGCAATCTGAATTTAACGACTCCACTCTTTCATTGATCGCGTTCACTGCCAACCGAATCACCTATGCCTGCCATAAATACGATACTAAAAGATAACCCTCCAATTTTCGTTTCGCTATTATTATTTCAATCTCACGCTAATAAGTTCGTGACGTGCGTTTTTACTCTGATTGATGTTTGAAACATTGTGAATAAAATTGGGTTGTCACAGTACTATGAGAGATTGCATTACCTACAGATATCGAAAAATGTGTTTCAAAGCATGCAATTGTCATCTGAATTTGCCACTCAAATTAAAAACAGTGGAAAAACAGTGCTATTAAAAACCAAATGGTACCAAAAAATTTGCGTCTGACCAAAACCGTCTGTATCTACTGCGGCTGGTTAATCTACATCAATGCCGTGTAATTTTCCGAAGTAAAAGATTAATAAAATAAAGCGAATGTCATTAAGTGAACGAGGTTTATTAAAATGAGAATTAATTCACCGACAGAGGTAAATGAACGCGTTGAACAACATTATCATAGGAGTGCAATTTCCGTATCTCTTTCCTGGCTGCTTAATCGGTACAGAGTGTTACATTCATTATTTCCGAACCGATTAATACGAGTTTCATGGATCGCATCACCGCTAATTATTCTTCGTCGTTGCAGCGTTTCGGGAGGCGGGTTAATCATGCGACCGCGGAAAATCGTGGCGCTGGTCGCCAGAGAGATATGGAAAACCGCTGACTAACACGAGTTTTCCACGTGGTCGGGTTCAGTTCGCTGTGAAGCGGCTTCATTTGCGTTTCGGATCGGGGTCACCCTCATTTCCTCTGCATTATTGTCACGCGTTCCGTCTTTTTCTCCGCGAAACGCGGCCAAAGAGGAATAAAAAGAATAAAGACGATCCGCACCTTTTATCTTTCTCGCCTTCGTTTCCACCTGCTGTTAAATAGACACCGAACTATTTTTAAAAGATCCTCAAACGCGCGGCTACGCTGCGTCAAACGTGTGCTATTCCACAACCAAAGACTCTTTCTGCTCGATATTCCGAATCTTAATGATACGGAAATTATTCTTGCCTCTAGGAAACGCACTTTTGTACTAGTCAATCTTTTTACTTTAAACGATCGTCTAAAACTGTTAAAACATTGAAAGAAATACAATGTTATAATGTTTAAATATTCTTTATGCACTAAATTCATTCAATGTACTATTTTGAGGTACCTTTACAAACAGTTTCAAACTCTGTCACAATGTACATATAGTAAGAAAATTATGCATTGAGTTTTAAAACGTTCTGGCTCATTACTTGTTGCGCTTGAGGCAGCCATTTTGTATTAACACCGAACGCAGCCTTTTTCCTTACGTCCTGATATCTTTACATCGACATATTATTTTGCAAAGCTTTTACAAATCGTGACTCTTTTCGGTTTCAAAATCTAATATCTCAGTGTTGATACTTTTAAGAAATAATTTGATCAAAGAATATTTGTAATAAAGTCAGGTTGAGAGAACGTTAAATAGCTCGCAGATGAAATAAGGAAAGCCACGAATAGTTGCCAATGCGTTGAGATATCAAACTTCGTGAATGAACTCCGTAGCAATTACTAACAAAACAAAACTCAATTATCCACGTGCTCAGGGCTATTCTATTAACTGCAACAAACTTGGCAGAGAGAGTCAGATAAGACGTCGTGTTCCGGCAGCATATGGAATTCACAACGGAATTCCGTGGTCGCTCAAATTAACCAATGAATCAGCCGGAAACAGTTACAAGTCGTGACTGTATGCATAACTTTTGAGGTTAGTGTCATAGAATTTTTATTTGGCACTTCCGGTCAACGCTAAAATAACCGGACGTTGCAGATATATTTAACGATGTTCGGTTTTATTTCAAAATACTTTGTATCAAACTGATATTAACCCCGTGCCATTTATTTAACAGATGCGTCAGTCAAGACTAACTATAAAGGCCATAACATTAAAACGAACAAACGAAATTAAAATGTTGTGAATATTTTATATTCATCTTTGACAATGCAAATTATAGTTGGACCTAAATTTCAAGAATGCTCAAAGTTTGAGTATGGTTTGTCATTTGAGCTGTATGACGAGTGAAACTCGTCAAAGTACGGGGTTAAAAATTTTAATGAAAAATAGGAAAATAAATATTAAACGGTGGATGTAGATGTTGACTGGTAAAAATAGTAAAATATGAAGGTAATGTAGTAGAAGAGCAGAGTAATCTAAAAGTAAAAGTTTGTAAGCTAATGCAAATTAGTTTGGTTGTTCTAGCGTTAACGTTGAACTCGAGCGAGGCATTAATGTCGATAGTAGGTTATGGCACGAATGAGAATCAGAAGGAAGCTTTTAAAACGTTGTAAAGGATCGTCGCCGGCTCGAAAATAAATCCGAGCCGCGTAGGTCGAGTTCATTAATTATAATTAAACGCGATGGGCCGAGGCGAGATGCCTCGACGTCGATGCAATTGTGTAACTGCAAACGCCATCGTTCACGCTGATATAAATTGAACGCTTCAATGAAAGCCTCGTGACTCTTTTTCCCAGGATTATTGTTTCGTTTTTTAGCGATGCTTTTACGCCGAAACCCGGGACGCGTTTTACGCTGAAAACGGCAGAAAACGCTAGCCTGTTTCTCGCGTGAGTTTCCAAAATGAATGACAACGCTTTTTTTACGAAGCGACACGCTTTATATGAAATGTAGAATAAATAACGAAGACGAATAGCACTTACCATTTTAGAAGAATGTCTGCCGATAACGGCGCTCGAGTATACAAATAAATTATCTCTTTGAGTATTTATCTCGAAATTTCTTTAATTATACTTTTTATCCCTTCAATGGAAGAATATTATATCACTTTTGTTCGTCCTTTTTATTCTTTTGTACCTAAAAGACCTGCAAAGAGAATTTTCAAATTAGTGAAATCTGATGACACTTAATTCTATAATGTTACATGAATGTTAAAATATAAATAAGTTAATTTAGTGAGACTTTAGTTGCTACAACTTTCCAGTCTATTACTACCGTATTTTTAAGGCGACACACAAAATTGCGATCGTAAATTCCGAATTTTCTGCCTTGTACTTTTCGTCGTACAACATTATGGCTTACATGTATCATGACAAGTAATGGAACAAATGTAATTTGAAAGGGTACATTATCATTTATCACGGTGAACGTGGAACACTTTTCAGATGAATGAAAATATCTATACCTCAGAAATTCCGTTACGTTATTTTCCATTCTTAATAAGTCAATAAAGTGTTCAGAAATCTTAGTAGATCAATCGGAATGACGCGCACCAGTCGGCTCTAAACGATGACAAAGTGTCATTGAATAAGAAGCTTGACGTTAACCGATATTTAGAAGGAAGATGTCTTGGCAACTGACTCAAAATCGCGAACACCATTTCCAATAGTATCTTGTGCATGAAATATGAACGAACATATTCTCGCATATATTTCTTCGCACCTTTTACGCTATTCCAAATATCCATTTCTCGACACTCCAAACTTCAAATTCCACGAAAATCGCGTTGACGCAAAACGGGCATCTGCTTTCACACCATGAAACGATTGTAACTTTCAAAATTTATCCCTACTTCTTCTACCACTTTTCATTTAAAACCACAATTTTCTTTCGAGCTACTCGACGCAAGAATTTAAAGATTTCAACAAATGTCATTCTTAAAACCATTCTTTAAATGACTTCTTAAAATGCATTTGTGTACAAATTTATTTGGCAATTTTAAAGATGTTGCTAATTCTAAAAATATAAAATGCAGACATTTTTAAGTTCTAATTGTACAAATCTTTTAAACAAGAACAAAAACACTCCTTCCAGAAATATAAATAAATCGTGGAGGTTTTACAGAAACATTGAAAAAAGATTTGCTGAACAAATGTGCCCCTTTAAGGCAAAGAGTATAAATTCTCTGGAGCTATGAAATTTTCCATCGTGTCTGGCCGATTGAGGACGAACGTTCCCGGTACGTAATCACACGACGAGTATCCACTTTCACTACGATTCGCGATTAACTTGCCTCTCTTCTATCAGAGAATGCCTTCCGTGAAAAATCTATTCCTCTTTGCCAACCATCGTAGCATTAGAAAGTATCTGTACCTGTGTAACAAAGCACGATTTCACTCCTGATACATGAACCGATACGTGTCTAGATCAACTTTGGATCGTTCGATGTGCGTGTTTCATATTTCTTTTGTTCAACCTCGTCTTCTATTTTTCGAAAATCGGTATCGGTTTCCGCTGCTTAACACGCTTTTACCACTGGCTTTCTAAATTCGACGGATCTGAAACATTAATAGTGTCAATTATTTGTTGAACCTTGCATGACGAATAACATCAGAAATAAATTTCAATGTTCAAGTTAATAAATTAACATTAAAACTACCAAACGCTCCACAAGTTTCTTATTATAAGGTACACATTTTGTTGAAGTACATCCTTGAAATCAGCATTGATTTTCATCAATATAAAGAATAAATGTTTTGTCCTTTGTATATTTATTCTTTAACTTCATTTTTAATTTCAAAGTATACTACCTACATGTCGGTAGGTTTAGTGTTAAACATTCATGAGAAGCGATAGGAAGTTTTGCGTGTACATCGCGATTTTTCCTAGCGAAGTTGTATGGCAGCTCGACAAATTACACGCTTATTGTGTTCGAATATTCAGTAGATTGTGGAATATACAGACACGAGTAGCCACTTACCTGCGCGTGAAAATCAAACATCTCTTGCGAGTTACGTAAAACAGGAAATCAGGTCGTGTCAGGCTGACCATAGCTAGAGGAGCGCGTAGCAACGCGCCGCTCCTGTCGTCCTCTGAAATATCTACCGTGATAGATCGTTTATTTTACATTCACTCCGGATATACCTGGCAGTACACGTTTTACAATCGGTCGGTTCTCGAAACGTGACCGGTTACGTCCAGGCTCTGCACACCTTCCTCGAACGGCATGCAGATCGAAACAATCTCTCTTTTCAACACGAGTTGATGATACGTTCCACCTAAAAATGCCTATAAGTATTCTCGTATGTTGATCATCTTGTTGTTCGTGTTGCCGATAAACCTCCTCTGCTTCACCATGTGACCGGCCACCGATCTAACCTGCAAACAAAGTTTTAATAAGAATTCTGTACAGTCGACGTGAATCACTATCGATCGAGCTTTGTCCTTTTTTGTGTTCCTAAAGTGGCGCGATATTGCGTCGGCTGACGTAATCGCAACGATCGTTCTAATTAATTTACGCGATGCCTTTAATACGGCGAGACTCTCTGAATCCGATCATTTATTTAACCGAGCTAAATGAACACGCCTCGAACGCACAAACGACTACGTTTTATTGGACTTAATTCGAATGCTCGCTTTAATTCGACACGACCGTCGACACTGCCGCCATTCGATCCAATATCATTGTCTTTCGTTGAAGAAATTTCTTCTCAAAAATTATCATTTTTGCCAAAGAATCGAAATAATCATGAAAGAACGCAAAACAGAATCGTCATAGTCCTAAAATACTGACAAGGTTTCTATTAAAAAAGCAGAGTGACTAACGCTTTCCTATCGTCAGAAAGCTCCCGTTTTTCGGCGAAATAGGTGCAAAAATACGCGAGTTTTTATTAACCGTAAGAAACGGGTGGAGGTCGTGAATCATTCTTGGTTTACACGAAACGCGGAAATACGATAAAGGAAAAGGCAACAAGTCATCGACGAGAACGTTCTAAACGTTCGAAAAACGGTGATCAATTAGGAAGCTTTTTCCGAGAAATTTACAAGTGGAACGAATGAAAAGATCAGTTAGAAGTATAATGACGCAGATCAATTTATACTTACACTCATCGGGTACAGGCTGTGTTGGCGCGCTGGCAGCTCGAAACTTCTTTAAACGGCCTCTAGCCGACGACCCTGGCGGCCATTAACGAGCACAGCAGCCTATGCAAACAGAAAAATGCCAATGTCAATAATCCGCTTTCCGAGAAACACACGACACGAGAAGGAATCAGGAGCATTTTGCAAAAAATCGACTTTTATCTCGGATCTTGTAATCAACGTTGAGCCGTGGAATTCGATAATTACCAAACCCGTGTTTGACTAACGTTCCACTTGATTAGCGTTCATAATCGATAAAAATTTCCCGAAGTTCATTCATGTAGAATACAGTATTTATATCGACATACTTCTATATAAAACTACTATTATAGTAATAAAGTACTCGCAATGAAATTAAACGTGCGTTTCATTCGATATCCAAGACCTTAATGTGCGACACGGTTACATAATGTAGTTCCATTTCTTCAAGTACATATCGGTAGATAAATTAGAAAAAAAATGTTACAGATTAAAGATACCACGAAGATTATAGCGGATGATAATATGAATTACTAAAGTTACAAGCGTTCTTGTACTCGTAGCTGGAAAATATCGATACAAATTGGTGTACAACGAAATTACTATTAACCACGTGAACATCGTATGAAACACATTATTACAAGTGTTTGCGCGGTTCATTAAATAATCATTTGATTGGACGGGAAGAATTGTAGCAATAACGTGTATTGGATCGTGTTGGGAGGGTAATAACGGAACGGAAACGCGTGTAACTTTCGCATTTGCATCTGAATCGTGGGTCAACGACTGTCCCGACTGCAATAGCGAATTTTATTCCATCCAGTTCATATTTCTGTTCTAGAATCGCGATACCAGTTGCACACGCCCGCTATCAATCATCCCGAACCGTTGCTCGCCACCTCGAGGCTGCAGCCGTTCGAAACTTTTCCCTCGTCGTATCGCGACGAGTCGTAGGGAGAGAGGGTGAAAAAAGAAAAGAAATGGAGTTTCGTAGTGCACTAGCGCGAATTTCAGTTTTCCCTTCGAGCGAGGAATTCAGACGCCACCTCGCCTCGGGCTGCTGAAATACACCGAGTCTAGACATCGAGAATCGTTCAAAGAGGTACCGAAGGATCTCTTCTCCTTTTCGAGAATCTTTGAATACGTATGCAGAACGATACGTCTCTATCGAGCTACGTATCCGGTTAATAACGAACGGAAGTCGTTGCTCCACTTTTCTTCTTTCAAATTTTAGGTAACGATAGTTTTTCCGCGTTACTGCTTAATGTATAAAGAGTTAAACGTCTCTGACCACGGCCACTTTTACTGCGACAGCAAACAAAATTTAGTAGGTTATAAAAATAATTTGAACGAAGTTTGCATGTGCAGCTTCCTCTTCTTTTGATAAGCCTGCGTAAGACGGTTTTATTGCTATTCAGACTACACGGCTTTTGTAGCTGATGCATACAGAGCGTAAAAGTGCATTCGCAGCACTTAAATCGCGCAACATAAAATGCAAAATGGAAAAGTGCATTTCGTACTTAAATATTCATAAATTTGTTCATTATGCAAGCTTCTTGAGAATAAACACGGACTTTTAACGGGGAAGAGTTTGATTATCCTAATCCGTTAGCGTTTAAAATGGCGAACGTTCTTCAGAGAATTTTATTCTCTTACATAAAAATATTAATTAGAAGAACTAAAAAATTAATGTGTCACACTGCACCGTCCATTGATAAATCAGATAAATCAGCTAATAAGCAGCTAATTTCAACGCCATGTTTGTACATCGAATCTATTATGATTGCACCGTTTTCTCATTGGAATGCTTTTTTGTGTCATAACGAATTTTACCGCTAATTGACCTTCGATCGAAAAACGCGAGTACGAATCGCTCCTTAGCACAGGACAATAAATTCTATGAAAGTTAACGCGAGTACGTCGACCTCTGCTACGATCGATCGTGTATCTCCAGGCTGTGTACTTAAAGGTGCACGCACACCGATCCAACCTTTCCTTGCGATAGAATCGATCGTGGAGGGACGAAATGTGAGCTCTAAGCACACGAAATAGTTGGAAAAAAATTATCCCCACAATCTGATCAGCTACCGAAAGTCAGATCACTTGATATTCAAATACGAAAGAAAGATTACTTGATTAACACGTTGACTACATTGTATCTGGGTTAAATCTGGGTCAGGTTGGAAAAGTTATTACTTACTGCAAGATACCAAGGACACACGCCTTTGAACAGCTACTACGTAAATACGCAACTACGTTTTATAAGTCACGAAACAATATTTTTTACTTAAAAAGATAAACTGTTGAAACTTGCTTTAAAAATGAGACTTGTACTTCAACGTCGAGGGTCGTAAAAATTAAACTGAGAAAATCATGTGGAATGTTTTACTTTCTTATCGAATGGTTTCTGATCATCGAACGTAAATTCTGCAGAACTGCAATTTAAACGATCGCAGAAAAGGTATTTCGCAAGAAAACGCCTCGGAAACTTTGATATTCCAAGAAATCGTGGAACGATAAGAAAACAGAACCGTCGACTGGATTTTCACGAAGTTCGCCGTTTCTTGGGCGAAACAGAATTTTAAGATTTATCGAAGACTTCCGTTGTCACGGTCGCGCTGACGTTTCGTAAACACGTATACCTCTGCTAAAAAACCGGCCGCAAACTTGAAGCGAAATTCGAAGCGACGTATTCTTCGGGAAGGAGAATTCCGGTCACCGAGAAACGAGAACAACGAAAGTTCACCTGGCGCGCGATCGTCCAAGCGTTGAACCCACGCGTCGATAATCGATAAACCGCACAAATTTAAGACAAGAAACGAATCGTTCGAGAGCACCGACTCGACTAGACGACCGATCGTTTTCTCTGCTTGTTTTCTGGTCGCTTTATTCGCTGCATACATGCACGGAACACGAATTATAGAGGTTGCCCTTCCACGTGTACTAAGCTGCACCATTAGGACGCGCACGGAACTCAGACATCGATCCGCCTAAAATTATGCAAGGATATCGATAACGAAGATTACGGTTGCTAAAAGGACTTTTTAGGTTTTTATCTCGTGTCATGTTTTGGAATCTACTTCAACTGATTTATCATAATTATATTAGAAAACCGTGCAAACCTTGAACTTGATATGACACAACTGCTATTATGGGACTATGTCAAGAAATTATATTTCAGTACGTTTCGTAATCAGACGCTGCAAGTCATTTTGTCTTAAGGAGATTGATGGACCATCCATGCAGACATATTCGTCAATGTTCGAGCTTCAATTGCCATAAGTGCTATTTCGAGATAGCGTTATGTGATGAATTTGTGCCAGACGTTTTCCATACTCCTTAACCTGTGTACTCATTGTTAGATCCGGTGTTGCTACAACTGGCAACCAGCCATTTTGTATTAAGAATAGCGATAAAATATTTGTGGAAACGCAACAAACTTTCTGCTTCAAATTGATATATTACATGTGCTATTTAAAGACACTTTTATGTCATCAAATTATATACGACTCTTTTATAATGTTGCTCCAAAAAAAAATTTATTGCAATGTTCGATATAACTGTCAATCATGTTAAAAATATTGCCGAAATGTTTACACAGTTTTTCATTAAAATTATGCTTCAAACTTGAGACACTCTTATGACACGAAATTTTGGACGACTTTTTTATAATATTCAAGCAAAAATTTCGATGTTCGATATATCTGTCGATCATGTTAAAGATATTGAAATGTTTGCACAGTTTTTCATTAAAATTTAAGATTTAAACTTGAGAGACTCTAATGTTATGAAATTTTGGACGACTTTTTTATAATATTCAAGCAAAGTTTATTTCGATGTTTGACATAACTGTCGATCATGTTAAAGATATTGCCAAAATGTTTGCACAGTTTTTCATTAGGCTGTAAGCTTCAAACTTGAGATACTTTTACGTCATGAAATTGTGGACGACTTCTTTATAATATTGCTTCAAAATTTATTTTAATGTTCGATATAACTGTCGATCATGTTGAAGATATTGCCAAAATGTTTACACAGTTTTTGATTAAAATTTAAGCTTCAAACATGATATTCTTATGTCACGAAATTGTGGACGACTTTTTTATAATATTGCTTCAAAATTTATTTTAATGTTCGATATAGCTGTCGATCACGTTAAAGATATTGCCAAAATGTTTGCACAGTTTTTCATTAAGCTGTAAGCTCCAAACTTGAGATACTTTTATGAACGACTTTTTTATAATGTTGCTTCAATCGCACAAAGTTCAATATATGATACAACAGGTATTAAAGATTGAGGAAATGTTTGCAGAGTTTTTCATTAAAGTTTAAGCTTGAAACTTGTACGCCACAAGTGGTATACTTTTACGTTACGAAATTGTGTGTGACTTTTGTATTTCGAAATGGACCATTTGATATGCTGGAACGTAATAACGGTACGTTGCCAGGTAAAAAGTGCGAACGACAGCTATGCTAAAGCGTGCATATCAGCATACATTACACGCGGCGTTCACGAGCGTGTTGAACAACGGGGCTACGCGATTTCTCCCCCAAGGAATCCGCTTATCGATTCTATGACGCATCCGTTGCGACTCCGAGAACCGTATCGATTTTCCGGGCATGCTACTTAGCACCGTGGACATTTCGATAAGCGACCTTCCCAAAAGGTCCCTCGATTATTTGGACACCGAGCAACCAATTAAACGTTTCTCCTATTGGAAAGACTCTACGATAACACAACTCAAAATATAAAAATTTGCAATTCTTCGTGATAAATCTTCCGAGAAATATTTTCAATCTTAAAGATCGAGCTGCCATTGGCCTGAGGGTCGCACAGACCGATAGATCGTTTCTTCCATCCGGTTTTTACGTCTCGATCCTGCAGAAGATCCAGCCTTGAAGATCTGCCTGTATCCGATTCGCTCGCTCGATGCTCACGGCTTTTTGGTCGTCTTATTACAGATAACGATAACGCGTACCGAGGTAGATAAAAATGCGAGCCGCGTCCTTCCTTTCGCTAATGGGAACGCTGTTATTACTCGTCGCGAAAATGACGAGCTTTCCGCTCGCAATAACGTCGCGTAAGTTTCAGTTGGAAAGTGAATTGTCTGCAGACTTTCTTGTGAAATTTGTATAATGCATTTCGCTTTGTGTCTCGATCGTTCTACATTTTCGAAACAATGGTAAGAATTCGAGAGTACGCATCAATTAGCAAATGGCGATGTAATAAACATGTTTATGCTTTAAATTTAATATCCGTTAATTACGCCAATGGATAAAGGATCATTTGAGCCGACATTCTACCTTGTAAGAGCATGTTTCTGCGATAATTATACATACCAAACCTGACCACATCCCTAATCACTGAAACATTACACCGGTGTGCTCGATTACAGCTGCGAACCATAGTGAAACATGCTTTTAAGAATCTCGAAATAAATGATGAGTTCGTGGAATAATTTTTCGCGGTAAAAGAGCAATGTAAGGTAAAAATCGAACGCTCGAGTAACCTGGATTCCTAAGGAACGTATCGTTCCTCTATAATCCGGATTAGCGAAACAGCGACTCATTACCGGATAAACAAAGCGATTCTGACGGGGAAAAGGTACAGCTAATCACGACATAGCTTGCCGTTAATTTATTCCTTTCGGGATGCTTGCACGCGGTACCGGTTTTAAATATCGAATTAAACGCACGAACGCGCTCGTTCAAAGGTGGGCACGATCGACGCGTTTCTCTGGCAAAAGCCTGCGTAATTACTTGTCACGGTAGAAAATGATGCATCGACGTCGAAACACAGGATATACATAAATTTCCCGCGAAACGGACCGTAGCCTCGCCGAATTTCATTATTTCGCAAAATATTGGCCGTTCTATTGTAAATAATTTTCGCCAATAATATAGATGGCGGTGAGCTTGATCGGTAATCTGCGCAAACGATCATTCGATTAATCCATCAAGCGACGCGTTTTATCCCGTCACGTCGCGTTTCGGGCTTACAACGTGTACTCGGTGAAAGCAACTTTGCTTAGCGTAATCTCTTAAATGTCCCGTAAACGTTAATTATTTGGTGCTGGTAACTTCGAACGGAACTTCTCGGGAACGTAACACGTTTCGCATTCAAATGAAACGACGCCTTCGAGCGAGATCTTGGAACTTTCCGATTGACCCTGACGCGTACACGTGGCCTCGGGCTCTCGTCGTCGCTGCATGCTCCAAACGGAACGCGTTTATTTTTCATTCGATCAAAGGGATCTACGTGAAATAACTCTAAAATACTCAGAAACTTGTCCGTACAATCATAGACTTCGAACCAGCACATCTCTTCAATCTTGATATGGAAAAATAAAAATTATCAGCAGAGTTCGATAGCAAATTTTTCTCTTAGGTAAAGGTATATTTATTTCCCGCTGCACTCTACTCTATAAAGAATGTTTTTGTAACCGACTGCTGGTAGCGAACGTATCACCAATAAATTCTCGTGAACGTATATACGCGTCACTCGCAGAAAAAACCTATTTAAACCCTTGCAGTTCCGAAGGTATATAAAATTGTTTATATCCGTTACTGTATAATCGTGGAAATCCAACTTTTATCGACATGAACATTTCTAAAACACGGTCATACATTACTCTCAGAATACGTGCAATTTCTGCTCCTATGCGGCACACGTTTTCCCGATGAAACGATGCCCCACGGGAAACTGGGATCCGCGCGGAAAATATGCGGTCATTCATCCGTCGGAAATGACAATGCCCGAATAGACGGTGCCCACGTGTTCCCGGTCAAACGACCCGTACGATTGGACTCATTTACTGCTGTTGATTGCAGGTGAACCGACGATAACGTCTTGTCTTTCGCATAATGACCACTTACGTAATTTCGAATATGTTGATTTCAGTGTTTACGCGGAATACAGGGTGTTCGAAGAATTAACAGTAAAACTACCAAACCGGTCAAATGACCGTTCTATAACATCCTTATTATAAATGACACAATTTGTTGAATTGATTTTTCTGATATCTACGTTAATCTTCGTGAAGATGAAGAATCAATGTGTGTATTAAATTATGTTTATTTATTTTTTAACTTCATTTTTCATCTCAAGTTAAGTACATGTTGATAGGTTTAGTGTTAATAGTAACATGGTATTCTTTAGTAACATGTTTGATTTCTTAAATCAAATGCACCCTTTCTGGACGTTACCTAGATCTAAGCTTTCTTTGAAACTTAGTCTTGTAAATGTTAGACCTCTACATTCTGGAATCTCCACTGGCTATCTCTGAGCTCTAGACTCTACAATGTGCCTCGATTTTTTCGTTTACGTCATAAGAGATTGAACTCACAGTCATATCGTGAAATATTCGAATCCTGTAATTTAAGAATACGAAAGCGACTGCATATATCGAGGATATGCAGTCGGATGATGACCTGACGTCATCCTGCCTAGGCCTTGAAATAAGCGGTTATGTAGCCAAGATGTCTGACCCGGAGTGGGGCAACAGATAATGCTTTCCGATGACAAGCAACAGTAGGATCGACGGCGCTTGGTCGAAGACCTTCGTGCAAAGAAGACTTTTTATAAACGATGAATGTTTCTTCCTGTTTTTTGAGCATCAACGTGATGTAACGTGCAGAGTCCTGCAAATTTGAAGAAATAGCAAAAACCTGGAGTGACGAATGACTCGACGCTGTAATGTACGATGGGTTTAAGATAATGGCGGTTCAGCTGCTAGATTTCGAAGCTGGCGTGCGACTACCTTTGTACCCTGCTATCGAACTGACGTAAGATTTGTGGGTCTCGAGATAAACGCGTACGCCAGCAAGGTAATCTCTTCTGTTTCAAGTTATCCTGCGATTTCGAGGTGATTTTTCGTGCATAAACGGATCGCGTTTGCGTGCCGGCCATTTTGAAATGTTTCGCGAAATAGCCGGGAGAACGTTGTGTTCGGTGTAACGAAACGAGAACAGGAACGTGTGGTCACACACGCAATCGTCTGGCTTCTATTTGCGAGAATCGAATCGTACAAATTGCAATTTTACATCGGGGAAGAGGTGGGGAAAGCATCGTAAACACGCTCGAAACGAGTAAAGGATCACGTACCCGATTCTGAATCGAATGGAATGCGCCGCTAACATTTCACGGTATTTGAAAAACATCTGTTGCGTTTTGTACAGCGAACCGCGTCATATATTCCTGGATAAATCGATGAAACTTTTCTTCTGTATCCTTGGAAACTGATAGCGAAAGATTACCACCTTCGGATCGATGTGTCCGTAATATTTTCAACTGCGAAAACTTGCAGATATATCGGGAAATCACGTGCTACGAAAGTTCAAACACAGAAAACAATTTTTTAAATATTTCAAATTTCTTCAACACATTTCATCTTTTCTGTATTTCTTAATAAATGTGAAACAAATAAATATATTCTATAATTTGGAATTATGACTTGAGCCGTTCTATGAACAAATCGACTAACTCCATAAAACAAAAAGTTTTATTCCTTTGGTAATATAAATTCAACTAAAGTGTGCAGAATGCATAAATACAAATCTGGCTATCATTTAAAAGATGTAAAATTATAAAATAGAATAGAAAAAATTTATTTCATAATGGCCTCTGAAATATATTATTTATTATTCAGTGGCCAAAATAAATATTGTTGTTTAACGGTGTTAATCGTTTATATTTAGAAAAAGTTAGCGTTATACCAAATGCTTTTACACTTAAATTTACGATTTTTCAAAAAGTGGAATCGATTTGTGCAGTGAACGGCTCAATTATGAAACCTCTAGTCTAATTGCTAAATCTACTGTGAAATAAACTGATGTTTTAATAAACGTATTATCGCAAGCGAAAGAAACAAAATAAAATTTTGGAAACAAATATAGCGTCAGTTTATCATCGAGGAATTTGTAACAGCGCCTCCCCACCCGGTTCTCGCACGCAAACGACCTCTGTGTTGCATTTTTAAGTCCTCCAAAATGTCGATTATCTCCCGACTCGACGTCCGATGACGCCAGCGACGCGTTAAAAAAAAGCGACGATCTTGAAACGAGCGAATGAACCGGCGGCGCGTCGAAGCGCGCGAAATACGAAGCTCGTCGCGTCGGAGGAATGACGAAAATCGATATTTTGCCGCATAATCGAGTGACGTGCATCCTTGAATCACAGCTGAAAGCCGGTGTTCGCGATACCAGGTGCTACCTGGCTCGACCAGGTCAAACACGACCCAACGGAACCGGTCACGCACACAACGAACGATCGAAGAGGTTTACACGGTCCTATTCCCGTGTCGTCCGACCGCTTTCGCAATCCTGTCGAAATTTAAATTCCATGGAAACGACGGCACACACGAAAACATAAACACGGAAACTGCGTGGCTGAATTTTAAAATCGTTTCCTATAGGAAGTTGACTCTCGTTTAAATCGAATCGAAGAAATCAGCGTTTCTGGAACCTACCAGATCGCCTAATTCTGTCAACGACGCCGAGCGTCACTGCTCTGCCGGCGAGCACGTCGAACTAGCTATATTTGAGTAAACAATCTCGCGAACTCGATAACGCGAAATTCGACGAACACGCGGTGAAATTAAAAAAGAGAAAAAGCGCTTCAAGTAGGAGCGGCGAATTTGGAACAAAGGCGCCTGGAAAGCGAGTTTCGGAGCACACGTGTGCAAATCGAGCAAAATCGCTGATTCGATCGGTTTACCTTGTATTTTATCCCAGATTGGTGCGGGTTCGACACGTATCAACAATGACCCCCTAACGTTTCGACACTGTCGCGCAACCCAGACCTCTCCTGGTTCCGAAACGGTGTTTGTAAACGAAACCGGAGTGACACTGCGAAAAATCGGCGTCGCTCGATGGAACGACGTTCGATACGTTACGGACAGAAGGCCGTTTTACACTGACCCCCTGCCACTGGAACTTCTACGTATAACCATCGTCTACGTCCTGCCACGGTTGCCATATTGCGTGCCCGTGTCTCTGTGTGCGTGTACTATAGTCTGCTCGACGCCGACGGTGTGTTCGTCGCTTAAGTGTCGTGGCTTACGGGTCGAAACTGTACACACGCCTCTATACGCGTCCCATCGCGTGACGAACACGATCGAAATCGTTTTTGCACGTGAAATTTACCTGTTTGTTCGTTTCGGCACCTACTGTTTGCACCTCGATTTTTCTGTCTCAAATTTCCTTATTTGCAAATCTTATTTCTGTCACACTTTACCGATTTCCCGCGTTTGCTCGCACGCACTTTCATTTTGTACCTTCTTACCGATTTTAAAATTGTTTACTTGCACCACAATTTTTCTGTCTCAATTTCCTTATTTGCAGATCTTATTTCTGTCACGCTTCCTCGTTTACCGATTTCCTACATTTGCTCGCACGGACTTTGATTTTGTACCTTCTTACCGATTTAAAAATCGTTTACTTGTCTACTAGACTTTTGAACTGGACATTCAAGCACTCGATCGATGTACCTAACAATTATGTGCTCAATTTTGTACGTAGTTTCAACTTTACGTAGCCGATCTCTGTTGACCCAGCCTTATTTGCTAATCCGACTAGACTAGTCTGACGATTTTGCATCCTTGAGCAGTCCCACAGCTAATTTCTGTAGCGTACAGGTCAATTTTGTGGATCGTTATAGTTAGCGTTCTTGTTTGCGAATTTCCTTGGAAAGATGGTCTCATAGATCGAGAACGATCGGCCTTATCGATAGATCTGAAGTGGAATGGTCGAATCGAATGGAAAATCTTGGTAAAAGTGCAGACTCATCGGGAAACGTTCGGAAAATGACGGTAATAGAGGAAAGGTGAGCCGCAGGGACGAACATGAACTGGAATTCACGATTACTGATAACGTTTTCAAAGCTTACGTAATCGGTTGATAAGAATGGAAAAGGAACGGCACGATGGAGGAAACCGAATGACAAATTAATCATCGAGAGATGCAATGGAATGCTGTCCGGTTGCAAAATTGTTCAGATTGATGAGAATCGGGTTGAAGATTAACAATTTCCACATCACGTGATTGCGTAACTTTCGATTCGAGTTATTGAGCAAGGAATATAAAGGAATGCTCGCGATCTTTACGAAAGCAATTAATGATAGACAAATCTCGCTATAGTTTATTTCTGGAAGATCGAAAATTGAGCATAATAAACGAATCGAATTTTAATGTTTACTGTCTTTATTTGCAGTCAATTAGATAACACTATTGACGTCACCGCTGCAATTTATCCGAAAAAAAAATGTTGGTTTCGTGATTAAGACGATTTGCGACCAATCATCGATACATCAATAATTTCTACCGGATCTGTTGGAGATGAAATTATCACTCGTCGGGAATTAACACTTGCAAAGCTCGCAGCTTTCGGAACTTCGACAGGAAGAAATCTTGCAAATCGGATAATAAAATCCTCTTCTGAACTTCTGTTGAAAACTGGTACAGAGCTGCGATCGAAAATCTTGTATTATCTTTAATTACCTCAAATGATACTTACGTAAATTCTTTTACGGCAGACAGCTTATATAAGAACCGTCAATTTGTTTCTCGAAAAGAAGACAAGTCACAATGAAAATGTTAAATGATCAGTTTAATCTTCTGACAAAACCGCATTGACTCTAAACCACGTGTTTAATACACGTTTACTAAATTGCTCTACTCCGTAGTTGTATATTCTGTTGTGTGTATATTTTAATACGTAATCTAGCTATTAATAGAGGACCGATTGTGTTTCAGCTAGAATCTTAAATGAAAAACCGAAATGGAAATGGCTTCCGACATGCAGAATTTGCATGTCTCGAAGCGCAGCAGTTATCGATCATCGATGAATCGCGCTTTGCATTGGAAACAAGGTCGCGACTTTCCATGCAAATCGTCGAAGATTTGTCGAGGCGAAGGAAGGGCCTATTTTCAATTACCAAAATCTCGTCTTGCCAGGTTGGAACGTTCGATCTTTCGTTACTGCAGGAGTTGCCATCGTGGAAGTTGCTGAATCTCGCGGGATCCTCCTTGCGGCGCTCGGCTAATTTGCATACGATTAATCTTGATCAGCACGCCACCCTCGGAGGCTTGTCTTTGTCGACGGAACGACGGGAACCAGGTTAAATGGCGAACACCTCTACCGGGTCCATGATGAATCGTTACGTCTGCGTATTCAGGTTACATCAGGACGAATTCACCGGGAATCGATCTAATTAGATACACCTCCAGTCTTCTCCGATAAAAATTCCTAGACACGTAATTAGCTATAAATATTCCATACTCTCTAATTAGTTTGGATCACCCATGAATTATGAATCAGTTGGATAATTAGTTATCCGAGATAGTTCAAAATGGAGGATCGATAGTCCCTACAGTGCTCCATACTGTATTTCTCCAATTAACTCGACTATCGAATTTTATGATATTTAAATATTTATGTAATTGTGAGATGTACAATGATAAATCTAGCAAAAAATGATGGTGGCTCTAAAAACTATCGAAAAATAAAAGCTTCGAAAAAGTTGAATTTAAAGCGACGTTTAAATGTAAATTTTCCGCGATTGCATATTCATTTTCCGGGAACAACATTCGAGTTACGTTATTATAAACGTCACTGCGGATATCTAAAGTGGCTATATAAAGCTTGAAAGTTACGGTCATCGAAGCAGCTGAAACAACAGTGTCCGGAAATGAAATTATTAGGCGCGAAAATTATAGAAGCGTTCGAGTGTGTGCCAAAAAGGACGATATCGAAACGCGACGATGTACTTCGTTAATTAAAACCGGCGCGAAGCGATTCAACGAGTGTCGTAAACGCTTGACGAACGATCGTCCATTTATTCGCGGAATTTTCGCGCGAGCCTGGCAAGGATCGTCGACGAAATTAGATACCGTTCTCTTCTATCAGTCGGAAATAAGACATCGGCGAGCCGAAAGCGGATAAAACTGGTTGGCGAACATCGTTTCCTGCCGCGGTTCGTCGCTACCTGTCGCGAACTGTTTCGCGGACGATCGTCTGCCAAATGTGATCTTTCGCACTGCGATCGATTGCTATTAAAATTAACTTGTGAACAGAGTCAGGTCACGACTCAAATCATGAGTTCAAATTCAGATTCGAATCTCAAAATTTTGGGAATGTAAAAGTCTACAACTTGGACTATTAATTTTGTCAAAGACTGTACCTTATCCTGACGAAGATACATACTAGTTTTTAAAGCAATGTCGATTCACATCTCGAAGTTGGTAAATACCGATGTTTGTCAACATAAAGACAAAGTTCACTTCAGGTCAGCGAGTTGAACATGTCAGTAAATAGCCATGAAAACATCGGTGATCTTAAATCGATAGGAGAGCTAACACGAATAGGTAGATCCCGAAAGTGGGGATAGCCCATGGCTATTGAACGAGCCATGATTTGGGGTATCTGTACATCCATGAAAATTAATCGTTCATTATGGTCGAAGGTAAACAGAGCCAGGTACACACACTGTGGAGTTAGATTGAATTAGACGCAGAACGATCTATTCTCGTGTGCTGATGGATAACTAGCCTACGTGTCGAGTTCACCTCGAGACATATTCGGAGGATTGATCTAATTAGACAGTGCTCTCCATCAGTCGGTACAAGAGAGACTCAAGTAATCTGATTGAATTGCCCTCGGTGGCTTTCTGCGAGAATTGATCGTGTTCGATCACAATCCGTTAAGACGTATCCTAATCAAGCAAATCGCGTTATAGGCTTTACTCATTAGTTCCTTAGCGTGATTAGAATACGATACTCGAAGATTATCGCTTGCGCAAGATCCTCATATCGGACTACCTGATTCGCCTCTTTGTTTCGACGGGTGATAATTTGTAACACGATATTTCTACGAATGACGTGGACAATCGATTGCTGAAGCATTTCTGAGAACATTTGCAAAGATTTTAAGAAAGCAATATAACGTCGCAAAGAAGTTTTTTATTCCTCAATGAGATTTTTAGTTTACGTGTTAGTTCTGTGGAATTTCACATACCGCGAAATCCCTAGCGGCGTGTACCAAGATAATATTTTCGTTCCCCTACTATGGAACGATACCAAAGTTAAACGAGAATCTACGATAGGAAAGGTAAGGGGTGGTCGAATAAATTCGACCCGTTTCAATTTCCGATAGCAGTGGGCTACGTCGTTGGCAACCCCTGCACCCCTTTCGACGAGCCAGTCCCTATAACCCCACGTTTATTCTCGTTTCGTTCCGTATGAATTATTCCTACGGACCAGCGATTTCGACGCCATAATTTTCATTTAGATATCTCTAGCCGGCTAACTCTTGTATTCTAATCAAACGATGTTCATCCACCTGTGCGCTGAATTAAACCCGATCAGATAACCTTTAATTGTCGCCGATGCTTTTTTACTTGACCGTTCATTTGGCAAACTTTCCGACGAAACCATCGGGAGGAAATTCGCTTTTTTTCCTAGATAGAGAGATTGCTAAAAGGAATGTTCATTTGGAGAAAGGAAATAAAACGCTGGGTCGTTTATAATCGACGCGTCAGCGGGAACCGTATTCCTAGTGTCACGTTCGCGAATGGCCGCGAGATAAATCGTGTAGCTCCATCGAGTCTACCGAATTATCTGATAACAATGAGTAACAGGGTCGCGAGGAAGACCGTCTCTTAAATTTTCTTGTCTTTGATAACTGCGTTTGATCGAAGCGAAATCGATCATACTGTCTACGTACTTAAAATGAACGAGAACGTCTTGGGAATAAAATCACCGATACCGTGTATCGATAAGAGAAATTCTTACATTATTATTCCCTGTTTCGGGACAAATTACTACGAAAGAATTGAAATCCGCTGACCGAAACAGAACAACCCCGGAGATTAACCCCTCGACTTAGAGCCAACTTGTCTCCGGATGAAGAGGGATATCTTAGTGAAGGGACTCGAAGAACGTTGATAGAGGATCAACATTCAGTGGAACGGTCTCGTGTCGTGTCACGAAACCTTCTGTAATCCTCCTTGCTCCGTGAATGCGTTGGTTGCATTGTGTGCTCTGCTTAATGGTTGGTTACAACTGGGACACCAACGGTCTCCGCGAGTACAAAGATATTTCTCTCAATGTCCGTTGTGTCAATTGTCCAAAACTTTGAGGTACGAATGTTATCTCTGTGAGGAACACGCAATTGTTTCTGAGAACACGATGAAAAAGCACCAGTAACTTTTCACTGTTGGAAACTGTAAGATATTTGGAATACTAATTTTTGTAACCCGTTACTCTTCTCAGTATCGACGTTCTGACTCTCCAACCCCTATACTTACCGTTCTTCAACGTCGATATTCGCTTCCCAGCATCGACAACCCATAATCTTCCCGATAGTTTTCCATAATTGATACCTGTCAAATATTGACGTATCGCATCAAAAAAAAAAATAGATTTTAAAGGGAGAAAGGAAGGGAGCGTTTCGTCTAGGGTCTGCTAGGGGACTCATCAGTAAGGCAATTCTAGCAGACCCCTGCCTTAGACGCGGGACCGAAGTGACAGAGGTTGGGTTGTGAGAACTGAAATGTAGCGATTTCGAAGATTCCTGGGCTCGTTGCCGCTGATGACCCAACTCTGTGTGCCGAGAAAGTGTAGGTGCCACCACCTCCTACACCGCAATCGAGAAGAACGTGTCGAGAAGAACGTATCGAGAAGTTGTGTCCCATATCGCGTCGATATCTTGGAGAATGTAACGTCATTGCTACAAGGCGCTGCGACCCAAATGCTGCTTTTGTTGAGGCGAAGGCAACTTAACCACTCAAGCCGTCTGCAGTCGTAACTTCGGCTGTCCTAGCACAGCCCAGCGACAAGGTGTTGAGGTTTTTTTGCATCCGGATGTTTTCCTATGTTTTTGTCTTCTCCCCACCGGTCGGTGCCGCGGCATGTTTGGGCCCTTGATGTTGTTTCTCGACCGAGAGGAGCAATTGCCGCTGGTTGGCCGCCCTAGGAGAGGGGTTACGAAACCCGGTCGCAGGGGGTTCTCGTCGAACCATCACTTTTTAACCTGCTGGGGCAATATCTGCCCTGACGCCTCCATTTTGCTGTTGCTGCTGGTTGCTGCTGCTGCTGCTGCTGCCCGCGCTTCTCTGCTGGCCTTCCTCCTTGAATTTTCTGGTTCCCCCACTGGTACGCACGGTTTCTGGTCCTTCGAGCCGGATCAGGGGGTTCGGGAAGTGCTGCGGAATCGGTAAAGGAGGGAAGGGAGAGAAAGCGCGTTTCGTCCGGGAACCTGCTAGTTAGACTCGTCAGTAAGGCATCCTAGCAGGCCCGTGCCTTAGACGCCGGGATGAAGGGACCTTTTCAGACGTTCTATATATAGGAACTACCAGCTGTGCGAGAACTTGTGAGAAAACGTCTTAAGTCGGATCCCTCTAGTGGCAAGTGCCATGG
The DNA here is from genome assembly GCA_963576845.1 of Megachile leachella. NCBI lineage: Eukaryota > Metazoa > Arthropoda > Insecta > Hymenoptera > Megachilidae > Megachile > Megachile leachella. The sequence continues at coordinate 2,492,268 of OY756256.1, forward strand.
AACTACCGCCATAAAAGTTTATTAACTCTTCGTTTAAGACTTCTTTATTGACACAAAATTTCATCGAACTTTGCAAACTTCTACCAACTTTCTGAGACTTCGAATTTTCTATCTGCTAAACTTTCAAATTTTCCAATCGCAAAACCCATAGTAATTTTCCCTGTGGAAACCGCGCTCGACGTCTACCTTAATTTATCCTCGTAATGTTCTGTCATACATTCCGTGAAAGACTTATTGATCGATGGAGCACAAGATGGGTTAAACGGCGTGCAAATCGGTGGTTCAAGGTGCATTCCATCTCGTAAGTTCACACAATTACGTTTCAAGGAGAAGTTGTTTCGTGTCTTTCAATTCTGCCCCAATTTTCTTGATGAGGCAAACTACGATATCACGTTTCTTACGTTCGTGAAAGTAAGGATGTACATATTCCGGGAACATCGTCGTCGGTTGCGAGCATCTGCGAATGACAGCAGTTGTTTCCAAGTTTCAACGAAAGCTGCAAGTACGTAGCCGGTTTTCCGATTCGCTCGGTTACCTGTGTTCCCGGCTAGTTTCCAGCGCGGCTAAAACGTGGAGCAAATAATCCCGCAGTTATTTCCAATCGATATTTTACGAAATTGATCGAACGGCCCGATTGCAACGTCTCTCTCTAAATTACTCGGAGTTGCCGGAGCAGATAAAACTTGCCGAGAATTTCTTTCCGCGAAATCGTAACGAACGTTCTCGTTAAGCGAGATCGCGTTGTTCGTCGAGTTTCGAAGTTCGAAGATACGGCGTCTTAAACGATACCCTCTGCATCGATTACGTGTAAATTGATGGCAAATTGATATCGTTGCGTAGTCGAACGGCACCGATCATCGATCCATCATTCTGTCTGTCGTCTTTAAGAACGCGGGTAACTCCGTGGACTAGTTTCGTATCAAAGAGCCGTCAAGGGCTCGAGGTTAAAAGATTAGAGAATCGTTCCCCTAATTAGCCTTTAAACGCGAAACAAACGCAATTTTATAGGCTTCTCACAGAAACCACGATAGCAAATGCATGTCGCTAATTGAAATTGCAAAGCGTTGCCGCAGGAACTTGTTTAGTAAAATATCCTTGATGTTTCGAAGGTCACGAATGTTTAGTCGCGCAATTATGCGAATTGGGAATGCACTTAAGGTCGATTAGAAAGCAAATTCTCTCGGTGAAATTGCAAAACAGCAATTTCCTGCGCGTTATTGAATTATTAATAACGACCCGTCATAATATGTAATACTGGTTCGCGGAACGGGTTATTTAACGTGACGATTGTCCTTCCACGCAATTCAAATTTCATTAGTACTGCTGGAAATATGGCCCGATTATGTCTGTACCGGTATCAAAATTATTTTCCGTTGTATCCAAAACAATTATAATTCTCTTTGTCGATCGCATTCAATCGCACGCTAAACCTCCGTCGATTTCGTCGCAATTTTCACGCGTCTCTGAACCGATACAAAGGGGAGCGATCGAAGGCAACTCTATTTGGTTTTGTATCGGTACATTCTTTACGTGTCGAACAACGAAACGGTGACGTCACTGTAAATTGCGACCCCGATTTCATCGTACACTTTGGCTCGCTATTCAGGACTGAATCGACCACGCAAATTAATATCCTGCCATCGATAAATAGTTCGATTCATAATTTTAGCTTTTGTGAGCCACGTATTCAAAGTCTACTTCCACGTAAGATTAATTCAAAATCAATCCCGGTCTAATTCTCCATTCTTCTTGCAGAATAGGTTCCGGAGGAACTAATAATGTACCTTTTGTATCGACGAGACTTAATCTCTGTTATCTTTCCTCTTCCAGCGGACCAATGAAGCGCCGAAAAAGTCTTGTCACGTAACCAATTCGATCCGAGTGCTCCTTAGTACACTCGTTAATTCAAATTAAACCTTTAATTAAGCGACCGTTCGTGTCGCGTTATCGGTGGCTGTGATTCGAGTTTAAAGCGTTGATCGACACGAGTAAGCCTACGATATTAACGTATGGAGATTGGACGTACAAGTTCGAAGATCCGACGCTCCAAGTTGGAGATGCGACGTAATGAAATTCAACGCACGAAAATACAGCACGTGGAAATTGAACGCGGAGACCTAACGCCTGTTTAAATTCGAATATCGCTTCCATTTCCGAGAAATTGATAAATTGAACAATATTACACAGGTGTATGACCGACAAATTTCCGAATAATTGTCATCCTGCATAAAGAGAAGATCGATAGTGGGTGTTCAAAGAATAATGAGCGCATCAGAAACGCGGCAGCTCGATAAAATTATTGTTCTGTTTAACGAAGCGAATCACAGTAGACAAACGATTCTCTGCGCGAATGTATCCTCTTGCACCCGTTCAAATGAATATCATTTCCGTTTTCTCGTCCCTTTTTCCGGTCACTGGCAAATGTCATCTTCGGCAACTTCGCAGCGTGTTGCGCTTTTATTTAATCGAGACGACGAAATCCCCCTGAAATGTTCGTCCCATACACGTTTCGTGAATTCGATCTGCGCAAGATTTACGTAAACGAGAGAATGAACGGGTCCACGGAACAGAAAAAACCCGATTGAACTCGTCCATGAATTTTCCGTTTCTGTTCTAGAACAGAATCGATACGAAGAATTGAAGCTCGAAGAAATTTAAAACGAACAGCCGGTATTCGATTCTTTTCGACTCTGATTGGTTTTCGATACTTTTCTTCTACTGCATCTTGCGAGGATAAAGAAATACCGAACCTGGTACGATCTCATTTTCTCTGCAAAATTTCAGAAATCAATTCAACCATTTACTTAATCTTTGTTTTTTAGTAACACTAGATTTACGGACGTTTGATGGTCGCTTTATTTAAATTTTAACTAAAGTAGAAAAACAAATAAATTGCAGATGATATGTGTACTGTCCAAAACTTCTTTTGCTGAAAGTTGATGAAAGTTGACATTTTTACAAAAATTTCTTAACAAGTTGTCATCTAAAATAGACCTATTATCCGTCATTTTGACGGGTTTCGTAAATCTAGTGTTAATTATCTTTGGACCTTCGTCTCTATGAATATTGTTCATAATCTTGTAACATCGGCCTTCTTCATATGTTGAAATAATTCAAAATGTATCAAGTGATACAGTCATTCGACTGTTCATAATCTTATAACATCGACCATCTCCATGTATTGAAATAATTCAAAATGTATGAAGTGATACAGTCATTCGACTTTTCATAATCTTGTAACATCGGCCATCTTCATATATTAAAATAATTCAGAATGTATCAAACAACACAGTCATTCGACTTTTCATAATTTTGTAACATCGGCCATCTTCATATATTAAAATAATTCAGAATGTATCAAACAACACAGTCATTCGACTTTTCATAATCTTGTAACATCGACCACCTTCATATATTAAAATAATTCAGAATGTATCAAACAACACAGTCATTCGACTTTTCATAATTTTGTAACATCGGCCATCTTCATATATTAAAATAATTCAGAATGTATCAAACAACACAGTCATTCGACTTTTCATAATTTTGTAACATCGGCCATCTTCATACATTGAAACAATTCAAACTGTATCAAATAATACAGTCATTCGACTTTTCATAATCTTGTAACATCGGCCATCTTCATACATTGAAATAATTCGAAATGTATCAAGTGACACAGTCATTCGAGTTTTCAGAACAAGTCATGACCGTCCCATGCAACATCGACACGTCATTGATATCAGTGAATCATGTAACCCTGAAGGAAGTAACTGCAGCGTATCTATGTATACCGAAAGTGACTATTATTAATCACGAAGTGAATATAATCAAACGTTAATGTGTTTACGACAATTCGTAGCTGAATTTTCGCGCGATGTTCGAGCAAGAATCGCGCGTCGATGACGATATCTACGCCGGATGAATTACGTGTCTGATACGCGGTTGATAAGGATACATAATCGCGAGCGGAGAATTTCGTTTCGACCCGGTGTATCGAGCATACTCGAATATACCGGATTCTACTGGCATAATCGCTAACTAAATAACACTGAAACGTGTACGAGATTATAGCTTGCTACAGTTTCTGTGATCGTTGACGCAAGTAGAACTTGACTGGGTCAGGTTCTGTAAAGTTCACGTCACTCGTGTGATTTCAAAATTTGGGAATTTTGGTTTCATGAAGTAAGATCTACAAATCTTTTGTTTGATAGTATATTTTTTAACGAGGAACTAATACATTATTGAACGATGTTCTTCCTAACACGTTGATTACCACGACAATATTAATTTTAGCGGAATTGAAGTAATACTAATTCTAGGATTAGCTTGTTTTAAGTGCATGCATTACTTCGAGGAAAAATGAATTTTTGAGCGATAACCGTAATGGTACGTCAACAACTAAAAAGCACTCGAAAGTTATCTGATAATCGATACCACCGTGACAATCAACGCGTTGAAATCTTAGAATTAATGATAACGGAAGGTAATATGACGTGACGGATATCTACAATTAAAAGTTGACGGAATGACAGAAAAGAATTTATAAATATTATGTAATGTATTTATCAGGCAGCGTGGAAATTTTTGAATAGTTGACCCGATTTCTTCACTTTTATGTAACCAACATTATCACGGTTATATATATATAAACTCTTATCAGCGACGCCCGTGTATTTAAACGGGAAAAACGGACGATCGCGTTCTAGAATTAAAGCTACTATCGTATACGATTCGCGATGCTTAATTAAGAATTTTACAGGAAATAATACTAACTCACGCTTCGTATTAATAAAACAAATCCGATAAAAACAATACAATCAAATACGTATAAAAAGAATTGCTGTAATAGGTTGCAAAGTGTAAAAATGTAACTTTTTATAGGCAAGGCCTATCTTTAAGAATATCACAGAAGTCACCAGGATCCAGCGATTGACAGATCTGTAAACTGCGTAAATGTGTAGCGATCGATACTTGATAACTTCGACTCACTTCTGAAGTCGTTTAGAACGTTTCCATGTGGATGGTGTCCCTGCTGGAGTAGACGTTCGAGACGTTGTTACTGCTACCCTGCGTGTAGATCGACCCCTCGATCTCGGTATCCACCTCTTCCGAGAAATTAACCAGTACCTGAAACATCAAATTAGACGTATGACAAGATTTAAGACAAAGAAATTTGTAAATTTTTAATTTGTAAACTTTGGAGAATAGTGGAATTGGGACTTGTAAATTTACGTAATTTAAAATTAAGTAAATTGAAGGTTCACGAATTTAAGGATTTGAAGAGATCCTCGGCTTTAACTTGGGAATTCGTAAGGTGAAAAGTTTGAAAATGTAAAAACCATAAAAGTTCGTGAAAGCTCCCCTGGAATTATCCGATAAAAATTATCGCGACAACGTTTACGAGATCGAAAATTCTCCTCCTTTTTTCAGGAAATTTATCGCGAAGCTATTGGCAGCAGTCTCGTCTGCGCGAAATGTATCGTAACGGGTAAATTGGCAATTATTGCAAATGGGGAAGCATAAAAGTTGCACGCATCTCGTCCGAACGAAGATACGTAAAGTTTCGGTCGTTGCATCGGATGCAGTGGTCGTTTATCGCGTCCTCCGCGATGGAATACGGTCCTCGAGTGAAGAGGAATAAAGCAGGAAGAAGAGGGGCCGGCATCGAGGACGGAACCACTTTCCCACCGACGAGGAACCATAAAAATCTCGAAACTCTCGCAGCGAGGCGAGTTTACGCGGTTTACGTACAAGCTCACCCCGGAGAGGCGAAAACCACGTTCCGACGAACTTGTTTTGCGACCATTCCGAGGACAACCCGTCGGAATTTGTCGGACCTTCCGCAAAAAATTTTATCTACTCACAATATTTTTGATCCATGAAAATATCCCTGATTTTAAACGTGAAGCTGAAAATAGCAATTAACGCTCACGTTATTTTTATTCCTTCAAGTTACTTTAATGTGCCAGCTTATTATATTTGTTTTTCATCAAACGATAGAATTTCATTTTCCTCTCCAAACGAAACGTTTTATTACGAGTTCTCTCTTGCGTTAATTTTCCCTCTCTTGGCAATAAAAATTGCACACTATTTCCTCTCTCACAGCTTTATTGCATTTCTTGCAAGGTATTATTGCGTCGAAGTGCGACAACCGATGCTTAGCTTTAATTAGCGAACACGTTGGATACAAGTTCGATTCGAAGTTACGTCGACCTGAATTCACTTTCGCAACGAGCTTAAAGGGCGATACAATTTGCAAATGAAATTAGAGTTGCTTGAATGTCAATCATTTCTCGATTGCTTTTTAATCGACTCAAGGACTTTTAATCGAAGTCTAACTTGTGAGCAATGCGTCTCGAGAATCCATCAGTATAATTTCGCCGAGATAAGAAAGCTTATTTTGCTCTCTGGTAATAACAGTTTTGACTGAGACCGAAATTGAGACCCCTTTAGCTTAAATAGATAAGGAGCATAAAAGAAGGAAGAATTTATAAAGTGAACGTCGGAATGAATAACGGAGTGAAACAGCACGAAGAATAATGCACGATCGCCTGGTTATTCAGCTGTTTTCATAATTTCCCAACGATACCGAATTATTATTCAGCCAATCGTATCGTGGTCCGCTTAATTAATATTCTCGCGTCGCCGCGGTTAAATTGTTCCTGGTTTACGCTCGATCAACTTCCGAACTCTTCGTTTCTATTTTCCTTTAATTATCATCGGCAACGTAGATTCGATGAAGGGACCAAAGTGTTTCCGTCCCTTTCGCTTCGCGAGAGAATTAATTAAGTCCGTCCAGAAATGCTCAAAGGATATCAATCGCGCTAAATGCTCCAGCAACCAATGCCGATTAATTAAGCGCCAGGATATTCGAAATTGATTATTAAGCGTGGATTTAGAAGCAGATACATTCTGACGGGCCCAGAGAGTTTACGACGGAGCAGTCTAATCTCCGAGGATGAGCTTTGTGTACGGGTAAACATAATTGGATCAAGAAAATCCTGTGACAGTCCCGTATATATACGGTCTCGAATCTTATCTCCATTAAGGAGACGGGACAAGCTTCGCGAGACGCGAACAAACGATGCGAACGTGATTCCATTGAATATAGAGCCGGCTTCAACTTCGTAATCGCTTCACTATCATTTATTTAGGCTACCGTTCAAGAAAAACCTACTGAATGCTTTATTACGGACAAATTGGGAACGAGAAAGTTTCGCTGCTTCCAAAAAGAAGGCTCAAATTAGAAAGTTGCGGGATCCACTCTCCTTATACAATCGGAAGAAATTTGCTACTGTCTAATTGAATACCTAACTTCTCACTGCCATATCTATTTGATATTCCTTGAGTTAACTTGAGTTAACCCCTTGCACTATGATGTTTTTATCAAGTGCGTCAGTCAGAACTAATTTCAGCCATAACATGAAAACAGACACAGAACCTTGAAATGTTATGTGAATTTAGTACCATACAGTCGTTGACTAGACAAATTATAGTTGGACATGAAACCCAAATTGAAATGTATTCAAAATTCGAGTAAAATTGGTCATAGCCGAAGTATGAGTGCGTCACGAGTCAAAATAGTGTAAGGGATTAACCTTCTTCCTCACGTATAACTCGCTAACGCGTAACTCTTTTAATCAGCATACGAATCGCGTTTCTTTATTAACAACTCCATGCAAATTTTAAATGTACCAAGTCACCGTGCAGAATTTGGGAAAGACCCGCATACAAATCTTTTCTTAAAGCGATTCAGTCTAATTGCATTTGACACGACACGTTATCTCATGGAAAATGGAGGATCTTGAAAGATTCGATCGTCTTTCACGGGGACAAAAGAGGAGGTCGATCGATCGGTGGCAATAGCGTGGACATGGTTGCACGGACGGCATCTCATCCTCGACGAGACATTTATTTCTCGGCTAAATGAAAAATTCTTCCGACAGCGAGTTCGCGACGTGAACGGAAGGTCGTGGGCTAATAAAGGTCTCGAGAAAGGGCTGCATCAGCGTTGCAACATTAGGAATTCTTCCGGCTCGCGAAGAAGATTAAACGGGTCGAAAGTTACTTCGTTACTGCGCAAAATTAAATTGTTCCTAGGAAGTAATTAATTACTAACGATTTTGCAGATGCAACGGATTCCGGGCGTCTAACGCGAGGCGAATCAGAAAACGTTTAGGGCAGCTTAGAGCAGACGGTGCTCAGGATTTAGTTCTCGCAAACGGTTATAAACCATGCAGAGGAACTGTACAGAAGACCCCTAAGACAACAGACATCCATTAATATTCCTCGGGTTAGGTGAGACGTAAACGAGGATTGTCTTTGGTTGTGCATCATCTGCGAGACGGCCGAATTCTCCCTCCAATTTCATCGATTTCAACTTTATCCGTTTGTCTAGATGGGCTTTGTGTCACATAAACTGCATATTTGAATACCTAATAAAAGAAATTCTAGAACTCTAGATGCTGAAGTTTTTACCGATATTCACTTAAGCTAACCATTTTCAACTTTATTTGGAATCAAGGCTAAAAGTTTGGCAGGACAAATTGATCGGATTTAAAGAGTTTCGTGCGCAAAAGCCGTGTCGGTGCACACACGTAGAAACTCTTTCGATACGAACCTGATCCAACGAACTTTGAGTCAGCGTGTAATCCGTGGCTTTCAGTTCCTCGGCCAGAAGCTTTAGTTTATTAAAGCTAGTGCTCACTGCCATGTCTTGGGCCCGTGGTATCAACAGGCGAGTAGCGCTCGCTTGTCTGGACGAGACCGTGGCCTGAGGAAAATATTTCACCAGGATCTTCCTCAGGTCCGCCGACGAAACTGGTTGCCTGAATCGCAAAAACGCCACGTAGCCCTCTCCGAACCTGCGAACAAAAACGTCGAGTGGAGAAATACTCCCGGCAGTTTTTCAAATTTTTACCTCCTCTTTGTCAAGCATCGGTCCGCGAATTTAGCCGTGATAAGGAACAATATTTTACTAACGGTTATTTATTGCGGACCGCGCAGTTTATAAACGGATTCTTCTATTCGTATTCATTTACAGGGAAATACGCGTGTCAGCGTCGATAAATTATACCGTGGGAAAAAGGCCAGGTTGTTCGTAACTACTGCTCCGTAAATTTACATGAACGTTTACGGGAAAGAGAACGCTGCGAAATCTGCTAGCGTAACATCAATTGGCTACGAGGCGTAAGATCTTTTTTGATAAAACTCCTGAAAAATTGGACTTGAATATTTTTCCCGTAAACCGTGATAAAACGATGTTAATAATTCTGTACCGTGAAAACGAACTTCGTATTGCATAAACCGTATCAGATCACACACACACTTTTAGTACATACGTACATGTATCCCACATCATTTTAATCATTCTAAAATTGCTTTCTGCTCTCCATAAATCCTTAAACAAGACACCATTATTGGCCACCGGCGATGAATTGTAGTCTCCATATTTCTTAGTTTCGATATGAAAAATATCCCAATTAAATTGCAACTGCGGTACAAAGAATTTCGCAGCGAGGAAGTTTGAAATAGGTATCGAATTTCAGCTACTGTAACTCGTCCTGAGTTGTGAAACAAAGTTTACGTCTTTCGGTAGCTGGATATTACGGCCAGTATTTCATACGTGAGAATATCCTACTGTTTATCCTTCGACTAAAGAAAATCCAACGAGACAGGCCGGTTTCTTGCCAAGGCGCCATGCTCTCGAGGATGTGGATGGATTACGGGACGGTATCCAGGTTTGCACGTGCTCAAGATATCGTAAATTTTCTCGTGCTCGATGGCCAGGCGCGAAAGGAACACGCTTTGTAAGAGGACGGAGACGTTTTATCCGAGTTGCGCCCAGAGACAAGAGGTCCCAGCTAAATATTTATGGCCAGGGGCGGATCCGGAAACCTTATTTCCGAGGCGAAAATGGTGAAATATGCAAAAGCGTATATATCTCGCGTTATTATAAAATAACTGAAAACGATATAAGTGAATTTCTGTGAAATTTGTATAACTGTCAAGGGGATAGTTCATCTGTGGATCAGTGTTCATGGTACGCTACATCATTCCAAAGAGAAATTTAAACGTTGCAATGGCGAAAAAATTGTAACACGGTATCGCTGTAATCTCCTACCGATTGATCGAATGTATCCGGTTGAAATTTGATAGAATTCCCTGCGGATGATAGCACGGAGAATGATGGGCGAAATTAAAAATCAATCGGGAACACGAATGGTGAACGGCAAATAAATTGTCGTGTTACGAATTTTGTCAGAAAGCCGTTCGAGAGATCAAACCGACACGAACGATCCATCAGTTGAAACAACATCATTAAAATGCACCGGCAGAAAATTAATCCTGGCCAGATATATCAGTGCTTGCATATTCGTCCGGAATAATTGGATGTTTTTGTTGCGATCGTTAATGGTATATCCTATCAAATGGAGTTTTTAAATCTAACAATAGTTGGCTTCATTTCTTCCAACATTTATATAGTCCCAGTAAAAACGCTCGCAAAAATATTCCGTTTTATTTTTGTACTTTAATATATTTTTATTCTTTCTGTTCCGAATCATTTTTTTACCGCTTAGCGGAGCAGTGGCACGATTAATTTTTCCGCGGTAATTTTGACCGTGTTTAATCGGCAAGAATATTTTTCTAACTCGCTGTAGCGCGAAGTTCGGTAAGTACTTAATATTCAACATCGACGCTGAGTAAATATGGGTTTACGCAAATTTTCGAAAGAAGAGCTTACTTGTGTTTTAGATGCTGCGGTGTTCCTATACACCTGAGACCAGCTTTGACAAGAATACCGACCCTGTTGCACAAGTTCTCGCACTCTGCGACGCTGTGCGAGGTCAGGATTACGCAACTCTGATTCTTCGTCATTCGCGTTATCGTTTTGGCGACCAGTTCCTTCGTGGCGGGATCCATACCGCTGCGAGAGAAAACGAATAGAGTCTTTGCAAAAAGAGACCCTTTTAATAAATCCATTTACCTCGTTGGTTCGTCCATAAGAATCACGGGCACCGGCGCCATTACGCTCAAGGCGGTGCATAGTTTCCTTTTATTACCTCCGCTGAGACTGCTCACCCTTTTGTGCGCGTATTTCAGAAGATCCAGTCTCTTCAGGGTCGACTCGACTGCCTGAAACAAAGAGTAAAAAATATAATATTACGAGCAAATAAACGTAATGAACTTTGCAAAATTCACACGAGGACAATCTCATTCCCGAAAAAGACGATAGAATTCCAAGTTTTGGAGTCTCACCTTGGGAACGTTATTCAAGCCGCAAACTTCTCCGTGAATCGTGAGACATTGATGCGGACTGAGGAAACCATCCAGAGCGTCGCTCTGAGGGCAATAACCTACTTCTCCGTTGCAAAGTGGCCCGGAATCGATCTCTTTACCCCTCAGTATGATCCTGCCGGCCGTTGGTATGATCTCCGTAGTCAACATCCGGAAGGTGGTGCTCTTTCCGGCGCCGTTCGTTCCCAAAAGCCCGAAACACTTTCCGGCTTGTACGCCGATGCTTAAATTTTGTACGGCTACGTTCGTCCCGTAGACGCTCCTATATTCCTTCCGTAATTTCACCGTTTGCAAGATATCGTCGGACATTCCACTTTCCACTCTCATTCTCTCTTTGGATACATCGTCGTCCTCTTGAACAGCTTCGTAAGGGTGCTTCTGCCTGTTCCACGTGGGCAGCTGCCGACATTCGATCAACAGATTCAAGAAGAAGAGAACTGTGCCGACTATTGCTAGGTACACGAAATGTGGACCTAGAAGCTCCCAGCCTAGCGGTGACTGATACGTGTCCATGTGGAACTGTTCCAGCAACTGAGCGGTGATGTCGTTTCTGGAGATCTGAACCAGAGCGTCGCCTAAGGCGTACTGCGGAAATATGAGCAAAATGTTGTGCAGAATATTCCTTGCGTCCTCCGCCGTCTTTGTTCGCCCAAGAATGTCGAGGACTAAGATGGTGGCTAGAGAAGCTACGCCTATGAAGGTGTTCACACAGAACAGCACCATGTTCGACATGCTGGAGTCGTCGAATATCTTCTCTGTCAGGTGAGAAAAGGGTAATGCTGCCCACCTGTGAAGTGTACAGTAAGCTTTTATATTACTACGAACTGTAAATGAAACATTGAGATCTCCAAACTTACGCAAAGAGTAGCAGTAGAAGACAGATCCCAGGTAAATTGTCCCTGGCGACATACGCAGGAAGACCGAACATCTCGAAGACGATCACAGCCAAAATAATAGAGCAGCCAAATATCTGAAACGGAATTGAAATTGATCGATCTCCCTTAACGTCGTCCTCCTTTGACTCTAGCACTCACAAAGAAATCCCAGATTAAGACGGTGGTCCAGTAGGTGACAGGATGGACTCCTGCCAGGAAGAGGATCCTCTTTTCCTCCGACAATCTCTCACGTACCAATTCCTTGGAACCCTGAGCAGCTACCAAATTGAACGCGATCAAAAGGACCAAAGCCACACCGACGTCCGCCACGTGTTGCAACCTAAATCGAGCGAAATTTCGCGTCGACAGAGGACATTAATATTTAAAGGGTGATGCAGTAAATGGACACGAAATCGTTGAGCAGATTAACTGAGAAATAGGATTCGAATAATGAAATCCACGAAATCGGATTAAAACTGGGAAACGCGTATAGGCATAGCGAGTTAATTAAAAGTAAATTTTATTATGCACGTTTTCCGCTGCATTTGGTTCGAGTAATAAGATCAGTTCGGACTGTTAATTGGATTGAACTTATGAAAATATGCATTACTTCTCAAAAGTATTTCAATCGTCACGGACAGTGTCAGGAATATTTAATAACTTTACATTTTATACCCTTACCTCTCTCATTTTATAAATAAACTGACAAATACCACTGAGGAGTTACATAAGCTTTAAGTGTGTATTGTTTCTTTTTATAGCAAATGGTAACTTACAGGGTTGTACGGTTCAGTTGATCGCTGGATAGTCTCAAGGGATGATTGAGGGTCGTTAAGTGACCCTGAACTCCAGATGCCCTCAGGATTGCTTCGTTCAGGGCGTTCAAATAAGAGGGTAACGCATGATGACCCTTATTATTGAACCAGACAACGAATAATGGTTCGTTATTCGCATGAGACAGTGACCATCCTCCGTATCTGTCAAAAAAACCATCATTCAATTATTTCCGATTTAATCCACTGTATCGTTACGGTGGAATTGGACGAGCTGTAGGTGAAATATTTTTCCTCGAAATACCTTTTCTCTATATACTCCTGATGAGTGGATACTATCCAGTCAAGTGTGGGTCTACCAGGTAGAACCTGTAACAGACCCTCGACCGCTTGTGACACACCGTGGCAGACTTGTTGACCGTCCAAACACTGGCACGTTCCTGTGTCCTGATTAAACAACAATCGCGTTAAACAAATACTTATAAAATACCTTCCGTTTAATTTCTCATACATTGGGTAATGTCTGCCACGCTCCGGCGTAATCGTCACCAAACCGATCGTGAAGCTGAAGAGATACGTGCTGCAGAAACGAGTCATCGCTACCGTCGATGCTGAAATAAAATAATAAATGTTAGTATTAATAACTAAATATACTAATAGCTTTTTACCAGTTTAATATACCTATAAAAGTAAGTTGGATGCGTGTCGTATAACTTCGGAGAAAGAACAAGCGCAGGTTCATCCTCGGATGGCGGTCTGATCAAAGAAAATCCCATTGCAACCGCGACGAACATTGTTGGCAAGAAAAGACCGGCTAAAAGTGTCAGCCAATCTTTTCTGAAATGCCACACTCTTTTCTTCAGCAAGGCTTTCACCTGTCTAATAGGGGAGGGATGTAAAACGGGTTCAACGTCGATCAAATCAACGTCGTCTTTGGGCATCGTTAGACCTGTATATTAAATTCCATACATTAACTAGAGATCAATTTTTCAAGGGAAATATAACAATCTGTGTCAATTTACGCACCGACGTGATCCACTGTTGTTACGCTGTCTTGACTGACTCTAATAACCGATCCGTTCTCTGCTCGCGAACAGAGGTCCAGGAAGACCCTTTCTAGGGTGTCGCATTCCAGGGAGAAGTGCGAGTAGCCCAAGATTTTGCGGCTGTCCTCCAGTACTTTGGCTGCTTGCGCAATGCTAAGATAATTTTTTTTAATTAGGTGGTGGACTTGGAGTTTGGGGTTTTGGTAGTTTTGGTCTTTGAGGGTTTGGGGTTTTGGGAGATTGGAACTTTGGAACTTTGAAATTTAGGGACTTTGGGGTTGTCGGTATTTTTGTTCTTTGAGAGTTTAGGGTTTTGGGAGATTGAAAGTTTGAGACTTTGAAATTTAAGAATTTTGGAACTTGACAAGTTTTGCACTTTGTACTTTCAGAACTTTGAGATTTCAAGTTCTGTCACATTAGAACTTCAGCTATATTGAAACTTGGAACTTTAATATTTTTTTTTTTAATAATAGTAGATTTCCATATTAGTAATTTTTGCAATATTAACATACTTATTATTAATTCCGTTCTTCCCTTGGAAAGGCAACGTGACAACAGCCTCAGTGCCCGATATCTCGTTAGTGACCGCATTGGGCACCACTTCCTCAACCACGCTCTTCAAGGTCTCCAATCTCTTCCTCTCGATAGAATCCGTGTTAGCCTCGCGATCACTGGGAAACGACACCAAGAGTCGGTAACCACGACCATGCATCATCTTCAAAGACAAAGGTGATCCCGTGCACAGTATTTTCCCTTTGTGCATCACCACAACGGTATCGCTCAACATGTCAGCCTCGTCCAAATGATGAGTCGACAGAATGACAGTCCTGCCGATTCTGTGCTGATCGATTAAACGCCAGATCCTTCGTCTCGCAGCTGGATCTACACCTGCGCCGGGTTCGTCAAGGATCACCAGCTTTGGAGACCCTAGAAACGCCAGAGCCACGCAGAGCCTTCTCTTTGTACCGCCTGACAAACGATACACTGGCTCGTGTTCCTGTTTGCCCAGTTCCAGCGATGTTAACATTCTGTCAAACGGAATTTTACAATAAGACGTTAAGCTTAGGCGTTCATCTACTTTGGATTTGGACATATCTTTTTGTATTTACATATTCGTACAAGATTTCAATGTGGGTAGATTTTTGTAGTCCTAAATTTTTGTATTTGCTGATTGAAACATATGAAGGTTCCTACCTCCTGCAAACCTGTATTCAATTTCTGTATCTATGAATCTTTCTATCACACCCCTGTATGTATAGACACCTACACTCTTAGGTGTATCTATTAGGTGTGTACCTGTACTCTTAGGTGTAACCTACCTACCTACCTACCTACCTACCTATCTACCTATCTACTTACCTATCTATCTACTTACCTATCTACCTACCTACCATACCTACCTGCTTGTCTCTGAATCCTTACGTCTCCATTGTAATAATAAGTGATTGAAGAGTTATAATTTGTTGATGAACTTACTCATCGACGTTCCGCTGCATGGAAACAGTCTCCCTCGGCCGTTTCAGTTTCGCGTAAAAGATGAGATGTTCCTTGGGCGTCAAAGCGCCGATGAGCACGTTATCCTGAGGGCAAACCCCTATGTCGGGTTTGCAGCCCTCTTCACCGTTCAAACAAATCTCACCGGTGGTCGGAGCCAGCATCCCCGTCAGCATCTTGCTGAAACGAAAGTACACACTCCAAAGATGAGAATGAATCCGGATTTCCGCCATTTACGAATGGATATCAAAGGAAGAAAGCTGATCGAAATTTCAAATAACAGAAAATTTCGATGAAGTTTAATAATTTGGTACGTACATGATTGTTGTTTTCCCAGCGCCGTTTCTTCCTAGAAGACTGGTGACTTCGCCTTCGCAAAGTTTTAACGTGAAATCATCCACGGCTACAACCTCGCCCTGATCCGTATTGTAAACCTTTCTGACACTCTCGAATCTCACCCCCGTTTGTTTCTCGCTGACTGTCAAACTGCTGACATCGCTGTCTTCGTCTACACTCGTAATGTAAAAAATGTATGCATCTCTAAGTAGAAATCGATACAAAGAAATTGCATCAAGCAAGCCTTACCCGATTTACCAAAATACTCGAGTAAGCGTATTAACAAAGTACGTCTTTTCTTACAAAAAGCGGATGCTCCTAATGGAATTCGCTTAATGATAAATATACAATTTTGTACGAATTCCTGGTGCCACAGGGAAAATGAAATTCTGTAATTCATGCGGAGCATGCAACCGTCAGAGACCGCATTCGTTCGTAGAATATAAGAGAACTGTAATGCGTGCGCAATATAAATATCTAAAACATCCCGACACCCTGGCTGGGTTTACATCAAATTCGAACAAACAGTTCTACGGGAACCATCACGAAGAATTTTCCCAGGAAGCCAGTTTCGTAATGCATTCGGACTGCAGCATTGAATAAATTAAGCGTCCCGCTCACGAAGTAGCTACACAAATTTGCATATTCGGTGCAATCCAAATATTCGAACTGCTCTTCACTTGTGTAACGAAATGACTTACGTTTGGAAAAATCGAACTGCATCGACGTAACCAGCTTGGGGTGCATTACATCTCTGGAACTTAACCCTTTGCGCTCGAGAGGTGACTCACAGTCACCATTATATTTAATACAGTAATTTTAAATAAGCATTTTTTAACTGATTCTGTAACATGACACGTGTGATAAACATAATGAAACAAACAATAGTGGAAATTATTAGTAAAGAAATAATAACATCCAGAAAATTCATTTAACTTTTTAACTAAGTTCTAAAGTTGCTGTTTGTAAACAGTCAAATTATCTTCGAGTGCAAAGGGTTAATAGTCGTTTGGATATTTGCAAATTTGGAAATGTTGGATGTGTATGTGGAGATGAGAAACTTGAAGATTTGGAAATTTGGGGGTGGAGGAATTTAGATATTTGGAAACTTGAATATTTGTTAACTTGAGGAGTAGAATTTAAAAATTTGTAGCTTCGAGGATTCCTTTATTTGATTAATCAGTAAACCCGGCTGATCCCCAGCTAGTTACGGCAATGTTCTCGATGCTTGTTGCCTCCGCGGTTCTTGTACTCGTGCAAACAGAGAATTCCCAGAATTTGCATAACAAGAAAACAACCCGGAAGATACCGGAAGCGAGATAAAGAAGGAAGAAAAGGGAAGCAAAAAACAACGTGCAATAGCGGAAGAGAGGGCGAGTGCGATACCTTGGTAAGTGGCTGAAGGGTGGAGAACGTCGTTAGTGAAATAGAGGTTGTTGACGAAGGCAAGGTAGCTCGGCCTGCCATATAGAGAATGTGTGTCGGCCCACCATAAGCTACGGGACCTCAAATCGTGAAAGCCCCTGCCTGGAAAATTATTGGCCTCGTTTTTTCCAGAAACTCACCGGATTTGACTTCTGTCGTTTCAGGGACACGTTACAGTCACTATCGACCTAATATTTTTCTGCCTTTTCGTGAAAGTGCGCAAAACCAGGTGCTCGTGAAAACTCCTCCTCGCTGTTACACATGGTACGATAAGTATCACCGACGTTTAACCCTTTCTTATCACACATTATCAGCACATTTTCACATTAAATATTTTGAAAGGGTTAGCGATCGATGCACTTGTGCACCGTACTCTGCAGCTTTCAACAATTATTATCAAGAAAAATGACATCAGATAGATAACACAAACAGCAAACACTTAAAGTCCCGGAATACCTACACCATAGAGCACAAACGTATTCTGTTTTAATCTCAAAAAATTATCGTGTGACACCCTCACGAGCCTTGAATTCAAAGTTAAAAAAAAAGAAAAAAAAAGTGTGAGAATAGTAGAAATTCTACGGGCTCGCGACACCTCCACCAGACATTGAAAGATCGATTCTACAGAATGTTTAGTCTCTTCACAAGTTTCTACCTGAGTTCGTGTACTTGGCAACCAGATAACCGATTAAGGCGTAAAGGCAGCCGTCGAAGGCAATCATTAGAAGCACCAGACCCAAAGACATCGAATCACCGGGGCTAGATTCCTGCCACATCTCGTCCCAAGTTAATCCTGTGCCCTGAACTTCCTTTCTGGCTGCGTACAGGCAACCGTAACAGAAACTGGTCGACATACTGAGACACTGAAGGATTTATCGAGTCAGTATTTATCTTAGAATTGTTATATATAATGTAAGTTATAGGATAACTTACTATCAGAAGCTTATAACCGAAACCTAACACAGCTTCCATAGCAATGACAATAACGTACGGCATGAATGTTAACAGAAACATTACTACAGTGATGATGGCAGCCAAACTCGCTGAGCTGCATATGGTCGAGATCATGTAACTGAAAATTGAATCACTTAGAAAAGAATTCTCTAACACAAAATTTGATATAAGATTTCTTACCAGAAGGTGACGATGGAGAACGAGTAATCGATCATCATGATCAAGATCAACGAAGGGTCAGACTTCGGTAGAATTTTTCCAGCCAGAAGCACCAAGCTGATGGAGAACATCACAATTAACAGTTCTGCGAACGTTGTGATGAACCAAGCCATGGTATTCCTCCAAGGTTTCATCCCCATCACGCTCATCACCTAAAAATTAAAAACTTCAGCCTCTGGGTAATTTAATTTTTCTGTAGTTTTATTTTCTAAATCTTGCCCTCCTATCTTATGAAAATCTTTCGTTAAAAGTTTTCAAACTTAATTTTACTCTATGGTTAGTCAGATCTGGGTCGGTGCACTTTCAGCGGGTTAAGAAAAGTATTTTACCATAGCATTCTGAGATTCCCTTTCCCAGACAATGTGTCTAACAGCAGTCCCGACGCACATCATGAGAGCAAAGAAGAAGCAGACCTGAATACCCTGGGACTCGTACAACGTGGTTTGAAAGCTGTAATTTTGAATAATTAGAAATAAATATTAAGAGGTTGAGAAGTGTACTTACGGTACGTCTTTCCAGCAAGGATACGGCATCTGTTGAGTCATGGTTTGCCAATTTTGCTCTCTTCGACTCTTCGTTTTAATGATCGCTCTGTCGATGGAGTCCTGTAGTTGTATGAATCCTCGGAGATATCTGAGGTGCTCTATAAAACTGCTCTCTGGACCAGGAGTCCAAAATTGGTTCTTTAGTCTCTTGGTCGACTGGACGTAATCGACGTCCATTCGGATCTTGTACACAACATTTTCGGGTAATTGATGATCCAAGGATCTCTCCGACCTCGAGCTTTTATCCAAAAAAACAACACCCGCTAAAAATTGTCGTGTCCCCATCAGAACTCGTGCCTCCGCCTCCATTTCCTTCTCCGTCTGGAATCCCTTTACTCGATCCACGAGCACGCACTCCAATAAATCATTCAACATACCGACCATCGTGATCAGACGTTTCGACCTCTTAAGTCGCCACGAAATCTCGCTAAGATTCATATCCGTGAAATCTCCTGAAAGATTTAAAAAAACGAGCCTTATGTCCATCGTAAAATAGAGCGAATTTGAATAAAAGGGTAAAAATCCTTTGATGTATATTACGTGGAAGGTCCTTTGAACTTACCGCCTTCGAAATTGCCACCTCCGAAGGATTTGATCGCTATTTTTATAACATCGGAGGACATTATGTCCTGCAGCTCCCTGAGACTATCGCTCATTTCGGAGAGGTTCGCCAACGAGGTCAAAGTTTTCTCGAAACTATCCATCAATATCCCGAAATGTTCCATTTCTACGAACGTTCTATTAGCCAGTGCCATCACTTCGTTCACTACGGTGGTATTAGGGGCATAAAGGATGTAACCTCGTAGCAGGGGTTTAACGTAGGACCATATGATTTTACCGCCACCCATAGCGACCATCCCTTTGTAAGTGTTCCTGCAGAAATCGGCTGGAGAAGAACAATTATTTAAAATTAACCCATCAAATTTCACAATGTATCATCGATTGATCATTGATACTGACTGGGCAGAGAATCTAGTTCTTCCTGATCGAACTCCTTGCTGTTGTCTTCGATCTTCGAAATAATTTTGTACAAGTCCCCGTTGTCGGAGACCATCGGTTGTCCACAAAGCATTTGGCTAGAATCTTGAAGAAACTTCAATGCTGCAAGATGCATTTGAATATTTATTGAATCCTTAAACCACGCTAATTCAATTTCGAAATTTTGCATAACTTACCGGAGACTGTTTGATCTGTTGTTTCCTCGACGTTCGAATTCAAAGCTTCAGCCAGCGGCATTTTAGAGGAAAGTTTGTCCCTGAAGAATGGCAATAGCTCCGCAGCCACTCCGAGATTATTCAGCACCATCTTTCCTTCCGTTTCCGTTAAGTTTGCATTGGCTAGTATACTTTTCACGTTGGCACTTTTCAACTGAAACAACGAACTTCATTCGTAGTCCAAAAGGAGCCGCGATTTCGTACTCTGTTTCTTCTTAATTAGCGAATCGATACTAACCGTGCTAAAGATGTAATTAAAATTTAAGTTCTTTATCAGGGTTATCGTCACGTTCTGCGTCTGCGAGTCCTCGAACTGACAAATCGCGGAGCTAACTTCCTCGGCGGTGATGCTGCCGTTAAAATTCAACATGTCGTCGAGTTTCTTGGGCGAGCAAATGATCTCCTTTAAACTGAGCGCCCTTCTCTCTTTCATGAAAACGGAAATCATGTCTATCTTCGCCTGGCTCAGCATCAACGCGACATCATTCGAAATTCCCATCTTGTCGACCAAGTACGATCTTACCACGTCCCAGTTGTCGAACATGTCTCTGATAACGTCTGAAAAATACGAATCGTTTCTCTTCAACAAGATCAAACAGGATACATTTCCGGAAGGGACAGGTGTGAGTTTCTCTTACATTTCATATCGAGGAGACCCAAATTCTTAAAGATATCCATCGATTCCAGTGCCACGATTATGCTGTGAATGTCGTCCAGCACGCTCTGATCGGAGATGAACGGTTTCACATCTTCGACTATCTCTTTCATCCTAATATCAAAATCAATAAGAACTTTAGGATGATAGATGGTGGAGATCGCCGGGTAATATGACCACAGCAGTTTGTTGCGAGATCGAGCAATTTGGCAACTTGAGAGTTTGGGATTTTTCAAATTCGAAAATTTCAGGTTCTTACCCGTCGAAAAGTTTGTCCACGGTTTTATCCTTCAATATATTAACGACACCGTCGACGACATCGGGGACACCGAGAACGTTGGAGACGTCCTGAAAGTCTATTTTACTGGCAACATCAAGGAGATTGCCGCTCTCCTCGATAACGATGGACAAGTGGCCAAGGATCTCCCTCAGCCACGTTAAATTCCACGTGGCTTCCATGCGCCATTGCCTGCGATCGCGATCGATACGATCCAGATCCAAGCTCTGCGCCAATCGATCAGAGATCTCCATGATGGAATGATAACTCGAGGCTTTCGGGTCGTAACGGAACGCCTTGCCAGCTCTTTTCGAGCTCAGATAATTATACAGTATCGTCGAATTGCGACACTCGATCTTCGTTCGACAGAGGGTATCGTTTCGGTTGTTCAAGACCGCATTCACGTTGATCATCGCGCCAGGTAGAAACGCGTCGATATCGTCGACGTCTGACGACTTCACCACATCACGAACGGACTTCCAAATTGGAACGTACATTTCTGCCAATTTTGACAATGCATCGATGTTCCTGTGGTTTCTAGCCGTGTCCAGGATGAACACGTTCTTCTGCAGGGAGTCCAGAATCCCCAGAGCCATGGACACGTACCTTGAAACGGGATTTATTAATCTTTATACTCTTTTTGTGGGAACTTGTAAATTCAAACTTACAATCCTGGCCTACTGGCTGCAGGTTGCCCAACGAAATTATGGTAGCACTGATTTATCCTGTCTCTGTAGGTCTCGTTTTGGAAATTCACTATAATGTCGACTATATAGTTCATGGTACTCTCTAAAGTATTCAAAAACTCGCTTCTGCTTCGTTTCACGTTTAGGTACCTGTAGTTCTTGACCTGAAATACGTTCGAAGTTTTGTAAACTTATCTGAAGATTAGTGAGCAATTTTTTTTAGTTAAAAAATTTGAAGTTTCAAATTCTTATAATTGAAATCATAACAAGGAGGAAAGATATCGAATGGTAAGCTCGATGCACATCAACTGACGGGTACTTGACCTACCCATCACTGTTATAGATCACGAGTGCAACTGTTTCTCACCATGCTGGCGGTTTTGTTCCAGTAGAAATCGCGCATCAAAATGTCATGAATCTCCGACACCTTCAATCGATTCAGCTGACACAGCAGCTTCGAGTACAGTTGATGGTTCACTAGCTGGGAGTTTAGAATTTCGAGAGGGAATGTGACGCACCATGAACACTCTCTGAAAGCAAATCTCTCGATAAATTTAGTGTTTGAAATTCAAGAGTTCAGCATTGATTGCGGGCGAATTTGTCACGTATGTCTAGGTCCAAAAATTTCGATAATCGAATTTCAGACAATTACTATCATTAAATTCTACTAAAAAAATTTTATAAATGACAAAAAGTAATTTAATGCTTACTCGGTGCTCTCGTAAGAATTCATAATGTTCCTCAAACTCGTGAAGACCTTTTTGACCACCAGATGAGCCAACGCTCTCGCGTCCTAAAAATTTGCCACCGTCAACTAGATAATTTCTCTGAAGCTTCAGAACGTACCTGTTTCTTATAATGAGACAGAAAGTCCTCGAAAGTGCCCTCTTTGAAGGAGGTCCACCACAAGGGTGCCTTCAAGTCTTTCACTCCTTCAGACGCGATTCGAATGATCGTTGCCTGTGCATGGTCCCATTTTTCCATCAAGTAAGTTTCGTTGAATTCCCCGGATCCAGTCACCAGACTCTCCTACGAAATTCGTGCAAATTTGTACAAGGTTACAAGTTGTAAGGATAATTTCAGCTAGTAAGTTCCATCAGGGTAAATGTACCTCTTGCTTGGCGTCAAGGGGCAATACATCGATCAAAGTCAGCTGTCTATCAGCGTAAACGATCTTCTGGCAGAAGTTGGTGACGCTCGACAAGAGAACTTTCTTCCTCACGAAACTGGGTACGATCAAATATTTGTCGATGTCGCAAGGGTGTAGCTTGCCAAACGTAAGCTTCTCCACGAAATCGTTCAATCTCTCCGACTTCACGAAAGTGTCAACACAGCTCACGACGAGATTCGGTATGTCCTCTATCAGAGTCAAGATTGGTTTCACCCTCGAGTTCTCGTAGATGACTCGCAGCTTTTGCCAAATATCCCCGCCGGTCAACAGCTCGACCGTAGCGTCAAGAAGCTGATACATGTTTAACACCTTCACCAGAGGATCGGCCGAACCCATCGACTCGACCGTCTTCGAATGCCTGTTTCTCGACTCGACAACGTATTTGTGCACCCAGCTTTCGCCGGTTTTGCGAATGACAGACAATGTCTCGTTCGAGAGCTTCCTCCAGGTCGTTGAACTGAATATTTTGGACTGCACGATCAAATTTGGCTCCCTTTCGTGCAGCTTTATGGCCTCGTCCAACAGTTTGGTCAGGAACGGGCCTAGAGGTGTTACTTTTGTGAGGGTACTTCTGTGTCCGGTCACGAGGAGCTGTTAGAAGTTAGAGTTAGCAACCGAACTTTTACTCGTACTCGATACGATGTTACTCACGTAATATTCCTCGCTAGTGACCGTCTTCAGCAATTGGTAGGGGTCGAACGAGCACACCTCCGTCAGGAATCGTGTCCTGTTCGGAGTGGACCAGTAACTCGAACGAAAACGGTAATGGCACACAAGATTCCTCACGCTTTCGTACGGCATGAAGCCATCAGTATTCAAATTAGCGTCACTGAGACTGGCTACCAGAGCTATCGTCTCCTCAGGATGCTCATCAAGGATCTTCAGCAACCGCCTCGCGTCGCTGCTTTCGACGAAGTCCCAGATATTCACTTTACCATTTTGCACCTTTATATTCTTCATCGCGTTAGCTATGTGGATCAGTGCCTCCGAAATTCCTTCCACCAAAAGTGTATACTTCATCCACTCGTAATTATCTTTTATTACCTGAAAAAATTGTACGTTTGCAAAAATTTGAGAACACTACCGTAAAAACAATGTACCTTGGTTTCTGTATCGTAGTCCTCTAAGGTCTCCTTCAATTTTTTGATGGTGGACATTAGGTAGGACTTTGAAAATGGTACTTCGACTTTGATGTTCTTGTCTTTCGAGTCTTTCACTACATTCCACGTCTCGTGCCCGAATTCGTACACGTCTCCTATGGCGTTCATCGTGTGAGCTCGGTATTTGTTGGTTGGCTTCTTCCAGACAGTGGATTCAGCCATGTACAGGTCGGTGTAAGAGTTAAAATTATCAGGATCAAGATCGCAGGTGAAATTTTTTAATATTCTGTAGTCGTCCGAGTCGACACCGACGGCGAAGTCTGATAACCATTTGAATATTTGCGAACAAGTGACACCACCGTTGCTCATAAACGACTGCACCACCTGACTGTCGAACTGCGAGTCCGATAATCCGTTTATCAACGTGGCCAAAATATAAGGCAACTGGTTGTAGTAAATCGCTATAGCCGTTCTCTTATTGAATCCCATGAGCGGTAAGAAATGTAGCGTCATGGATGTTTGCGATGGAATCGATTCAGTCGCTGAGAACAGAAAATCAATTTCAATGATTTGTCTGTCTACGTGAGATGCGGTGAAAGCATCGTTGATATATTAGCACTCACTGTCGCGTAGAATTTCAGACATGGTTTTCGTGGTCTTGTGAACAACGTGAGAGAGAAATTTCAGTAGCACAAGAACGCGATCCTGGATGGCAATCGTTGGCTTCCAAACACCAGATGCGGAGAGGTTGCTTTGGAAAGCTGACACGGTCTTGTCGAGCTCCATATCTATGTAGTCTAGCGTGCTCCTAAATTGCAAACACGTTCGTGATTAGTTTATTAACTTATCAGATAACCGATTTCGAAACATGAGAAGTCTCGTGTAATTTCATGACATAAAACTGTTGCGAAAGCAGTTATGTTCAAAGCTCAAAGTTTCGAGAAATAATCTCACCTGGCATCGCTCTGTACGTCCGGCCATCTTTCGTTAAGAATGCTCTTGACTTCCGGTACGAGCGATTCCAAATGTTCCCACAGGTTCGGTTGTTCGGCTAAGGCAACCTGCTTCGCGTTATTGACCAGATCGTCCATCTTCTTAGCCAGTCGGCGGAACTTGCCGTAGCCCAGGGTCCAATTAAAAGGAGGCAGTTGCACCGCGCTGTCGCGTTGAAACTGATATCCAATTTTAAAATGAAATTCTAATTTCTTGATAATCTGTTTCTCTCTACTTACGATCTTTCGTGCCCTTGCTAACACCGGTTGGTCCCTCCATTCTTGAGTGAACAAAGCCGGATTGCACGATATCCTCTCGATCTCTCGCACAATTTCGCGAGTGCCGTTTCGCAGCTCCATGGCGGCCCCTACACTCTCGTTTTGTATGCACGGCCATTGTTCTTCGCGGAATTTGTAATCGTCGAGAACGGATATCTAGCAAGCAACAGGGAACACGATCTCATAGAGATGCTGAGTGAATTTCAGGCTTGCTAAGGAAACTTACAAGGTGGATCGGTTTCATGGTGATAATGTCGACCACGTCGAGAATCAGCGGGGACAAATTTCGTAGAATGGCACTCAACAGAATTTCCGTTTGAGGCATGTCCTCCAGCACCTCCGAGAGCTTGGCCACGTGATCGTTCCTTTGAATTTGATCGACGATCCTCTCGACGTTGTCGAAGATTACCGATGACGCCCAACCCATCGCGTGCATCTCCGTCCATCCACTTTTCGTCCGGAAGAGAGGACTCTCCATCACGCTGAAGAACTTGCAGATCAAACCTACGCTGCAGAAAGATGTTACGTGTCACCGAGGGTAAACGCCTGTCGATCGGAAAGATCGGTCATCCCATAATCGTTCATTTTCAGTTCCCTTTTCTACAAACCCCTCGAATTCATGAGATTTCTTAATTTCAAAGGCGTTCAATTTTTTAAAAAATAATTTTCAAACGAGTATAATTATCGTTTCCAGAAGCAAAAATTTACAAAAGCATCTAGTTTTAAAGTTGAATTATGAACAGAATAATATTGTTTTAATTACTTGCGTACCTCAGCTCGAAAACATCTTTAATCGACAGATCGAGGCTCCATGACGTGCGAAAGTCCTCTTTCAACTTTTCTAAATTAGTAAAATCGTAATCGGTATCTTTCTGATGAATCAGAGTATCGATGTACCGATAAATCTCGATCGTTTTAGCGTTGAAATCGGTGAAGTTGAAAGATCCTTTTTTCCAGTAACGAGCGTCCTCTCTCAGCTCGATCTCCGTGATATTCAATTCCAGGTCAGTTTGCACGGACTTCGATAAACGACAGACGAGTGATTTCAGCACCGTTTCGTTTGATCCTTTTGGAAAATTTAATAAGGCAGGAGGATTGGGATCCGTGCAGTAAGTGCGAGTGAAATTGTCGTATTCTAAAATCTTCAAAGCCTAAGAAATTCAAAAGAAAAATTCTTTTATTCAAAATAAAATATACGAATGACTATCATTTTTAATTGTAATTATTCTCAAGAACGAAATCGGATAAATGCATACTTATGAAAATGTCTAAATCGTGCAACAGCCTTGTAATTTCAACCCTGATTCTTTACGACATCTAGTACTTATACTTGAGGTTATGGATCAATAAAAGAATTTATTCGCAATTGTTCACCTTATCCTTATCGGTTACAGTCAAGTAGAACGACTCGATCAACTGTGCTTTACGACGTCTGACTTCTCCGATCCAACTCGTGGGATTCTCCCTCAAGTCCTGTAAAATAATCTCCGCGAGTATGTCCATGTTCTCTAAATCGGGTCGAATGGTCGCATAAGTTAAACTACGAGAGCCGATCATTTTCGCGATGCTCAAGTGTATCCCCAAGCTGAAGAGAATAAAAAGAGATCGTTACAAGGTATCAAACGCCAAATTGGAGATCGGAAAAACACTCACAGGTTCAGTCTTCCTTGAGCTTCAGTTTCTTTGAAGGCAGCTGTCCACGCTTCGCTCGATTTAAAAACAGACCAGTCAGGTTCCGATGGCGTCGGTGATTCCAAATACGACACTAATCCTTTTACGCTTTTCACGACCGACGTCAGGTTCGATTTTTCGATACCGATTACCTGCTTGAGCACCATGCTGACGACGGCAGATAAAGAGTCGGTCATCTGTCAGCATTACGTTTCAAGCATACGCTGTACAATGGTTCGATAGTGCTTCTGTTCGTGGGAATAGAGAATGCTTACGATATTTTCGAACTCCTTCAACTCGAAAGCGCCGTATACGTCGGCGATCAACTTCTTCCCGGGATCGCTGCAGAGTAGTTCCTTGATATAACTCGACTCGTCTTTGACGTCCTTAAAATTCTCGAAAACTTCGTTCAGAATCTCCTCCTGGCAGAAAAAATCTTCCACCTTGCTCTGACGCGTTTTGTCCACGAATTTCTAGACAGACACGTCCACAATTATCTTCTGAACGTGAACAGAAATGCTAACTATATATAACAAATAATTATTATGATAAAATCTTGAAACAACCTCTACGAAATTTAAGTTAGAGAACGATCGCATGAAAGTTCGGTAGACGTTCGGATCGACGTTGGTCAACAGCTTTTCTACAGTATCCTTGTGGTTCAAAGAGATATTGTAAATCCTATAAGGAACATCCTCGTGAATGATGGCTGCATGATGTATCATCTTAACAATCGCCTGCGTGAAGGATAAAATGTAACTCAACGTCGCTAGAACGTGATCCGACAAGAAATCTTTGAGCCCGTCTAAAATCTCGACTGATCTGCAAAGAGAGTTCCTTTGTGCTTACACCTGTGACAACTTCAAAGCATCCGGAAAAACTTACAATTCGATCTCATCCGCGTGACGTTCTATGATCTTATTGGTCAGCTTCGCTCCATCGTGAAGAATCGCTATGCTCAGATCCATGATCTTAGTGAAGTTTTCGTTGTTCCCAATATTCAGCGACACAGCTCGCATGGAACCCTTCAATCGTTCTATTATGGTAAAAAAATCGTCGGTCTGATTACCGTGTCGATCGTCCTTCATCTCTTTCGCAAGCTCCAACAGCCTCTGCATTCTGAGGAAAACTCGTCTCGCTATCGGCCAATCGTGCTCCATCAAGAACACGGGATCCAAAATCGTCAACGATTTGTTCACGCTGAAAACACGTCGATAAAAATCTCTTTTGATCGAATGAAATACACTCATCACTCACAAGGTAAGATCGATGTCCTTGAAGGTGACGTTCTTGAAGACCATTATCATCTTCGGCAGCCATTGACGTAGCCTCAAATACTCCGGGGCGTACTTCATTACGAGCTTCAGATCTAGAATCGTTTCGACGGCCCGTCTCAGGTCCTCGAAGAAATCGTAGTCGCGAAACTTCGCCATTACACGGTCCACCATTTCCATGAGACCGGAAAAGTCGAGATGTTTGGACAAACTTTCCAGCATTTTGGGAATTGTTTCCGAATCGATGTCGCAGAGGATCTTCGAGATTTCTGCGTAGTCCTCCTCTTTTGGTAAAATCAGGTACTTCTTTAGATTTTCTGGAGAACATATCACGCCGTCGATGTTGGAGGAACCGAACGCTTCGATTAGCTGAAAAGAAGGTTGGTGGTTTTTCATTGAAAACGTAGAGTTTGTATAATTTTATTAATAGAAAGTTGAGTATAATGAAGGGTAGTTAATGGAAGTAAGAGGTAGTACTAACATATAACAATTTTATGGACGATTCGAACAATTCGTCGATCAGTCCCTCACGCGCGTACGGCATCTGGAGCCTGAGGAGGTTCTTGATTTCCTCGTGGTTGTTGAACAGATCACCCAATCGAATGCCACGATCTAGACAAATTTGATAGTCAGTGAATTCGTGTGTAGCCGAGATAGCAGGTGGGAAAATCGTGCATGCGTACCGAACAATGCCTTGATTTCCGGTCTGGTTAGTATTTGCGCCATTGATTTTAGGAGTTGAATACTATTCGGCAACGTACTCACGGCGGAGAGAACCGTCTCGTTATCGAGCATTGGTTGTAACTCCACCACCAACGAACCTAGACTGTATACATCTCATTTTCAATTTATAAACCTCCAAGAATATTTAAATCTCAAATTGTACTTATAAAAAAAAATATACTGATCGAATTGAGTAACCTCCTCCTTTTTCGAAGTCGATTAAAAAAAATGAACACCTTAGCAGAAAACTAGTAAGATCGTACGAAAGAGAAGTAATAGTGAAAAACAAGAATTGAAATCGATATACATGACCATAAAAGTACGATATAACCATAAAAAAAGTTCCGAGCAAGAAAAGCAGGGATTAACGTTATTCCTATCGCTTCTCCATTCGCCGTCCCGCTTAAGAAACTTTAATCCGAACACGATAAATCTTCTTCGACTACGAACAGCACAATGCATTAGAGGCCTGAATTTTTGCAGAAAAATCGTTCAAACTTTCCGCACTAACGTGGCGTTTCTGTAAGAAGGAACTTCTTCGTATTCCGCGAGGGGATCGCAGGGGTTGCCGAGGCTGCAAATGAAACTTTGAACGAAAGGCAGCAGTCCATTCTGCGGCATCGATCTCGCTGGAAATTGGCAAGTTGGATAGTACTTCGGGTCCACGTTGTCCCGAATCGTGTACAGGATCATGAACACGACCACTGGCCATACGAATACCAGCGCCAATATTCCCTAAACATCCAAGTTTGTGTATAGGACTTAAACAATTGTCCCAACTAAACGACCACGCTATATAGTTACCGGCTGGCGTTTTCGGACGATGTAGTTCTTCCATAGCAGCAGCCCGATCTGGTCGATCCTCATCTTGACGGTTGTAGTCTGCAAAATAAATGTAGGGAAAAGAAATTATACTGGGAGTATAGACTGGGTAAAATATAGAAATGTAGAGATAGGATTTCTGAATTGAAGAAATCTGAGGATCTGGATGGAGATGCAAAACATGGGAATCTAAATTGAGGGATTAGGTCATGTAAGGATCTGAGTATGCAGGAATGTGGAACTATGGAAGTTGGACTATAAAAATCTGGGACTAAAGGAACAGAGATTTTAGACATCTGACAATATAAAAATCTGAGAACAAAGGAGTCTAATATTATAAAAATCTGATCCTATACGTTAGATCTAAAGGTCCCTGTATTTGAATGAATATATTTCTCTCAGACCACCGCTACGAATTTCGCTAAAATTCAAAGTACAGTTCTTGATTGAAAAGTACAGTTCTTTGTTTGCATAAAAGAACCCTTGATACCATTGATACACGGCTCTTATTTGGAATTTGTATGCAATTTTGTGGATGCATTGTTGTCGGTGAAAGGGGGAAAAACGAGACTCGCAGGATAGTTGTTTTCGAAAATGACGAAACCACAGAGAAGGCAAAGCCGCGATCTATAAATCAAGATCATAGGATGAAACCGCTCGCTGATACATCACGCAGCGCAGGGCAGAACAAATATTTGAAGAGCGTAACAAGCGTGTCTGTCGATACACCGGCAACCGGAAATGTGCCTCGCTCTGTCGCGTGCTGCACCAGGTTTCATTGCGAGGAAACAAAACAATGAACCGAACGGATTGCTTTCGCACAAGAACGAAGTCGATAGTTTGTACACATCAACGCGTATCCACTCGTTTCATGACGTATTTCCGGTTCAAGTAACGAGTTCGAAAGTTGACCGAGAGAGTACGGTTCGATTTAAAGTCGAGTTTAATTCATGAAACAACGACGACGGGTTAACTCGTCATTCAAATTACCTCCATGAAATTCAATGAATGCTACCACAATTGTTATGTAAGTATTCAATTTTAGACCATTCGCTTATGTTTTATTTATTTGCGATGTAAAAATAGTGAACGAGGACTTATCTAAATTTTAGAAACTCGCAAATATTTTAATTCATTTCCTCCCCACTTTCAGGATATTTCAATTATGAAATTGAAGAACGGGTCATCAAATTTTCAATATAGTGCTATCGATTTGCCCTGGAGCACTCGATCGCGAAATTAAAATTCGAAGGTCGACGAGTATTTATCTATGAATCCAGGAATGATCAAAGAACGATCTGTAGAAAGTCTCGTCTCAACATTATCAATCGATAAACATGTTTAATGTAAAATTAAAAAAGAGAAAAAAAAAGGAAACACCTTGAACAACGTGTATTTACATCCTCAATGATCGACCTCCAAATCGTGTGGCGTGTACAAACACACACATATGCACACACGTTCGACTGCATACCTATTATTATTTGAATTCAAGATTACGAGGAGATGCGGAGTAACTATTGATTTAGGAAATGCCATCTCCGGTGTGTCATTTGTATAATCCTAGACATCGCGAAGACGTTTGCGAAAACGTATCTACACGTCGATTACTGCGACGAAAATGACAGTGAAAAGACACGGAGGATCTTGTAATAAATAAAGGATCTTGACAGTAAATCGAACAGGAAAAAATACGCGTGAATCATTCCTGTTTACGGTCCTGTACGGAGATTGAATGAAATCATCGAAATAACGAAAGAAAAGTTGAGTGACACAGATATAATGGATTGCATGGAAACTTGCTCGAGGTTGAAGGATAATTAGGAAGATAGTTTCGTTCATTAACGCGTCACAGATTATGGTGCACTTTCACTGCGTTCGTAAACTATGTCTGCTATGCTGAAACTTAATAGGATTTCTACAGGTCGTTTCAGGAAAGGTGGAGAAAAATTTCAATGTCTTCTGTATTTTAAAACTCGAATTTTTGTGAACAAATTTGAAGGAGCGTGATAAAACTTTATTATATTTGTCTCGTATTATCTATGTTAATTATAGTTATTTATCTCGAAGTAAAGATCTTTCGGAACGCGGTAAAATTCAGTTTGACGCAGAAACGGTGGCAGAGAACAATCGCTGTAAACAGCAACCTCACTTTTCTCAGAAATTTAAACAGATTGCAATGGAGTGCAGCTGGTCGAGCAAGTTTCAATATCCCATCGACGCGTAGACCTTGCTGATCGACGAAAAGAGAAGAAAGGATCCTCGAGGCGGCCACGAATCTTCTCTATCTTGTTTGTTTTCTAGTCCAAACGTTGATCGAATTTCGTACGAATCGCAAGCTTAAAATTCCATCTTTATGCATATCGGACATCAGCAACAGACAACGATTGAATTGCAAACGGGAAGCCGCACAAATATACAAGGCCGTGGTGAATTTACATTTTGGAAAAGCGACCGCAAGGAGAAAACGCGTTTGAAACAAATTGCTCAACGAACGCCTCCTCATTAAATCTACCACCATTTACATTTTCGCTTAATTCTGAAACAACTGGATCTACACCTACTTTCGGACTGAGAAGTAATTAGAAAAATACATAATGGATAGGAAATAAATTATCATATAAACAGTGTCTCACGTAACTATAAGACGTAACGCGCAGTAATAACAAAAGCCTCTTAAAGAGTTCTGTAACTTCAAATAATTTTGTCAGGTAAACCTACGAGACGAAAATGTTGATCGATCGGTAAACGAATCGATAAATTGCAAGTAAGGCCCGTCGTATAATACGATGTCAACTTACGCCTGCTATTTCAGTGAATTCCTTCAAACAGACCGGATCGATGGATCAGCTTTCGCTTAGATCGGCGCACAAAGCCCAACACCGGCTGTAATATCACTCGAACCTCATCGATCCGCTGGGTCGCGAACTCGTGCAACCGCGGTTGCCAGACCGCGAAAAAACGAATTTAAAAAGAACGCAAAGAAACGCTGCACCTATCACTAATGATTGCTTAACAATGACCAAGCATCAAGAAGAACAGTTAGTCGCGTCGAGGAGATTCGAACCCTCGTTGCTCATCACGGTCAAATACACGCGGTCTCGAAACAGCTCCCTCCGATTTCGAATAATTGCAAAATCAAACACGAACACTTCCTTCGGACACGTCCGAGCGAAAAGAGAAAAAACGAGCCGAAAGGGAACTCGTCCCGGCCTGTTCCCTCGCTTCCAGACCTTGCTCGTTCTTGCTTTTTCGCTTCGTAGACAAGAAACACACCGGGTTCACGTTTATGCACACTTGGACGACGGTCGGAGGCCGACTGTTGCCACCACCGTGATCCACGACCACGTGGACCTTAGCAATGCCTCAACATCCGTTCGTGAATATGTATTTATAGGCTCGTACACAGCCGAGCGTTATCAAGCGTGTGTTCGATCATCGAATGATCCCTACGAACTGATAATCGAACTTTTGCCATTGTTCGAAGCGACCTTCGACAGAAAGCGAGAGCGATGTTCGTGAATGCTAAATAAAATCTTTCAGGAGCAAGGTGCGTGACTTGGAACTCGTTCCCTTCTCTAGTTTTCGTTTGTAACCCTGACCTTTGCGAACGGTAATTGAACTTCGATGGAAACCGTAATCTTTGATTGGCAAGAGATTCTCCATTTGAGATTTTTTATGGGTATATTGGTGTCGCAGTTTCATTTCCCTCGTCCCACAATTTTAGTTAAAATTATGTATGACTTATTGGGACTTAGCGTCAATATATCAGAGTCACAGTATTTATTGACAGTGGCACATTGGACTAACTGAACAGATTTCTAAAAAGTTTGCAAGACAGTAATTCAGTATGTGATAAATGTCGATAGGTGTACCGATTTAACTATTAATATTTTTCTTCAGTCTTCAAACAAGCAAATTTAATCAATTGTGGGGACAGAAACTCGACGGAATACGTTTCACGGTTATGTACTATATAACTGGTTATATTTGTACACAGGAAGAACGTTAACAGTGTTCAACAGCTCGATTTGTTTAGCAAATAGAAGCGATCGTGACTTCAGACAAGCAGGTCGATCGACTGACCCCGGTCATGGTATCGAAACGTTTCATTGGAACTGATCACATCTACTC
Organism: Megachile leachella; assembly: GCA_963576845.1. Lineage (NCBI taxonomy): Eukaryota > Metazoa > Arthropoda > Insecta > Hymenoptera > Megachilidae > Megachile > Megachile leachella. The sequence continues at coordinate 2,526,234 of OY756256.1, forward strand.
GCACAAAACGTATTGCTAATTTTATTCGTTTCAACTGTTCAAAATATCAATTATCATTAATCAACAGAGTACACCAATTGTCTAAAGCAAACAAATATCATTATATTAACTATCAGTTGCGTGTACGAGGCTAGAAAATTTTGCGTTGTCATATGAGGAAATAAACATGTTGCGTTTTTCAGCGTAGAAAATTATACATTTCTCCCTCCAACCAGTCATCAATTTTCATTAAAACGGTATTAAGTGAGGCGATTAGAATTGCGCAAATGCTACAGCAAAAAATACCAAAGATTCATCTTCGCATATTTTATGTTTGTTCAAATTTTTCGCACGTGACAAATATAACTTATTGGAAGTTCTGAGAAAACTTTTATATCGCAGAATTAATCACATAATGTAGGATCGGTAATAAATGTCGTGTATAACGAGGAGCCTAAGCTTTCCGAAGAAGTGTTCTTTGGAACTAGTTCTCATAAAGTACGTTTTCGACCGCCTAAACTCCGTAACACTAAAATTAATGACTCGTTCTATAAATATTCCTGCGGGACGCAAAAGAATGCTAATCATTTTTTCAGCTAGTAACACCGACCTAGCAGAATAAAAGGACGTTTTGGTCCTTCCTTTGCTCCGTTCATCAGCCACAGGAGGTAATCCTATTAGACCCTACTGCGGGTGACGGAATTCCTCGTAACCGAATCTAAAAAAGGTTTTATTCGAACGATTTTCTTCTTCCCGCATGGTCGAATCTAAAAAAATACAAAGCCACGTGGTTAGATTTAAAAAACGAGCCAAAAAGCGAGAACCAGTCTGACCGGAGGTTGGCCTCCGAGCTAGCCGCTGCATCTCGGTTCGTGGAAATCGAGAATGCTGCTCGTTGCGTTGTATTACGCTGATCGGTGATCGCGTCAAAAAAGAAAGACAAGATTGCGTCAAAGACGGACGGGATGAGAATTGAAGGTAAAAGAAGGAGAGACCTGTTTTTGGTTGTACCGCGCGCGTCACGGATTACCTAACAGAAAATACACTGGAGGAGAGAAACCGGAAAAGCGACTCGCGGGACGAATAATACAACGTACGAGTAAAGTGCTTGCTAATTAACCGACTTCTCGTGGCAACGAGCTCGTTTCCCATGATCATGCTGTTTTCCATACAATGTAGACATTCAACAATACCGTACACGCAAGCAAACACTTAAACGGGTCGTCGATATTGCGAAACTCACGATTTGATTCACCTATCATGCTAAAGACTACGATTTGATCGGACATAATTGTGCTAAGGTTAATGCTCCTCCGCAGGTAACGAAAGTTACGTTCAGAAAAAACAAGTTCATAAGAGTGAAGACCCAAACAAAATTGACATAGGATCTCGAACCCTTCCACTCGTCCTCAGAACTATCGAATGCAAAGCTTGATAAGCGTTTCTTGAAACGAAACGCGTCACAAAGCGCTTGAAAGAAGATTCGTTCACGTGTGTACACAGCTCAAATCAGAGAAAATGTATTAAGTGGTGCTAAGCAAGAAAATCGCCGGAAATAGAAGGTATTAATTTCTGCAAATTACAGTCAAATAGCACGGTGTCTAAAGTACAAGATAAAGATGAAAACAGTTGTCAAGGAACGATAGGAAGAGATGCGTCTTCTGCTGCGGCATCAGGTTCAATGTCAATGATTACGTACAGATTACGTGAACACTTTCAAGCTGTCTTGAACACCGTTTTAGTGCGTTAAAAATTACCACAGGCTATAAATTTTAGCGACTGCTGATTAAACATAACTTCCTTGTACATGGTACGATCATGCAAGACGGACTTAGCAAACACTGAATTTTGTTACAAGTTTTTTTTTACAAAAAAATCGCTGACAGATTATAGAGGAACATATCTTGAGAATTCACGAAGAGTGTGTAGAACAAACGATAATTCCTGCTTTTGTTTCATAACGGTTTCGAAAGAAAGGACGTTGCGCCCTAGATGAAATTATCTCGGTAAAAAATAAGTTATCATTCGCGATCGTAATTTCAAAGTACGAGTGTCGAGTTTTAAACACGTGATTAGGTGTCCATGATAACGCATCCGGACAAAACATAGGAGAAACAAAAGAGAAGATGACACGAGAGAAAGCATATTAATCAGCACAGCAAGTTATCTGCCCTTCCGGGAAATATCGTGTCCGGCGAACGATATGCTCATCTTTGTGAACAAAAGGGCAACACGAATTGCGCAGAACCGAGTCAACGAGCGAATAATTCGTCTCTAAATAAAGGGCTGTTTACAATGATGAATGTCTCCTCGTTTTCACTTTATTGTAAAATAAATCGTATAAACGTGTTAATAAAATTCATGCACTGATATTGCTTCCTTACACCTAGAAACAATAAAAGAGAAGAAAGTTCTATAATTTCGCTGACATCATGGTGCGAACAATCGTTTGAAGTTTGGTGCCCCCCGTTTTGTTGTACTCTTTGTAGCCTGGTAGTTCCTTCTCGCATGCCTGTAGCCAAGCCTTTACATTCGGATAGTTGTCCATGTCCAGCATTAGCTACAAAAGATGCGTTCCAATTTTTGAAGATTCAGAACTCGTTTCAGAAGTTGGAGAACTTACGGTGGCTGACGATGCGGTTGCTGCGCAGCATATGTCCGCGAGAGTATAAGAATCTCCTGCGAGCCATTTCTTACCCTCCAATAATTTATTCAAATGGTCGAATCCTTCGTTAAGACGCTCCAATTTCTCCTCGGGAATCGTTTTCGTTTTCTGCTGAAATATGGGTTTCTGCAAATAGAAAAAGAAAATTGAAAATATACCCCATTCAGTTCGCAAACGGCAACCTTAAAGTACAATATCTTCCTAATGTTCAAAAGTAAAAAATTAGTTTGCTAGTGTATCGTATGAGTAGAGAAAAGAGTATGTTCATGGTAGTTGGCCTATCCCGGACAAAAATGTGCAGTTAGCCAACTTTATTAGGTGCTGTAAAAGGTGCATAGGATGCTCAGAAACTCCTACCGTATCACATAATACTCCTGCGCGCATGTACTCGCGGAAAGGCGAATCGCATTAACCTCCTTTCGCGCGACTTAATCTGCCTCCCCGATGGACGTGCCTTAGTCTATGCTAACTCCATCAACAGCGATACTTGTATCGTATAAGTGCGTAATAAGCATTATATTGTTTTTCGATGAATAAAAAGCTTACAGAGAAGTGAAACGTTTAGTAGGTTTCTCTTAATTAAAGGTGGCTGCAAGAAACCAAAGCTGAAATCCAGAGGAACTGGTACTGGGTTATAGATTGTAAGAACCTGCCATTTTTTTTAATTTACAAGTTTACAGCTACTTGGCCTAAGGGTATTAATATTATTAGTAAAACTATGAATAAATTATTCCCTCTTAGCAAGTAATTATTTTTATGCAGTCACTCACAACAATATTTTTCGCGCTGTAAAAGAGTCCTGTATCAAAGTAGAGGAACTGATTGACCAAGGCACGTTTCTGCACATCCTTCGGATACAAGGATTCGTCCTTAGCATATTTGTCCACCAAGTAGCAGTTAATAGCGTGGCTGCAACGAAACCGATGTTAGTATGCAAACCGAGGTTCAGATTCGTGAAAATATCGTTACCTGTCGGTAAGAAAGAAACCGTTGTCGTCCATCGCTGGAATGGAATGTTGAGGATTCATCTAGCAAAAAGACGAAGAAATTAAAATTAATTACAAAATTGATCGTGTTACGTTTTCCTACTTTTAAATATTCCTCTGACAAGTGGTCCTGGTTCAGCAAATTTATATCGTGGATGTTGAGCTTCAGACCAATCGCGTGTGCTGTCATTAGAACTGCACGACATGGTGGGCTGATGTCGTGAGAATATAAAGTGATGTTCGACATCTTTTGGAAGAGGTGTCTCTGTAAAACCAAAGCAGACTAATAAGGATAATTATGTTTGACAGCACGTGTACAGAAAGTTAATGTACCTTTATCACGTTCATTATTTGTCTCGCAATAACTTTTTCGGTCTAAAAATTGTACGACCACTGATTAGATAAAATATACGAGATACTGATTACATTAAACGGGTTGTGATGAATCCAATGCTCCGAAACAACAGTATGCAAATTGGCGAAATGCAGATATTCATAATCTCTTAGTCGTTCCGGTTTCTAGGGTGTAACGTAATATACGTATATGCATTTCGTGTGGCAAACGCGTATAACCAACCTAGATAAAATCTCCCCACTTACTGCATCTTCTATTTGTATACATAACATGCAACAAAAATCTGTTTACCGCAATGAGTATGGTCATGTAAACTCCATTAACTAGTTCCTATGTTACTCGAGTTAAGATACTGATATCAATCTACTTTTTCATTTATGTTCTTCACAGTTCTTGTAAAGTATTTTCAAATTAAAAATACTCGAAGTCAATCTACGTCTAACTTGCAATGGATTAATCATCGCCCTTGTAAATCTACTGAAAAACTATTTCAGACCCATGGCGTCATCTGGCGCCATCCAGCTAAGTGACTACCAAGTAACTGTCACAAGAAGAGATAATTTATTTTAACATTATATATGAATTTTAAAGAAAAAACAGCTCCTAATTTTTTTGCAACAGCTATTATTATGTCTATTATTTAAACTAGTATTTATGTTAATATCACATTATATGATAAAACGAGATAACGATTAAGTAATCCTTTTTGCATTTGAAACAAACAAGCTTAATTGAATATGGAAATTAACAAATATCATTCATATGTTATCTCTGTTGAAACTTCATATCGAAAAATGTATTATCCAAGATATAAATCATAAAACGCATGAAAAACACCCATGTCCAGTATTTACAGATACAATCACTTTTATACTTTTGCACTTGAACAACGTATTACTAATGAAAAAATCGACCATTCAAAAATTATAAGTTTTTATTTTTTGGTGCTTGTTTACTTACAAGAACAAAGTGTTACGATAAGCTGTTAACGCTTTACACGCCGCAATTACTAGCCCGAACGACACGACGCTGAGGAATAACCTCTGCAAAATAGTTCTGATCGCCAGTCCCCAGACGGAGAGATCTAATCGCTTGCACGTAAAGTGGATAGTCATTAAGCCGATTGGATTCTGTGATCTAATAATCACTAACATTCTCTTTCTGGATTTATGTGATGTACATACTTCATACTTGTACATACTTGTGATGTAAATGCATATTAGTTCTTGAATGGACATCACTTGGTAGAAATATTACATCAGTACTTTTGACGCTGACGATACCTTGTTTGTCGCTCTCGACAATATGTTTACACTAAAAAAACAGTCGATAAATTAACTGTAAATATTTGGAAAAGTTGCAAGTAATGTACTATTTTTTGAAGTCGAAATAAAGTTCAAAAATTTACAATTTGTTTATTCTGAAATTCCACGAAATAAACAAATCCCTTCCACGTCCAAAAGTCCCGGAGAGCAATTTTCTTCTCTGACGAATCCCTGATTTATCCGTTCAAACGGTCGTTTAGAAAACCATTAAAAAGTTTGTCGATGACAATTTCGCGGCTAGTCGTAAAATAAATTCTACGTCAAAAACACATTGGGTGCGCTACACCAGTGTACACACCTGTTGCATTATTCTTGCTCCGGCACTGAATTATGATATCGACAAGGGATATAATCGAACTTCAGAAAATTTTTCCGCAAAATAAACTTCAAAATCACAAGGTCAATGTTACATAATGTTAAGTACTTTTAATGAAGTTTAAGTACAAATTTTTATACAATGTAGCTAGCTATGATTAATGTATGTCTTTCGTTCTTTACACCCTTATCGTATTTGATAGCATTTCCGCGGGTAAAAATAATGAGTAAATATGAAAAGTTATTAATAATTCATATTGGTAAAATAAATCATTTAAAGGTACTCCTGGCGCTATCTGCTTTCTTGATCACGAAACTGCGATAATCTGAAAAGGTGCTTGTGGCAACATCTAACGGAAGATCACTGAATTATTCGTTTCAATAATATCGAAACTCGACAGAAATAAATTAGTTTTCATAAATATTGTTTTTAGTAATGACTCGATTATTCTAACTAGTTCAAAGGTGATGACAAGAGATAAATCTTAAGATTTATGATCATTTTTATCAACTCCAAATGGTCTTAATTACTTTCAAAAAAAGAAAGTATATCTTAAAAATAACAATTTGCTCTCCCATTTAATCGCGTAATTAAGAAATTTGGATTTGAAGAAATTAATATTATATACAAATTGATTTATCGACCAGAAATAGCATCGCTGTCTGCGATGCGATCGCGCGTCGTTAGGAAAATTAAATATCAGTCAGCACTTAAGCAAGAATGTAAAATAAAAAAATCTTCTCAGATATTAGATATTTATAGATTGCTTTTGGCCAACAAAAACATTTAAAGAAGCAATGATCAACAGTGATACATTAGTATTCCCTCGCTGTTGAAAATATAAGAGGGATCGTTTGCGGAGCCGATGGTCATTCAGTTTTTAGTCGCGGCTCAACCACCTTGTCGACAACATGTACTGTCATCCTCCAAGTGATCACTGAAACTCGAGAAAATGTCAAATTAAAAAAATATCATTCAAAGTGAACCGCACAGTGACATTAACAGAGAATCATCGATCAATCTGCGGTTATATCCGAGTGACAAGTCTGTGGAATTTGAATTTTAAGAGAATCATCATACCTGTCACAGTTATCATTGATAACATTAGGTACACGCATTCGTACCCGTTTCAAAAATGGCTTGTCCCTTATCGGGCGGTATTGCGTAAGTAATCGCTCCAGAATATGTTTTTACATCGCTAAATCTGCGTAATTTCTGATTTAATTGCAAGCTTGTAATTTAAATAATATAATGATGTAACAAAATTTTCAATTCAAGCGCGATAAAATTTAGTGACTTTCGTTATTTAACACGGAAGCGAAGATTAGCGGATTGAATGAATTTGATAAGATTATTATGATTAATTTTCAGAGAAGATCACGAACAAGATAATGATCAGTTGTCTGAAGGGCCAGGCATGCTTTATGGTGAATACTTGCGACTAGATAAAATTTTGACTGCTCAACGATTGCTAAGTGCCGAGTACAACAAGGAAGTACACGATGAGCATCTTTTTATCGTCACTCATCAGGGTAAAAAACATCAAAATAATATAACATAGACTTTTATTATGTAGATGTTCTAGGATCTCAGCATTCATATTTGACCTCTCGCCTTATGATCTTTTGTACATCCACTAGAGCTAACTATAACATGATGCAATTTGATTCGACGCAATTCAATTATGTGAAAGTCAGTTCCATGTGATTTAATTACATGAAAGTCAATCCATGCGATTCAATTTGAACCGATTCAATTCCGCACGGTTCGGTTCCATTCGATGCAATTCTGCATTTAAACGAGCTCAAAGCATTCTGTTGTATTAAAATTACGATTACGTAAAACAAGAGCTTGAACAATGCACAATTTTTTTTTTCAAATTGAAAGTTTTACTGCAATTTACTCTTTGAAAAGTATGATCCTCAAAGCGTGTTCTTTTTTCTGTTTGCATCGCAGCGTACGAACTTTGGTTCAAGCAGATTATCTACGAATTGGACTCGGTCAGAGCACTCTTTAACTCAGAATCAAACGGCTACGACTTCTTGAATGGTACCTCCAACAATCGTCCGGCTATTCAGAAGATCCGGGTTCCGCAGATTCTGAACGAGTCGAGGACCCTGGAAATCTTGAAGAGATTAAACCGCATCGTCCTCATTCTAAAAGTAAGCGATAGATAAAAGGATCCCCGGTGAAACGATCGTATCGTTAGGACCCCCGCAATTGGACTAATCAAACATCTAGAAAAGGAAAATAATGATAAATAAATTTCGTTCAACGTGTCACAGAGCTAATCTCGTAAACGTGAAAGAAGGCCAGTGGCCACGCGTTGACAATGACAGTGATGGAAGGAATGTGAACGACCCTTAATCGCAAGCCAATTAGGCCAGCGCGATTTATGACAGGAGTGATGCTCCAGCTAATCAGATTGTATTCTAAAGTCACCCTTCAAGACTATTTCACTTGACAAAAGCAAGCCATTAGAAACTTTCATTCGGTAGCATTTCTCGAGATCATCGGAATTCAGCTTCATTGATTCTTCACGCAGAATTGGTAAACGGATCAAGGTTATTAGCAATGTGACACTTTTTCATTACCGTTACTTTCCTCTTCTTTCGTGTCGGAATAAGACCGATTGTGAGAACCGTAGAAATAACAGTGGGATCTAAGTAAAGTAATACCACTAGATGATATGCGACACCCCACACTGACACGCATAGATGCATTAGGTAACCAACTCGTTGACGCTCTTTCGATACCACAGAATGCAGGCGTGGTCGTTGCCTTTTCCCGTCTCGTTCCTTTAAAAATACTCATCTGAGGGTGAAGTTAAAACTTCAAATTATCTATTTAAGCATTCTACGAATTACTTCTTGTCATCTTTTCGACAATATAACAATTGTAAAACGATGACGTTTATTTTCTCCTTTCTTCTGACTTGGTCCTTTTGATGTTGAATAACGTAATGGTAATTTGTTGTAACGTTACACGTGTTCGAAGATCGCCTCTTGAAGTAAAAGCACGAGCTTGGCAACCATAGAAATGCGGATGCGGTTATCTTAGACGTAGACTCGGTGAAATCGATTAGCCGTCTGTGTGAAACGCGTAAAATTTAAATAATTACAATTATTATGGTTAAATAAATAAAAATGATGTATACAAAATTAACAAGTTCGAAGGAACAAGTAATCTTTGATGTCACGCAATTATATTTTCACTTTGTTCAGCTTCTGGTGGATCAAGTGACGATTTTAGAAACTATGACACCGCTGGATTTCATGGCGTTTAGAGACTATCTGTGTCCAGCTTCGGGCTTTCAATCGCTGCAATTTCGCTTATTGGAGAATAAACTGGGCGTGAAACAAGAACACAGAGTCAAGTACAATCAGAGTTACACCAGAGTGTTTGGAAGGGATCCCAAAGCCATTGAGGCGATTAAACGTTCGGAGGAGGAACCTAGTCTCAGCTGTCTCGTTCAAAGATGGCTCGCAAGGACACCCGGCCTTGAAACTCACGACTTTGACTTTTGGGGAAAGTACAAACGATCCGTCGAGAAGTTACTAGCCGAACAAGAACAATTCGCTCGAGTATGTAGCATAAGAACATTCGTAACAAGCGTCTCGATGTAGAGACGTCTCAATATCGAGTTAAATGTTATTTCTTTTTACAGAAGCACACAAAAGAGCAGGTCAGAAATTACCATTTAGCAAACTTGCATTCCCGACAAGCGGTATTCGAGTCAATTTTCAACGAATCTCTTCATAACGCACTCGTATCGCGAGGGGAAAGAAAATTCGCTTACGCGGCTCTTCAAGGAGCAGTAATGATCACGTTGTATCGCGATGAGCCAAGGTTTAGTCAGCCCCACCAAATTCTGACCGCCTTAATGGACATCGATTCTCTTATTACCAAATGGAGGTGTAAGGCAAAGCGTTCAGTTTAAATTACGAAATCGTATTTATGATCGTTAATAACATTTTGTCGCTCTTCAGATAATCACGTGTTGATGGTTCAAAGGATGATTGGATCGCAACAACTTGGAACAGGTGGATCTTCGGGATATCAGTACTTGAAATCTACACTCAGGTAACATATCGACTCATTCGTACTTCACGTTCACCAATCTATAATCTTTGATATTTGTTTAATTAACAGTGACAGATACAAAGTGTTTTTGGACTTATTCAACCTCTCCACATTTTTGATACCTCGCCACATGATTCCACCGTTAACTAAACAAATGAAGACTAAATTGTCCATTGCGTGCAATGGGTGGAATCCGGACGATAATCAGAATAATTCTGAACGCACATTAGATGATACGTAAATGGATATACAAACCCTGAATAATATATTAATAAGAGATAACGACGGATGTTCATAAAATATTTTTCTTAGAATGATATAAATATTAGAGGAGGTAACGGAGTTTCGAATTCGTAATCATGAAGTCGAAAACCATTTTAATCTGCCGTTTAAAATATATTATAATATTTGTAAAAAGTATACAAATGGTTGCATAGATAATCGTACAATATAATACTAACGTAAAAATTGTGTCAATTGTATAAGAAGTATCAAAAATATAGTTTAATTGACGTTATTGTTAATATTATTGTCATTGAATTTTATGTATGTACATTATAGTATTAATATAAATATTTTCTTTAAAATCTTTTAATGAATCGTCTCAAAGAACGTCCAGCGACGACACCTGATTAGCTATACCTGTCAATATAGAAACATTATTTTTTAAATAATTAAAAATATAATTGTACAATGATAAAGAGTAAATTCATACCGCATAAATTGTTGCCTATGGCTATGTACATAAAGCCGTTGTCCCCGAAGTTTGGTCCCCATGAATTTTTGATAATATAATGAGGTATTTTCGCGGATTTGTCATATCCTACTATCTGCACGGCGTGATTCAGGCTATCAAAGGAACCATCGCAATGGAATTGTATTACTCCACCTAAATAATTTTGCCAAGACAAAGCATTCACCGCAGCCGCCACCGGTCCATGAGTAGCCAGTGTTGATACCAGCTCATCCTCTGCATCAACGAAACTGAAGTCCATTAAATCTTTAATCGCCTTAAAGACGAATACTGCGACATGAATATTAAAATATACAATCAGCAAATTTCAGCAGTCTAGCTGACGAAATAATAAACTAGACAAGATGTATCATAGCTTTTGTCCTTCGCATAAATTAAACGGTGTTACTGCATTCATCGTATGATTAATACTAACCGGTCAACTTATGTAAGAAAACCTTTGACAACTAATTGCACATGAAGCAGTAGGCGGTGATACGATAAGATGTCACGCAACGCGTTTAGATTGAATGTCCAATACTTAAATATAATCCTTCGTTTGAAACTATTAGCGTTAAATAGAAACATGTTTCCCTTGAAATAACGTGTCCATGGTTCCATTTCTATATTGTCTTACCTATCGCACGTGAAATCCTTTATCCTAACGCCAGATGTTTTACCCGCCGTTCTGAAAACATTTAGTTTCACGTTAATCACCTCTATTAATCAAACGCGAATATTTGTGGAATAAAAGTTCAAAGTACTTTTCAAGTTTACACGTGTCCGTCTTCCGCGTCAAAGGGTAAGCGTGCTCCTGAAATATTTGGACCTTCGTCAACAGCAACCATGAAAGAAGACTGCATATGTCTCCACCCTCGCACCCGAAGTTACTGTTTTTAGCGCAATCGATCATCTGTTAAAGGAGCCATAAAGGAACTATTCCGGATGGAGAATAAAAGAAAAATATTGAAACGTGTCCAGCAACCTACTTCTTGCACGCTTAGCGGATACAGAGTGCCGTTTTGGATCGCAAACATTGATTCAGCGACTTCGACGGTGCTGAAGGCCCAACATGCACCGCATGCACCTTGGCTTCGCACCGGAGTAATTACTCCTTTGTCTCTCCAGTCAAATCTTAGAGGTATGCCAGTCGCCCTTCTTACTCGATTCGAATGTTTTGAATGATGCAATCGATGGTAGGGTGCAGTCACGTGTTTCTCTCCTAATACATTTATATTTATATTAATTACTGTATGTGATTCTTATGAATAATTGCATTGCTTACCTCTCTCGGCTAAATCAGGTAAAAGAGCTTGTGACCGAAATTCATCTTCCGTCATGTCAGAAAACTCTGTGAGGCCGTAAAACGCGCTCTCCGGTGAAGATCGAAGGCTATTCATTGTTTCTATGTGCCGCAGCGATCTCTGCAATAAAGGCGCAGTATTTACGTGAACAACTCTCGTTATGTAAAGATCTAATGGAATGCTTCGCATTTTGCAGAATAATTTCCTCGCGTTTATCTTTATTTTCCGACACAAAGGGATGGCAATTGATTGCAACAATACAATTTATTTTTATGGCGCTATAGAGTTGTAGAAATTCAATGAATGAATAAGTAAAAATAAATTACTACAGATATATTATCTACGGTAATTTTAAAATCGAGAATAAATCACGACGAACATTGCTTCTAGCTCGATCGATCATTCAATATCTTATTAAATTTCATAATCAATTACCTGAGCGAGTTTCATATTTCATTATTTATACCTGAGCACATAACATGTAAATTTTCGAGACAAGAAAATGACCACGAAAAAGAACGAGTTACGTACAGTAAATTGTTTTAAATTGTCACTTATATAGAGAACGCGAATTATATCACGTGCAACGTTTATACACGTATAGTTATACAGTGTTTTCACAAACAGTAATCTCTTGACTTACCTGAAATCGTTGAAATCTTTCCTCGTATTCCGTTGGATCGTTCCGATAAGTTTTATTGTATCGCGTGACATAATTCTTGAAAAGTTTAATATCCTCGCTACTGGAATCAGGACCTACTCTAATTGGTAATACGAAAAAACATAAACTCACTACCAGCACTACCAGCGCTACTATCCTCCACTCCATGTCGAGGGTGAGACATAATTCTGATATATGGTACACTTGACGGTAAAGCAAAGAACGCGTACACAAGTATATCTTCGTGCATGACTCGAAGCGATGTGTGTATAAAACGCATATATATACATGTAGGAGTATATCTCAACGCATATGTGTGTTTCGATAGCATCAGGGCCGTAATAAAATAATCCAATTACTTGTATAATGTCAGTCGACACTTGCGTATTTTATATGAATAAAGAAATACGTACATGAAAAGCTATAACGAAGCAAGTACTTTTACAATGGCTGATTTCTGATTCTTCTGGATACAATTTTTTCTTACTTAAATGTCATTGTTTCTGTTTCTAATTATACATCAGAGATTAATTTTTCTCGTATCAAAAACGTTTGTTTTCTGAGCAAGTATCAACGAAGACAAAGGTTATCTTACAATTCAGTAACTCGTATGTACCTATCTAACTAGTTCTTTTAAATAATGTTTCAATAGTTCATGTTTCAAAGTATTCTACAAGTAGAGTTCAAATATCCAATGTTTATTCTAACCTCTGTTTAGATCTACGAATCTAATAATATAATGGTCTAAAAATATTCTTTATTATATCTTCTATCTTTTTAAAAATTGAACGTACGTTTTTTGTGAACAGATAAATACATATTCGAAATTTCAATCAATCTTTAATAACATTAAAAGTATTATTTTGACTTGATAGGTATAGCGGGAGCAAGTGTGCTGTTTCCGCTTCCAGTTAGGTCTTTTGGATTGTCGGCTTCTTTTATAGCGCCAGCATAAAACATGGACAATCGTTCTATCTCAAAGAAAAGGAAGGTTTGTGAATTTTAATCATCATGTTCAACGATTTGTAAAAATATGACATTCATGGTATTAATGAAAGCAAAAAGAAGAGTATTTCGATCAAAAATAAGCGTATATGACACGTGAAAACTGTAGATGACATGGATGCTTTCAGCTGTTTTCTTTCGTGTTTGATCCTTGGATATGATAAATATTCAATACAACTCATTTTCACTTTAATTGAAGTAATCTACAATATAGATTAGATATATCATTAAGTTGTAACAGTTTCTTCATTTATTTTCCTCTTGTTTATATCAACAAATAACTTTTTTAGGTTAGTTTGTAAATTCATAGAATTCAGTACTGAATATGTTACTGTGAATCATTGACGTAAAGCAATATAAAATATTAATTATTTAATGGAAATTGATTAAAGTTTAATAATTTGATTTCTAGTTCGTCGGAGATGGAGTCTTCAAAGCTGAATTAAACGAGTTCTTAACTCGTGAGCTTTCAGAAGATGGATATTCAGGAGTAGAGGTACGTGTTACTCCTCACCGTACTGAAATTATTTTGCTGGCGACTCACACACAAAGCGTTCTTGGAGAAAAAGGTCGTAGAATCCGAGAACTAACTTCTGTGGTACAGAAACGATTCAATTTCAAAGAAACACAAAATATTGAATTGTATGCAGAAAAAGTTGCAACGCGTGGACTTTGTGCTATTGCTCAAGCAGAATCCTTACGTTTCAAATTGATTGGAGGCCTTGCAGTCCGGAGGTTAGTTTAAAACTTTATATTTGTTTATGAAATAATTCATTAGTTATTATATTTATGCATAATTTTAGAGCTTGTTATGGAGTTCTTCGTTTTATTATGGAATCAGGAGCAAAGGGTTGTGAAGTTGTTGTCAGTGGTAAATTACGTGGACAAAGAGCAAAATCAATGAAATTTGTTGATGGATTGATGATTCACTCTGGTGAACCCACCAATGAATATGTTAATACTGCAACCCGTCATGTGCTTCTTCGACAAGGTATGTTTACTGAAGTTATGTCAAATTATCAATAAAAATAAAAATTGTTTTTAACTTATATTATTGTTAGGTGTTCTTGGGATCAAAGTGAAGATTATGCTTCCATATGATCCTCAAGGTAAGACAGGTCCAAAGAAACCTCTGCCAGACTCTGTTTCTATTGTTGAACCAAAAGATGAAATATTCCCTTCACAACCAACATCTGAAGTGAAAGCATCGAAAGACATACCACAACCAGCATCACTTGCAGTGTAATTTGTACACAAATGGAAATAAAATTTTAAAAGAAGTATCACGATTTTATTCTTTATCCAATATCAATATAACAACTGTATTGTTTCATGATCATTACATTAAAAATTTTTTCGTGTATTTATGCAAATGTCATTATAACTTATTCATTCTTCTACGTACGTCCCAAATAAAATTCATTTGCAATACCATAAAACATAATAATTGATTTTTTAAAATAAATTAAACGTAATAACCTAAATTATGTTTTACTACAAACTCTACAAAGTAACTTATATTTACACCAAATAAAAGAACAAATTTAGATCGTATAATTGAAAGTAACAATTATTTTTTCAATGATACTGAACTGTATCTGAACATGAGACAATATATTAATTAATGATATTCTTGTTTCTTACTTATCTATACGATAAATCTTACTGGTAAACAGTTGTTCAAAAGGTGGATATAATAAGAAAAAATCAAATATAACATTTAAATTCTAATGTTGACCTAATGTGTTATACACAGATTTATAGTAATTTAGAATTACGTGTGGTTAAAACCGTATTATAAATCGATATCATGTATTACAAAACATTAAAAATGCAATTATACAATTCAATCTTACAGATATTTTGGTATTTAGTAAATAAATCCTAGATCTAATCTAATAATAAGTTGTATGAAATATTTGCAAAAATGTCATTATCATTCATAACAATCATAAATGAATACAGACATCAATTGAAATTTTTCTAATCTATCCTCTGACCATTTGCATATACCATTTAATTAATTGTAACCTTTTCGTTACTTTCAACATTTGCACTTATTTTGTTATTCGATCATACGAAATTATATGGACCCTAGAACCCTAGGAAATTTATTTGAAAACTTAACACATATATTAAAAATATAAAATTATTGACGAACTGGAGCCATTTGCTGAGTAAGTGACAGTAAACCATCCATTATTCGTCGCACTATAGCCGGCATTTCTGGGTTTCTTGAAATTACACTCAGTACATTTCTAATTTCATAAAAAACATTGCGGGTAAATGGATTTCTCTGTGATGCCAAACGTAATTTTAGAAATTGAAAGTAAATAAATGGTGTTAATAAGCCAGCACGACCCCTATAAAAAATGAATTTTATATATTATATTTATAATATGTATTTACTTTTCAAAATTTAATAACTACAAATACATACGTGAATACAAGATAGACGGTAAATGGCAAAATAATTAGTTCCGATAATGCACAAATACGAAGAAGATTCCTTGTTTGAAATTCAACTAAAGATATTAAGAAACGTGCTGCCCACCAAACATTTTGTCCTAAACACTTAATTAAAAGAAGACAACTTAAATATTAAGTATCATGATACTCTATAATCATCACATGATACAGCATTTTAGCATGAAATTTTTGTACTTACATCAAGCAATACATCAGAATAGCTCGAAAAATGTATTAGAGCAAATAAAAATATAGGAGTTAATACCACTAATAAACAGTTCAGGAAAAATAATTTTTTTTATATAATTTTATACTTTATACTTTGTTTTACTTTTCTATGTAATATCAAGATAAAAAGGATACATGTAACAGGAGCTACATATAGAAATATTAATGAATAAAATAAATAATGACAAGAATCTTCAAGAAATAAATGTTCCAAAAATTGTCTATTCAGTTGAACACGTGGTACCCTTTGGTGAAGTCGCAATGCACTTGTTGCAGCATTACTCATTAATATTTTATAATAATTATTATAAAAACTGCAAGGACATAAAAAAGGACATAAAATATATAGTTATATTCTTATACTTATATAAAAGCATAATATAAAATAACATACCCAAATATAGGAATGATATAATCAATAGTAAATATAATAGTAACAAGTCTTGTAATCCATAATCCAACTGTAATTTTATTGAAAATAATGTGTTGTCGCAAAGCAGCCCATCCTTTTTCCACTTGTGGTAAATTATCACCCATTGTATTTGAAGTTTCTGCCATTCTGTAGATACGTACAAAAACGTTTAAGCAAATTTAATATTCAGAATATTTCATTTTCTTATATTTAATACATTTAATAATTATTCACAGATTATACTTCACAAAAATATTAGAAATACAAATTACATCCTATTTTCTAAAGTGAAAGTAGCTAACTTAAAAGTATAGAATTAAATGTACATAAATATATCCAAAATACAATGTCATTTGATTAATTGTGTCATGATTTTAGAAAAACTTAAGGTTAATTTTAATAATACCATTTATTAAATTAAAGTTCGTGTTTTAAAGAAACAGTTAGCCTACTTTTTCAATTCAAATGTTCAATAACTGTACATTACAAATAGAACTGAAGTAATGAATTATTAACAATTGTGATGATTTAGAAAGACTTACCTTATATTGTAAAAAATCAGATCTTGGTTTACTCAATAAAAATCTTAATTTCTAGAAGTATTCGTATGGATACGATCCTTACGAATTCAATAAGCTGGATCATCTACGTAAATTTACTACCTACGTACGATTTTCCCAGGTAGGTTAATAATTACCCTGAGTTTCGTTTTTACGATTTCTCATTTCTCTGATAGATGGTGCAAACAGCTCATTAAGTGTCGTACTCTATCGACATTTTCTCAAACTACATAAAAATTACATCTAGAAAACTTATAAATATTTAACTTTAATATTTGTAATGTATTTAAACTTTTTATTGGTATAATTTATAAGTACATTATTTTTAACGTAAAATATTTACCAAAATATACAGTTATGCTTATTTCATTTTTACATAGTAATACATATAAAAAGAAATACGTGTGTCTTTCATTCATTTATTTTTAGTATAAAAAGTACTGAATGAAATTAAATAAACATAATATATAAAACATTAATGAATAATTATTAGATTTTGAATATGTATACAAGATGCTATGGCTCATAGTGAACAGAGGTTCAGTTGAATAAATATTCAACGATGCGTATTCATTGAATATGGATAACAAACAATCAATTGTGTTTTACAACTGTGTAATGACCTTATTAGAAAAAAAGTAAACAATGTAAAGAATGTAAGCTATTTAACCAATATGTTACAAAGGAGGCTAAAATATATTAAAAGTTGCAGAAATGCAAGTCCGCTACAACGTAACGGGAAAATGTCACTTAACAAACACGCAAAAGTAGCTCACGGGCTGAGTCGGAAGTGGGAAGTATACTTTAACGTGATTATTAAAGAGAACTCTTCATTCATAACTTATCCTTCAACGTAGTACTTAAATTGTTAATAATTTTGAACTTTAAAAGGGATTAAATCAAGAAAAATGTTGTTTATTGGTTCAGTTTTTGCTATAATCGCTAGTGCAATCATGTACCGTACCTCTCGAGAAAATTGGCCTATCGTACTTGAAAAATTTGTATGTCAAATAACATACGGGTCTCTAGCCATTAAAGAAATTATCGGAGATTGGATAAATGCAAAACATAATAAAAATGGTGAGCATTTTATGGTGTCATATTTCTTACTTATTATATGTTTTGAAAATATTTGACACGTTGCAAACTTTGAAAATTGTGTCACGCGCAGCTCACGATTTCTCTTTCCTATTTGAATAATAGAAAATTTTTGAAATAAAAACAGTATTTGAAAGTACGAATCATTATACACTAGTAATTTGTAATTAATTTCGAAGTTAATGTATGTTAAACTGTGTAAATGATTGTCTTAATGGAATATTAATGTTGTACCTCATATGTACAAAAAGAGGAATGCAATTTTGAAACCAACATCACTAATTAGTATATATGTACATATTCATGATTATGTCAACTTGGAGGAAGTAAATAGGAATACAAGGAGACAAAAAATAAATACTAAAAAAAAATATAGAGAGTTTTAACATACAGAGAATACTTTAAGTTTTCTTTTTAAGATTCTTCACCTCAACCAGGAAGAATAGCAATTGTAACAGGAGGTTCTCGAGGAATTGGTGTTGAAGTAGTAAAAATGCTTTTAGAACTTGACATGGAAGTAATAATAGGTATGTTTAAAATACATATGTTTATAAAATTTCTAATTTCTAATGTTTTGTTATGATTTATAAATTTATTTTTTAGCTTGCAGAACACCTGCTGCTGGTGAAAAAGCTATTGCTCGGATCAGAGAATCTGGAGTTAGCACTGGACAAGCAAAAGTATATAAACTTGATAATGCATCTTTAAATTCTGTGAAACAGTTTGCTGCAGAAATAAAAAAAGATTATAAACAAATTCATGTTTTAATTAATAATGGTAAAACATGATTCAATGTACATAGTTTTATAATTTGTTAAGTGAATACATCTAAAAGTGTAGCTGACCTTTATTGTTATTTTTAGCTGGTGTCATGTTTTGTCCATATGAAGAAACAGTAGATGGATTTGAACAACAATGGGGTGTAAATTATTTATCTCACTTTTTACTAACAGCTCTTTTATTGCCACTATTAAAAGCTGGTGGACTTCCCCAACAGTGTAGCAGGATTGTTAATGTCACTTCTTGTGCTCAGCTTTTGGGTAAAATTAACTTCAATGATATTAATTCCAGGTATTGTATTATTATTGTAGTTTATATGTATGTACATATGTAACCATGTATTACATATTTGTTATTAAAACAGAAACAGATTTGTTACTCTACATGCATATGCCCAGAGTAAATTGGCACAAGAAATATTTACCAAAAGATTACAAGATCTTTTAGAAGAAAAACAATATTATATCCAAACTTATTCCGTACATCCTGGTGTAGTAAATACAGAGCTTTTTATAAATTCTTTTGTATGGAAAATAAGATCACTTTTTGGATGTTTTATTAAGGTGAGTAAAGTATTACTTAATTATTTATAAACGATTATTAAACAGTTGCGTTAATAATAAATATCTTCCTTAGACTCCTAGACAAGGAGCCACTTCGATTGTTTACGCAGCCGTAAATAAAGCAGTGGAAAATTGTGGAGGTATATACATTAACAATTGCCTTTCTAGTCCTACTCATCCAGATGCTACAAATTTAAAAATTCAAAAGCAATTGTTTGAGTTGTCTCTTCAGCAAGCACAGTTAGGTGATTTTTTCCAACACGTATAGTAAAACAATATTTTATTAAGCCATTGTCTTCGAGATTCGGAGTTATATCAGAGTATAAAAACCTCGCTTGAAAGTTTCTAGCACATTCATAAGTTCATGTTCTGAAGATGACGGCACAATAATTATACTTCTAAAAAAAAGATTATAACTTTACAAGTGTACTTAATATGCAATAAAAAACTCGTCGTACAACGATATAATTTTTTTACAAATTGAACTGTACATAAAAACAATGTTCGCAAGAAAAATATTTTACATTTAAACGATATTGTTGACATCGACGAGTTTAATATGTGTATTTAGAATATGTTTTTTATTGATATAATCTATAAGTACATTATCTTTAACATAAATGTTAACCCAAATATAATTGGTTGTGTTTATTTACTGCGTACATAAGTTATTGTAATTTATTTTTATTTATGACAATATATCATTAATTTACGAATATTTCTGTATTATGTATTTCTAAATATTTCGAGTTTACCACTATGATGACCGTTGGTATGACAATCGTATAATGCAAATGCCAGTAACAGAGGCCGTATATTACTGTGTTTGCAACAATTTTCGATGTTATTAGAAATATCTGATACTTGGAGAAAGTTGACCTAGTCATCATGGTGCAAAACGTAAAAATTAATATGGTTTGAGAAAGAGAGATTCTAACAGAGATTCTAACAAGCATAATCGGCTATGAAGTGTTAATAGTTTGCTGTGTAATGTATTTTGAATCATAAGCCGTCCTTGTGACGTGATGTTTTCCACAATTTTTCCAGTACAAGGAGCACAAAAAATTAATTTACTGTATACACAAATAAATACACGAGAAAACGCGATACCTTGACTCAGTTTCTCATTCACGGTTGCTATTTCAACATAATTCTCAATTTATTCAGTGAATTATAATAGTTAATACAATTTAAAATAAAAAAATTATATCTATAAAAATGTTGTTTCTTGTTTTAATCTTTGCAATAATTGCGACTGCATTCATTTGTTGCATCTTCCAAAAAAATTTGCCTATTGCATTCGAAAATCATGTAAATGAAATAATATATAATTTATTCGGTATGAAGGAAGCATGCAAGGATAAATTTTTTGCAAGATGTAATAAAAATGGTAAGCGTGTAAAACAATAAAGTAATGTGAGGAAAGATGAAAAAATGTGAGTGCCCACAGAAAGAGTGTAACAAAAATTTTAGTTTCTTTCTTTTTAAGAGTGCTTATCTCAACCAGGAAGAATAGCAATTGTAACAGGTGGTTCTCGAGGAATTGGTGTTGAAATAGTAAAAATGCTTTTAGAACTTGACATGGAAGTAATAATTGGTTCGTTTAAAATACACGTATTTATAAAAAATTTTCTAATGTTTTGTTAAAATTTTGAAAATATGTTTTTCAGCTTGCAGAACACCAGCAGCTGGTGAAAAAACTATTCTTCAGATCCGAGAATCTGGTGTTAGTAGTGGCAAAGCAAAAGTATATAAACTTGATAATGCATCTTTAAACTCTGTGAAACAGTTTGCTGCAGAAATAAAAAAAGATTATAAACAAATTCATGTTTTAATTAATAATGGTAAAACATGATTCAATGCACATAATTTTATATTTTGTTAAGTGAATATATCTAGAAGTGTAACTGATCTTAATTTATTATTTTTAGCTGGTATCATGTTGTGTCCATATGAAGAAACAGTAGATGGATTTGAACATCACTGGGCTGTGAATTATTTATCTCACTTTTTGCTAACTGCCCTTTTGTTAC
Organism: Megachile leachella; assembly: GCA_963576845.1. NCBI lineage: Eukaryota > Metazoa > Arthropoda > Insecta > Hymenoptera > Megachilidae > Megachile > Megachile leachella. The sequence goes on from OY756256.1 coordinate 2,547,789, forward strand.
CATTGTTAATAGCTGGTGGAACTCCTCAACAGTGTAGCAGAATTGTTAATGTTACATCTTGTGCTCATCTTTTGGGCAAAATGAATTTCAGTGATATTAATTCCAGGTGTGGTATCATTGTAGTATATTATACTTTTTATATATGTATACATATAAAATCGTTTAAATTTAGTATTTAAATAGAAATAGGTACATTGCTTATAAAGCATATGCACAAAGCAAGCTGGCACAAGCGATATTTAATAAGAGATTATCAGCGCTTTTAAAAGAAAAAAAATATTGTGTACAAACTTATTCTGCACATCCTGGTATAGTATATACAGACATTTTCGAACGGAATTTACTTTGGAAGGTGAAATTAATTCTACGATTTTTTATGAAGGTAAGTAAAATACTACAAATATTTGTAAACGATTATTATACAACTTCGGTAATGATAAATATCTTTTTTAGTCTCCTAGAGAAGGAGCCACTTCGATTGTTTACGCAGCCGTAAACAAGGAGGTGGAAAATTATGGAGGTATATACATTAGTAATTGCCTTTCTAGTCCTCCTCATTCAGATGTTTCTAATTTAAATATTCAAAACCAATTATTCGAGTTGTCTCTTCAACAAGTACAATTAGGTGACTTTTTTCAATATGTATCATAAAGTGATATTTTATTAAATCAATTATTAACAAATTGTATATTAATACTTTTTTGTAAAGATTAATATAAAAACAAATATACATAATTTTGATATTTTATACAATACATATAAATTTACTTAAATCCCGAAAACATTGCACCAAATTTGTGTACTTAATAAAAAAAGTGTAAAAAAATGTAAAGCGTGTTTCTTAAAACACTTTTGTATGGTTAGTGAGCAACTTTATATGATGCATATATTAGGAATATAGCGGAAATATGACAGGAAATGGCAATAAATATTCAGAACTGAAATAAGATCGTGCATCATTTACGTTAACATACGTTTATAACTTTTTAATTTCACGATATTAACTCTATTGTTTAAAATGTTAAATTAGACAATATATAGATTTAATACCTTTTATAATATACATTATCGAGATAAATTGACAAAATTAAAGGTACTGCATTTTATAGTTATCCTTTTATCTATACACAAACTGATATGTTTTATCAGTGTAATTTTATTACAAATTTTTTGTTCGTGTTGTATATTGTTTAAAACGTATACATTATGAACAATAAAATATTGCACAGTGACGGCAACTTGAAGCTCCACTTTTTGTTAGAACAATATAATTATACAAGGATCACAATCACTATTATGTAATACAATATATGATGTCATTATGTATTTAAAGTAAGAGAAATACGATATAATGTTTTAGTTCTTGTTAAAAATTGCATAAAAATCTCGTAATAAAAATTAAGCTATAAAGTACTAACAAACACGGTATTTGAAACGAACATTTACATATAATCTTATTTCATTATTGAAGTCGTTAGATGAGATAAAATTAATGAAAATAATTATAAAACGTGCATGTAATTATTTTCGTAGAAAAATATATGTAAAAATAGAAGATGCTCATTGCATGATAACACAATTGCAAAATAATATGAAACATGTATAACTTATGATTAATTGTCTGTACTTAGTATAAAAAGTTATAAAGACTAGAGTGATGTGCTAAGAAAATTACGTTATTAGTACAATAATGCGAGTAATAAATATAATATCTTTTTTTTATAAATATAAATAATAAAAGATCTATAAAATATAACATTAAACAATACACAGACGGAAAAACATTAATTATCCCTTTCTTAAAACTCGGATAAAATCTTAAGAGTACAACAAAACTTTGGCTATGTAAATGCAACTGGTAAGATTTCAAAAATCTTACTCACTTATTATAATAAACAATAATCTAAATAAAAAATAAGCTGTAATCATTTTCATTAATTTCTACATACACCGTTAACACATAGAATTGCCTATTTTTTAATATCAAAAGTCAGTTGTGTTTAGTAGCAATGTAATAAAATTGCTGAAAAAATCCTGAACAACATTAGGCTTACACTTTTTAGTAAAAATCTTATATCCATAATGACTTTATATTCAGTCACCAAATACGAAATATCTATTTGTACTTTCCGACATAACAAAAAATACTATAAAAAATATTCCAAACTTCTGCTTATGAAAGCAGTATCAAATGCCCAAATACAGGTTACTAACTTATGTTATTTGAATAATGCAATTATATAGAACCATAACAGAAAAATTCTTTTCTCTCGTAAAAACGTATTCATAAACAAATATCTACCAACATATTTAAAGTTCATTTTAATTTTAAGCATTCAATATCTTCTCCAACAGAATTGTCAATATAATCTGCATGATATAACACTAGATACTAACATATAATATCAAAGATGTTCTAGTATTAGATTCTTTTTGTTATAGAAGATTGACTAATATTGTATTTAACTTCCATATTCTATAAAAACTGTATGATAATATTCTACATACATATTTAGCAACTGAAATTATGTTTGGTGAATGACTTAATAATACATATAAAAACTACTTAAGAAAGTCTACTACAACCACAATTACTTGTATCACCAATTGATGTTGTTTTCCCATTTATTGAGGTGGTATTTGTTTCATATCTAGGTAGTTCTTTACTACGTGCTTGCTAGAATAATAAATCATTTTAGACTCAGTAAACTCTTTAATTAGTTTCACACAAAATAATGCATTAATTACCTCCATGAGCTCAGCTGCTATTTCCATGAATAAACGTTCTACGTTTTCAGCTTCTTTGGCAGAAGTTTCCAAAAAGTACATTCCATGTCTTTGTGCAAAATCTTCTCCTACATGTGTTGGTATTTCTCTGTCTTCCCGATCTATTTTATTACCTAATAAATTAATTGAATATTAATATTTATTTATCATTAATAATAATGTAATATAAGACTTACCTACTAATATCCTAAGAACTTTATTACTTGCATATTCTTCAATTTCTCGTAACCAATCTGGTAAACAATCAAATGTAGGTTGACAAGAAATATCATAAACTAAAATTAAAGCATGAGCTGACCTATAATAACTTTGTGTTATTGAACGAAACCTTTCTTGTCCAGCAGTATCCCAAATTTGAAGCTACAAAAAAACCAATACTGATTATATATACATTATTCAAAAAAAGTATCTGCGTATACATTGGATGAATCATAATGCATTACATCATACGCATACCTTAACTTTCTCATTTTCTACTTCTACAGTTTTAATCATAAAATCAACACCAATTGTTGCACCCTGACCAGGTGGAAACAATCCCTATAAATAAATTAGTTGCTGATTAATAATGTGTAGCTGAAATATAAAATCTGTTTTTAATTACCAAGAATGATATTACAATATAAAAGATTCTGTAGAAGATGATAAACTTTTGTTATTACAAAAAATTTAATACATATTTGCAATAATAAACGCCATGACTAATTAATATTATACATGTATGTATACATATATATACCTGGGTAAATCTGCGCACGAGGCAAGTCTTGCCGACGCCTGCATTTCCAACGAGCACAACTTTGAAGAGAAATTTGTAATCCTCCATCACATCTGTACCGTATTACGGTCAGGAACCTTATGTAAAACTAATGATGCATTTGCAAACACCACACGTTCGATTTTCACAATCGTTCACCTTGATGACAAATCGAAATTTTATAATATACTTTCTTCAATCAAAAAGTCCAATATTTTTTTCTAATCGCATAAAAGGAAACTGTTTATGACATTGTTCTTCGTTTCCTGTTTTTCTGTGATTTAATGAATACACAACCTTCCATTTTTGTAAGCTAAACAGTAATACATACTTAACAAAAATTGTAACTGACTTTCTAGACCTATTAGACTTTCTGCCATTCTGTCAAAATGACGTTTTCTCTTGTCCCCGCCATTGAAACATGACGTTATAGCGTTTCATAAAATCGTAAAGCCTTAGGTTTATTCATATGAGTGTGAACTTAAAAATGCATAAAAAGTAGCTTCTTCTTTAAAGTAATTAAATAAGGAAGTAAAACTTCCTTACAAGAAATTAATGAATTACTACGGACAATTGATAAATAATTGAGAATATTTGGTAAATTCATTAATTTATCAGGCAGTACTTGTACATCTACAAATACTGTCACATGCTTGGCAGTAAAAAATATTTAAATACTAAGCTGATAACTGTGTGATAATTGAATTTTGACTAAAAATTTCAATTTTACACACATAAATTTATTTTTTAATGTAAAGTAGCATTGAGTAAATCGCTATAATGAGAACAGGTCCATATTCTTCTAGTATGCTTACTAGCGACACTAGCGGGCAATTGTGAAATTCCAGTATACTGGTTCTTACATTTTATAACAAATCCAGTGATTGGTTCTTCATCGAAACTCAACCGACAGGTTAAGAAAGCTGACCAATCATAGCAACTTTTATATGCGTGTAATCCCGTTAGAAGGTACAAAGGAATTGCAGCCATTTTACGTGGATATCCCATTCGGCGTAGCAGTAGTATCCGCGTGATTATCGCGAAAAGTCAAAATAATCGTAATTCGGGATATTCCAGTTTTTTCGAAATGCGTTAAAAAGGTAAATGTTAACTAGTGTTGTTTCTAGTGTCTTCAGTAAAACTTACTATAGATTGTGAATCCGTGATATCGAATGTCGTTTAAGTTAGCTTACGAGGCGTTAAAGAAATCCAGATGCGTGTTAACTAGTCGTGTGCGTTTAATATTTATACTAAACTTCTAGAACGTGCATGAATGTTGCGATAATAATGTAATAAAATTTAAAAAAACACACTGCCGTTAAAAAAAGGGAAAAAAATCAATATGTGTTCACAGCCTACTGAATTTTTGTAAAAGGTTTTCAGATAATATTACATAAATAGAAACAGAAATGTGTTAATTTTTCTTCAACTTGGGCTTTTAAGGTCATTGATCTGATTGATTTGTTACAATATCTAGTAGCGTTTGAATGTTGTAAATGTGCTAAATATCATTTGTCCTATGGGTTTTATGTTCAGTAAAAATGATCTGCTGTAATCACAGAAAAGGAGTAGTAGTGAATTAAGATCTTGCATCATTCTTTTCATTGACAAACAAATGATTCATAATTCTTGTATCAATATTTTATGTATTAGAATTTGTCAGAATTTTTTATCTGTATTACAATATCATATTTATGTAATATAAACAATAATGTTTATCTGATTATTTATTAAGTTTTTACAGTACTGATAACATGTAACTCCTTATCAATTTTGTATAACATGTACACTTAATTATATAAATTTTTAGTTAATTTAACGTTTATATTTGTTACAAATACCAATTTTCATAGTTATAACATCTAAATCAGGAAAAAGTGTGAACAATATTTTTTCATGTCAGATGCGTCTAAAGTTAGTGAAATAATAGTTTAAAATAGATGAATGAATTCTTGTTACTCAATTTAATATATTAATTTAATAAAATATAAATAAGAGATGCGTGTTTGTTTTATTGCCTTCCTATAATGAAAGATGTATGTGTTTATTAAATGTCTGTTTTTTGTGTGTCACAGTGTAATTACCATTGTCAATTTGACGAAGACTTGTTGCATTTATCAAGCAGCAACTCAACAAGATGATGTCAACAAAATCTAAGGAGATAGCGGATGAGTATATCTCATCATTGTCTGATTTGACAATCAACAGCAAGCCCTTGATTAATATGCTTACAATGTTAGCAGAGGACAACATTGAACATGCTCCAGCAATTGTTCAAGCTGTTGAAAATCATCTACAAAAGGTTATTTATCTGTTGTAGTTGTATGAAAATAATATAAACAGTTTTGTACATTATGAAATACAGTATTTGTGTTTACATTATTGGACACTCATTTAGTATTTTCCTTTTTTTATAATTGATAGGAACATTATATATATACATGCAAATGTTATCAGCTTTTTTATTTTTCAGAGAAGTAATGCTTTATCTGATATCCTTTCTATGCTTGCAATAGTATAAAAGATAGTTACTTATAAATATTCTTTTATGTTATATTATTTTTTACATTTCTTTTATATTTTATATGAATTTTCATGTTAGATTTTCCATTTATATATAGTTTTATATATAGTATTATATATAGTAGTATGAGATAATAACTTTAATATAATTTAGACTAAAGTATAAACAAAATATATTTTATTTCAATAGGTGAGAAGTGACATTAAATTGCCTGTGCTTTATTTGATTGATTCAATTGTGAAGAATGTTAATGGAGCATATTTAAATCTCTTCACACAAAATATTGTTAATACATTTTGTGGAGTGTTTGAAAAGGTATGTTTCCTATCTATATATGTATAAAAATAATACAAACATATTTATACATATATAAATTATATATATTCTTTAACATATTTTCTTTTGAATTAAAAATTGACTTCCTTCCTTGCATAAGTTAGAGTTGCATTTCATAGAAAGATACACATTACATATGTAAAGCTACTTTCTTGCTAGCAGTGCTATAAGATAATCATTCAATCAATATAAGGTTAATGCACTTTCATTCTCTTGTCTTCTATACATATACTGAGTACATACTTTATTTTGTAAATGCAAATGATATGAATTTCTGAAATACTAATTCGTATATAATTATATAGGTGGATGAAAATACAAGAGCTAGTATGTGGAAATTAAGACAAACATGGAATGATGTATTTCCTGCAAAAAAATTATTTTCTTTGGATGTACGGGTGCAAAGTATTGATCCTGCCTGGCCAATCACTGCCTCCCCTACTAGTGTTTCTTCGGGATCTATACATGTTAATCCTCGCTTCTTTTCAATGGTGAGATTTATTGATTTGTACATATTGTATAATTATAGTATATTAATATTGTAATGTACTTATACATGTTTGATACATATTTGAATATGTACATTTTAACTATTTTCAGCCCCAACAATCTACACCATCTGTTGTATCACAACCAATTGTTGCACCTGTAAAACTACCACCAGGTGATCCCGTAACACCAACAGAAGCAGCAATGCGAGAACAATTATTAAAGAAACAACGGGAGCTAATAGAATTGCAAAAGAAAAAAATTGAATTAGAACTCCTTCAAGCTAAAGCTAATTTAGAGCAACAACAACGACAACTCGATAAACAAGCAGGAAATTTAAAAGCGGAATTGGTAAGTAAAAAAAAAGTAAATGTTTAAATTATGCATTTAATATGTATTGAAATTTTACTCATATGCATTTGAACATAGGTTACAGCTACAACCCATGTTACACCAACCACGGAAACTACCACTCCAGGAAAACCTGTTACATCTACTGTACAAACTCAAGCATCAAAGCAAGTAGCAAAACAGGTAATTATTTTAATGATAAATTTCCATATTTATCTCGTCAAATTAAATTAATATCTCCCTGTGGTGGTGCACATTTTTCTAATATTTACTTTTATGTTTTTAGTTTCCAGCTGCAACTGCTTCGCTTCTAAAAAATGCAGGAACGAATAATGGTCCTCGAATTACTCCAGCTAGTAGTATTGCAGTAGCCTCAGCTAAACCTGTATCTCGTGATCCAAGATTAAAAACTACTTCAACTCAAGATGTACCGGTTTCAAGCGCGGATCCTCGGCAGCGAATAAGTACACCATCTCAAAAGGATTCGCGGGGTGAAGGCCAAACGCAGTTAGCGGCAAATACAAACACTGTACTTTCAGATCAATTAAAACAGCAGTTACTTTCGAAACAGGCTGTAACTAGCACTATCAACAAGTCTCCGACAAATCTTGCCGGCTCCGATACTGCGACGATAAACGCTAGTAATAACAATAATGCTAATACGAACCTCAACAATAATAACAATAAAAATTTCAGTGGTAACGCAAATAAAGATGCTGTGTCGCATCGAACAAGTCAAAAGAAAGACCCTCGATTGTCTAGTAATAGTAGTGGTAACCTAAACAGTAATAGTTCTAAAGGTTCTCAAAGTTTGTCTGTGGGTAGTAATAGTTCTTTATCTGCGAGTAACAGAGGGGGTGGGAGTAATGATTCTAAGTCGAAAGATTCAAAGAGCACAAATTCACGGAGTTCTTCGTCTTCGTCAATCGATAAATCTTCCACTTCCTCAAAATCCTCGCATAGGAAGCTAGGTAACAAGTCGCGATCTAAACAACCTCAAACATCTCCGAGTAAGATACCAAAAATCGACAGAGATGCCAGTCCTGTTAGGTCCAAATCTCGTGAAAAGGACAGTGGAGACAGTTCACCATCCTTGCGTACCTCTCCCCAATCCTTTCAAACCTCTAAAAATCGAAAGAAGAATACGAAGTCCAGAAAACGTAGTCCAAGTCCTCCATATAGAATCCCTAGGCGTAACGATTCAAAATCCAATTCAAGTCTAAGCAGTTCTGGTGGTGTTACTGAGGAGGAGCAATCTGGTTCATTAATAGTTTCTCCTCCTCACCCACCTACATTTAAAGAAATCCGGCCGAATGCTAGACAGAGAAATTACGTAAGGCGAAACAAGGATGGCAGTCTTAGCCCCGAACGCTCTCCAGCAAATGCTGGAAACGTTCAAACTTCTGCAGAACCGACATTGGAATCGTCCAGCAAAGACGAAGATTTGAGGGCAACTCTACCTCTTCCGAGCGCGACTGCTTCAGTATCAGAGAAAAGTGAGTCAATATATAATGTTTTTAAACGTAAATATAAATCACTTACAGGCACGTATATCAAATATTTTACATTTTTTTAGCGGTGAGTTAACATATAATACTCATAGTTATAATATTTAGATTTCCATAATCATCTTGCTTCTATTAATACTAATTTTTAATCTTTAAGTATTTAAGTACAATGACGATTTCAGCCCCAATACCGTTTTAAGCTTTTGAGGGTGAAACAAATTATTTCTAAGTATATTCTTTGTTCTTCTTATCTTGAACAAAAAACTTTTTCATTTTCCAAGATCTAAAACTAGCATGCAAATGCGGATGCAAAGATCCTATGTATTGGTAAAACTAAATATACATATAATGCTTCCTGTTCCATACATGAGTTATTTCACTTTATTTCAACATTTTTTTCAGAAGAGGACTTAGATCTGCGCGTATTGCCACCGCCGGTTAATACCAATAAAAGACAAAGTTCTGAACACATGGAATCAGCTTCAGCTAAGAAAACGAAAGCTGAAAAGTTTGATGCGTATGTATTTTTATTATTCTTATGATTTTAACATCCAAATTTTTGCACGCAGCTAGCAACAATGTCTCGTTCTTTATAGATTGTTTGGAAACGAAGATGTTGACCTACGAACATTAACTCACCCTAAAGCTGGACGACCACCAACACCTCCTCCACCTGTAATATCTGGTGAAGATGGCAAAGATGGTTGGGCAAAACTGAAAACACCGTCAAAGAACGATAGAGAAAAACAAGCTAATAATACTGACGATAAACGAGACAGTAGAGATCGTAATAGAGATAGATTGGGTAGGCTTAGGCTTTATAATAAACTTCCGGATGATCCTAAAGAAAGAAGAAGAACGTTATCGAATGAAGATCAAGATGGTAGATCAGGTCGTAGGGGTCGAGAAAATGATAAACCTGAGAAAAATGAAGATAGAAATATTGAAATTATAATGAAACAAGCGGCCGAACAATTAAATCAAGGATCTATCACAAAAACTCAATACAATACTCTTATTCAGGAGGTTTTACATATGAGCGAAGATCGTAAATTGAGAGCTGCGCAAAGAAAAGAAAAAGAAGTAGGTTCTATCGTATGGGAAAAGGGTGTAAACTTAGATATAACTGGTCAAGCGGATCGTGCAACTACCTTTAGTCCTTCTAACGATAAAGAAATACTAAGAAATAAAGATCACTCTATTCCAAGAAACCCGAATGGTCCTAGGTGGCAAAATCTACCATGGCAACAGCCAGGACCATGGGCTCATCCTCCAGGACCTCCATACGGTGGTCCACAAGGGCACTTTAACTCAGACTTTAGACCTGTTGGCCCGTGGCAGAATCCAAGACATTTTGGACCAATGCGCCCTGATTACCAATATCATGGTGGATTTAATCACGCTATTGGCCCAAATCCTCGATTAGGACCCGGAATGATGGGACCTAATGGGCCTCTCATGTCAAATCTTTTATCCAATGGCCCGATCGGGTCGATGGGTATGCCTAACCCAATATCACTATCGGCCATGAATGGGCCTGGAATGTTAATGAACAATGGACCAATGACGAATCTTATATCAAATCCAAATATATCATCATTGAGTGCGGCAAGAAATGTTTCACCGAATTCGTCATCGAAATACGATCTCGAAGAAAATGATCAAAATTACACGACGACAATGATGAAAAATCAAAATCCTCATAGTCGTGAATTACCACCTCCTGATCCCAAATTATTAGATGAAATTGCGAGGGATACTATGAAGTCTATAAACATCGATAGTATACCTCGCGAAATTAGATATTACGGCCAAACTGGAGTAGTTTTTATGAATTGGGATGATCCAAGAGAAATTGGATTCCAAGATGGTATACGACGAATTTTAATCGATGACAAAGATACTATAACTTGCGCATTTAATGATCAATACAAAGAATTTATATATGAAGGTGAAGTTCATAGGTAAGTGAATGCTATATTATTGGATGTTTTATTAATATCTAAAGTTTAAGGTGTCATTAAAATTGTTCAATATTTGTAGAATTAAATTAGGTGCTCCTACCAGAGAATTATATGTTGATGATCGATGGTATGAATGTTACTTCGGCGGTATGCCTGTAACGGTAGATCTTGGTGGTAAAAAAGTCAGCGTCAAGTTGGAAGGACCTCCGCCCCATGTCAAAATTGGTACTGTAAAGAGGACCGATTTGGTAGTTGCTAAAATTAATCTTATTATTAATGCTCGAAACATGGTTCCCGTATTTTTGGATGCAAAGCCACAAATGTAAGATTTAATTTCACAAGAATGATACACAAAGTAATTTTTTAGTGTGCTATAACTATGTATTTTTACAGATTTGAGATTGAAGGAAAGCCCCATACACTTGAATTTATAGATTCATTACAAACAGTTCTTTTGAATGGTCGACCATTTAAAGTCGAATTTGGAGGATTGCCTAAGCCAATTATTGTTAGGGATAAAAAACATTTCATAAGATTCTCGGTATTACCGAGAGGTGTTCGTCCAGGGTACGTTAAGATTGCAGGTATGAAAGGTGAAGAACCTATCGAAGCACCGCCTACACCGCCTTTGATGACACAAAAACCAAAAGTTGATACAGCATCAGCACCGACACAATTCTCTTCTATTGAACCTGAGTCGACGTCACAGGATGGTTCTGATCTCAGATCGACTCCCAAACCGGGTAAATATTGCATTTATAAAAGTGTATTACGTAAAACATACGATATATTTGGACGTATAGCCGATATACTCGTTTACGTAATATTTCATTAGACTTGTAGCGAAAATTTGCTTTGTTTCAGATTTACAATTAGATATGTTATCTTCGGTTTTACCATCTGCGATGGCACCAGCATCTGGATTATCTTACCAGGCTGAGCCAGTGGAAAATCCACCTACGACTGCACCAGCGTTATCATTACCTTTGAATATGAACGAGTTGTTCCAAAGATTAGTTGAAACTGGTATTGTACCGAATCTTTCTGAACCGAAAAAGCAGGAAGAGGAAGAAAAGAAAGAACCAGAAATTATTCCTGTTTCGTTCGATAAACCAGAAACGCTTAAAGTGTAAGTTTCCTACTAAATTAATTTTTGTACCTAATTAATTTATATTAATTTCTTACATGGAATGTTCTTTTGCACAGTAAACAACCAGCTATTGCAGCAGCATTGTATAGTGGTATGCAGTGTAGTTCTTGTGGTGCTAGATTCGCGCCTGAACTAGCAACGCGGTACAGCCACCATTTAGATTGGCATTTTAGACAAAATAGAAGAGAAAGAGATTCTGCCAGAAAAGCTCATTCGCGACCATGGTATTACGATGTTAGCGATTGGATACAGTTCGAAGAAATTGAAGATTTGGAAGATAGAGGTACATATTTCATTTTAATAAAAAAATTTGTATCAAATTTTTATTGAAACAAATTTTTTCTTTTGTCGTAGCACAAAGCTGGTTTGAAACTGAAAAGCAAACCGCGGATACAGAAGGTATTGCTGCGGAAGATTCTCCTCAAGAAACGTTGCAACCTAGTGTTCCTACTGGATCCGACGAGGATTCCAGATGCCAAGTTTGTCACGATGCATTTGAACAGTTTTATAATGAAGAGAAGGAAGAATGGCATTTAAGACCCGCAATTAATTTTGAAGGAAAAAATTACCATCCATTGTGTCTTGATGATTACAAGGTTAGTTTAATTTTGATGTCCACTCTATTTATATTCAAGTTTTCTGTCATATATTCGATGAATATCGATGTGTTTATTAATAAATTTTGTATTTGTTGCATTCTTACAAAAATAGGAAAAGATGTGTCTTGTGGTATGTGCTTCTTAATAATTAATAGTCATATTGCACTTACAGAAAGTCTTTCCACCTACAAATATAGTACAAATAATTAGATACTACAGAACGTAACTAAATTCCGCGTCATATTTTTATTTTATTTATTTATTTGTTTATTCTTTATTTTTTAATATCTTTTGTGTATATGATTTCCTGCCATGTATTGATTTCAAGTATTTGTAGTTAAGTAGTTAACGAAGGTAATAATAATTTGGATCCATCAAGGTCATTATAAACTTAATGATTTGTGGTACAAATAATATAAATTACACCTACAACTTATATGTTTGCATAAAATGTTGTTGCACGTTTACAGTTGTCACATTTTATTTCGTTTTTATGTTATCGAGACCAAAAATGTAATAATACTTTTTTTTACACTGTCAGAGAGCTTTGGAAAAATCTGCGTTAGCACTTGAAGAAACAATTGAGGAAATGGAGGACGAAAAGAAGGAAAATCCCGATGAAACATTTACAGAGGGAAACAAGACTGACGAATTAAGCGTAGATGCTAAATTCGCAACAGTAGAGCCATCGGATGAAATAATAGAAGATGATGTACAAGAAAAAGAGCCTGAAACAGAGAATAAAGAAGAACCTATGGTTACAGATAATTTAGATTTCGAACAAGTTGAAAAAATGGATGGACAAGAATTAGAATCTAGTGAAAAGGATATTGCTGAACAAGTAGAAAAGGATGTTGCATCCGTGACAAACGAAATGGATGCACCTGAAATAGAAAATGTAGACAAATCTTTTGAAAATATCAAAATTAAAGAAGAACCGATTGATGAACCTGAAGAGCAGTTGGAAGAACACTTTGATTTTACTAGTGTTGAAGTTAAGGATGAACCTATTGATCCTGAACCAGGTATGTATTGCAGTTGCATGATATTCTGAATATTCACTTGTAGCTAAATATGCAATTATATATACTAATTTCATTAATGTTCATAAAATAATTTTACAAATAGAACCGGAAGAAACTATATTAACCGAGCCTGCAACGGTAGACACAACCCATGCGGCTGTAAAAAGTTCTATCGATGGAAATGTGGAATTGGATTCTACACCCGCGGCAATTCCAGCAGCGCCGTCCCGAATTAAAATTAACATTACGAAACCATTGTGTGTCAATAAAGAACCGGAAGAATCTAAGGAAAAGGAAAAACATGTTGTTGAAACACCTACTGAAGAAATAATAGAACCTTTGGTGCCTGCCTCTATTAAACCTGCATTGCAAGGTAGAAAACTTTCTGTTTTACCTCCTGTGGAAAGAGGGAAAGAGCTATCTGGACTCTGCTCGATTATGTAAATAGTGTATGTAATGTATTTGAAGTATACGTATGCTTGCACGTGTGTAAAAGTGAAAATTTGTGTGATTCGAATGTATTTTATGTTTAGCGCTACTTAAAATTAAGTATCGATACATTGTACATCACATTTGTGCAACTTATACGACTTGATACGATACGATTGCAAACTTCGTCTTTTCTTTTTACGTATGATTCATTTTTTCTTACTTCTTTTTTCTATTTCGTATGTTGGATTTTATCTACCTATACGTCGTTAATCCATTAATATGGTAAAAAATTAATCTTTTTAACAAGCATCGTTCTTTTGTTAAAATATCATGTCGTATAAGTTAATGCGTGTGTTGTAATGTGTGAGAGTATTAGCGTATGCGTGTATTTAGTTTTTAAATCTTAATTAAGCTGAAAAGAGAACAAGAACTGTATATATTTAATGTAATCGAAACGGTTTAATTAGAATGAGGTATGGTATAGTAGCATTCCCAACAATATTGAGTGCAATTACATTTCGTGACAAAAAAAAATGTCAGAAATGTACACTGATATGCACAGGACTCATCGAGAATTTCATACCGTTTGTACTTTGTAAAAATATTCAAAAGTTATACGACATTGTTTTCTAGAAGCGTCAGCTCCATTATGACTTTACAAAGCACGAAAATAAGGTCCCATGAGAAATAATGAAAAATTACCCAATTCAGTTAGGTGTACAAATTGTGTGATATAATATTGTTGACTATAATGTATATAATACCAACATTAAAATAATCCCGACGATATTGGGTAAGGAAAAAAAAAAAGTTACTACTAGAGGAGGATTATTTTGTTGTATAAAAAAATCTTGTTAATTATTTGGGGGTCTGATTTTCTTTGATTGCTTATTTATGATCCTAAATTTACCTTTCTAAAATATCCTTTATGACACTCATGATTACTGACAAACTTGAAATTAAAGTTTTTAATCATACAAATATTTCAACAAATAAAAACGTATTAATAAGAAAGTTATTCTTTAGTTAAAATTTGTTTCGGTATTCAATAAAACTTATTTTTAGAAAAAAAGGTTTATCTAAGTTAATGTTTACTCCTTGTTCTTCATATAAAAGAACTTTGTAGTATTGAAAGTTAATAAAATAAATTTAATAATCACCTTCGCTTGTATTTTATAATACCTTAATCATTCTATTACTTTAATACTAATAATGTATAAGTGTAGTCATCATGTATACAATAAAACACTTATGTACAAAATTTGTGTTAATTATTTTGCACACATGTTCTATTTCTTGCCTACAATAGATGTTTTTATCAAATGTTTTAATAAGAAATAATATAGTTTTGTGTGGGGAAATCAGGTACACAACAGTCTTAAAAACTTTATTCATAAACTGCAATTATGAGGCCACCTTGGGAAAGGAAGAGTATCTTTGATATTTGGGATATTAAACAGGCATTGTAAAAATCTTTCAAACCCCATTCCAAAACCTCCTGTGGGAACATTGCCATATTTACGAAGTTCTAAATACCAAGAAAGATTAGATGTTAAAGGTAATTTTGATTGTAATTTTTCATAATCATCTTCACGCAAACTGCCTCCTACTAATTCTCCTACATTAGGCACTAAGAGATCCATTGCAGCAACCTTCAGAGAAAAAGTAACATATATACCCTTACAATGTTTATCACTTTAAAAAGTTATATCTATCATTCTAGAAATTTTTTACCTTTGAAGCATCATTTTCACACTCTTTCATATAAAAGGGTTTACTTTCTTTTGGCCAATTTACAATAAATATAGGAATATTGTTATTATGTTTTATTAAAAATAATTCATGCTCCTTAGAAAAGGTTCCAGATATATTGGAATCTTGAAAACTTTTTAAGTTATCTTTCAAAATATTAACTGCTTCATCATATGTCATACGTGTAAAGGTTTTGTTCAACCACTGTATTTCCTGACATTTCATTTCATGCATGTCAGAAGCACCCTTGTCAAGTATATCTTTAGTTACATTTTTAATTAATAGTTCAACTTCATCCATTAAAATATCTATACTATTAATAAATGCTAATTCAACTTCTAACATACGAAATTCAGATAAATGCAATCTTGATTTAGAGTTTTCAGCTCTAAATGTTGGTCCAAAGGTGTAGACCTTTGTAAGTGCTCTGAAAAATTTTGGAGTTCATGTATAACTTAATACTTTTGCAATATTTAACTAATTATTGTTTTTAAAATTAAGTACCTCACAACAGCTTCTAGATGTAATTGGCCAGAAACTGTTAAAAATGTTTTAGCATTGAAATAGGTTTCTTCTTCTGAGACACCTTCTGTTTGCATTGCTTTTAATACATCTTTAGAAGATGGTTTTACTAAGAACAATTCACCAGCACCTTCGCAATCATTTGAAGTTAAAGTAGGTGTATGCACATTAATAAAACCTTTACTTCTTAAATGATTTTCAATAGATGCAGATGCTATATCACGCAACCTTAGCAAACACGAAAATGTTTTAGTTCTTGGTCTTAAATGCAAATACCTTCTAACATATTCCTCAGAATATGTTTTTCTCGGAGCAAAAGGATATCCATCCATTACATCACATGTACCGATTACAACAAGACTGTCTGCGTGTAATTCAATCCTACCATTAGGAGCTAAAGCTAACTTGCCTTCTGCCGTGATACTACTTCCATAACTTAACTTATTAGATTCAATGTTTTTGGGCACAACAACTTGAAACAATTTAGGAGTTGATCCATCCGCAATATCGATAAAAATATTGTTTTTCATCTTCCTGACTGCATGAACCCATCCCTATATTTTCAAAATATTTTGACTAATATCACGGATAACAAGATGTAAAACAATAAAAATATAAAAATTTCACGCATTCGGTGTAAAGATTTTGATAAAATGTAAGGTTTAAACAAATAACGCATTTAAAAAAATAATATAATACGAGCTAACCTGTACTTTAACAAGTTTCCCAGCATTACTTTCTAAATCAGTATCATGTATCCGTAACATACTATGTACATGGCACTTAGGAAAGTGAAAATATGCGGGAAACAAACTTCTACTGAATCTCGAAAATATTTTAAGAGACATTTTCTCACAGGTTATTAAAATTTACTCATACGCATTACACACAAGTGGAGATGATTGAAATGGTGCACATCTGGTTACCCTGCAAGTAGTGATAGTCAAGAAGAATTTCCACCACCCACTACTGCACCAAACGTTAGGATGCATTATGCTCAATTCACAGGAACACTAACAAAATTTTCTCAAAAAAATACAACTTTTAAAAACAAGCTTATTTATTTTATAATTTTCTTACATTTTGTAGATATAAATAAATATTGAACTTAAAATATACGCGTGTTCAATCCACGCTCGTTTAATGCGCGATTGCTGAAAGCCCGAATGGTGCATTTAACAGTCTTCATTCCTGAAAATAGATATTATCACAAAAGATAATGTTAGAGTAATAAATAAAGTTATAACTTAAATGCTAGTCGTAGCTATTAGCTCGATATCATTTTCTAAAGATTATTTTTTAAGTAATCTTTAGAAAACAATATCGATTACCAGGTCACACCACGAGGAGGTTGCTACGACAGTGACCCACCCTAACTCCAAATCCCTTCCACCCTCCAAATGCAACCTCATTTATCGGAAGGATAAATGAGTTCTGACTCTACTAAGCTCATAAGCTCGCATATACAAATTCTTTACCACAATCCAGTAAAGAACTTGTATCACACACACACACACATACGCTTAACTTATTCTAAACGCAGCGTACCTCGTCTTCTAAGATTGCACTCGAAAAATCTACGGCGAACGCAAAAACAAAGGGAAGAAAGTTAGAAGAACTTTCTAATAAAAGAAAAGAAAGTTAGAAGAACTTTCTACAAAAAGAAGAGAAAGTTAGAAGAACTTTCTGACAAAAAAGGGGATCAGTATCTTTCGCCAAGAGCCCTCGCCGTCCATGGGTCAAAGGGTAGCCCACAGTGGCTTACGTGAACCACGGAGACAAAGATGAACCGAAAGTACCTTACGTGAGTTTGAGTGACACTCCCGAAAATGGCGGAGGGTTCCCATTTCCCTTAGCTTTTGGCCTTAGAGAGGAACCCCTACCGTAATGCCCCTTAGCAGTATGGCGACAGATCAAGGAGCACATCGGTGTACGAGAGGTGCTTCCTGAGCGGCCCCGCCGAGATGCATCGTTCGCACTACACCGGTACCCCAGCCCACCAATGCCGCGTGTCCACAGCGCTATGAACCCCCAATGATCCACTTGGGTTCGGAACAATTGACAAAATATACTGAGTAAACTACAAGCTAACGCGTGCAAGGTTGGAGAATTGAGAAGATGAGTGCAATTTAGAATTAGAGGTACGTACAGGCCCACGAGCTAATTTTACTTACTAAATCTAACACACACATACAATTCGTTTACAATTGACGCACGCGTACAATTGACTTAAAACTAACGCACGCATCCCTCGATGGATGTCTTCAATGATGACCTATTACCTACAGTTATTAGTAACAGTAAAAAGAGGGAACAGAAAAATAAATGTGATATTAGTAACATAATGTTCAAAATTCGAGTAGAATCAATAAAAATACACTTATAAAATATACAATGTACATAATAAATATACAATTACTTAAATAAAATCAGGACCTGTAACATACAAATGCAATTAGCATACATATGAATAAATAAGTTGCTCGCATAAAATCAAGACCTGAAAAATACAAAAAGTAATTAGAGCAAACATGAAACATTAAAAATTCCTAGCATAAAACCTGAAAAATTAAAAATTAAGCATTAAGAATAGGGTACAAAAAACCCTAAAAGTGCCTTTTGTTCTAAAATTAGAACAAAAGGCACAATTTGCGCAGGTTTTTCGTCACATATTGTTACAATATGTGACGAAAAAACTGCGCCCGAGCCCACCCTGTCCTCCCACAGCTCGGAATTAATGCAATTAAAATATGAAATTGAGAAGCTATAATCGTAGCTCTTAGCTCGATATGGTTTTCTAATATTAATTTCGTGAGAAATATTTAGAAAACAACATCGATTACCGGGTCACACCACGAGGAGGTGGCTACGTTCAAGAGTGACCCACCCTAACTCCAAATCCCTTCCACCCTCCAAATGCAACCTCATTTATCATAAGGATAAATGAGTGCTGACTCTACTTAGCTCATATGCATATACAAGTTCTTTACTACAATCCAGTGAAGAACTTGTATCACACACACACACACACGCATACATTAACTTAATACTAATCGCATGGGATCCCACATACATACTTAACTTATCCTAAACGCCGCAGTGTACCTCTTATTCTAACATTGCACTCAAATAATCTATGGCGAATTCAAAAAGCAAAGGGAAGAAAGTTAGAAGAACTTTCTGTCAAAAAGAAAAGAAAGTTAGAAGAACTTTCTGTCAAAAAGAAAAGAAAGTTAGAAGAACTTTCTGTCAAAAAGAAAAGAAAGTTAGAAGAACTTTCTGTCAAAAAGAAAAGAAAGTTAGAAGAACTTTCTGTCAAAAAGGGGATCAGTATTTTTTGCCAAGTGAACCTCGCCTTCCATGGGTCAAAGGGTAGTTCATAGTGGCTTACGTGAACCACGAGACAGAGATGAACCGAAAATACTGGCAAGAACGAGTGACACATCCGCGGAGGGTCTCCTATTTCTCCCTGCTTGCGTTTAAAGCAAGTCTGACTGCAGAGAGGAGACCCCTGCCGTGAGGCAGCAGATCGATCGATAAATCAATCGATCGGCCCCGCAGAGATGTGTCCCTGGCGCTACACCAGCACTTGCAGCTCACCTCTGCCGCGTGTTCACAGCGCTATGAACCCCCAATGATCCACTTGGGCTCGGAACAAATGACAAAAAATAGCTGAGTATACTACAAGCTAACGCGTGCAAAGTTTGAGAGTTATGAAGATGAGTGCAAGTTAGAAGAAGAGGTACTTACAAGGACCCACCCGCCCTGCCCACAAGCATACACTTAAAATTAACGCACGCATACAATTAACTTAAAACTAATGCAGGCATCCCTCGATGATCCCTCGATGATTGATGTCTTCAAACTTCGCGTATACGCAATTTGCACACGCTCTCACTCATACTACAATATTTTACAATAGTCGCAACTTAAAACAAACTTATAATAAACTTAAAATTAACTTAAAATTAGCGCGAAATCCCGCGAAGGATGTCTTCAATAATAATATATTCAATACCTACAGAATAAGGTGTGAGAATAAGAAGATGAACATGCAAGAGAAGCCATGCAAGATTACTAAAATTATAATGTTTAGGGATGCACAACTCATGCTAACATTGCATGCATATTAACATGCATGCTTTGAGAGCAAAAGAGAAATAAAACTCGAGTCGATTCGATAAAAAGAAACAAATAAACTGTAACATATAAAAATAATTAATTAAAAATTAAGATGAATGAAAAATTACTTAAATAAAATAAAAAGCTGAAACAGATAAATGTAATTAGACAAACATAAATCATTGAATTACTTACTTGATATAAAATGCTGAAACAGACAAAAATAATTAAAGCACATATGAAAAAATCACTTACTTACTTGAAATAAAAACTGTAACATATAAAAATGATTAAGATAAATACGAAACATGAAAAATTACTTACATCAAATTAAAACCTGAAACATACAAAAGTGATTAAAGACAAACATGAAAGATTAAAAATTACTTACATAAAATAGAAAGCTGAAACAGACAAATGTAATTAGACAAACATAAATCATTGAATTACTTACTTGAAATAAAAAGCTGAAACAGAGAAAAGTAATTAAGACAAAAATGAAAAATTTCATTACTTATATAAAATAAAAATCTGAAACATAAAAATATAATTGGATACATATAAGATATTACTTACTTGAAATTAAAAACTGAAACAAACAAATATTTATTAATATAAAAAAGAAATTACTTACTAGAAATTAAAATCTGAAACAGACAAATATTCATTAGCATAGAAAATAAATTACTTACTTATAATAAATACCTGAAACAAATAAATATTTATTAAGATAGAAAATAAATTACTTACTTGGAATAAAAATCTGAAACAGACCAAAAATTGTTAGGCACATATGAATAATTAACTTACTTACGTGAAATTAAAATCTGGAACAGACAAATATTCATTAGCATAGAAAATAAATTACTTACTTAAAATAAATTCCTGAAACAGACAAATATTTATTAACACAGAAAATAAATTACTTACTTAAAATTAAAACCTGAAACAGACAAATATTTATTAACATATAAAATAAATTACTTACTTGAAATAAAAATCTGAAACATAAAAATATAATTAGGCATATATGAATAATAAATTACTTACTTGAAATCAATACCTGAAAAAAAATTAATTAAGACAGAAAAATTTGAAGGAGCAAGGAATGAAATCTACCTTTATTCGAAACGAAACTCTTAAAAAATCGAAATTATAGATTTTGGAAATCTTAAATTTCGAAACGAAATTACGATTTTGAAAACTTGAACACCGAAATAAAATTCTAAAGGAATTAAAAACTTCGAGACCGAATTGAAATGATGAGGTGATCCAAAAACTTCGAGACCGAATTGAAATGATGAGGTGTTCCAAAAACTTCGAGATCGAATTGAAACGATGAGACGATCCAAAAACTTTGAAACTCGAAATAGTATTCATGCATAAAATGGAAAAGAAACTGAAATCAAAGTACAAGTATTAAAAACCGATCGAATAATAAAGTAAGACAGGGAAGAAATAAAATAGTGAGGAGGTTTGAAAACTTCGAAACAAGAAGTAAAATAGCCAAAAGTCTTGAAATCTGCGAAACGAAAAATAAAATGATTTACAATTTGAAGAACTCTTTGATCCCACGATGAAAAGTCCTGCATTCTGTACTCACATTTTCACACACTCACGCATACTACAATACATATTATAAAATTCCTAACTGTGCCTTTTGTTCTAACATTGCACTCGTATAATGTAAAACTTTATACAGAAAAAAGTTAAAAGAAAAAGAAGAAAGTTGGAAGAACTTTCTTTTAAGTTAGAAGCAATTGACAGTAAAAAAATAATAGGCTATTACTACAATATAATATGTATCAATCTAATAACTAAAAATCTAATATGTAAGACGTTAAAAAATTGTAAAAATGAGTGCAAGTTAG
Organism: Megachile leachella; assembly: GCA_963576845.1. Classification (NCBI taxonomy): domain Eukaryota; kingdom Metazoa; phylum Arthropoda; class Insecta; order Hymenoptera; family Megachilidae; genus Megachile; species Megachile leachella. The sequence goes on from OY756256.1 coordinate 2,569,978, forward strand.
AACAAAAGGCACTTACAATTTGCGCAAGCTTTTCGTCACATATAGCGACGAAAAACCTGCGCCCGAGCCCACCCTGTCCTCCCACAGCTCGGAATAAATGTAAAACTAATATGCACTCAACAGAACTTACCAAAAATTAAATTCTGAAACAGACAAAAATTTATTAACATAGAAATTTCAGAAGAGAACAATAACTTACCAGGAATTAAATTCTGAAAGAGACAAAGATTTATTAAAATAGAAATTTGAGAAGTGAGAACAATATAAAAACTTACCAAAAATTAAATTCTGAAACAGACAAAAATTTATTAACATAGAAATTTCAGAAGAGAACAATAACTTACCAAGAATTAAATTCTGAAACAGACAAAAATTTATTAACATAGAAATTTCAGAAGAGAAAAATACAAGAACTTACCAAAAATTAAATTCTGAAACAGACAAAAATTTATTAACCTATAAAATTGTACGAGGAGAAATGAAACAACCCTATCGAGAAATAGAAAACACAACGACAACTACGAAATGAAGATTAACCAACAATAAAACAATGTATTCAAAATGAATTCCTGAAACAGAAAAAAGTAATTAACGCATAAAATTCGGGGAAATTAAAATCGCGAAGGGGTATACAAATCTCGAAGCTCGAAATAAAATCGCGAAGGGATATAAAAATCTCGAATCTCAAAATTCAGTCGCGAAGGGATACAAAAATCTCTAATTTTGTATTGTAATCGCGAAGGGATATAAAAATCTCGAATTTAATTGGGTGGGCATAAAAATGTCGAATCGCGAAGGGATGCAAAAATCTCTAATCTCAAAATCTAATCGCGAAGTTATGCAAAAATCTCTAATTTCAAAATTTAATTGGGTGGGCATAAAAATCTCGAATCGCGAAGGGATGCAAAAATCTCTAATTTTGAAATTGAATTGGGAGGGCATAAAAATCGCGGGTGGCTTTGCTCGTAAAACTTCGAGCAAAACGATACATTTCGTATCGTTTAAAAAGCAGCTGTAAAACACAAGAAAATAATAGCGAGCATAGTGACAAAATGACTGTCCATCCTAAGATCTTAAGATTTTAGGATGGACAGCCATTGATAGTTCCCCTCTTCTTTGGCAAATTTTGCCGGGGCTCTTCGGCATATAGCCTCTTCTTTCTTCGGCATAGCCTCACAAAAATCACTCGCGAATTTTTACGGTAACTCGGACATTCTTAGTTTTCAATTACATAAATTTTCAATTTCGCTATCAATCTCCACAAACAGATTGCGGTCAATTTTATAAAAATAAAAATGACCACTATCCACTTGCTTCAATCAAGAACGAAATCAAAATTTTATGTAACTAATTCTTGTAAAAAATCTTTACTTTTGTAAAAATGACTCGAAATTAAAAATACGACCAGCGATTCTCAGAATGCGCTGTCCGTAAAAGAATGTCCGAGCAGAATATTTTATTTCACTTCACTTCACTTCACTTTGTACTTCATTTTTGCAGTCGGATCTAGAACCCGACTACGACTTACAAACTAAAAGGCCTGGCCTGAACGAACAATCGAGTTCAAGAGAATATTAAATATATTCATATTTAATTATTCTCTTCTCGATTTTTCGTAAACCCCCCAGATGCAAGCATCTCACGTGTGAGAGAGGAGGACAGAGAAACGTGAAAGCTTGCTCTGGCCCTACCTACTTAAAACTAACTCATTCACACCAGAAGTAAGCTACCTGCCTGCCTATCGCTATATTTAAAAAATTGCAAAGTCCACTCTCACAAAAACACACTCCACGGTTCTCACACATACCACCCGGGTGCAAAAAAGCCTAATCCTAGGGAGTACGTCCCGGGACGTCTCCGACACCCGAGTTCAATACTACATTCACACTCTAAGTCATACCTTTTTGCTGAAATCGATCGACAATCGACAGTGAACATACATATTTCATTTTCTTATTCTTTAGAATATTCAATGCAATATGTACATGTAATAATTTAAACTACTCATACAATTTCTAACTTGGTAACTTTATAAAATTTTCAAATGACTCTACTAGCATTTTGTATGCTTTCTCAAATGACTCTACTTGCATTTTGTATGCATAAATAAAATTTGCAAAATTTAAAAAATAAATCTATAATCGACACAAGGTCCACGACCTAACCACACACACACGTGTAACTTGTGTCGATAATTCACTGTCAATTTGTCGATCGCCAAAACATCTTAAAACTAAACCGTGTCCACCTGCCCTAACCCATGCGAGTAGCATCTAAGCACTCGCATGAGTATAGAGCATAAAAATGAACACGGCCACATGTATTTTCACCTACCAGTTTTCTTCATGTGTGCTGAAAATCCTGAGCTAAAAAACATGATTAGAAACATGCTAATAAAGTGTCTTCCAGCAAAAATTGACTCTAACTTTAAAAAACTTTCAAATTGGAAAATGGAAGATCACTTTGCAAAAATCTAAGTATATCGGTTCTTTCATTCTTCACAGATTTTTAATATCAAAGTAAATTTACTAAATGATCAAAGCATTCATAATCAACTTTGATATCAAAATCTGTGTTCCGCGAAACTTTCTTGTACATTTGTGTATTTAAAAATAGTTCGCGATACGTAAAAATTCAAAGTGACTCTATAATTGCAAGTGACTCTATAAATTGCAAGTGACTCTACAACTAGCATGAAATCGGAGGGTCGTCCGACTTCTACTACTAATTTTAATTCTATTTGTAAAGAAGTTAAAACGCGATGTACAAGAAAACCCTAACCTGATCTAATAAATGAAATAAACAGTTTGTACGAATTTTACACGATCGTACAGTCGTGGTCACTATGCTCGCTCAAAAATAAAAAATACAACCAGTTCCCGTGTCGTTTCGGACCATTCGTCCTACGACATGATGGGAACTGGAGGAATCGTAAAGCATGCGACTCACCGATCGCTGACTTGCGCCACTGCGATCGTGTACCGGTAAAGCATTTGAGACTGCACTGGTAGGCATTGCATCTTAGAGGTTGATTGACTGCATTATTGGTTGGCTGCTTGGCTGCTTTCGTCAGATTTGGATGTGCAAGTGGTGGGTGGTCCAGGTTGTACCCTTCTGTAATCATAAATAAATCACAACGATTAATTAACTGCGTTTATCGATTTGCATTTTGATTAACATACACAATTTTTCAATATAATTTCTACTTGTGCAAACATTTAATAAGCGTTTGTGGTATACAGATATATAGGAGCATGCATGAACTAGGTACATTACAGAATTCGGTTATAAATTTGCAAACGTTCGTCAATATCTGTCACTACGTGAAATCTTGTATAATATTTGAAAGTTTCGAAATATTTGGGTAATTAGAGAGCATGTTAGAACGTTTGCAAAAATATACCGGAAATATTTAAACAATCACTACATAAAGTACACCAAAACACCAGTAATAGTTTGTAAAAGCATTCAGATAATCACTACATAAAGTACACCAAAACACCAGTGACAGTTTGTAAAAGCATTCAGATAATCACTACATAAAGTACACTAAAACACCAGTGACAGTTTGTAAAAACATTTAAATAATCATGACACAAAGTGCACAAAAACACCAGTAATAATTTGTAAAAATATTTAAATAACCACACCATAAAATACACTAATAAATTCGTAGACACATGAGAAACCACACCATAAATCTTGTTAATATATTCATATATGCATGCATAACCACTTGTAATAACCCACTATTAAACACTAATGCACATGATAAACCACACCATAAATCATATTAAAATATCCATATACACATGCATAACCACTTGTAATAACCCACTATTAAACACTAATGCACATGATAAACCACACCATAAATCGTATTAAAATATCCATGTATGCATGCACAATCACATGTAGTAACACATTATTAAACACTATGACACATGATAAACCACACCATAAATCGTATTAAAATATCCATATATGCATGCACAATCACATGTAGTAACACATTATTAAACACTATGACACATGATAAACCACACCATAAATCGTATTAAAATATCCATACACACATGCACTATCACTTGTAGTAACCCACTATTAAACACCATAACACATTATAAACCGCACTATAAATCGTATTATTACACCCTCATATGTATGCACAAATAGTCTATAAAACACACTACACGTATGCACTAGTGCATTAGGCAACACTAAGTTGAGCACACAATTCGATTTTTAAAGCGTTGACTCGTACCGGTATAGAACGAAGGGGTTGATCCGATCTCTTTGACAGGTGCGTTTGGACTGAATATCAACGACCTTGTTCAAGTGTAAACCGAGGGATTAACGCCAACCTGCAATCCGCGATCCGCGATGCCCAGCTAGCCGTGACGACACGCACCGCTGGCTTCTACCTGCCTCGGTGCGAACTTCTTACTGCTGCCTAATAATTTTTAATATCATAATTATTTATTTATTTAATAAATTATTATTGCAACTATTAAAGTTTATTATTTTTTAACATTTTTTCGGACATGATATTTGTTAACTATTATGTTAAAATTTATTTTCTTATAATTTTTCATTTTTCAATTATTTGTTTATCGAATTATTATATTTTTAAAAATAGATTTTTTTTTTAATTTCACGCGTGTATACCTTGCAAAATATTTATTAATTACTGCATAATTTTTAATTTGCGATTATTTAACGATTTAGTTATTGTTATATTATTTTTTATTAATTTTTATAAATAAATTATTATAATTTTTTTTACTTCCACGCATTGATGCGGTTTTTCGGAAATTGTTATACTTACTTTTTGAAGTATGAATAAATAGGCTCTTTCGAGAAGTACATTCAGTCGAGCTGAATTAAATTAACATTTTTATTGAAAGCATTCCCATCACTTTTTTCAATTCATATTTCGTAAGGTAATCGATAACGGCATGATCTTAGGAAGTTATAATTGATTCTACTTGACGAGCATAGACTTTGTTGCACTCGAATAAATAGGTAGGTCAGGATGAAATATCATTTCTATAGCTGATATCACGATATTATACAAACATGGAATACACGTCATTAAATATTACCGTAGCATGATAGGACAGATTTAAAAAACGCGAACGTAAGGTTGAATACGTGAATCTTTTTATAAGGATATTTTTCGTATTAAGAACGTGAAAAGAATTCTACTCCTATTTATTCATAGCTTTTGCATTTGATCTTCGAAACAAATTCTTTAACATAAATCAGCTTCTCGTGATACTTTCACGTGAAAGTTAATTAGGTATTTTTTTAAATATGAAGTATGAAGATCGTCAATTATAATAAATGATTGATTTAGAAATAGAGTGATAAAGAATAAGTTGTTCAAAGTTATGTTGGCATTAATCCAGATGTAGGAGTGTTTCCCCCAATTCTGGAACGGTTCGCTTTACAACTGAGAGTCACGCCACTGAAAGTAGGTTCTCAGTGATAAAAGATGTATTCGACAAAGATAAAAATCTCGACAAATTCGAAACAGTTCAGACTAATTACGTTTCGTCATGATTGTCCCAAAACTTTTCTCGAGTAGCTTCGATGTTTCTAAAAATAATTGCTTCATCTTTTGAATTGATCTTTAATGTTCAGGACTATCAGAGCCACTGAGAGGACCTCAAATAATTATTCTAAATAATATTCCTCTCGAAGACCCTGACAATTATAAATGAATATGTAACTTCATACTAAATGACAGATTTATTTCCTTTTTTAATAAAGATTGTCAAATATCTTACAAAGGTTTACAAAGACTTTCGACGGGTTTCCTGACGTCGCACCCTAAGTCACCATTAATCGTGGGGTATTACAGATGGTAAAAAGTAGAGTCCAACGAATGGTTCCGCGTTATATATTTTCCATCGATCCTCTTAGCAAGAAAACTCTGATGAAGAGTTTTTATTACTCTCCTCCCTGCTTTGTCTCCAGTCTGTTCGAGATGTTCTGCACATTTTAACCATAGGCAAATCAAAAGCATCCTTGATATCAAGTTTCGATAAATAAAAAACGTATATTGTTTATTATTTATTTGATACACAATAGATTCACGCACACGTTTTACAAACACGTTTTAACATTGTTTTGATACAGAAGGCTATTGTAGATAAATCGGTACGTGATTGCGCACATGTCAATACATAAAAATCCCAGAGTTTGCGAGAACGATGATCAGTGGTAAACGCAATAGAAGTGTATTAGGTTGAATATACATAGTTCCAAAGCGTGAGCTCGTCAGTGTATGTTTTACTTAAATTACGAATATTTGTACATATCTGTGAATCCCTTTCTGACCCTTAATCTTAGAATTCTTGCTCCTATTCCAGCTAGAAAACTAATTCCAACATGCAGTTCTTCGAATTTCCATAAAATCGCTTCACAGTTCAATTGACTTGCAAAGTATCTTACGTACCTTGCGTTTCGCTTCATTCCACCGAACATTTCCAAAACACATTTCAGAACTAGCTGGATCGATCCTAGGAAACATGTAACATCCAGGTTTTCGCGGAGTTCCAGCAGGAATTTTGGGATACGTAAATATCTTTTGCTGGGGGTGGTAGAAGCTCGTTTCACTCGTAAGGGAAGCAGTATTTTATCAAGGTTTACAGCACACGATGAAATTCATTACGCACACATTCCTTTGCTAAGACATGTATACACATATGTATCGATCCCTGGCCTTATTTACAACAGATAAATACCGATCAAATAAGTGTCTCGTTCGAAACGCTTTCACCCTCAAACATTTGCTTCAGTCCATTTCTCGTATAAATGATAGACGAAGATTTCTTCAATTCTCCTGTAGAACTTTCCTCAAGTTCGGTGGTCTTTTTATTCGATGGATTTGCGACGAATTTCTTTTCGCCTCCATCAGTCGAGTTTAGTCAAACCGCCGTGTGCAAATTGTTCTTCAGCAGCTTGGACTCCACGTGTCTGTTCGATAGAAAAATTAAAAATGTAACAATAACTGCTGTTGAATCATCATCAAACTTTGGTTGCTGTACTTTGTTACTCTAAGGAACTTTTTAGTGACGAATACTTGAGCTTACCTCATAGGAGACACCTGGGACTCGATTCTGGTTCCAGTAGCTGAGACCATGCTTGAATGTCTCATGCTACTAATAGCGGACCTGCTGATGTGCTTTCTGGACGAGCAGCAACACGTCTCCTTAAAAGCATCTCGATATTTAGCACTGATCAGATTATATAGAATTGGGTTTATGGTTGCACTGAAGTAATACAGACAACCAGTGAGTGGATATAACCATCGGTCTATATCTGGTGTACCAATATTGTATGCAGTCATTATTCGTTGAACGTGAAACGGAGCCCAGCAGATGAAAAACGTTACTACCACAGCACCTGTAAATTAAAAATTGTGTAGATTAATTTTTGATCTCATCGCAAGTTCACGTTGAATTAAGAATGTATCAGTATTAAGATGGAAATTATCTCATACTAGTGATAAACGTGTTCGATTACAATCTAGAAGGAACAAGTGTGGTGAATTGAAAATGTCGATGTTTGTACGATAAAGTAAACAAGTAGGACAATTGAAATAAGATTGGTATAAGATTGAAATTGGAAAAATACAAACGGGTTGTTTGGTTAAGACATTTACTGAGAATTCGTATGGTCTTCCGAAGTTGGGCGTGCTTATTTTCCCCATGGACAAACCCTTCAACGTTTAGGACGAAGCTTTCGGTTTGTATTCGCAGACATATTCGTGTGTAAAACACTGCGATGAATGCCATCGGTAAGAGGAAGAAACAGAAACAGCTGAGCCCATACAGAGGGAAATTAGGTATGTCATTAGTTTTCATCACGCAGATCGCGGACTCGCTCGAGTATCGGTTCGATTCTGAAAAGAAAAAATAAACTGCATTTGCACAGTATTTATTATATTTTAAATCGTCAAATCTGACTATGTAATAACTATTTAATAAAATAAAATAAATATAAATCTAAAATCGCACGAGTGAATAGCAGTGACAAGAAAGGTAAAGCATTTTTGAAACACGACACGTACATCGAACACATTGGAAAACGATTTCCACGCTCGTTTCGTGTTCGCCGCTCTCGTGTTTTCAATTGTATGTGATTACGATTCATGCGACTAGTGTATATATTTATTGCGTCATTGGTTCGATGTGGGTAAAGTAAATTTTCAATCGAAACGAGAACTATTTAGATCGATATTCCCGATTTCGAAAGGATCGTAAATGAATACGAGCCTGCAATTTATTTCTTCCAATACCTTCAAGATATCGGTTTTCGAATTAAAAAAGATATCGTCGGGGGAACGTGGAAATTCGGAACGAAGTAGAAACTCACTTGGTGGATATTCAACGAAATCGAGATTGATGTAAACAGCGATCGGAAGAGCTGAAAAGGAGGCAATCACCCACGCAACCAAGATAAATCGCATGGATCGTTTGAGATCTTCGCTGTTTTGGCGAAATGGATGACAGACAGCCATATATCTTTCTATCGCGAAGCCCACGATAGTTAGCACTGACACGTAAGAGCAGCTTCAACAAAGAAAAATGATATTCGTAAAGTGTCTTTCCTTCGAATTGTTCTCTTCATTGCATCGACTCACATTTCGGAGACGTACGCTCGTAATTTGCACATAACCAATCCCCATTTCCATGGGTATTGTTCCCAATACTCGCTCAGCTCGTGTGGTAAGCCTGAAAAAGGGAATTGAAAGAATCTTTTATTGGTAATCGATATAAAAGATATTATGGTCGAATCGTACTCAATGAAAAGGATTTACGAGTGCATTTTACCCTCTGCTTTATGATCCTTTTACCGGCGGGTATTCAGAGGGTTGCTAATTAAATTGAAATGTTTTGTACGAGGCGCCTGAGGGAACAATGTAAAACAAGGACGAACGAAAGCAAAGAAATTAGAACGAAACGCGTTGAAATCTTTGCCAAAGCTTCCCGAAGACGCGAGTTCCGAGTGTCATTAATTCAAAGTGCCACGGAACATGGCACTTTCTTAATGTAATTACACCAATAAGTCGCATCCTTCGAGTCGTTGACTTGGCCAGTAAATTTCGGGTGGCCCCATTTATTGCGAAATATGTCAACCATTATCTTCACCCCGAATGCGGTTTAATTAATGCAACGTTTAGGTGTACCGCAATAACGTTCGTGGAACAAGAAGATTGTTAAGAAATCGATTCTTTATCAATATTTTACAGCGTACTCGGAGAAAAACAAACATATTGATAGCATAATATATGGTATTTTTTGTCCGGAACCGAAGGATTCCTTCCTCCCGAAAGAAAAATAGAACCCTGATCGAACGGAGTTCCGCAACAGCTATTCGGTGATACATATTGTACAAAATCGAGATCGTCGTAGATAAGAGTCGTGTAATGGAAAAGTGATATACGACGATAGGACATAAATAATGGGAAATTTGCTTCGCGCCTCGCGATCACGTGTAATATATTGTACGCAGCATTAAGTATGGAAAACAACAAATATACCGTGCAATATATACATCGTCCAGAAAATGGTAGGAATTTGTGAACAGAAAGCGAGCAACGGAACAGCGAATAAATTCACTGGATAATGGAAAAGCGTGCATATCGGCTGCGCACCGTTTACAATTCAGCTTCAAGCTTTTACGTATCTTACATTTCAATGTGAGATTTCATTCATGCGTCCCAGGAATTTCATACTGTACGATGTAGATTGATATATCAATCTGTACGCGATCTTGACGCTAACTTATGCACTACATAATATAATTATATTAATTACTCCAAATCGATGTTACATAGTTTATTAAAATTTTATTAGGAACTGTATTAGAATTTGGTTTTGAAATTGATTACGGTGTGCGATTATTTGCAGGAGCTAGAAGCTTATTTTGTACAAATGTTGATGTAGTTATTTTCCTCGAAGCTAGAAATATATCAGAAGTACGTTATATTTACGTCACGAAATCAGTGTCAGACTTACTGTGCCTTGAAATCGTCTATTTACTCCACGACAACTCAACATCTAGATAAGGCACTCATAAAACAATAACGACGAGATAAACGTCGTTTCCGTTGAATTTACTTAGTCGTTCAATTTCCTCGGCAATCGATCTATTTATAAATAATCGAGACATCTGTGACTTGCAAGAGAACGCAAGAGCCTGTTCCAAGCAGCTGATTAAATAATGCAAATGCAGACCCAAAGGAGAATGTAAATAGCGTTCAATAATTTCATGCGGAAGCGTTTTCCTTCGCAATAAATATTTCCCTTCCCACTCTTTCTATTAAACTCTATTTAAGCATGGTCGGCTCGATTCACTTCGAACGGGGCCAAAAGCGCTCTTCGTTAACCGAGTAAAAAAATAAGAGAAAACAGGGAAATGAGTCCGGGACAAAAGGGCGGAATCAGTGGATATAAATTAACTGAGGCCACTTGCGGATGCAAATAAATCCATTCAACGGGATCACATCCGCACTGTGGATACAAATAAGATCGTAACGAATTACGATATCCTTTCGTTCAATTCGGATGAAGGTCGAATAAGCCATTAGACGACAATTAACGTTCGGTACGTGATGATACTGCAGATATTGTGATTGATAATGCTGCATAAAATCTACTGTTGAATGGACTTATCAGTTCGTTTGTGTCGTAGAAAAATAAAGGCAATCGTAAACCAAAGAATTCACCGATGAATGATGAACTGGGTGATTAAATCTTCTTTTGAAAATCAACACATTTGCAGACACACGTTGTATAGTATGTTATAAGCTTTTGTTGATATCTACATACTGGACCATTTCGACGTGCGTTATTGTCATACATTGTATCCCACGCATTGCAACGACAAAAATGATGTAGCAAAATTTTATACCGTACTCGACAGCGATATGAACTTACCTAACATCAAAAACATGAAGTCAGACACCGCCAAATTGAACAGATAACAATTTATAGAGTTATGCATAGAAGGGTTCTTGACAATGACGATACATGTGGCCACATTGCCAATGACACCGGTTACAAAGATAATCACGTACACTACAGTGACAGGTAGGACCAGTTTCCAGGACAGATACTTAGGACCACGCACCGATGACACGTACTCGGATTCACTTAAAATCGTGCAGTCACTGTTGTTTACGAGAAGCATGCAATCGTCCGATATATTCATTGTTCGAACCCCGGTGTTGCAGAGGTTAATCACTTTTACTTCACACAACAAGTGTCTGTTCTCACTTCAAAAAACAAGAATTCTAAATTATAAGAATTCTTAATAACAGAGAATATGCATCGAGTATGCAAAGAGAATTTGATATTAAAACTCAGGAAAGTTGGAGATTGGAAAAGTTAAGAACTAAGAAAGTTAGAGAAATTAACCAGGAATATTCATATTAGAACATTGTTTAATTGTTGAAAGACGAAGATTCACGAAGCACCAGATTCACGAATCCACCTTGTGTCTCATCACCAATTTTGCAAAAGTCATTAACGTATCCCTCGAAACGTTCCATCTCGAGAAACTTTCTTTTCTTTCCCTCTGTCTTCGTCCGACAAAAAATTCATTTTTCATCGACGAATAATTCTCGTGTCGAAATTAATGAAATGTAAATTCGGTGGAAGTATCACGACGGTAGAAAGGGTTGTAAAAGTGCACTGGTTCGCGGACCGTGGACAAGTGATGTCTCTCGAGTGGGTCTGCTATTCACCTTCGCGCCACGCGCCCATCCACTACGCATCCAACCCTCGACTTTAACCCCCGTCGTAATTCGACCAATAAAATCTGTTAGTAAATCGTTCTAAATTGCTTATTTTTAACGTAGAATTTACATACGGTTAGAGCGTTAGAAATGCAGTCCATTAAGAAAGGTGATTAAGTTTCAGAAACTTTCTTAATACAGATTATTAACTCCAGTGCAAAATGCACAGGTGTGTCGTTGATTGGATTAAAGAGATAACGTAAGACAATCACGGTACGTTTTCGTTCTTAAATGCGATATGTAACGATTCTGGAACCTATCCCAGCTAATCTTCTGAACGTATTTGCATCTGGAGCCAAGTAAAATTAAACGAGATTTTAACATCGTGGCAAATTGAACTTTCCAAGACGGTAAATCGCGGCATACCTAAATCCTTGGTACTAAGGATTGGATTCCTCCGAGAGTTTCATTTCATATATTATATTGAAAATTCAACTCGTTTCATTATAAAATTGTTGATTGGTTTTTTCATAGTACCCAAGTTTATCGAACTACCCTTATACGAAATCAATATAAACGCTCTTAAACCGTGAGTCTTTATTGTGAAAGTACTTGGTGGTAAAATCTAATGTCGCTCGATCTTATTAAAAGAAAAATTGTACGTAATACCATTATAAGCTTCAGAATCATATTAAAGCCTTGTCCAAGCCCTCCATGGTCGTAATTTTTTCCCCAAACTGCCCACGTAATTCGAGGTAGAATATTTTTAAAACAAGTACAAAACTTTCCATTCTCGCAGAAGTTCCATCATTTGCAAATCTGGTCCCATCAACGACTTCGAGCATTCGTCTCTAACTATGATTTGCATTCATTTGCATACTATCCTCATTATAAAAGAATCCCCGCAACGAATACTGGGGAGAAGTAGAACGATCTTCCGCACCGTTTCCGTCTTCGTGACCATTGAGCGTTTTCGAAATTTCGTCGAACGCATTGCTAAGCAAGAAATGTATTACGTATTTTCTCGGTTGATGGGTCAAGGCTTGCTGTAACACATGTTTCGTGTTTTCAGGACGATGACGCAGAGCGATCTGGATCGCTTGTTGCGGCAAATGTAGTTGGTAAAAACGACAAAGCGCCAGATGATCCTCTTCCGGTCTTATAGGAAACTCCTCGAGCGGACCGTAGGTATCCAGGATTAAAATCAACGTGCCAAGAAGAAAAATATAGCATGTGAACTGAAAAATATTCGAACATACTCGTTTATGTGCAGACTGATTTATATATAATTAGGTATCCAAACTTTTCTTTTATTTTATAAAAAATGCTTTCTTGTTTCAAATCAATTGTCTGAAACAATTTTTCATAAAATTATAAGAAAGTTTGGAAAGTGTCGTGTAATAAATATTCATATTGGGTGAACAGTTGACGATTTTAATATTAAAATTCTACAAATGCTCGTGAAAACTATATTGCTACGATATGAAGAATGAACGTGGACAAAAACGGAAACATAGAAAAGAATTTTTCTTTCTTTTTCATTTTTATACACCTCCAGTTTTACCTTTGGCGTCTTCTCACAGTGTACCGACATAATAATATTACGTTTCCTCGTTTTTGTCCTTATTCAGGAAACTTTAAATGACAAGCATAGGACTAACAAACGGTGCGTCTGAAAAAGGAAAGAGGAAAATCAATAGAAACGCGTACGCTAGAACTCGAATCGAACTGATAGTATCATCGTCACGGTATCGGAATAGAAACAATATTACCCATTGTAGCGATTTTTCACCGCTTAATTGTACGAGTATCGGTCGGAGAACACACTGGTATATCGCAGTAAAACACTCGATTACGACGAACACAATCTGTTTCCTGACACAATTTAAATACTTGAAAAAAATATACATAGTTCTCTATCGTTCCTGACATCTTTTATCGGTGGAGTAAAGGAATAGCAGGGTAGATTTAGGTTACACTTTTCATTTTGTCAACTCGAACTCGAAACAACGCAGAATCGTTGAATACATTACGTGGTCTCCAAAAAAGAGGATTTGAAACTTTATTTATTTAAATGAGATAAAACGAGTTTCAAATTAAATTACGAACAGCTGCGATTTATTGACACGTTAAATGAAGTCGTATTTTAATTGCACTTTATTAAGTTTCCTTCGAAACAGAACTTTGATCAAAGAAGTATAGAGATTGAAAAAGTGCGACAGTTCGTATTATATAGATCTTTAAATTTTTATTAAATATAGCCTTCATAATTGAGTACAAATCGACTTAAAAGAGTATAATACACACGTCAGAAAATAAATAATTCGTGCCAAAATACGGCTGGTAAATTCACCAATTATTTACAATAATCTCTCAAACCGCTAAACTTTTCTGTGCACATCATAAAGCGCTGGTAGTCGTAGACATGGATTTCTCTGTTTCTGTATGAAACGTGGTGCTCGAATTGCTATTTTGTTCCTGTACAACAGAATGTATTCGATCGAGCAGTGGTTTAGACGTCGGGTCTTCTTTTCTTAACCCACAAGATTTACGAGAGACGTTATCATTCATATTCCCATCTTTGTCCATGTTTTCTCGACTGGCGGTGAATCGAAACATTTCTTTCGCCTGGCTGATAGTGTACCTGGAAGTAGAAATTACGTCGTTGATACACGGCAAAATTGATATAATATTAACTTTGTATTTCAACGCTGATACCTAATTGTATTGAAGCTCGAATTGCGTATCTTTCCGTTAGAATTGTTACGGCAGTTCTCAGAGTTCGTAGTCCGGCTTTTTCTCTTCGTTTTGCAGCAAATCGTTTGTTTGAACGCGTGCCGGTACTTCATGCTCATTAAATTGTACACAATGGGGTTCACGGTCGTGCTGAAGTAGTAGAGGCACCCGCTTAAAATGTACAACCACTCGTTCAGATCCGGATAGTAGTCAGACTCCTGGGCGTAAACGTATAGCAGTCGTTGGGCGTGAAACGGAGCCCAACATACGAAGAATAAAATTACTACTGCACCTGTAATAACAAATTATAGTAATTTGCACGATTTCTTCATAAAATGGTACTAATATCATAAGGTTAATTAGGACTAGACCTAAAGCTAATAATCTCTGGGTCTTCAAATAAATTGTACCAAAATTACCTTAGCTACTTTTCAATTACTACCAAGAGTAAATTGGTCTCCTAAACGTAATTGGTATATTCCTGAGGAATTTAAATGGCGGTGATGTGACAGGATGACTTACTCAGCATTCTGATGACGGATTTCCTGGACTGAACCTGTTTGGTATCTCCATGAATCGCGCCGTGTGTGACCGAGTTCAAGGTTTCCTTCGTGCTGTTTCTGATCATTAGACCCATCCTCGTGTACACGACGAGTATGATAAGCATCGGCACCAGGAAGAACACGATGGTGCTTAACTCGTACAGGGGGAAGTCGGGCATGTAGGGCAGAAGCATCGCGCAGATCGCCGAATCTTCTGAATAATTTCCGGAACCTGAGTGATAAATATTCTTAATAATAATATTCGTGTTATTTGAAAAAGGTATGAGAAACAGTTTGAACCTGGTGGGTACTCGACTAAATTCACTTTCGTATAAATTGCGAATGGTATCGCTGAGACCAATGCGATCGACCATGCAGCCAGAATGAAACGTATCGGTCTTTTGAGACCGCTTATCGTGTAAACCTGTAGCGGGTGACAAATGGCCAAATATCTTTCCATGGAGAAGGCCACTATCGTAAGGACCGATACGTAAGACGACCTGGGAGAAAAGCAACATCTCATATTCTTATTTTAATTCGATCTAACAGTAATTAATAAAAATATACTACAACCCTAGTCGAAGTATAAACCTTAGTTTGACCCTTTAGTTAGTTTCATTACTAATTTAATTCCTACAGTAATTATCAATCCCAGAATGCTACGTTTGATCCCCAGATTTTCGACAAGTCGAAACTACATAATTTAAACTTCGACTTGGAAACTTCGTTGCTTACATTTCCGACACGTATGCTCTGATTTTGCAAAGACCGACTCCTAACGCCCATGGATATTGCTGCCAGAAAAGGCTCAATTCGTTGGGCAATCCTGAAAGTAATCGGAGAAAAAACTGATAACGATCGACAAGTTGCACAATTATGATTGCGTGAGGTAAAACTTGTATTTTTATTGTTGTGTATTCGGTTATATCTGTGACGGTCGTGCAATTGACGTCAGATATCAACGCAGAAGCACATCTCCTTGATACGCAGACTAATTTTTCCCGAAAGTAGATTTACGACTGACTTAAACTGACAAAGAAATTAGACGTCAGGATATTTTGTCATGGTACACAATACAGGAATAATTTGAATATTTATTTAAATAAATTCAATGTTAAATTCATAGATACCAAGCGTTTGAATTAACGAGGAAATTTATTAGTTCAACAAACGCAATCATCGAACTGGAATTTATTTTCTATTAATTCCAGCTACGCTGGGTCGAGATAAATACTCGTCTGGTAATTGAATCGTTTGATGCAATATGATTGAATTGAATTTCCAAGACCATGGATTTTGTAAAATTGGAGCTATCTTCAGAGTTCCACATTTTTAGATTTTTACATCTCTATGACCCTATATTCCAAGATTTCAATATTCTCTAAATGTCTGTATTACTATATCTTCATGTATTTCTACTACCCCTAATTCTGTGTGAAGAGAAGACCAATTGCAAGTCCGTACAAATTTTCCTTAATTCACAGCAATCGATACACGGTATCTCGCTCTGCAGCTTATATCTAAGATCGATTCTTTCAGTAAGTTCGTCGCGAAAAGTGTATCTGATAACGGTTTGACGTCAATTTTCGCTCCGAAGGCACGTTCACGTGTTTCTAACATTTACTCGGATGTAAAAAAGACATTTCCAGGTATAATTGTAAATTCTGATCCTTCTGTTCAACAAAGTAATCAGAATATGTGCAGTTTTTATTACAAGTTTATTGATACATTCACGGATTCCGAGAAGCCACTTATGTAAGGACAGTGCGATTCACTACTCACACTTAGGAATATTAAAATTCCGACGTACATATATGTATATTATATAAACAATCTTATCTCTGACTAATTCTAACTTGATCTCGAATTTTGACTGTTTGAGATACACAATAATTTACGTAAATAAAAAGATAGTTCATAGCTCGTTACTCGAGTAAACTCCTGCAGATTATGCACCCTGTTTATCTTTCATAATCCCTTAATTTATCCGAGAGTTCCGTACCCACAATTTTTATCCTGGAATAAAGAATGGTGTTACGAATCGGTAAACAAAACCACCAAATAGATAACGATCGTTACTGTACACACGAGACGGAGATTAATTTAAAGTCTTTATCTTTCTGGTTTCCATATAAGAAATTAGAAATTCAAACTATTAGATTTTTATTGAATTTTGAAACTGAAGAATGAGCTCCAAAAGGGTGTAATTGGATCACATAATTTATTTCAACGTATCATCCCTTTAATCTACATTTCAATTAAAATGTCGCAACCTGTTAATTAACCGCTGAACACAGATTTTGGGGTAGCAGCATCACCGAAATTTATTCATCGATTTCCTTTTCTATCGGAAGCACATCGATACCTTTTGCTGTCGCCATTTTGTTCCTTTTATATTTTTTATTTTATATATAGTATGATGCTTAGAATTTCGGAATTTTCAGATCTTAAGTTAGAAAATGGTAGCCTAAGCAGCACATTACTTTACACAAAAGCGGATCTCAACTCACCCAACACGAGTAGAGTAAGGTCAGATATAGCCAGACTGAACAAGTAGTAGTTGGTGGCCGTTTGCATGGAAGGATTCCTGACGATGACAGTGCACGTGGCAACGTTCCCAAAGATACCGGTAACAAAAATCACCACGTACGTGATGGTGAGCGGTATGACCATCTTCAGAGGTAGATACTTAGGCCCTAGTACTTTGGTCAAGTACTCAGCCTCCGTGAGATTTTTCAAATCCCAGTCCTTCCAAAAATCGTGCACATCGTCCGTGTCGTCCATGATCGTTGAATAGAAAAAAGTCTTTGTCACGTTAAACCAGTTCCTTTTGTCGAAGGAATAGCTCTAACGTCGAGCATTTAACAAAGGACACACGAATGTTTGCACGTGCTACAGTTCAGGAACAGTTCAAAACCGACGGTAGTCTATTTTAAGAGTTTGTATACTCCGTGGAAATAATTATCGCGAGTAAACAAGACATTCTACGAGTTGACAACTCGATAAACCGATGCCGAGTCAACACGCGATCCGTTAATGGGTCACAGTGGACCGAAGAAGTCCTGGAAACTTCGCCAATTCCAAAATTACATAAATTCTTCGTTTTTAGGAATGACCTCATCTGAGGATGTTCGCAAGTTCTCCTAGCTCAATCTGCCATTTCAGGGAAAATTGGATTTGCAACGCGTTCGCGAGACCGTTAACACTTTCGGGCGTAATTCCGCGTCTCTGTTCAAAGTTCCACCACGATTCCACATCTCTTTCCTCCCCGATGCGAATCATCTCGACATCTTGTGTCTTTTCGTGAAATGCCTATTTGTTTTTTCCTTCTACGTTTTCTCAGACGCCCAACAAATGGAACGCGTCAAACGGTTATCTGATTAATGAACGAAAACACTCGCGCAAAATATCACGATTTTTAGCGATAACACTTCCACACGCTGTTTTTACGATTTTTGATAGAAACTTTGCGGAACAGAGGTAAAAGAAACTTATTGTAAAAGGAACGAATAATGACTGAAGTTGAAACTCTATCTTGATCGCAGGATCATCAAGATCACAAAATCAAAATAAAGTTCCCTAAGGGAAGACGACAAATCACCGGGTCGTTGTTGTCAGTAGCAGACTATCGCACGGTATGACTGAACACAATACTCTTAATGATATCGCCGCGCACCTGTCCTCGATAACCTCATCTCCCGGTTTCGCCGATAAGACGGAGAATCGTTCTAACATGCCATTCAATTGTATTAATGTCTCGAGTGCAGTCGATTATAACGCTTGTGGCTTTCTTGACAGACAGCGTTTCGAGTTCAGTTCGCAAATACGATATAATATTGAGAGCTCGATATGGAAGATACGGTCGGAGTAAACCCATCAAAAATGTTTCCAATGTTTTATTAGACGTACGACAGAGTCCGAAAATATACATTTCTTAAATAATCCTTAATATGACAAAGAATTTGTTTTTTGCCTAACTACGTTCACGCTGGTTTAATGGTATTTACATTTAATTCGTTCGGTAATTTTTTTATGATTAGACTTCAAAGAAAAGAGTACATTTGAAGTAATAAAGCAAAGAAGTTATTAATCCCTTGTCTACGTAAATGGAGGGATTTGCAACAACGTATTTGCGATTGTACTTAATGAACGAGGTAATTTATAAAGATTCCAAAGACATTAATAACTTTTTAAGTGCCATACTTCAGGAATTTAAGAAGTACAAAAGGCGGGAGGATGCGTACGCAAAAATCATGCTAACCGATAAGATTAATCAGAAACAATGCAACGATAATTGTCGCGATAACGCTCAAGTTCGTCAAACAGAAACATTTTTCTTTCGTTACGGGGAAACGAAATATTTGACTTTAATGCATTAATCAGTATATACTAATCTGTAAATCAAAATATATAAACTCGTCAAGAAATAAGAAGCAATTAGTCACAAAAGTCGGTACACAACCAGTCAAATTTTATCTTATTGTAACATCTTTGGTATCTCAAACGTTATTAAAATGTGAATCATAGCAATGAAATTCAAATGAATCATCGATGAAGTCTAGTCTCCTTCCACTTTCCGTGTTTGCATTAATTTACATTAACTTAGACGAATACTTTTATTTCTTAAAATAAAATATAACAAATATCTTAGCTAGAATCGGATTCATCGGAGCTCGTGTCACTATTATTTATCCTATTTAGATCGTGTTGTATTCTATTAGTATTTACAAAAATATCGTCTTCCTTTTCTTCCTCAGCATCTTTCGCGTCTGCACTTTCATCGAATTCACGGGGCCAGCAATTCTGCTTACGATACCATCTTTTATGTTCCTAACGAACAAAAAAAAACGTAAGTTAGAAGAAGTAGATAATATACTTAACAGAGAAACGTACTTGCGTTAGTATTTTAACAATTTCCGCCTTCACTTTATCTCCTTCCGGTATCGGTTCCACCAACACGAAGTCTCCTCGTTTCACCCAAATGTTTCTTCTAAACTTCGTTGGCATAGATACAAGATATTGATCCCCAGTAGCATTTTCAACTTCGTGCAGATTATTACCCCGCGATTCAATTATTCGCACAATTGATTGTGACTCGGTAGGAACGCTCAAGTCCTCCACTTCTTGAACGACGTGCTTACGTTTCGTAGCTTTTGACATCTTTTATCTGTAAATTGAAACTTAACAGCAAAAAAGAAAATTGTACAAAACGTATTTCTGTCGAAAACGAAACAAATCGGCACTTCTTTTATTAACTATTAGTTAAAAATAAACAACCTGATCACTTCAAAAATTGATACATCACATAAAGTTTCGAAAAGTGGACAAGTATAGGCTTCCTTTGGCCAAAAACCGATGTAGGAGAAGACTTCGATTTTAAAAAACTATTCCCAAATTTACAAACCAAAACCCAGTGACGAAACGTTTTCCTACATCGGAATTTTCCCGTGGAAGTTTACCAAGTTCAAAACGTACAAATTTACACTCGAAAAAGTTCTGATCTAGTCCCAATCCCAGAGGCTTAAAAATAATTGCCCTTGATTCCAATACTTTAACTCTTCTGTTTGTGCACGATTTTCCACTGCTCTTGTTTACTCGATGGTCGTATACGTCCTTTGGACTTCTCTATAGCGGTCCACACGTCGAGACTCTCTCCAATAGGAATCTCGTATCCGTTTTTCAAACCGTGTGGATTCGACGGAGTTTTACAATCGTTCTCAGATTCTTTCCGCAGGACAGTGTCCACTTCTACTGAAGAAAAGAAGGCGACCGACATGGGGAGATCTTTCATGCCAACTCTTGAAGCGCAGAACGACCGCGTCAGGAGATTAGTTACGTGCATGGCGAGAGCAGCGTTGTATTTGTAACGGGACTGCACTAGATACCGCACCTCGTCGTGAAACGATAGGCAAAATCTGACGTTATCCTTCATCAACCATTTCATCGAAACCAACATCAGATGCAGGAAATCAACCGCTCCGCTTTGGACCACCCAGTTCACTTTGGTCGGCAAATATTTGTCATTGTTCGATTGGCCCTCCAACGCACGAGTCAACCGGGAATTCAAGAATGGTGTAGCAGGGCAAGGACTGTTGGCGATTTCTTCTAGCCTGTTGAACATAGCTGACTCCGAACCACCTTCCCAGTTATATTTCTCGAACATTTCCTGCACAGTTTTACCGTGCAACTTGGCTAATTTAGTTGCTTCGTAGGACGTGTACTGCTTGTCCTCGAGTTCGTTAACAAAATGCGGTTTCAGTTGATAGGTTTTCTTTCCTTTAGTCATAGTAAACATCTTTCGAGATTTGGATGCAGCTTCTGCATCTGTCATGCGAGGATTGAATTGTTTCAGAAGTCTTTCCGCAAACTTTTGACCGGCACCGTAGATTCTGGCGTAGTTGATGATTTTGGCTTGGCTCCTGGATATTCCTACAGCTTTAGCGGTGACACTGTGCATGTCCGTTCTGTTGGATTTGGTGCCCATAAGGGTCATCCAGCCGAAAGGCGTAGCTCCGTGAATCTTCTTGTAATGAGCGTCTCCTATTAACGATGAAATCCACAATTCTTGACTGTCCACGTCGGCTCCGACGATATTGTACCCGGGCGGAGCTTGGATCATGGCTCGTAACTCGGAACCAACCCGTTCCTGGTCAGAATTAGAAGCAGTCATCCACGTAGGTTCCACTGCTCGCCTGGTTAAGGTTCCGCAAACAACTACCACTGGTAAAATTGCACCATAATTTATTGGTTTTTTAGTGTTCTTAATGGAATTTGGTAAATAATGATTTTCAAACCATATTGTGAACTGTGACATAATTCTCTGCCTGTTGTTTCTCCAATAAGACGCCATTTTGGAGTTCTTTAATATCTCTGCAGCACTTTCATCCAGTCCAGCAAGCACGTTTTCGGAGAACTTGTTTAGAAAGTCTTTAGCTAAAGGATTACCAACGTTACAATTGGTACCGTCTTTGTGTGGCAATTTCAGGAAGTAACAACAATCATCTATGTTCACGTCACACCAAAGTGCATTTCCTTTATAAATATTGTCCAGTTGGACCTGAGGCTTCTTTTTATTGTTACGCCAGAACTCAGTTTTGTGCAAATCGTTTTCGACGTCTTTGTCGAGGTGTAACATTGCATATTCGGTTCCGTCGGATGAGCTTTCTATTATTGGCAAAGGACACTGAGCTAGTAGTTCTTTTAAAGGCACTTTGGTTTTAATACTTAAGTCATTGTTATATGGCACTAAGATACCCCACCCCTTTTCTTTAATGTAATGCAAAGGATAATGTTCCCATGTCAAATTCAAGAGTTTTGGGGCTATTTGCATGGATGTACTTATATTTTGAGGACCTGGCAACCAATCTTCATCCGCCATTTTAGGACAAAGTTTTCTGTACCATGCTGGATATCCTGGCATGTGTGGTAATTTTTTTGGTAAAAATCTTCTTGTTTCTTTTAAATAGGCAAATTCTTTCTCTAAAGGATCTTCTTCTTCTTCTTCATTTTCATCCTTTGATGAATTCAGAGATTTCTCTTTCTTCTCTTCAGAGTTCTGTGCTTTACATTTTTCTCTTATATTCACTTTTGAGTACTGCTTTTTTAGTTTTAGCTCTTGTGTGCTCCAATCTTCATTCCACATCCACAAATCTTCTTTATATTTTTCATTATGCATAAGTTCACAGACAGCATTAGCTCTTTTTGCAAGAATGATCTTGGTTTCATAATTCAGATCTTCAAACACAGATTCTGACTCATTTAAATATCTTTGCCAATTGGAATTTATAGGCAAGTATGCTGTACCAAGCTCTAACATTCCTGCCAATGTAACGGGATGTGGAAACCTGTTCATGAAAAGTGGAAATAAGTGAGACAATATATTGTAAGTTGCAATTACGTCTTTTGCACAATAAGTCATCAAAGAATTAAAATCTTCTTTAATATCTTTCAAGGTTCCGTCTACAAATACATCTCTAGAACTCTTGTCTATTGTATGACCACAATAAAATTTGTGGATGTCTGCTAAACTATTTAATGAAGTTTGTACAAGCAAATCAGATTTTTCTTCTGTATCACTTTTAGAATTTATAATTGATCTTTGGTAACTATTAATTCCACCCACAGATATATGCAGAGACATTGTATCTATAAATCTTAGTCCTGTATTTTTCAACCAGTATTGTTCTTTAATCCTACTTCTATCAAATGATACATTGTGACCTATTACAAGCTTTGGTTTTTTATGGTAAGAACTTAATCTTTCTCCATGCTCTTCACTTGTACTTTCCATTGGAATTAGATCATCCATAGTAAACTGTTTACCTTCAAAATTTCTAGTTGAACCATCCATTAAAGATTTAGATACCCAACCATACCATGCTTTACTAGTTACTGCAGTTGCAAGTGTTGGTAAAGGTCCCTCCTTCATACATACCTCCACATCAAAGATAATACCATCTTCCAATGGAAAATCTACAAATTCAACGCCTTCAGAAGTATATCTGGTCCATCCTTCGCGCAATATCCATTGCTTTGGCATTTCAGGAATATTTCCCTTGAATATCTGCTCTATAATATCTAGATATGGTTTAATTTGTGCATTTCCAATATTGTAAAAATGATCCTCTATATTGTCTCCCTCTAAAGGAGGTAATTTAATATCTACCTCCGGTAATCTGGTTGCATCTTCTACCTTTATTCCATATAAGCCTAAATTATGTTTTATAGATTTTATTTCATCCTCTGATATTTCTTCTTGTTTAAAGTATTGTTTAAATATTTGCTGATGCAATGATTTTGGAAGCATTTGTAGATTAATTTCATTAATTCTAGAATCACCTTCAGTTTTTACTTTCACATTGTTACTTCCTGCTTGTACATTTTTATGTTTTGCAGCAACATTCATTTGTTCCTGATAATTATACTTCATCTTATACCATGTATATGAAGTGTCACAGAAGCTTTGTTCAAAATTTTTAGGTATACCAGATAAATCATTTTGTTCTGTACAAGTTTGCCTCTTACGAGACACATAATTTAAAACAGAATTTGAAATTTTAGCGTAACTTTCTTGGTTAAAGTTATTTCCTTGATTTTCATTCCATTTATCACTGTTTTTTGTTAAGGTTAGACCGGCATCAAGTCGTTTAGTGTGAATGATTCTTGTTTGAAACTGTTTAAACTCGTTATTTTTTGTATTATGATTTATAATAGGACAATTATGTCCATTAGAAATATTTATTAAATAACGTCGCATTATTAATTTACTTGTTACAAACTGTTTCTACCTCTTCATAACATTCTTCAACACGTGACTTTAGCTACAAGCACATTTAAAAATTTAACATGAATAAGTAGTATTCAATAAAGTCTTACCTATTATTTATAAATTTGAATCATAAATGTAATACAAAATTTGATCTAATCACTATATTTGATGAAATTCAGAGTTTGATATCTTAATTTTAAACTTTTATATCGCCATACTGATTGTGAGGGCGCATTTTTTAAAGTTGCACACATAAATATTTGTTGCCGCAATAAAAGGATTTGTGTAGCAAATACAAATTTTTTAATACTTAATGTTAACATTTAGGAATTGTCATCCTGTATTTTGTAAAACAATATTTATAAAACATCAAATAATTGAATTGTATAAATATAATATCAATAAAAGAACCTTGTTTTATTATTTTTACATACAAATTACAAAACTGAGCTAATATATTGAATGAAATAATTAATTTTACATCTAACTAAAACAAATAGCTGGTATATTTTTATAAAACGCAGTATAGTGATCACGACGACATCTTCGTAGCGTCTACCAATTTGTTGTGTTCATCATGGCTTCGACGGGTTAGTAAGGATTTTATATTTATATTATGTAATTATTAAGTAAAATATGTTGATAAAAATATCCGAGATGTTGCTAATCAATTTTAACTTCATAATAATAGTTTTATAATTGACGTACATGTAAAAACAATAGAAGTTTAGTGTAGTTTCTTACTTGCCAATTTTGACATTTCCAATCTTATTTTATACGCGAACATCTGTGGATTGAATTAAATATTAATAATGATGGAATTTTCTATTCGTTTAGAATCCTTGGTATGTGATACACTCGACCTTAGTGGTCAGAATCTGAAGAAGCTTGCCCGTTGTCCGTCAGATGCAAGTATCAATACATTGATCTTAGACGATAATGAACTTCAACGTCTTGATAATCTTGATTCTTATCACAGGATTACTAAGGTATTGATGCAATAAAGTTTATAATAGTTTCTTTCCCATATTTTTACAGTATTCTATTAATATTATATTTGCTACTTTACATTTCTTCCATACATGTATGAACACATGTCAATGAAGTAAATAAATAGTTACTTAAGAAAACATAAATAAACAATTTCAGCTCTCCATAGTAAGAAATCAATTGTTACGTATGTATGGAGTATCAAAGTTACATAATCTTGTAACACTTAATTTAGCAAATAATGGTATTTTGACTATAGAGGGTATAAAGAATATGGTAAATTTGCAAACATTATGTTTAGCTGGTAACAACATAAAGGTATGATATATATTGTTTCTTATGTGACTATAACTAAACCAATAAATTTTTGTAATTTTGTATTTTGTAGTCTATTGAACATTTACATACAAACACTAAATTAGAGCATTTGGATTTGTCTGAAAATAGTATTAGTCATGTTTCAGACATTTCATATCTACAAAACTTGAAGGTAATATCTATAATTTAATTTCTTATTTTTCCAAGGTAGTGCACATTAATAAGTTACTTCAATTTTGCTGTGAATCATAATAATATTAACCATTGTTCTAGGAACTCTTTTTACATAACAATCGTATAATAACTTTACGACAATGCGAACGCTACTTACCCACATCTTTAGAAACATTTACATTAGCTAACAATAATATTACTGATTTAAATGAAATGTCGCATTTAGCTAATTTAAAAAATTTAGTTAATTTTTCAATTGCTAATAATCCATGCGTTAGTGTGGCAGGTAACAGTATGTATCCTTTTCATGATTCTATAATTTTTGTTCATATCTTTATTATTTAGACTTTAGAAAAAAGCTAGCAACATAATGTGAAAATATATTTTTTTATGATATAGAAAAGTCATTGTCAATAATGAGTCATTGTTACTGTTAATGTCATCACATATCCTTAGAGTTGATTTTTATCAACAAAATATGCTTTTAGAAAGCTAGCCATAAAAAAAATGTTAGTACTAACTGCAGAATTACAGCTATAGCTTCTTAACATATAGCTTATAGTGGTTTTGATTATCGACCTTTTGTTATCAATTGGTGTATGAGCTTGAAATCAATTGATGGCTATCCTGTTGATCCTCTTGAAAGGTGGGTTTTTTTTTGACAATATTATGGTTATTTCTTATATATAATATAAGATTATATTAGTTTAGAGAATCAAAATTCACTTAAAATAATGTCCACTCAGCTTAAAGGCAGAGTGGCTATATTCTCAGGGACGAGGTAGACAATTTCGTGTTGGTGAACATGCTCTGCTTGCACAGTATTTAGCATCTGTGTGTCCTCTTTCTGGTGAATCCCTAGAAAATGAAACTGACAGGAAGCTTAGGCTGATTTTAAGTAAAGCACAGCATCATCAGCAACAATTAAATCAACAAAGTGATACTGGAAGTGTGCACAGCTTAAGTAGCGTCGGAATGAGTCCTTCTCCAGCCGCTAGGCGTAGACTTAGTCATAACAGGACAAGTTCTCCTAGACGTACCAGTGAGTTTAAATAATCCTTCACCATTTGTCATTACTGCAAGTATGATAAACAGTGACATCGAATCTTCCTCTTGCAATTAAAAAAAGTGGACTAGTAGTGATGTACACTTTCCAGTCGTCATGCATCTTATGTCTTAGTTATAATGTGTTTTCTCTAGTTGCGCCAATGTTGACATACTATGAAGATAAATGCTTACAATCACCAAAATTTTATGAAGCAAAGTACTGCGTGTGCCATACACCTTGTAAAGGTATCCAAAGTCAGAATGAGAATTTATCATACACGGCTATAACTGCATAATAGACATGTGTAAAAATCTAAGCCCAATTTCTTTTGTATTCTGATAAAATTTAAAAGCAAAAATTATTTTCGTAATCGTAATAGATATCGATATTAAGTACTATACAATTTTACCTTGGATTAATGCACATGTTTATATCCTCTTGTGCCTAGTATGTAGTACTTTTTTAAGTAATTGCGTTTTTTAAGCTTATAGCGCAAAATGACTTTGGAGAATGAAAACAAGCAGTGTTATAACGATGCTGATTAGAAGATTTGGTTAGCGTATTAGCATTTGACGATTTGGAAATATATTTCACATAGTTCACGATTCTTATATTGTTTTCTAGTCTTTGATCACATATCATTTGCATGCTTATGCTAGTGAGGCTAATCCTAAAAAATATAAGTATAATGCAATACATAATGATACATGAAATCATTTACAAATATATAAAATATTCGACATTTATTTAGGTACAACAAGAAATTCGTTAAGAATAAGATCACCAGATAGGATGATATCTAGTTGTCATACTGATGCTATGGTTTCTTCATGCCACACCTTGTTAAATGAAGATCATGAGTCATTAATGACCCAAAGTTTAGATCCAAATATGCTTAGTGGTACTTTAGGCAATAAAGTATTAAATCCTGCTATTCCACAAGATGTAGAAGGTAAATTATAAATGTAATTAATTTCATTTGTAAGAAATCCATAAAAATTTGTTTTATAGAAACGTCTAGTCCTCTTCAAGCTGCAACAAAATTAGTACCAGTTCCAGAATCTTTAATGAGTCCAGATTTTCGTCCACCTTCTGGTCTATCAAGAGTCCTAGCAAAAACCCCGCCAAGCAAATTAACGTCACCTTGCCAAGTTACAGTACCTGGTAAATCCACTGTTGATGGAGATGCCAAAGTTATTCCAATAATAAACACAGTAAATCCTATGGCAAAAACGAATCTTAGTGCCGTAAAAGCAAATGCGCTCGTAAAAAGTAATTCTGCGACAAACTGCAGTATTGGAAAACCAAATATTGCTAAACCTATTATCACAAGTAATACTAATAAATGTCCCCATAGTGTCAAAATTAATAATTATGTTCAAAGCAAGACGTTACCTGCAAAACGAGCTTCAAAGAATTCACCAAACTTAGGCAGAAATATACAAAGGCCAAAAAGTGCAAATGACAGAATTAAAAACAGTATGGTTAAAAAAAGCGGAGACGGAGATGCAGGTAATGCTACTCAGAGCAGCGATGAAGATAGCGAAATGTGTCAAGCAAAATTAGACGGTATTCGACATAGAGCTATTCAAAGAAGACAAGAAGATAGTAACAAAGGTAAGAATTTATTTAAACAGATAAAATTAATTTCTTAAACATAACATTGTTCTTAAAATAGATCAAGATGAAGCTGAAAAAGCAGCAATATGCATTCAAAGAATGTGGAGAGGATATCACACTAGAAACCTTAATAAAAAAGCAACGAATATACTGAAGACAATTGAAATGATAAGGACAAATAAATATATCCAGTATGATATCTATTTCCTTATAATATAAAAGTAATATATTTGTTCTATATTTCAATCTTTGTTCTTTTAGAAAACTATCTACTGACATGGAAGCTACTAGAACTGCTTTAGAAAGCGAACATAAACTACAGCTATTACAAATGCAAGCAATTAATGCATTATGGAAGAAAGTAGTTAGTCTTCAACCTACTGCTAATCGAGATTCTACAGGCAGTGATAATGAAAACATTGCACAAAACGTAGATGTTGTAACTAATTTAGCACAGACATGTAATTTGTTGCATACTCAGGTAAAATATCATTTATGTTTTTGTAACCTAACAACCTTAATATACTGAGTAGTCCTTAAGAAACTGATACGCGTTTAGGTGCAACAATTACAAGATTCTATGTCAGAAATAAAACGATGCATGTCAAGTATGCAGTCAAAACCAAATCTTATTGATAATGGTGTCGCGACTCAAACAGAGATATCCGCTGTTCATACCCCAGCAGGTGAAGAAAACACATTTCCATATGCGCGACCGCATAGACCGCAGACTTTACCAATTCATCAAACTATTCATGAAGGAAATGAAAATAAAAGTTTTGCATCTAATTTGATTGACTGTGTGCTAAAAAAAGTTTCTCAGTCTACAGATACGACAGACGATGAAGTTAATACTGACATCTTAAATTCAAATGAAAATCCTGAATTACTGAATTCAAATGAACATGCTGATATGTTCAAAAGTTGCGAAGAAATAGAACCTGATTTCAAGGATGTAGTAGAACAAGATGCAAAAAATCAGTATGACATAATCGATAATGCTGCTTTGAACGGTGAAGTTTGTGAGGAAACATTATGTAAGGAATTGCACAATTTAATTGAAACAGAAATTACAGCAGAAAATTGTACAGATCTTAAAAAAGAAGATAGTGGGGAGGAAATTGAAAGTGAACAGCATTAATTTGAGAAAACGTATAGAAACGATATTAAAAATAAAAATGAAGGTTTAAAATTAGAGGAACTGAAACAACGGAAAACGAATATAAATTTTAGTGAATGATGCTGGATTTACGAGTAAAATTGATACATTTGTAACTAAAAGTATTTTCTGTACATAAATTCAGACGGTAGCCTTAACTGTACTAATATAATAAAATTTAGTGCTTTTAGTCGCATGTTTCTTATAATTCACGATCAAAAAATCAGATACTTCCATTAGAATTCAAGAACATGTCACGTTATATACTAAAGAAAATCAAGTGTCGGTAATATTACTTTAACAAATCATGCCGTAACATTGTTTCAATTACGGAACTTGAAGCAAAGGCGTGTATTGCATTCAAAAATTTGTCCGTCCACATATCTGGCTTCTGAAAATTGATCGATGTATGAAATGTGTTCTAGTAATATTATATACGATGAAAAGCTTTGCTCTTTCTTTGAAAGATTAAAAGACAAAGATTACTGTACAAGTTAATTGTACAATTGGCACCATGACTCTCAATACTCGTAAATTCTCAGAATGAAGTAATTTATAAAAACCAGAAAACTGTAATACGTACATGCATTCCTTCACAATTATTTAACTTTTCGTAGATAAGTATTGATTTTACGTATTTATTTTTGTATTTATTAAATAGTATATATGTCAGTGAAGGCTGACATTGACCCAAAGGTAGTCAATGACAATTTTTAATCTAGTCACAGCTTATGCTTCTACACTAATTATTGTAGATATTAATTGAAACTTGTTACATAAATATACAATGTTACTAAAAGATAATTACACTCGAAACCTTCGAACGAAAATAGGTAACTGTTAAAAATTACGTATTTTCGATGATAACAAAAAATTGCATTTAGTGATTTTTCTACGTATATGTCTACTTTTTAAGTTCTATTTATTAAAAATATTTACTTGACATAAATTGTTGCCGTTAGAATACTAATAGAGTGAAGAAACTGAATGTATGAGCCTTTATTAAAATAATATTTATTTTGTGTGATACGCGTTTATCGTGATATGTCGTATAAGATATTTTAACGCTCAGCATTGTTAAGACCTTGATATAAGTGTTTAATAAATGACACAGTAAATAGTTGTTTATAACAGCATTTAATTTTATGTAATTGACTTCTGTATGTACTGTTTATCTTAGTACATTAATATTTTGTATTAGAATACACAATTCTAAATATGATAAAAAATAATTAAATATGACAAAATTTGTAACAGAAAAATTTATTACATAGAATGAGTATTTAATGTGATATAAGCATGCTTCATGTGTTCCTTTTAACTTTTAATAAAACAAGATTTTACGTTTAATAGTATTTTCGCACATGATTCCAATATTGTATGTTATATTTTCATTTATTTTTATACACCTAACACGGAAATTATTACCAAAAAATACAACTATACTTAAATAGAACTGCACAATATCAAAATAAATATGAACAAAAGTAATAATTAAATTTGCATTTAAATTTGATGTTGTTTTTTATTTTTCATGTAAGAAATACTTTCATGTAGTTTTGGTAATATTTCCAAATTATATTTACAAGTTACCCATTATGTTATAGGATGTAAATAATTTACAGTATTTGTTAAATATAATTACTACTTTGTGTAAAAATGATTTTACTTATATTGATTTTGATTAAAAAAATATGTATATAAAATTTTATTATATTTACAAACATTACTATAAAATATTTTATTTTTACTTAAACATTCTTTGACAAGAAGCTCTTTCAATAGCTAAATATTTTTTCATTACTTTTTTTACCTTGTCCATTTCTTGTAAAATATCCTTGTTATTAGGAGATTCCAACAATGCTTGCTTTAAATCTGCTAAGCCCAAATCATATTCATTTAAACCCATATATGCTTGACTTCTACGAAATAATGCTTTGCTATTGTTCTTGTTCAATTGCAAAACCTAAATATTAAATAATGATAAATAATAGTTTGATTTTTTATTGGAATACACAAAAATAAAATTTTACCTCTGTACATAATTTTAAAACATCACGGTAGTTTTTTTCTTTCAATTTAACAGCAGCAAGATTAAGCAAAATTGCCACTTTAGTATTCACTATTAGTGTATCAGAATGATCTGGAACATCCACCGTCTTCATCATCCACTTGTAGTACCGTAATGCTTTTTTATATTTCCTGCCTGCATCTACATAATGTTTTTTTAAAAAATAATGATTTCCCGAATCTTTTATCTTCATAATAACCCCAATTATATACTTGTACTATAAATGATTATAAATGTTCATTAGAAAAGTAACCTCCAGAAATATATATTTCTATAAATGAATACTTACGTCAAGTCCCTTATGATCTGTACAATAACTCCAGTCTTCAGGCCACGGAGTAAAAGTATCTTCTGTTCCATCACTCTCTTCCATTCCCCAATTTTGACCTTGTTTTAATTCACCACAGTCAATTATATGTACTTTCTATGATTAAGTTGTTTAAATAATTATTAATGTACCATATTTACAATGAAAAGAAACATTGATTTTAAATACCTCAACTGGTGTATCTTTTATTGTTTCTACTTGAGAAACTTCCAATATTACACCCATTCCTTTCAAAACTTTACCAAATACTACATTCGTGTCATCTAAATGAGTACTAGCTGAAATGGTAATAATGAACTGGGAACTGTTGCTGTTTGGATAACCTTCATTAACCATGCTCAGGAGCCCTCCTGAAGAATGGGAAAGTTTAAAATTTTCATCCTCAAATTGTGCACCATATATGCTTTCCCCACTTGTTCCATCAAAATTTATTATATCTCCACCTTGGATCATAAACTGTGGCAACACTAAATCATAAAAACATTTTTATTAAGATATTCAATATATAATTTCCAATATGTAAAATGCTGATATTCTTTATTAAATATACCTTTATGAAATATTGATCCCTTATAATGTAACTTTTTACCATTGATTCCAATGCCCTTTTCTCCAGTACATAATGCACGAAAATTCTCTGATGTTCGAGGTACAACATCTTTAAAAAGTTCTATCACAATTCTTCCAACTGTATTACAGTATCATATAAATTATTTTTAATATTCTAATGAAAGGAAATTTAAAAGAACAGTGGTACACAACATCGTTGGTTAACAGCTGAATTATATGCTTTCATGATTGCAACTCTTGTGCATAGATTACCTTTTTCTGTTTCAATTGCTATATCCAAAAAAACAATGGGATTATTATTTAAATTATCGGTTGACTCCTTCAACGAATCTCCCATATTTTATTTAATATATATCCATATATGAAGAAAGTTTTTTTAAATTTTGCTTTAACCACTATGCTACACTACTTCGATAATGCTGCCATCTCACGACCATATATCATCCCAATTTACAACTCTCTTGAGTAACATTAATTTATTACAGCGTATATTTAACAATTTCTTGTCACAAAATGATATGGAAATATATTATGTAATCAATATTTCGGTAAAACATTTGTAATTTTACTTTTTAACAATAAAAAAAAAGGGGCAACAAGGTCCCACCGAGATTTGAACTCGGATCGCTGGATTCAGAGTCCAGAGTGCTAACCATTACACCATGGGACCTGCCGAATTGGTCAGTTGATGTTATCGAATATGTGGAATATATAATTGAAAATTTATTATAAACTCAATATTACGCATATATTGTACTTTACTATTAAAACTGTTGTTATAGAATAAAGGAAAGTGTAAAATATTATTAATGAAGGAGTATTTGTGTCATTATGGATAAAAAATACAAGAGACAGATTAACTTTTTATATTGTTGTAATAAGTATATAACAATGACATTTTTGACAGTATAACATATAATGCGTACAGTTTCGTAATAATATTACTATATATTTATGTGTGTATGCACATATATCATATGTACACACACATATATATACATATATATCTTATGTGATTAACTTATATCTTCAAATTCAATAAGAATTTTCTCTATAAATTATAGTAATATACAAACAAGCAATTCGAATAATCAGTAGACGTATCGTATATAATCAAAATTCTAAAAGCTCATCTAACACTAGAATGTATTACACAATATTGTTATTAGAACTTTCATAGTTCCGTATCTGTTTTAGGACAGTGATTATATGTTCGTTTTTTAATAAATTTCTGTATTCGCAACACCAATTTTTATAAATAATAAACTTACATATGTCACATATTATGAAGCAATTCATATTTAGACGAACAATACATGAATGATATTTCACATTAAAGCATTGTTCACGTTATTTGAGCAATACAAATTTTATTTTATCTATGTGGTAATAACACATAAAACTGTTATGTGCAAAAATGATCTTATCTTGTTTTTTAATCTGCCACGTTCATCTCAATGATAAGCAAATTTGGCAAATAGTCTTAATAGTTTTAATAACTTCTCTTCTAATAATACAGTAGTACGTAGCCAATATAAAGTAATATTTTCACAGGGTGTAGATTATATATTATACAAATACAACCCCAAATAGAAATGCTGTTTGTTCTAAAGCCAAGTTAGATAAAGGTGCAGATTTAATAGCTTAATAAAAAAAGAGTAAACGCTCCTGAGCACTTCCAGGTAATAATCTCCACCCACGTTTAATGTTCAAATATTGAACAATTGCTCGTGCACAAATTAAAACACCTAAAATATAAACATATGTATTAATATAATTCTTTCATACCTTAACACGTTGATTATCGATTCGACATAATGATTTTTATCTAAATAGAATTTCCACTTCCGATCGGAGCGATTAAAACATCGGCACGACGATAAGCTTTATATACATAAAATCGATAGTCAACGCGTTGATATAGGTAATAGGACATAGTATGCCTAATAATATACAATAAAATACAAACCAAATCCCATTATCAACCACCATAGCCATGAATTTTCACGCGATGCAAGATCAGTGGAATGTTTAACAATCAGTGTCCATTTTGTCAAAGATAAGCCAAAACCAGATAATGCCCCATATCGAGATGCAATTGTGTGACAAAAGCACATCAACAATAAGAATCCGATCCAATTGAATAAAAATGCAACTGCAACAAACATATATTTTATTGTTGAGAACAGCAAAAATAGACAAAAATAAATAAATATAAAAACATACCCAAAAATGCTGTAAAGAACATGAAATCAGTACCAAGTAAACTACTCTCTGGATCTCCTTCTGCAGCTTCAGTATCAATAGCCATAATTGTCAAACGTTGTTGTGGTGTTCTGATATTGCCAGACTAGGATAAATATTTTTATAACATTATATTAGTTCTTCATGACAGTTATATTGTTATTAAATGTTATCATAAATATATCAAATCACCATGTGTATTTGGGGATAGGGTTCTCCCTGTAAAGTTTTTTCACGTTGGACCTCCTCATAGCTAGGTAATTTTGTAGCTACTTCATAAGGTGGAGGAGCTGAGAAATCTGCTTTTGGAGGTGGTATTTCTTCTCCATCCACCTGTAATTATAATTCTTTGTTAATACTGTCAATTTTAAGATAAATAACAAATTTATTATACCATTCGACTTTCAATTGAAGTTTGTGCTGCAGCAACATTTCCTGAATGATTAATCATATCACTTGTTGTAACTGGTACTGCTACAGTTAATGCCGATATATCATTTTGAGATGATGGTTCTCCATTTGAATCACTATTCATTTGTGAAGGCTAAAATTTGATCATTATTATTTGTCTATAATGTATGTTGTTGACCACAAGTTTCAGTTGCACAAAGAAATCTCACATTATCTGTCATTACTAAGATATGCTTTATTTCATTGGTCTTTGCCATTAAAAAAATCAAAACAATATCAAAAATAAGAGATGCTTATATTATAATCAAATTTTAATATTAAATTCCCTGTAGGAAACAAATGACTATTGCTGGAGACAATGTTTTTATCGACTTGTGCATGTCGCTGCCCGTGCATAGTTTACAGTCTACTGCATAACGATTTCTCTTAAAAATGTGTAAAATCTATTTACTAAATGAAAGACATTTTGGCAGTCAAAGACGCATAATGAACTGTTCAGTATTGCTTTTAAAACAACACGTATGAAAAATATGAATCATAATTGCATCGTTGTTTAGACATACCATATTGTACCGTATGTTACTATCCATTTTTGGTCAAATACGTATAAAACGTGAGTAAATTATTTTGATTTCGTGCAAACAACGAAAAATACTGTTTTTGTACGTTACGCTGCTTTGTAAGGCAGCAAAAGTTCTTACAATCGATGGCTGACAGCTGGCAGGGCTGTATCGCCGTTACCATAGATTTCTTGAAACATTTACGTCTATCATCTTTACTTTGACAAAATGGTTAATATTTATTTTTATTTATTAATATATATCTTTTATACTGATTCAACAGTTGTACTGCCAGTTTTTGATCATGATTTGTGCATTTATTCCGAATTTCTCATTACGAAATAAAAATTGTAACCTGCACGTTGATTGGTCATTGATAAATTAATATTGAAAACCAGGCAATAGGACGGGAACGCAGCAAATCGAAATCTTTCTATTGACCGGAAGTGTTTGATTAGTAATTAACACTATTATAATGTTATTAATCATAAAAAGGTAATGTGTTTTATTAAAATAATATGTAAATATAAATTTGTAGGTAATACTTTGTTAAGAGAAAGAACGATTGATGAGGAGATATTCATTTGAGTCATGACTTTTGGAGGGGGTAATTTGGATCACGTCGTCGTGCACAAACGACGCTCTACTCGTCAGTCAGTCGCTTACCGATTGTAAGAGTGGTAGGAAGGTATTATCATGTCGGAGGTATTCAAACTAGGTGATCTAGTATGGTGTGTACTTATTCCGTGTTAATCAATGAATGTTTATAATGAAAATAGTGAAATGTATATAGCAGTGATTACTAATCGATCTGTTTATGGATTTCAGGGCGAAGATGAAAGGATTTTCGCCTTGGCCTGGCCGGGTAAGTTCGAGTTGACTACTAACGGTTCCATAACTACATTTTACTTGACCGTACGCGCCACGAAGTCAAACGCGGCCATCATATTTGGCGGGAACGCCTTGAGAACACCTTAGGTTTTCTAACTATTCGTCATAGTATCAGAAATTAATGTATTTTACGTGATGTTGATATCAGTACTAACCCCAACATATTTCCCGCCGCACCCGACCTTCGAATTCAAATTGGCGCGCAGGTTACGAAAATATAACCTAAATTATGTTGTTAAGATTTCATAACTTCATCCGCGATGTTCATAGATAACTTCCAATCATACTTGCATGTTTACATTATATGCATCCACGTAACATTTATTTATTTTTTATTTTTCTTTTTTTCGTAACGATAAAAAATAATATGTTCTTACCAACGCGATACCAATGACAAAACGGAGTTAAATATAATTCGCGCGGTAATTATAATTTTCTTTAATTGTAAATAAATTTAGTCACTTAACGTGTAAATATAAATATAGAATTTTTGTTTGACATTTGTATTTATTTTATACAGTAATGAGGGGCAAAATTTGAATGTACCACATACTCCTTGTTTCTATTTTGTGGAAGAAAATTATTTCTGGAATTATATTTAAAGTATATTGTTCATATTTATTAAAGACAACTAAAAGATCATAGTATAATAGATTATAAAACATTTATTAAAAAATCTACATGTGCATATATACTTATATAGTTTGTTTATAATTTTCATTATGTATACTAATTTGCCCATGACATCTTAAGGTGTCTAATCCTTCAAAGGACTTAAAGAAACCAACAAATACTAAGAAGGGGCCAGTTCAATGTATTTTCTTCTTTGGAACAAATAATTAGTAAGTTTTAATAAAGTTTATTGTTTCTGATATTTTTCAGTATATTGATTCTTGAAATTGATAAAAATATTTCTTATAGCGCATGGATAGAGGAATCTAATATAAAGCCATATCTAGAATATAAAGACACTCTTGTAAAATCTAGTAAATCTGGTGCATTTAAGGATGCAGTAGAAGCAATAGAAGAATTTATTGCTAATGGAGAGGTAAGTTACATAATTAAAATATAAACAGTATTTTTTTTATACACAACTTTGTAAATAATAATTTTTATTATTCACTGTATGACATACAAAATAACAGTATATATAGTAATATTAAATGCAATGTATAGTTCGATACAGTGATGCCCTTTGCTTTAGGTGTTTGAGGATGGTTTAGACCCAGACTCATTATTCGACAGACTTAAAGAAGAAAGTATATCAGAGAAGAAGAACGTAGTAAAAACACCCAAGCCTCGTAAGGTTAGGTTTAATCTATATAATAAGTCCTATATAATATGTCTTTAATATATAATGTGATCCAAAATTATTGATTCAGGAAACACCAAAAACTAAAAGATTAGACACGAGTGGAAGTGATGCTCGTCGTCCAGCCAAAAAACAACGCAGAGAGTCAAGTACAAGTAATAGTAATAGGATTGGAAGCATTAGTCCTGCATTGAATCATTCATCCCCTCCTAGAAAATCAGGATCAACTCTTCTCAATAGGCCAGCAAAT
Source organism: Megachile leachella (assembly GCA_963576845.1). Classification (NCBI taxonomy): domain Eukaryota; kingdom Metazoa; phylum Arthropoda; class Insecta; order Hymenoptera; family Megachilidae; genus Megachile; species Megachile leachella. Next base: position 2,608,222 of record OY756256.1, read on the forward strand.
ATCGCAAGACCTGTAAGTACCTTTCATGTATTTATATGTTATAATAAAAGATTATGTACAGTCAAGTATGAAAAACTTTTATTCGTAATAATTACATTATCTTATGTTTTATATAAACAAAAATCAGTTCATGTTGAAATATTAACTATGATAACTATTTCTAAACAAATATTTAATGGAGATAAGAACGTGTTCTTTTTAGGACATTTCATTCTATAACCATTTACCTATTTATGTAAATAAATAAACAGCAATAATATTACACCTCTTTTAATTCCCATCCATGATCATCAGATTGATTTTGCACATTTGGTACTACAGAATTTGATGCACTTTCCTAAGTAGGCATTATCCATTTATTCCATCAATAAATATTTTTACCAGATTTTAAAGAACATAGCATAATTAAGTGTCTAATTAATATTCCAGCTACACTACTTTTAATTTGTTCATTGAAAAAGGAAAAAATATTTTCTTTTTAATGTTTCACAAGTAACAAATTTTACAGTGATACAAATAGTCAAGTATAATATTTTCTGTTCACTGAGAAAGTTTGTTATTTTCACAAGAGATGGGATTTTTTAACTACATCTATTTTTGAAGTTCAAAATTTGTTGTCTAGTTTGATATGATTGATACATTATATAAAAGTTAAAATCAGTCAAACATATTTCTACCTTCAAATGAAGTAGAATTAGCAAAGAATTCGATCGTTAATATGTTATTGCCTTATATGACAGGTAACACCACCCTTGGATGTAGAAACATTGTCACAAACTCTTAAGGAGAAAAACATCCTTCCGTCGACCTTGAAATTTGGGTTCCTTGGTTTGGGTATAATGGGAAGCGGCATCGTAAAAAACCTGATCAACAGTGGTCACAGTGTAATTGTATGGAATCGGACACAGGAGAAGGTATGTACACTTCATTTGCTTATGATGTAATACGATGATATACTATGTTTACGTGCAATTATAATACGGTAATCCTATATCGTGGAGAATAATCGTCTTTATACTTTATAAAGAAACTCGCATTAGATATTTTCACACAAGTATAATAATTAACGCTATCTTATTTTTCTATTGTTTAAATTTGTATATAACAAATTAACCGCAAAGAAAGGATGATTAGGAAAGTTGCTTCAATTTAAATAACGAACATGTTTCGGGAACAAAATTAGCAATTCATTTATTTAAAATAAATAGTCGCGGTACAAAATATTTTTAATAAACTGATGCAACTGTCTTCATTATCAGTTCATTACTGCAACGTCAGCGAGAACAAGAATACCGCGTTTCATGTCTTCAGCGACGTATTAGTTCCCCTTCAATAAAAAACGATTTTTATTTATTCATATTTTATTACAAAACGATGCACGTACGCGTATTTTACAATATCACGGAAACGATGAAAAATAATAGAGAAAGTTTCTTTTTAAATAATCGCATTTGTTGATTATACTACGAATTTGGCGTTAAACATTCTGTTCGTAACTATAATTGAAAAAAAAATGAGATGGTAACAGAAAGTTCAATCATTTTCGAGACAAAAAGTAACAAGTAAAGAGATTTGAATTACAAAACAATTGAACAATTCGCTGTCTTACATATATGTGTCAAGGTGTACGATGTAAAAAATGAGATATGTATCGGTTGGAAAAGTTCGAATTTTCATCACAGATTCCTTGATATATAAAAAGGGAAACTAAAATAGATTTCGTGATTTGTTTCATGGATACGAAACAAAGAGGAAGTTAACGTTCAAAGAATGGACGTACCATTTTCTTTTCTATAAGTTAGATAAAGGTAGGTCTAAGTTCCTTAACGTCTCGATAAAAATAAACACTTCCACAAATTTTTATTTGCGTTTGTAACGTGTCCGCTAATAGATTTAAAAAATACAGAAAAATACGAGCTACCAAAAGCATTCGAAACATTCACAGATTTATCATCGTAAGAGGAACTCTTTGATTATCGAGAAAACTATTAGGTGATTCAAATATACCTAATTATAATAAAATATAGTGCACACGCGATTTACATTTATCTTATGTTTCGTGTCGCTACACAACAATGTAGTATCTTCAAACGAATGCTTTCATGGTATTCCACAGCCTATTTTTTCTTTTTTCATTTTCTTTGAGTGGTTCTCCGATGAAGTACATTTGCGGCTACCTAAATTCGTGCACCTAAACGGTAACGATCGTTCAACGGTAACAATCAGTCATCCTCTAATCAGTTCCAAAGATCATTTTAAAACCACAATTCCTAGTCGTGTTATCGAAAGTAAACGTTTAACGTGATCTCATTTCGACAACTCGTTAAAAGTAATTAAGTCTTCGTCATTTGCTATTATTTCGTTGCTTTAAATATATATTAAACACAATACAGAAATTGTTTCTCTTTATACTCGTTGCCAATTCAAATATATTAATATCGCTTAGACGATAACGAGTAAAATTTCGTAATAAGGTAAACTTCTAACGTGGTTGCCGGTAATTGGTGCCACGAGTCTACGATCGAAAGGAAAATCGACTAAAAATCTATTAAATCATTGTCGTAGCTTCAGAATGAGTCAACTTGTTCGAGGTTTTCAGAAGTTAAAGATTTGCAAATTTGAAAGTTAAAAAATGTGTAATTTCTAATGTATCCTAAGTTCGCTACGTGGGTCCCTGTCTAGTTACGCCAATGAATAGAACGAGAGTTTTGCGTTAACGTGGAACATTCTAATTAAAAGCGCGTCGCCCTAGCGCACACGCGAACGCATAAATTAAAAAGAAATCAGTAATCGGTTCGCGTGAAGCGTGCGCAACATTGTAACACCATCATCGAGATTATAACTATACAAAACTTGGATTTTCATTTCTGCTAATCTATCGATCGTACGCTCTTCGACGACCTCGGTGGTTGATTAAGTTTGAAAATTTTCATTCAGTCAGCGTTCTAATATTTCTAAGTTCACCGTAACGTATGGTAATTGCAGTTCTGTGCGTCTGTCGCGTTCCCGTTTTCTAGGGATGATAAAATTTTATCTCTTTGAAGTCGCTGTGAAACGATCCAAAAATAACGGCACCGCTACACGCGTTGTTAGCTTAGCTTTCTTGGCCGCCTCGACGATGTACAACGTACCACCGAATGTAGTAGTGGGGGTTGCGAAAGAAGGATGGTAAGAGTAGGGGAACATGTGAAAAGAAAGAAAACCGGGAACTCTCCCGCGGTTTCAATCTACTGTACGTACGTGCAAGTTTCATGAATCAGAACGCTATGCAATTATTTCTTGTAGAAAAAGATTTTGGTGTCATTAAGCTTTGACAGTGTTTAGTGGATGTTCAGTCTCTTGTACTTCCCTTAAATCTTCATACTCTAGATACCTATTGCTTAGGCTTCTCTTGTACGTGCAGTAAGGAGTGTTATTTATCTATGTTCGTTGTAAGGATAGGCTCTTCCCAGGACGAGTTCTTTCAAAACTAAGGCAAGAGCTGAGAGGATACTCTTATCCTTGGTCAAAGAAAGCTTACGTTGCAGCTGAGTGTACACCTCGAGGAATAAATGTAGAGAAGCCATCATTTGCCAAACTGAAAACCTAAGTTCCCAAACCTACACTTACTCTTAACCGAAAGAAGCTTACATCAGAAACGTACACTAAACACTAATCTAGCTTATGCAAAATTCTACAATCTTTTAGAATGATTTTGTCAACGGGTTGGACAGATAGAACTTTATCGCAGTTGTTTGCAAATACGAAACGCGACATTTGAGAACCACTTCCCGTTGAAAACGCTGACAGTATCCCGCGAGGGGTTGATTATTTAATTCGTTGAATTCTAGAACCTACAGTAAATTCAGTACAAATTTATGGTTTTATTTAAAGGGCAGAAAAATATGTTTTTGAAACGTTAATTAACAGCAGCGAATTGACTTAAAAAATAATTCATACAGATGTGTACCGTTCGAACCGGATGAGACTAATTATACGATGTTCTCGTTACCGTCTCGATACGATGTTTCTTATCTCGTTCGTTAATGTTCCACCGTGTAGGATAATCAGAATTAAAGAAACATTTCTACGCGCGCTAATTGTTTTCATTTTTTAGCGATAGAAATAAAATACAGTGAGATCGGTAAAGATAATATCGACATGTTATTCTTGAAAGCGAGAAAAATTTACAGATCACTTGTTCGAGTTTGAGCTTCGGATACAATAATTGAACGTAGTCAAAGTATCGCAATTCCACACAGAACTATCTCTAGTAAGCTTATTTAAATGTTGTATTCGAGGTTTTTCCATCGGAATGAAAATGATTTTATTTCTCCATCGCATGACACGCGGAGTAAAATGAAAATCGTTTCAAGGTAATTTCTTAGATCGTTTGCAATGTACGATGACAGATTGTACCGTCATTATCGTACCTTCGCGATCGTGATTATCATGATTAGAATATTCCTCTGTTTAACGCCTATAGGTAGAGATTTCTCTGCGCGCCATCTTGACGTATCATCAAATCTTTCAAGTATAATTTTCACATTTCTCTTTTTCTCGCAATCGACCTGTTTCTTTGCAAAACGATCAGAGATCTTCTTAAAGAAAAATTGCTTTCCAAAATATCGTAGGAAGACGCGATATAAATGAAACTGATAACGAACAGATAAAAACGTTTCGGAAGAAGATCAGATCTGGCTTTAGTATATCGGTTATGTATATTGAAGTTTGGTATAAAAAAAATAAGTTCAGAGATATCACTTATTGATTTCTTTTTTTAAAACGATCGTTGCTCCAATCAATCAGGTTACGATAATTAAGTACGTGTTCTCGTATATTAATTTCTTTTCTTTTGCTCTTTGATCGAATGATTTTTTAATCGTGTATATCTGCATACTTCGGACAGTCTGCACTGTATTGAACAGGGAAGAGTTTAAAAAGAGCGACAGTTGTCGGAAAGGGTAACGTTTGCCCGAATGTCCGGCTACTTTGATCTTTCGAAATCGAAAGTGAACAAGAAAATAACGAAGTTTACCTAAACGGTACGACAAACGACGCATCAATTGTCGTCGGACATTTGATCAACGGATAAAATCGTCGGACAAAAACGCGTTCGTCGATTCAGTCTTTTCATAGAAAAATTGTGATCACACGCCTGCAAACTGGGTCACACGTCGTTCGCATATACTTATTTACAGGAGAATATAGACGCGAGAGTCGAGGATTGATTTCGTTAAAATCACATTTTTAATTTCCGAACAAATTGACAATTTGGACACAATTTTTATTCCCGCATCACTCGTGTCCGTTTCTTCTCTTTCGAATTTCATTTTGCACAGTTCATCGCTCATTGAGACAATTCGCGGCAGATTTGGCAGTTGACGTCTCGCGTTGCATTCTATCGATTTTTCTTAAAATCATCTTGTCGTTATCATCGATGTTAGTGATGATAACGATAACGATAAAAAGTTTGAAGCCTAAGAGCGGACAGTTTGCAAGGTAATTAAACTCCTTGGAAACTGTCCGCGACTTTTTTTTTGCCTTTTCCTTCAATTTTATTCTCCTCGAATCGATACACGCACGCACACAGGATCGATCGACAGATTCCGTCGATGCCGGTCGAGAAACATTTTGTTATATCTGTTGGTTGCTCGTAGGCGTTCTTCTTTCTCTCATCGTTCCCGGAGGTTATCGAGCATTTGTTGAGCAAATGAAAAAAGAAACGAAGGAAAGGAACATGGAGTCCCACGAGAGATAAAGGTACCACCTGGCGAATGTATATTCCCACTTACCGGCGTTAGAGGCACTTCTATGTTATATTTTTGTTTTTGCTCGCGTAATGATCCAGTGGCAGTACAATTCTCGGTCTTAACTGTAATCCTGCTGTGTGTATATAAAGAGGGAGAGAGAGAGAGAGAAAGTGAAAAAGAGGGAGAGAGAGAAAGAGGCGGTGATTAGTACCCTTTCGACGCTGTCGTTTACAGCCTTGTCTAAAGTTTGGTTTCACGCGGTAGTTCGGGTAAACTGTTACTAGGTACAAGAAGACCAAGACTCTCGGGACTTTCTTTAGGCTCTTTGGCTAACGCTTCGGCGCTGAAGCCTCTGTAAACTGGCTTATCGTGATCCGCGTCTTTGTACACGGACGAAGAACTTCCATCCTCTTCGATACTGTGCAGAATGATCGCGTTCGGCGGAATGATTTCGCTCGGTGACAACGGATCCAATCGAATCGACGAACACATCTCTTCGATATAATTTATGTGAATCCCTTCCATCGCGTTACCACCGTGTGGACTGACCGAGGAAAGCTCCGTGGGCGTATAATACTCGCTGTTCACATCCTCCGTGCTCGCACCGGTCACCAGATCGTTGATCTTCGCCTTGAAGTAGATGCCGCCACCGTCCTCCTGTGGATTGAACACCATCGAGTCGCTCTTCCCGCAGGAACCGCTCCGACAATTGTCAAAGTACAGGTTCGGTAGGTTCTCCAACACTTTGTTCAGCGTTTGCTGTTGATACTTGTAACTCTCCCGTAGTCTCAGAACCTGATGAGCGCTGAACTTTCTTATCTTGTTACGCTGGAAGACATAGTTTTCTCGGACCCAGTTTAGCTGACCGGTCGAGTAGTCCCTTACTTTTCTCACCTGTTCGCAAACCAGAGAGAATAACACGGTGAATATTGTCCGTTGCGAACGTTTCCGATTGCTCGGTCAAGTTGGTCCGGCAAATTCTATAAAAATCGATAAACGAGAAACCCGATCGATTACCTGATCATAGTACTGATCTCTGAGCGCCGTGAGGTGAGTCGTTCCGTAATCCCGTATGTCTCTGATGTGTCTCATTTGACCCTCGTAACTGTCTCGAATCCATTCCACTTGCTGAGCGCAGTTCTCTTTTATCCTGTGCACTTGTTGAGTGTAATTCTCGCGCAGTCTTTCGAGTTGCTGGCTCTTGTATTGCTCGATATTATCCAACATCTGATAGATTTGTTTCCCTCTGGGCGTAGAGCCGACTCGCCTACAGCAGAAGCACCACCTCAGACAGCCGCATCTGGAATCAAGCGAAACGAACAATTTATACAAACCATTCATAAAGCAGTGTAGGACCGTTTTGAATGAAACGAGTCGAATGGAAGTGGAGAGAGGAAAGATGATTAAGATTTGTGCGATATAAGATATACTCACTTGAGGAGAAGATAATAGAGCAACTGCAAAAGGAGCGTTAACAGAAGAAAGGCCGTGGCACAGGCAGCGCCTACCAGGATGCTGATGATCCTGATTCTGTTTAATGTTATCGGATTCATCTGCAAACTAATATAGGTAGTGGCATTGGCGATCGGATTGACTGCGAAACACTTGTATTGTCCAACATCCTGCCTGAGCAACGTCGTGATGTACAAAGATCCATTCTCGAGGATGCGTACGCGACCATCGTCAACGAACGGTACACTTTGTTCCCATCCGTGTACGGGAGGATGTTCGACAAAAGCGTCGGGAAAAGCTGGATCAGGATTCCAGTGCAGTACCTTGAGTGCCGGCGTGACCCATGTTAAGGATGGCGTAGGATTGCCGTTGAACTCGCAGTCGAGGAGCACTGAGCTCAACAAGAGATACTGTTGCGTGGGCGTCGCGTACGTCAAATATGGGGGTGTGCATTTCAAATAGCGAAGAGTTTGAAGGATATCGGCAGTGGCGTCGATCTCGTCGCCACACTTAAAGCCGCTTTGGAAGGCGGTACGAAGGTGCTCCTTGCTCTCGGCCCATTTCACGAACCAGAACATGCGACAGTCGCAGGCCCACGGGTTCCCTTGCAGCTGCAGCTCGTTCAGTAATGACAGCTGCGCTACATTCGCCGGAAGGAAGGTCAGATTGCTGTCCCGTAAATCGATTTTTCGAAGTGCCGGTGTGCGATCGAGGGTACGTCTCGATATCTCGCGCAACGGGCTTTTGCTCACTTCCAAGGTTTCCAATTTGTCTAGCCCTTTCAAATCCTCGTTACGAAGAATTTCCAACTTCGTTCCGGAGAGCAACAGGGTGCGTAGCTGTTTCACCGGTCTCCATATGTCCTGCGGAAGCGTCGTGACCGGTAGATTCTTCAGACCGAGCCATCTCAAGTTCGATAGGCTTTGGAAGGTCGCGCTGCTCAGCCGACCGATAGGATTCCCGGAAAGATCGAGGCGCTGCAAGGACGATAGATCGGCAAACAGACCACGAGGTATCGCGTCGATCTCGTTGTCGGCCAACCCCAAGAACTTCAACCGACTCAAACCGGAGAACAATCGGGGCGGAAGTTTGGTGAGCCTGTTGGCGGATAATTCGAGTTGTTCGAGCTGTGCGTTGGGCCTGAAACTGTGATCCGGCAGGGAAACCAGCAGGTTGCCGGAAAGGTTCAAACGAACGAGCGCCTTGGACGAGGCAAACGTCTGATAGGGAAGTACCGACAGTCTGTTTCGCGACAGTCCGATCTCCTCGAGGTGATCTAAGCCTTGAAAAAGCGCCCGCGGGAGCGCGTTCAACTTGTTGCCGGTAAGATTCAGGTACTGTAGTTGGTGCAATGGATGGAAGACATCCGACGGCAATTCCGCCAGTCTATTGTCACCTAAGTCGAGGTGCTCGAGGAACGCGGTCGCGAGAAACACGCCGGATTCGAGCCGCTCGATCCCACTCGACGTCCAAACGAGACTCTTCAGACGAGTCGAAGTTTCGAGAGCAGCGACGGGTATGGTAGCTGCTCCGACGTCTCTCAGCACAACGTTCGTTGCTTGCTTCGGCAAGCCGAGTCCCAAAAAACTTCGCTCCCGACAGAGCAAACTCTTTCCGTCGTCCAGACACTCGCAACCCGTGGCACATTCTGAACTCGACGTTGACTCCGACGACGGGAGACGGTGATCTTGTCTCGTATCCGTAACACGTACCGCAATGAGGAGAACGATTAACCACCACCACGAGTCCCACACCGAAATCCGCTTCCTCATTCCTATGACCTGTAATATGACGATATCCACGCATACAACCAAGAATTCCCATGTCCTGATGTGGCTTCACGATATCCGCAACGACTGACTCTCTTCTCTTCGATCAGGAAAAATCGCGCGAACGCGTCTCTCTTATCTCGTCGGTTTCCGCTTCGTAAGAGTTTCACACGCGCGTGGGTGACAAAATAATAATTCTATAGCGGTTTCGAATTTGTTCGAGGTGTCTCGTACCTACCGAAAAAGGATCACGGACAGTGCCGCGAAGCACGCCAGCGGGCTGGATAAGCGGCGGCGCGGCGGGCTTAACCGTTCGCAAACAATTCGACCCGGTGTCTTATGGATGTACCGAAGAAGCTGTCGAGTTTGTCGGCGACGGTGGTGGTGGCGGCGGCAGTGGTGTTGCTGCTATTGCCGTGTCGAGCCGGTAACATAATTGTGCGCGCTCCGACGAAACGACTTACAGAGTCCCGAAATTGGACGGGTAGGGAATCCGCCAGCATAGAACGACCGCCGCGCACGGTAACAACCGGTACGAGGAGCACTCGCGCGCGCCAGTACGCATAGAAATGAATGTAACGCATACAAACGACACGCACGCATCCAATCACCCATGCACGCACGCACACACTCAGTCCCGCCGTTTATTTCCCCTTTCGTTTTCGCGCGAGTCGTCTCTCCTTTTGTAAACGCCCGCGGCCCTGTCAATCGTGCCGCAACGACACAGACGGTGTTACTCTCTCCTCCTATTTCGCGTGTCACATGACACACTCGTGCATCGCGACGCGAACAACGTCGTCCGTCGCGTGTCAAAGACAAAAACTGACTGCGAGATCCGCTCGAGCCGAGTTGGCTTCTCCTCGTGGTAGCCGTCGACTCGAAAAGCCGGCAACGTTGCGAGCTCGGGAACCGCGCCGACGCAAAACCGATCTCTCTGCACCTCGCTAGGCGAACCGCCCCGAGAGGGGAACAACCACGAGAGATCAGGCACAGCCCTCTGTTCCGATTCTTTTGCCCACCGTTAACCGAGCCCAGGATTCCTGCGAGATATCCTGTCGCAATCATTCGATACGACACTACTTTACTTTAACTTGCCGATCATATTTATGGATCATCTACGAACAACCTACAATCGCAGATTTTCATAGAACTTTCCTAGTCGATCCCATAATCGGAGTATAAGTCCTATTGCTTTAGTCTTCTTTGCAAATCTTTGCAAAAAGATATGTATGCACACGCTCTATTCGCGCATGCGTACCTTGTCTACGTTCTTGCTGCTTCTCCTTTTATTATACCTGCTAATTAGTTGATTTTTATCGGCTATCTTTCTGGCTCGGTAAACAAGCCGGTATCTTTCGCTCGATGAAACCTTTCCAATTTTTTTTCGTAACGAAATCAGAAACGCTGTGCACCTGCGATAAGCTTGCCCCAGATTATTGTGGCATCGTAAGATGCTCTTGGCTTTAGACAGCTCGGTGTTTGACGCGTCGAGGCGCATCGAGATTCCTTTGTTAACACTGATAGAGTTAGCCTTCGAGGGGTCCGAGATGTTACACATTTTTTAGGCTCTGTGCTATGAAAGCTAAACATGAGGGCATTCTTTCAGTGTCTTATATAAAATTATCTCCGAAAATTCGAAACCTTAGTAGAAACAGAGAAACCATTTTACGAAATGAAAAATGCAGAAGTCAAAGTATATTATAATAGCGAACGTAGAAATAAAAACGATGTATCGACTAGCAGATATCGGAGTTGAATTTGTTTCATAAATATGCATCGTAGCGGCCTGCAGCGACCGCTTGCACTAGCCGTGCAGAAATTTGCCAATATTCGTTAATCAAATAACGATGCAAAATTGATTGCCAAATTTTCGTTTAAAAGAAACATTGGCCACGTTGCAGTTTTTACGATGTGGATTGACGTTCGAAAGCGTGTCCGTGTGCTAATTATCGTTCGACTGAAACCGATAATTTGTTTGTAATGGATACGATCGTCGATATACTAGTCCGACAGGAAAGTAACCTAACGACGCGACACACGCGAAAGAGTCGTTAATATTTGCAAAAAAAAAAAAAAAAAAAATAATTTTATTAACGACCAACGTTGCGGTGGGAGATCGGTAAATGCGTATTAAAAATGGCTATCATTTTATAAATTACGGTGCTTTATTTATAAAACAGGGGTGACTTACAGATCTTTACCGAGCTGGCATTCCCCCTCGTATCAAACTACGTTTTCCGCAACCTTGAATTTTAGCGAATAATCATAATATTTGCCTGACACTCGGCTTGAATTTGATAACGTATAGCGAAGCGACAATTCTTCCGAACTGTGTAAAACTTTCTGAGTCACAAGAAAGTTTATTGCAAACATGCATTATATTATATTGAAGAGAATTCTTACCTGAAGTATTTCTTAAATTTTTAGAGCACTTTCAAAATTGATGACGTTCGAAAGGTTCGAAGGAAAGTGTGCCTTCATTTACTGTCGTTAATTGTAGCAGAGTCGAGCCTGCGTATTTCTAAGAAAAACACGAATTTCATTATCCTAATGAAACCTGGTGCAGCTATAATTTACTTGTTCAAACTGTCTGCGTGTGCAATTGCCAAGTAGACTTTGGCTTAGTGGTAACTAATATTCAGTTTTGAACGGAGCATAATCTATAAAGGCCAGTTTTCTCAATCACGTGCAGATGACAAGCAAAACGTGTCAAAAGAATGGTATAATTTAGCAGAGCGATCTTTGGCCAGGCTTATTAATAAAGTCTAACGTCTAATGTCTACGGTAATTTAAGGTAAACAAACGTCAACGCGAGAACGGTATTAATAACGTGTTTAAAAGTTAAGCGTTATATCGTAGCTGTATTCGCGTGAACGGTATAACTGTGTAGTGTAACATAAACTACCGTTCTATATTCTCCAGTTACGCACGCAGATATGCTTGATAAGCGTTAGTTTACGTATGTGAGTTCTTCCTTTTCCTGTTTTTTTTCAGCTTGTCATCTTTCATCAAATATTAAAGTCTTCACCTGTAATATTCAAACGTATCAGGACTTTAGACATTGTACGTTTTTTAACGAACCTTGCTCGAAACTTTGTACAGAAAGTTATAGCAGATAAATTTGAGATAAAGAAAATTATTTTGAACGTAACGATATAAAGTTCTCTTTTTAACTTTATCGGGTCACAGTTTGTCGGACAATTGATTGAATTATACTTTGTGTTCGACTCGCAATTAACGTGGATTGTGCAATTCGAGCGTAGCCCTGTAAATCGTTTTCGTAATTTGTTTCGAAACTTGATTTGCGTGCATGGTCGTAACGAGATTGAATTTGACCTTGATTGCTAAACTTCTGCCGAAGGTTTCTTCTCATCTTGTCGGTCATGGTCAAGGGAAATTGAAGGACCATTTCCCGTCTCCATCGATTCTCCACATTTTTTGAGCGTATTTCTACAAGTTTTAAAACTGAATTTCATGGAAATCCTGCTGTAAGTTCTACGCCACACAGGGTGACACATCAAATACATCTTCTGTTAGATCGTCACGTTGTCCATACGATTGTCATATAAACTTCCACGAGTTTGCTACACGCATAAATTTCCATGCGTTAGATCAGCACGTATAAAGATCTCCAGGCGTTAAATTGTTACGTATAGAGATAATCGCGTGTAGAAATCGCGATACCAAGTATAGAGATCCACGAGTAGAAATCCACGCGTAGATATCTTTCGTAAAACGAAGAAAGTTCCGCACCAAAGCTCAAGGCAATTACGTATAAAAATGAAATAGATAACCGATCAATTGAATATCGAGATATCTTTTCCGATAGTCGTTCAATAATTTAAACGAAAGAGAGCATGAATGAGAAATAAAGACGGAATTATTGGCTAACAGGTGTTACGTAATGGTGTCGATAAACAGACAAAGGAAGGAATCCTTTCAAGGAAAATGGTCGAAGAATGTTGATAGCATTAGCTTGTAGAAACCGAGTTAATCGTGAATTAAGAAATGCGTAGAATTGTGTATCGAAAACAATAACAATACTTAAGTTTTAGAATAGATTATGATAATAATTTATGAGGAGTTCTTAAACCTTTAGTAATCGCATTTTTAAATCATCGAATTACGCCGTAGATACCTTACGCGGCGAATTTGATGCTACGGTTACGTAACAGCGTTGGCAGTCGGTTTTCACGAGGGTCAAAAACGTCGGACGGGTAGTAGACGAAAGAAAGAAGGGTAGCTAATTTTAAAGGATAGCATGTTCGCTCGCTATCAAAGCTCGTGAATACGGAATTTGGCATAAAACCGTACGTCGTAATTACGAAAATCGAAGTACAATTCTGTGGAGGTCAGACTTTTTGGCGTCGTAAATTAATTATTAATCGCTTTATTTACTGGGCGAATACACGTTCACCGTCACATTGACGCTTTCATACATATTGAGCCTTTCTTCGTTGCATAATGTCGTTCGACTGTGCTGTATATGCCTTACCGAATGGAAGAAAGAATTCGCGTGGCGTTCGAGTTAAAACGGAGCGGCATGGCGGCGAGAGCGGGCGATATAAGAAGAAAGGAAAGGCCTGAGGTTACCGGCAGAACGATAAGTGGCGGTTGCTAGTTACAGCGAAAAGAGAGGGAACGCGTGAACGGGACGAAGAAAGAAGGCGAAGAAACGAAGAGACACGGTCGAGCGTCGAGCAGGACACGAGTAAAGCTCGATCAGCTGGGAACAGAGCAACGTTGCCGGGTTTTCCCGTGTGACCCCCGGCTGCCGACCATGCCGAGTTCGAGTGGATCAATATTACCTAGATCCGGCAACGTCGCAGCTAAACCGACTCTTTATTTATACGTGTCGGTCAGACGGCGCAGGCCCGCTCCCGCCGATCCTTCCTTTGCTCGCTTTTGTCCTTCGTCGCCTTCGTCCCCTTGGCCTTTACCGGTTTGCTACCATTCTGATATTTTTCAAAGGTTAATTTGCACCGTCTGGCCAGCGCACTACGAAATCAGAAGGACAAAACGAATTAAGCCAGAATAACATACTTGGAGCCTATTCGTATATTAATGCTCTACTCTGCTTATCTACCTAAATAATGGTCACCGAGGACGATAAGTTTCTCCATCAGAGGGTGACGCAAGGGTTCCACCGATTCTAGCACTCCAGATATATCAGTCGAACCTTTCCTTATATCGCAATTCACCTTGGAGAAACCATCCTGTGTCATTTTCCTATGCTTCAGTGAAAGCACGTCCTTTCTAGATAGTCAGGAACACATCTGGCTTCTTCAGGGAAAATATGAAAGCCTAAAATCAGAAAATTGTTAGGTATACATATTTTAAGTACCGTCTCGAAACTTAGATATTCAGGAAATTGATTTTCGTATTTATCGGAGCAGAGTGCGGCAACTTGACTGCCAATTAATTTAGCCAAACCGCAAAGCTGGCGAAAACGAGTGTGTCGCGACGGGAAGACGAGAAAAGTACAGTGAAAGAAGAGTACGTTTAGCGCGGGTGTAATTAGCGACTCTCTTGTTTCTCGAGCTGTCTATAGCGGAAATTCGACCGACAGCTTTGCACCAAAATGACTTTCTAAGCGGTGCACGAATTATCTGTGATTTAATACTTTGAACGCGATAGACATCTTGTCGATAAACTCGATTTCACTAATTGCAAGGACTCGGTAGTACGGAATGTTATCTCGAGTAAACAAGGAAAGTTGGTCCAACTTAGAAAAAAATAATTTTTGATATCGCGATAAACACGGAGATAAGATAACGCTCGAAACAATGGCGAGCATTTCACAATTACTTTAACGGATCGAAATAGCGCACATATGTTTCCGATAGCTCGGTTATTGGAGACCGAACGACACCCGTTCATTCAGACCATCTCCGAGCACATTGCACTTTGTATTTGTACGTCCCTGACTGCTCCTCGTTTTATATACGTCGTTCTAAAAATATTATACGAGAATACAATAGAATTCGAGTAACGCGTTCTATTACCACCGACATTTTTGTCGGTTTGAATTTCGCATCCTGAGAAACGCATCGGTCAGGAGCAGTATTTTATTTTCTGTCGCAAAAAGTAAAAGAGGTCGTGTATATAAAAACTCGCTTGGGATTTGAATATTAATTGCCTACTTCCAAAAGCGTCCACAGAGAAATTCGCGTTACATGATCTATTAATATGCAGAAACTCATTAAAATTTAAAAAGAGCACTCGGAGTCCTTGTTTCGAGAGATTTCCTTCGAAAGAGTTTCCTAGGTTGCTTCCTGATTATGCACCATGCATATGTCGACAATTGCTATTAGAAATTTTATACAAGTGCTTTCCGCGCGTTCACTGTGAGCCGCAAAGGTCGATATACCCAGCTCCCCTCCCACTCCAACCCCTTTCTGCCATCGCTTATACGATTCCACATCCGCCACCTCTGCAACTTGTATTCTGGCATGTCGGTTTCGTACTCGTTCGTTTATCCGTCTCTCTCGTGTCGGATCGACACGTGTATAGCTAGGCTTCCCTGCCTGCCGAGTGTCCCGGTTTATTTTTGAGAAAAGAGGCCACTCCAATGAAAAAGAAATACCCGAGGTGACTATCAGTTGGAATTTGCAACATCTGGAATCGAGCGATCAAAATTTAGCACGGAAAATAATTCGAATCGATTCCTTGCAATTTATTACGAGTACATCCTTCGCAATTTCTTTACATATCGTTGTCAAAGTTACTTACGTAGTTGGGACTCTACGTGTTCATAGAATGATCGAAGTAATGATGATACTCTGCTCGTTTGACTTTGAAGTTAGTTCTCCAAGGGCGATTGGGCACGAACAAGGTATACATTGGCGCAATTAGGAACCAAGACATTAGCGCCTGTCATTGAGCTATACACTTTGCTGTTAAGGCTGATACCCTTTAGATAAAAATGCGAGTTACGTCACTGGAGGCACATTGTTATTCTAAAATCGGTGCGAGTATTTGTGGTGTTTCCTTACCTTCGACGTGTGTAACTGTCCACCCACATGGTACTTGAAATAAGTACCATGTGTAGGTTTGAAATGTTCGCAGATGGTGCAGATAGCGGATATTTCCTGCCTATATAAGGTCATGTATTCGGTATCGCCTTTATTATCATAATACCAAAAGAGGTGACCGAAAACCTTTGTCGAACGCTAGAACTAGAATAAAAATATTCTGGAAATTATGTAAGCCCGTGAAATTATGTAATCGATGTAACAATTTGGAAACATCGCAACTCGTTGGAACGAGGCACATATGGAATGCAGCTAGAGTGCACTTGTGTCGCGTATGCGGTTGCATTCGTCCCTGGAAACCGTTGAATTTCTTCCCTCGTGGAAGCCACACAAGTCGGTTAAGTTAGTTCAAGGTCATTCGTTAGCACAGACATTCACATTTGCACGAAATTTATCTGCGTGCAAATTCTTTTCGTACGTGAACGAAACGAAAAATAAAGTCGGAGTACGCGAAAAAATTCACTGACAAACAAAGATATGAAACAGATAGAGTATCCACATCAACACGAATATTTGTGATACAATTATACATTATAAATATAGGTACCTTATTTGTTGGCGACAGTAATGTCTCTAAGTACCTCCACATAATTTATAAATTGTAGATTTCCCATGGGTCTCCCTATGCAGGCTAATTCTTAACATTTCAAGAGCTTCGCTATACAAGGTTTAAGGCTGTAACACGAATGAATTCTGGGTGACTCCAGAGTAAAATTCTGTTTACTATTAATGAGCATAAGGCACCTACCAGTACTCATAAGTTGCTACACATGTCTACAAAAGTGATGAAGTCTCCATTTCCCTAAGGAAGCTCTAAATTGTGTACACGTAAGAAAGCAGAAAAGCGAAATATTTCTTGGCCATTAATCTCTGACGTCTCCTTTACCATTCGGCGTTCATTCAATGCCTTGCGATAGACCTTCGTGTATATATAGTTCAGATCGAGATCGCCAAATCGTACAATGAGAACTTCGTCCACCATCAAACAAAGGAACGATAACGTTCAAAGTGTAAAATCTGTGTTCAAAGTCAATGCTGCCTGGCTTTTCATTTTAATGCTGTCGTTATTCTCGTAGCATCCAAGTGTTTACAGTAAAGTTACTTTATGGGCAGTGAACAGATTTCCCAAATAAATGGACGTGCAAAATAATACAGGTCAGGAATACGATCGATGTACACTTCCTAGTCGATTACCCTTGCGCACGTGCAACGAGACAATAGAAGACGCAAATCAATCTTTATGTGTTATAGCATTTCTTCGTTACTTTGTTATTTTTGCTTTTGTAAAGTCTTTAGAAGCTAGTTCCGTATCGTATCGAACGAAGTGCTCGGCGTTCGGGAGGAACATTGTTCATCGATTTAAAAAGAATATAACCTATTTGTCTCCTTTGTTTCTTTGTTGACGACACTTAACTGGCTTGTTGACTCGCCACGTCAATGCCAGTAAGACTACATAATTATCAATATCGTAGATATAATTTCTTCATAGATATAATTTATTCATTCTGAAATAGACGTTTACTAAAATATTCGATTTATCGAAGAGCAATATATTCATAGAAAAATTTCCATTTACCAGAGGACATAAACGCTTCCATTTTACGAACACGAAAATGGTATCGTCAGAGGCGTATCCCATAAAATTCAATCGAGTTCTATCACAAACATAGATTTCGTCATTCTTAACTCGTTATCTGCGTCTCAGTTTGATATCCTACAGAAATCTAGCGTTCCGAAACAAACAAGAACCGTACTTTCATGATTCGTTTTATTGTCCGAATAACGGGACATCGCTATGCATCATTTTCGACATATGGAACGTTCCAGAATTACTTCGATACATTCATCAAAACATTTCGTTGAATGAATCGAAGAACGAATCGAACTATTTTATAATACCCCTTGAATCTTAACGAACGATACAGATACTCCTTTTGGCCGTATGCGGAAAATATCTTTGTATGATGCAATGGCGTCGTTTGCTGATGTGGCAGCAAGTCTGGAAACGTTTAGCTTCGAAGCCGAGAGAAACGATGTACGTGACAAGAATGGCGACGGAAATGGCGAGTGGCTCGTTGTGGCGACATCTACCGGGACCGTGATCGTTAGACTTTTACTTCAAGTTTCATTTTGCGCCGCGTGATGTCGCCAGGATGCTAAAAAAGTCTTTACCACGATCGTAACACAATTTACCCGTAGAAAAGATTTCGGAAAATGTACAGATTCGGGCAACTTGGGCTTCTTTTACTTCAAAGAAACACACAATAGAAATTTTTGATGAACCTCGTTAAATATAGTAAGTTTGAAAATAATAAAATATTTTTTATTCGATTCCCGCCTTTTTAGACCCTTTTAAGATTCTTATAATGTGGGAATCTTTAGTAGCTTTAGAACTTAGTATTTTGCTAGTTTCCTTAGCTCTCATCTAGGTTAAGAGGCCTACGTTGCAGCCGAGTGTACATAACTTTTCCATAAATGATTATTTTTTTATTTTTATGCCAATATACATGTTTTTATATTAGCACTAAAATTTGACGTTTTTCTTCTTTCTTAGTGTGCAGATTTTGTGAAAGCAGGAGCAGAACAAGGTTTAACCCCATCCGACGTGGTACTCGCTGCCGATATTACATTTTCGTGCGTAGCTGATCCTCAGGCTGCTAAAGATGTACGTAACAGTTCCATTAATTCGACATTTTTTTTACAAAAAGAACACTATATCAAATGAAATTTAAATTATTTTTAGATGGTGTTTGGAAACTGTGGGGTGCTCACAGAAATATCACCAGAGAAAGGGTACGTGGAGATGACCGGTATAGATGCGGAGACATCGCAAGACATCGCGGAAGCAATAACCGCAAAGGGTGGCCGCTACTTAGAGGCTCAAGTACAAGGTAGCAAAACACAAGCACAAGAGGGTACTCTGGTGATCCTCGCGGCCGGTGATCGAACTCTTTTCGACGAGTGTCAGTCTTGCTTCGAGGCGATGGGCAAAAACAGTTTTTACCTGGGCGAAGTTGGTAATGCTTCTAAAATGAACCTTGTGCTACAACTGATGGCGGGTGTAACTCTTGCCGGTTTGGCGGAGAGCATGGCTCTTGCGGATCGCGCCGGTCTTCAACAAAAGGACGTACTCGAGGTTCTGGAACTGACATCGTTAGCTTGTCCCGCGATCCTTGACAAAGGAAAAGGTATTTGTCTATTTGGGATAAAAATATCAGTTCAAATTTATTCGATTGAATTTTAATCTAAGAGATAAATTCTCAAATATTAAAATTACTGATTAACAAATACTGAAATTTTGCTTCTAATGTATGTGGTAATTGTGTAAACTATGTGCAATCCAATAATAAATAATTTTGTTATGTATTCCAGCAATCATCGAGGGTGGTTTTCCAACGCAGTTACCGCTGCAGCATATGCAGAAAGACTTGAGACTCTCCTTAGGTATGAGCGATCAACTGGAACAACCATTACCGCTGGCTGCCGCGGCGAACGAGGTGTACAAACACGCGAAACGGCTTGGCTATGGTGAACACGATGCTTCCGCCGTTTACATCAGAGCCAGGTTCTAACGGAGCATGCATCGTCAAAGCTTTTGCTATACCATATTTATTGCAATATCTAACGTTGTTTCCCGTCGCTACCGGAGAAGAATAGTGCGCCGTTTATCGGCGGAGGGGCAGTGAACAGAAAAGCACCGCTCGCGAGACGCCGCACGAAACACGACATTCATTTCAATGTGTCGTACACATTTGTTGAGAATTAGACTAAGTTCTGTTAATTGTAAAACCATGATGAATGAAACCAAATCTTGACCGATATTGAACGTGTGCAACAACATAAACTTTATGCACATTAAACGACCGACGAAGGCTATATATATATATATTATATATATGTATACATAAAATATGTACTTGTACTTTTCCTTTTTTTTTACACTTTTTTTTCTCTTTCTTTCAAGGAGGGCCCCCTTTTGCGTACGTATACAAGAACAGTTTTTCACTTGGCGACTACTTTTCTCGACAAAACAGCGTGAATCTTCGAACAGAGTCGATCTCTCGAGTCGCTTCCCGACTTCGATCCCGTTTGAACGCACCCCTCGCTTCATGATTTTAGAGACTTGGGACGTGTTGAAAATGTGCCTTACGATACTGTTTGAAGCAAGGCTTTCTGTTTTTTTTCTTAAACTATAGGATCAAAATCTCGAATAATTTTTTGGTGATGCAGTTCTAGGATCGCATTCGTTTTCTTCATTTTTCCTGTTCACGTTAAAACTGTTAACGGGACGATGCGTACGAGAACGACAATTGTTATAAAAGAAGATAGATTATACACTTTATTGGTGCAATTGTATAATTTAAAGAGACATAGTTCTCGAATTTGTAAAGAAATTTGGTAGTATTTTAGAAGCGATCGTTGAACAGAATAATTAGATGATGCGAGATGGCCATCGTTTATGCTGTTCCCTTTTCTTTTAAAGGAGAATTTTAATGGTTAAAGGAGAATTTTACATTTTTAATCGGTTCATGTTATCGATCATGTAAATTATTCTCATATGTTTAACGAGAAGCGATGAGTAATCGTATCGGTCATTTGATATCATCGAATTATTCGTCCTGGGAAACTTCTAATACACACGACGAACCGACGTGAAAATTTCAATTGTGACTAGCGATCGATAATAATTTGGCGCTTAGCGCGTTTTCATCTCTTTGCTTTCAACGACGTGGCTAATTAACGGATCGGCCGAAAGCAGCGATTAAGTAACATTCACGAGAGTGACAAAAAATATGAATTATTATATTATGTACATTAGATTATAGGTAATCAAATCAAACACGTTTTTCCTTTATTAGTTAATACTATAATTATAAATCGTTTGTTCGTAAAATATAGGTTTGCATTAAATGTTGACATGGTATTATCAAGTTGTTGCAATAACAATAGATACTTTTAAACAATTGCCATCACAACATCACGCTCGAACATCGAAGCGTACATGCTTTACTTTGAGAAATTCTATTTGTTCCAACTTGCACGCACCCACACGAACAATTTTTTATATTTATAAAATAAAACTTAATGCTGATACTAAGATTTTTTATAAACTTTGAACCTTGAACGTATATCGGAACAGTTTGCAATAATAACGTGCTCCTTCGCGATATACCAGATTTTAAGATGATTTTTTACAAGAAAGATCGAGGGTATTTTCTGGGTAAGTTGGAGGGCAAGTAAGTGGCACTTCCATTTCCCAGGACGGTCGTGCGAGTCTCACGAGCAACACGCGACGAAGTCGAGGGCGTTCGAAAGGTTTAGCGAAACGATCTGTTTCGGAGTCAATCATACGAGTTTACCTTTATCGGTTAGCGAGAAATCGACATGTTTGTTCTTCCGCGTTACATGGTGGCGAGAAAATACATGTTACTCGCAAACTTTCTCCCTTAGAGAATCGGTAAATATTTTTCTAGATGTAGGTAGCTTAGCATTAACGGGAATCGGTTTCGCTGCGACGAAGATAAACATCGAGCAAACAAACGATTGATTTTTTTTTTTTTTTTAACAATGAATTGATGCATATATTCCATAGATATTTTTAAACGAAATCTGATTTTCTGTTTTATTACGTAAGGAAAGCTCGTGTTATTTGCTCGCGTCTATTAGAACAATTTGGGTGCATGGAAAGTCGATGTACCGCAAAGAAAAAACAGCGGCTATGACGCCCATATCACACATACTGTATATGTAATTAGACTATCAATAGAATTCTAATGTTACAATGGTACATTGTACATGATACGAAATGAAACAGGAATGATGGAAATAGAAAATATTAAATATTATTAAAGTAAAGAAAAAATCTATATATATATATATATATATAAATATACATATAGTTAGTATAAAGAGTATAAATCACGGAGAGAGAGGAATACGTATGAAAGGGATCGAGCGAATGATACTGCGTTATGAGCATTGCGTCAATAATTGACGTTATATGTTTTGTCACGAAATACACTGGTTTTTGAATAAATATCTATTTGAATTACGAACGTTTATATTTAATATCAATAGTATCTACGTTTTATTTTATTTGGTCACCCCTTTCAAAATTTCCTCTTCTTCTTTCACTTCGTATAATTATTTCTTTCAATAAGACGCGTTAAATTTGGAAATAAACTCGTGCTGCGTCATGCAATGTTTTGAAACTTTGTAAGATGGTATAACGTTATTAGCTTACGTCATATAATTGGACGGTGGTTAATTGACCGTGTTGGCCAAGTCTGACATTCAAAATTTTGTTAAGGTACCAAGTAATCTTTAAAACAGTGTTCCACTTAGGTTGTACATTGCTATTTTATTACATTACTATTTTATTGCATCACAACGGTGATTATTCTTTATCAACGAACTGGTTCACAGTTTGGTCGTAATTAGAGTTAAACCTCTTATTCAAACTCGAAAGGTTAAACCCTTGAGTGACGCACACAGTCCAAACATGACAATTCTAACTCGAATTCTTAATACGTTTCAATTTGAAGTTCAAGTTCAATTATACTTTGCATAATCAAACAGTTCTCTTCATTTGTTTTAAGTAGTAAATGACTAATTCTGATCGATATATCTCACAAAAAAATCATACGGGAATTAAATACAAAAAGAGAGAATGATCGAAGTTAAATTATGGATGTGAATAGTTAATTACTTTTTTATCCAGCGACTTTGTGATTTTCCTTATACCTCTAGATCCCTAGCGTTATATAATATTTCAGGCAATCAAATAAGCACTACATTGAAACAGTTTTGCAATTCATTATGCATGCGTTAACACGTTTTCTGACCGTTTGCATCTCGAGCAACGAAGCAATAGAGAAAAAGGTTATCGATATTGTTTTAGAGTTTAGAAGAAGCGTCGAGAAGCACGTGCCCGTTCATAGGCGCTCATAGGCGTTCATAGGCGCCGCGAACGTATACCAAATGATATTGCATGATTAGAGAGGAAGCCGGTTGTGATGTGCGCACGCGTCTCAGGGCTGGACGTGTGCGTGAAAGTAGCGAAGAAGAGTGGGGTTCGAGGGCGGGTGTGGGAGCCGGGGTGGGGGGCAGAGGGGTGGAGCAGCCGTCGTCTGATGACACCTGTGGCTCGACCCCCACGATCAGTTCAGCCGCGACCGTCCACGCGCCGTCTCATTGTGACATTTTTGCACAGCCGCCATTCAACCTATACATATGTATAATTTCGCACACTGACACTCGTACGTGCATGGATATTGAGAAGCAGTGGTCGCGTAAATTCACGTGCATAGAAGTATGCATAGGAACGCGAGTAGGCGCACACGTGCAAACGCGCGAATAATTTTTACCCTTTAAACCACGTGACAGACCGTCGTAACGCATCTGCCATTACCGTGAGCTAAACTGTCATTGTGCGGCCTTCCAATAGGAGATACGAAAAGGAAGAGGAATCGAAGGATCGATCGTTCTTTCCAGTACGTATCCACGGATATCGTGCTACTCGACGATCGACCTTTTACGAGTGTATTTCTTTCTCCCCATATCGACCAGCCTTCTGTTCACGTACGCCGTACGCCGTTGACAACTGCGGCCAGCTCCCTCTACCCGTTTCGAGCGAAACCTTTACACGTTTGATTCTTGAGCGTTGATAGATGCTTGATACGATTGACGCCTATGTGGTAGATCCTAAGAACAAGGTCGTCGATGTAGAGCGTTACTTTCTAAACGATAAAGTACCTAGTTGGATTATCGAGATACAAATGTAATCCGAGCTGTTTCATTTCCGTAGCAATTGTGTTCCGTGCATTGCCGAGCGTAATCCTCGCGCTTCAAATTTTGTCGTACGCGAAACTTTGTTCGCTCGTTTAGATGCGTGATCGATTAACGCGGTTAACGTCGACGCGTAACGAGTCGATTTACGAATCGAGTGTCTTCGAACCGCGATCGAAACGACGTTTCGTAAATAACGAGCGTTTTCTTGGTAGTGTTTCTTGGCACGATCTTACGAACGACCTTATTCCTAGGGAATGATCGGTGGTGTTGCGACTGTGCACAAGAAAACAGAACGTGGCCTGTATGCCCGGCAATGCGAAACGAAAAAGGAGGAGGGGCATGTTTCTCGCGCGTGTATTCGCAACGTATGTCGCACGGCTCACGGAAGCAAAAGATTCCAGAAATTGTGCTTGTGATCGCGCGTACTTTCGTGCAACCGACAGTGAAGTACACGCTAACGACGCAGATATATCTAAGATCGTTCGAAAAACCGTGGATTTATAACTATACAATATATTTGTGAGTATCCAATATTTTCCTTCCGAATTAACTTTCATCTTTGACCAGTCACAAAGTATGTACGCCGTTAATGCTTTAAAAGATTACTCAACGATAACGAAAAGTTCCGAGTGAGAATTTTGTGAATGTTTACAAATATATCGTTTACTCGATTATCGCTAATGACAATCATCCGGTTTAAACGTGCATCGCGTTTAAAAAATAGCTCGTATCGTTCCCGGCGCTATCTCTCCGTTCCTCCTTCTCTTTTTCCTGCTTTTCTTTCTCTTCGTTTCTCCGTCGATTGCTCGGTAAATAAGATGCGTGTTATATCTACGTGTTTCGGATGTACATGTGTAGGATAAATAAGCGAAACTGTGTTGCGTACCAATAGCCAGGAAAGTGTTGGTACCCACTACGTATCTTCGTCGAAGATCCGACAAATATAGATACTCGTGGTTAGATCGTGTGCGAACACTTACACCAGGTTAAAACGGTGTAGAAAAGGAGGTGAAGGGGAAACGCGCGTGGCAGAGATGGTAGAGAGGAAATAGTGTGCAGACAGATTCCATTTGTATTAAACAGAATCTCCGTATTTTAAGTAGGACTTTTCAATCGATTTCGCCTTTTCTTTCTTTCATTTGAAACTCAATATAATTAAAAAAAAAATGGACAGATAGTTCTTACTATCTAAATGAATAAATAATCAAGCGAGACAACGACGCATCGGTACGGTTATATACGGTGGCATATTCTTCGGTGTGAGTATAATTATGTTTGTATCGTTCGGATTAGGTAGGGATGGGTTACGTAGAGTTAGGAGGATCAGTGGCAGAGACTAGGTGGGAGAAAACAGCGTGGACAGGTTACGTTCGTGCTAAGCCGAGTCTCGTCGCCTCGCATTCCGAGACGCGGATTCCGGAGCGGTTTTCTTTTAGGAAAGAGAAGGAGAGAAGGAGAAGGAGAACGAAAGAGAAGTGGAACGCTTACGGTACCGATTTTCCAGCAAGCATTCGAGTCTCTCGGGTTCGTTTTTTTCGTAGTAGACCGGATAGTCGACGAGGGCGCTTTTTTCTAATTTGATCAGCGCCGCGCATAAATACACGGCCAACTATAAGGGTAGAACGTTCGTTGCACCTACAACTGCTTGTCGACTGGATCACGATCCCACTTAGCGTACGTCCTTGAATCACGTAACGCTTTTACTCCTCGACTTTTCGCCTCGTTACCCAATCTTCGAAAACATCTTGGTTCACTGTTGGAAAAAAGTTTGTAGCAAAGTTTCTTAAATATAATACTCAGTTTAGAATTATGAACGCTGTCGCGATTGAAAGGAACTTTTTTCTGTTTATCATTAAAAAAATCTTGTATCGTAAATTTGAAAATGAAATGCGCGCGTAAATTAGTTGTATGAAAACGTTATCGAGTGGACAAGTAGATCATTTGTCCTTGTTATAGCGGATACTTTCGAGTTGGATCGCTGGTGAGAACGGTACATCGGTTCGTAAAAGGATTGCGGTCTGTTCGCGAGTTTTTATCGTGTAAACCATTATCACGATTTAATACGCGATATGTGTTTATATCGAAGGCATCAGATTATAAAACGTCGCATAAAACTTTTGACTGAGATTTGTAAATCGAATTCTATATTTAAAAAAGTAAAAAGGAATAACTGTTAAAACTATATCTCGATTTTTGTTGTATCAATAATTTTAACACGCATTTGACTCGAGAGTCGTAGAAGGCACAGTGAAAGTGCATAGACGAGTCAGAAACCTGTGGGAGAAAGGAATAATTATAGCTTATGACATACTGTTGCAATGGATGACTCTTTGCGTGCTTAATAGCATATTTTTTTCCTTTTACATTACGATTCGTGATTTTGACTATTGTCTTTGTGTCGGTACACCGCTAACGCAGTCAATTGTTACTACGCTGAATTTTCTTAAAATCGCTCCGATAAAACTCGGGTTTCTATAATTTATAAAATAATGTTTCTTTTGTTAATGGTAGTTGAGTAAAAGTGTTTAAAAATTCGTTTATAATATACAAAACATTACGAATTTGCATTGACAGGTCAATAGTCGCCATCTTGAAATCGTACGACCAATCGTGAGATCGGATAAGTAACACGTGGTCCTCGAAGCACGGATACAGTGTAGTTTACGAACGGTAAACCAAACGCGAGGGACAACACCGTTGGCCTCCGTCGCTCCTGCGTTCTCTCCCGGGTTCCCTTAGTTTATAAATAAACGACGTGCTCGATGGACTCACCTGGCACGTTCCGCTTTCAACTGTGACACTTATCTTAACATTTCTTCGCTGGAACACACGCGCATGCATCGTTATTTCCGACCGTTGAACGAGTCTTTTCGCGACACGATTCCGGCTTCCGAATCTTGGAGTGAAAAATATTCGTCGTTCGATCTAGCCTGCTAAGTTTCTCGAATGCTACACCGAAAAAACGAGACAATCCACCACTACGAATTACAACGTTTCCTCGAATATCGACCGCAAGAACTTTCACTCGACCATAGTTCGATTTTTGGCGCGAATCGATCGTTCGCAATAACCAGAGAGTTCGAGAGTGGAAAATAACCTGTGATCGTAACAAATGGAATATCGAATAATTGAACGATTAAATTTTTTGCGTCGTTAACCTCTTTGATGATATCGCGTAAAAGTTTAGTGGGCAATTCTTCGAGAGAATCGTATCGTTAAGTGGCCGAAGGGGAGGGGTTGTGTTTGATAGGCAACCATGTTTGGCAACAGTGTTCGCACGTGTCGAGGAAGCTCGCCAGCAGTTCGAGGGGAGGTACGGCGCGCGTCGGAAGGGTGTTCGTTAAACGAAAATTTCTGCCTTTAGGTTAACATAGAAGAGCCAGAGATACCGGAAGGATCATCGAGTGTCGTTTAACGATCGTTCTCGAGCACGTGAATCGTCGATATCGAAGAAAATGAGAAACCTATCTGGATAATTGGCGAGAGAGTAGTCTGGTAAGACGTACCGACAACTTGTTGACAGCGTTGCCTGGTCGTTATCTCGACGGACGGTTCTCAAGGAGATCGTTACACGTAACCTTATGAAACATGGTTATCCAGTTGGCGATGTAACACACGGTTTCGTGATATGATTTTAACGCGGGTGCCAAGTAGATTTTCTAATCGCGGTACAGTTTTTTTGTGCGGAAAAACGATGCGCCGTGCACGTAGCTAAACCGAAGCATATCGTCGCTAC
Source organism: Megachile leachella (assembly GCA_963576845.1). Taxonomy (NCBI): domain Eukaryota; kingdom Metazoa; phylum Arthropoda; class Insecta; order Hymenoptera; family Megachilidae; genus Megachile; species Megachile leachella. The sequence continues at coordinate 2,635,736 of OY756256.1, forward strand.
GGTGAATGGAAAGTTAACAGATCACGCGACAGTGATGCAGTGCCGTAGTGTCAGTGCCAAGTGCCACGTGCCCATTGCTTGGATTACTTGAAGATGCCGTCGTCCGGTGGATACTATGACGACAGAAATCCTCTCCTCAAGGGCACCTTATCGAGGTAAGTCCTACGTGATTCTCTTTCGAATTTTATCCTACTTTCGCGTTCGTCCGGCTACCGACACCATACATCGACTCACTGGACAAACCAGAGTATCTGGATCGCGTTGCTTCGTGGAAAAAAAACAACTAACGAGTACGAACGATTCTTAACAGCGCGTTGATAATGACCGGGAGAAAAGTGTGACATGAAAGATTCATTTTACCCGATCACTCGACCAATGGGTTGATCTCCTTGGTGTCTAACCGGTCTGTTCCTTCGCTTCTGTTTTTAAATACAGTTGGCCTCTGCTCGATCGACTATCTCGATGCAGACTGTGTGTCGCTTAAATCGAATCAAATAATTCACCTTTTCTTCGTGCGATTTTTTTACTATTTTCGTGAATAGAAAGTTGCTTTACACTCGTAGTAAATTTCGATATAAACGTTATAGCGTTGTTATACACCGCGTGATTATACAACGCGACGATATTAAGCGTATCGATATACAACGTGTCGATACATAGCACGTGTCAGTGCAAGGTATTGTTATACAACTCGTTGCAACATAACGTTTGTCGAAGCTTCTCGGCAATAAATTGCGATATAGAAAGATCGACAATATCTATTATGCGCGAAATACAAGGTGTCACTGTTTCACTGGCACGTTTCAAGTTGACGCCGCGGCGCTAATTCGCTCTTCCTGTACCGCAAAGTCTTCCTGAATAGAAATCACGTCGCGGGAAATACTCGCGATTACGATTCGCGGAATCGATCTCTCTTTTTTTCATCGAACTATTCGTTCTCGACGATCTCTCAGGCGTCCAACGCGCGTCGCTTTTGGTATCGAGTTTACATGCACGTATGCACATTTCGTGCGTCAGCTCGCAAAGTTAATTACGAGGAGGTGAGCGGCGCGGCGCGCGGAATAATACCCACGTAATTCTGTTACATCTGTTCACGGATCGTGTGGGAGAGCCGGCGACAAAGTATTTCGCGGAATGATATATTGATGCGAATTAGTAAAAACGGTAACTCTTCGTTTACGAATCAGCATAATTATCGCGTTCATTTGTGGATTAACCCTTATACATACTTATTTAAAAGTAACACGTTGTGGTCGCAACTTTCTACTCGGACTTAACTATCCTGCTTACGCAATACGTTCGACGTAGCTTTTTAATATTTTCGTTGCATCGAATTGGACTAATTTTCTCCTACTTCTGTTTGATAATTGATTCAAGTTTATACAAGTTTTTATAAGGTACTTTCGTTAAAGTACATTCTTTGAAATCATAATTGATTTTCAAGATAAAAAATAAACGCGTGTACTAATTTATTTGTCATTTGTATATTTATTTTTTAACTTCACTTTTAATTGTTTGCACTCGAAAGTTTATAAACAGCAACTTTAAAATTTAATTAAAAAATTAAATGAATTTTTTTGAGGTTATTATTTCTTTACTAATAATTTCCACTATTATTTGTTTCTCTTTATACATTACACGTGTCATGTTAAAAAATGCTTATTTAAAATTATTGTATTAAATATAATGGTCACTCCTCAGAGGGTTAATTTCAAATTTAGTGGACATTATATGCAGGTTTAGTGTAAAAAATATATGGTAGGGGTTTTTTTAAATTGTCACGTGGAAAAGGATTAAGATCGCTTCACGTGGAAGCGTAACGAAGTGTATCAGCTGACAGTGACCTAAAAACTGATCGTATCGTTAGGAGACCCGGTGGTTTCCGCATCGGCTGCGAATAAGGCCGATTAAGCGAGGCAAAAGCCGCGACAAGCTCGAGATGCTGACGCGAGCAAGAGTACCGTTTCGAAGCGATTTCGTTCATTTTCGAGCGACCTAGAAAACAGTCGAACCATCGAACCTCTCCTATGATACATCGTTTTTGCGACTAGAAACGCTAAGTTTTTGAATACGATTTCGAGAAAGCGAAACAGCTCTCGAACGTGCAACAAGTACTTCGTGATTAGATCATCGTCCTTGACCTCGCTTGCAGCAGGGAAATTCGACGGAATTCACGAATTAACCAAGCAACGTAGCGGTTTGATCGGGCTTTCGAAATTCGGAGTCCACGGATCTGGGACAAGGTCAGCTGTACAAAAATTATCCTGCCTCGCGTTACGGTCATTCGACCATTCGACGTGGAAATAGATTTACTGTTTATACGGTTCAGTTTAGTTTTTGGGAATGTAGGAGGTCATCTAGGACTATTGGGATGAGAGTAGAGTTTCAGTGATCTAGGTGTAATTTATAGTAGACACATAAATATATGTACACATAACTTCCAGATAAATATACATAAATATATAATGTTTATCTTCTACATGAATATATAGTATTTATCTTCTACATGAATATATAATATTTAGCTTCTACATGAATATAGAATATTTATCTTCTACATGAATATATAATATTTATTTTCTACATAAATATAAAACATTTATCTCCTACATGAATATATAGTATTTATCTTCTACATGAATGTATAATATTTATCTTCTACATAAATGTACAACATCTATCTTCTACATAAATATACAACATTTATCTTTTACATAAAAATGCAACAATTATTTTCTACATAAATGTATAATATTTATCTTTTACATAAATGTATAATATTTATCTTCTACATAAATGTACAGGATTTATATTATACATAAATATACAACATTTACCTTCAATATAAAAATGCAGCAATTATTTTCTACATAAAATACAGCATTTTCTACAGCATTTATTTTCTACATAAATATACAGCATTTATCTTTTACATAAAAGTACAACATTTATCTTGTACATAAATATAAAACATTTGTCTTGTACATAAATATACAGCATTTATCTTGTACATAAAAATACAACATTTGTCTTGTACATAAATATATTTACATCAATAACGATGATACAATACGAAATAGATTGTGTTTTAAATTTGGAACACGGTCACGAATAGGTTAAGAAAAAGTCAGACAAGATAAATGATTTCGTGACTTTGAAGTCGTGAAGTATGTAGTAAGTTGTATGACGAAGAGAAAGTTGCCTTGAGGAATTTGCATCATTTTGCTAGAACAGAAGATGAGTTTGTAGCACGTAAAAATGAAAGAATTGAAATCGAACAGTAACAATTTATTCGAACAGCTCGATGAAAATGGGTTAAGGCGTCGATAATGGTATTTGGTGGCGGTAATGGTTCTATAACGATTCTTGGAACATCTCAAGATTCCTAGTACGTCGATTAAGGAAAAGAAATTAAAGATTCACAACTTTTTAACGAGCATCAGTGACGTACCATTTTTTCCGAGGGGGAGACCTCGTTAAATCGCGCCGATTCATTAGAGAAGTTTCGCGCGTTCCTCTTACGTATTTACGTCTGCCAGTGTCATAAGTAAACTCTATGTACACTATCCTCCACAAGTATTTCCCAAATTTAGAATATTCTAATGTTGATTATGAAGGTTTAACTAATAGAATCAGAAGAAAAAATAGTGGGTACTATTTATTAAATTTGTAGGATTGCATCTCTCACAAGTTGTTCAAGAACCACCCTCTTTCCTATTTCCTCGACTTCGTTCGATATTTTCTCTGCTTTTGCAAGGAGAACTAGTAGTAGAACCAGAAGAAAAAATAGTCTGTACTATTTATTAAATCTGCAGGATTGCAACCTTCACAAATTGTACAAGGATCACCCTCTTTCCAATGTCCTCAACTTCCTTCGATATTTTCTTTCCTTTTGTAAGATCTCTCTATCTCTCGTTCATCTCTCTCATCTCTCACCCATCTCTCATCCACATTTTCCTAAAAACACACAGTTTATTCCGTCAAGCAATTAAAAATTACGAGAAAAGTTAGAGCCAAGATTCGTAAAAGACGAAATACTTATGAAGCGTAGTGTAGTACGTGGCCGCGTATTATCGACGATACTCGTGCCCCGGGGTGCATAACTCAGTAATGGTCCCTGGTGGAATTATAGCCAGCCGCGAGTACATTCTCTCCAACACAACTAACGAGTTTTCACGGCTGCGTTTGTTTCGACAATTTGCCGCGCGTGGGCCAAGCAAGGGGGACTCGTACCGGTGGAGAGCGTCGGAAACGTGGAACGAACTTCCGGTTGAAAGGGCACGATAGAGAGAGAGAAACAGAAACGTCTCTTCTCATTATCGCTGTAAAACTCGAAAAGGACACGGCCTTTGCCGTCACTCTGTAGGACGTCATTCAATTTTCCTATTCATGAGGACTGGTAATCGTTACGTCTGTTGCAGTAACTCTCTGGGCGATATAACGCGAGGAAGTCAAGTTTTCGATTATCTATACTGTTTGAATTGTATATTGTTAGTACGGTCTTCTTATGGTCAGTTCTTGTGCTCAGTTGTTTATACTGTTTGCATATTGTAGCTGCTTCCAGGTATAAAGTCCTCAAACAAGAACTTTCAATACTTCACTACCAAATTGATTAAATGATCGCTTCACAAGTTTTTTATAAGCTACATGTTTTGTTAAAGTACGTTCTTTGAAATCATAATTGATTTTTATCAAGATAAAGAATAAAGTCTGCTAATTTATGTTTGGTTGCTTGTCTATTTATTTTTGAACTTCATTTTTAATTTCAACTTAAGTACACATGTCGGTAGGTTCAGTGTTAAGATTCTTATAGTCAGTTCTACATACTATTTGCATATTGTCAGCCATATTGTCCCTAGTTCAAGCTATAAGGTCTTCAAACAAGAACTCTTAAATTCCGAAAGCTTTTTAATTCGAGTCCCCCAGCAACATATTTTGAAATTTCTAAATCGAGTCAAAATCTCGAAACAACAACGCACAGAAATCCGATACGCGGAAATGTAACGCTTGCGATATAATGCTGTGTGATACAACGCATACTCATTACGTTTCAGCATCGAATTAACAATTCCAAGCATCGCATATTCGCTGGGAACAGAGTTGCGTAGAAAATCTGCAAGAGGGAGAATATTAAACGTCCATCATAACCTGCGCGCGGATAGTTTCGATCCAGCTCGATGAAAATAAATGGATTCGTCGTAATCGAATTAATTGTCGCGACGCGACGCGTTGAATCGCGCGAGCCAACGCTCTGTTCCTCGCGTCGCGAACATTCTAGCGATAACCGGTGTCTGTTGTCGTTGTCGGTATCGAACGTAGGACGAGCGTGGAATAAGAGCGAGATAATGAGAAACCGGCGTTGGAGGAAGGGGTGGAAAACAGACGCTCGGAGATAGGGTGAAAAGGTCGCGGTCGACGAGAAGGTAGAGAAGATAGCAGTGCCCTTTTATTTTCATTAACAGGGTGCTGGAAAACCATATGGTCTTTACGCTCTTTTCGGTTTCTTTCGTTTTATTTATTCGATCGTTGTTAACAATTAACCCTTACATCTTCCGCACGTGACGTAATTTTTGAAATCTTCCATTCGTCAATTGAAAGTGACGAATCTGATTTATATTTTCACCACAATTCAATTTTGCATTTAATTGCAAGTTTTATCCCTTCACCAGTGATCGCCATGTAGAAAATGTTCCTAACATTTGAACATTCTCTGTCTTAAGGTTACAATGATAGTTAAGTCGCCCTGTCTGACGCACTCGCTGAGAAAATCATAAGTTAAGGGGTTAACTCACCCTTTGCATTGCTTTGTTCCTATGTGGCTCGACACATCTTGTACGTCACATAAACAGATTGTACATGTATATTTTATTTGCTGTTCTGAGCAAATGAAATATTTGTCGTACATACTCACCGTTGCATTTGAGAATCTACTTTGTGATCTCATGATCTATTTTGTGAATTAAGTTGCTGTATAAAATTAAGCAAAGATTGCTTCACTCTTTGTTCCTATGTGACTCGACACATTTTATAAGTCAGACAAATGTATTGGTTATACATATATATTTTATTTGCTGTTTGTATTAAATGAAACATGTGTCATATATTCACTGTTGCATTTGAGAATCCATTTTGTGATCTCATGATCTATTTTGTGAATAAAGTTGGTATATAAAATTCAACAAAAATTGCTTCATACTTTGTTCCTATGTGGCTGGACACGTCTTATAAGTCAAATAAATAGATTGGTTGTACATATATATTTTATTTGCCGTTCGTAGAAAATGAAACATATGTCACATACTCACTGTTCATTTAAGAACCTCTTCTATTTCGCAAATTAAGTTGGTACTTTAAACAAAAATGCTGTTTAACCTTATAATACCCGGTGTCTTAATTCTGTTCGATAAATTATAAACATTTTCCATGTACTTTTCTTCGAACATCAAAACTGTAAAATAAATTCTAAGAATCCTTGTATCCGTATGTTTATAATAGTAGCTCGAGGGGGAGCTTCGTAAATGTTCGAAGTGATAAAAAAAGAAACCGAACAATTGAACAGGTGTAGCGAATAAATGTTTCGCCTTGACAGTGTGACTCGCAGAGATAAGATTATGCATGGCACGTACCGAGTCGAGTGTTAATTTTTAGATTTGACGAGCTCGGTAGAGATTGTTGCGAACGAATTTCGAGAAAGGATTTTTCGAAACGTATCGTCACTGTTCTCTGCCCGGTAACGAGCATTTATTAAACGAGAAAGATAAGACGAAGGAGAAAAACAGGTTAGTGTACCAAGAACCGTTGCATACCACCGGAACCCTGTGGTTAAGATAATGAGAAAAGAAGCACGGCGCCACTGGTCGCCTTTCCGACCCTCGCTTTCTTGCCTCTCGTTCGCTTGTCGTCGCTAAAACGAACTTCACGGCTCTAATATGCGACACGCGTGTGCAACGCGGCACAAATTACTCGTGTACTTCCTTTTTAACCCTTTGCTATGTCCGACATCTGATTTGGGGGACTCTGATTAAATTCGGCGAATTTGGGGATTGGGGAAATCGAGGTTTCGATGGAAGAAGGTTGTTACTAAAAATTGTAGAATTTACGTAAAATTTCAAAGCTGGACTTGAGTAGAATTGTATTGTAGACTTCGATGTATAGTAGAGTTTGTTATTAATTAACGAGATTTGTGGATTCAGAAAGAAGAAATCGTAAGATTTTTCAGCTGGGAAACAAGCCGCTTGACCACTCTTGATAATTCGTCCAAGAGAAAGGCCAAGCTTTCGCCGGTTAGCTTATAGTTCAAGTTTTCTTGGCGTTACGATAGGACAAAACAACGTATTCTTTTCTCGAGAAGTGGCGAGAAAGAGGGGCATCCGGATAGAGGCACCGTCTCGATCCTTCGACTTTGCCCGCTCGATAACGTTCGATAATGAAGCCACGATAACAACATTGTTGATAATCCACGGTGAAACTTGGAAGAAAAACGAATAACGACGTACTGTCTGTTTTTCTTTCTCCGATCCAAGTGGATGTTAACGAGTTGTCATCGAGTTGGATACACTTTGTAATGTTAATGTTATAATTACTGAAAATAAATATTCTTCGTTACGATGTCGCAATTGTGTAACGACGAATCGAAGAATGTTACGGTTAAGACGTAAAGGGTTAGCCGTTCTAGCATTTCCAAGCAAAAGAAGCCTCTTAACACTTTCACCGGCAGATTTCTAACGCAGATCTTTCGTCGCGTTCACAATGAAGCATTTAAAAAAAAATGAATTAGGAATCTTTGTTGAGAAGAAGCATCGGTAGGATTTTCGCGAGGAAATTGTTGGTAAACATCGTTTCCATTATCGTGCTCGTTACGGTCGCGCTTACGTTGCGATTTGTAATTTTTGCGAAATCGTGGATCGTCGAAGGTATTATTCTCGCTTTTGGCGAGTTGGCTCGGTTTCGTTCGCGGTGAAAGTTTGAACGTTCGAGGTGCATGGCCTCGTTCTACGGCCCGTTATCGACGCGGTGTGAACGCCCCCTAATGCAACACGGTAGCGCTTCACAATAATCTCTAGCCAAGACACCATGGGCAAACAGGGGAAATATAGACTAACCTTGAGAAGCACGCGCATTGCAGCTTATTTTCGTTTCTTAGTTTGCATTGGCTGCGTTTTATCGATACGTGTGGATCGCTACGCATATTGTCACGTATCGTGATTTCAATACGCTAGATTTCTACCCATCGCATTTCTACCAGTTGTAATTTTCACGCGTTATAATTTCACGTATCGCGATTTCAGTCAGATTTCTACGTTGCAATTTTCACGAGTTTCTACGTCATGTGTGGTATTCACAATAACACTCGATGCACGCGCAGTACCACACGTGCTATCTTCACGTTCCATTAATCTGATTGGATAAATATTTTTCACCCGACACACGACATTATTTTCCCAAGAAACGTTTCGAAAGGATGATTCTTCGGTTTATCGTTCCCTTTGGCACAAGATGGAGTTACTCGATGAATTCCCAAAGAAAACTTGACAAAATAAACGATACTTCCTGAATGGAGCGTTGACGAGAGGCTACCACTTCGGTTGAAAAATCTTCTCGAGTTAGGTCTCATCAGTCTGTTTCTTCTGTCGTGAGAAAATCACCGCGTTCTATGGTGCCTCCTGGCGATGCAAATATCAAGATGTATGCATCCGCGATCGTATGATCGATCTACCTACTGAAAGGACGATCCGAAAGGTTATCCCTGATTGGCACAACCTTCCTTCGTGCTGAATTTTCCCCCATAATTGAATATCTTACTTTCATAAAAATATACAGAAATGTTAAAGACTTTAAATTTTTATAATAACTTGAGTTCACAACGTTGTATTTTTAAATGTCGGTCTTTGTATAAAAACCTTGTCAAATTTTCTTTGGGTATTTGTTGTAACAACCGTCGAGAAATTTAACTTCGGAATAAAAACGATCAATGAAATCCTTAAAAAGAGTTGGATCATTACGGCAGCGTATTGTCTGTCCGGCCTTCTGGTAATATTGTTTCATCGTTCTGCGTATTCTTCTCTCCCGTTGTATTATGGTCCCTTGCCCAATGGTTGGTCGCGATTACGCCATTATAATCGTGCCTCTCCGACGACTGCTTCTTCGCCGTGCAATTAGCGAACGAATCTCTAAATGCAATCGCGTGGCTGCATGAAATCCGCGCAATTTCACGATTCACCGATAGAGACGACACGTTTAGATTGCCAGCGAACGGGTCCCCTCGTTCCCTTCGGTAATTTGTTTCTCTTGAATAACGGCAGAACACAATTACGGGCTTCGGTGGTTTCGATTGAAATTGAAACTCGCGCCGAACATGAAAACGCTCCGCGAGATACAGAATCCGGGGAAAAAAGCGCTATCGAACGAGCTTGCAGGAACACAGAGTACAGAATAAAATTTTCAAGACTATCTAGGATTATTACAATTATGGTTATTGTTAGAATCACGTTTTTATTGCGGCATTTAACGGACGGTAAAAATGACGAGGCATTCGGCTTTCGGTGACGTCAAGATCGCGTAGAGTGCCGTTAGGTCTATCGTTGAAAACTCGTGAGAAACGAGTGTCTTTCATTTCGTCGATTTTCAACGCTGGGAGTTGAAAAATTCTGTACAATCACATCAACCCTATCAATTAATCATCTAATCCAAGGTGTACTTGTGTCAAATCAAAGTAAATCCTTTGGTCACTATGAAATGATCTTAGCTACAGTGAGTCACAGCCAAAATCGTACATCACATACATATAAGAATACGTTTCTTCTCGTGAAAAAGTTCAGGAAAGGTATCGGGGAAAAATATCACGAATCTATATTGTAAATGTATCTATATTTATTATGCAGTAGTGTTAAATGAAACAGAGTTGTCAAATCGTATATTTGTAGAAAAGTAACCAACAATTTGCTTTAATTGAAAGTCAGTAAGTCTCCAGTGAAATTATAGCAATGATCATCCAAGTATTGCAATGATTAAATAACCCTTAACATCCAGTCCCCAGATCGCAACGAAATTTCTGGGTGGTGAGAATATTCCACGGTTTGCATCAGCTTTGAAACGTTCAATATAGAGATGTTGCCTAGAAAAGGTCCTTGGATTCGCGGTCGAAGATCCGGGTCAAGTACGGGATATGTTGTATTTGTTGCTCCTGTAGATTTCGCGTGTCTCATTGCATAATGTTCACCGTGTATCGATCAACGCGAATTATCACCATCATGGTGTCTCGTGATCGAACTACGAAACGGAAGCGTAATCACATATTAAACAGATAACCGTACACACGTTTTTGTTCATTAAACCGATCTTATCTTCGTCCAACTGCTTGAACAAGCTCCTTATCGTTCAATTTTATTTTCTTTACAGTTCGATATATCGACTTCTGGGTTGTCAGTTCGTTGTAACGAGATATTCCGCTCGATTAAATTGTTTTGGAGACCGTAAAATATCGTGACGTTCGGAATAAAACCCTTTTAGTTACCATTTATATGCCGGTTACAAGATACCCGAGTCACCTGCGTTTTTTACAATTAGACAGATAGGCACGTTCAAGCAATTCTATTTACATAGATAAGTGGTCGTTGCAGGGCAATGTGATAAAAACATGTCTTGAATTTCGATAACGGAAGTTTCGTCATGTGTTACTACTGTGTATCGTATTTCCATGCCTGTTAGTTGCACGCGTGGTATTCCCACGCGGCGTATTTTCACGCGTCCTTACTCGCATATTTGTACGCTACGTATTTTGATAGTTATATTGTATTTTCAGTCGTGAGTTACATCGTATTTTCAGTCATGATAGTTACATCGTTTCACATATCATATCTCCAAACATGGTATTACACACATGGTGTTTCTGTGATATAAAATATCTATATCATAAATATCAATGTTATTTTCATAATACAGTTTCACGAGGAGCTGTATTCAGTACCAGTAGAGTTGGGATATTATCAAGTTCGTGTTGATACGAATCGTATAACATTCCAATAGAATTTCTCTCAACGATATCGTGATAATATTGCGTTACATCGTTAAACGAAGTTGGGGTAGATCTCGATTAATATCATTCCGAGAGTTTTCTACACAAGTTAGGGCAAATAAAAGTTGATCAAGTAGGGAAGTGGCGCGTCGAATGGCCGTTAGGTCGAAAAGGGTGTATAGAGTGGCGGAGGACGCAACATTTGGAAAGAAGGGAGACAGAAGGCGAAAGGACGCGATTTGATAACACGGCATCGATCCATGTTCTCAGGATGCTTCCACCCTTCTCTTTATTCCGTGTCTCTGTTGTCCGTGCTCCTTTTCCATTCTACGTTCTCCCCTTTGCCACTGCACTCCCTTGTACTCGTCTTCGCGCGTGTTTTTGCGAGTCTACTGCTGCAATCAGCAGAAACTGTAAATACCATTGACGTACACGTTCGTCTCGCTGGAAACCGTTGATCAGCGGTTTTGCTCTTATCCGTTGTCAAACTATTCATAATAAAATCTTCGCTGTTGCTGTTTTATGATCGAAAGTCCCGAATAAAATTTGATACTTTCGCTTAGGTAAGGAACGCGTGTTACATAAATACTTTCTATATGTAGGTATAAGTTGCTGCAAAAGCTTTACATCGTTGTTATTTCGCTCCGCTTTGATTGTACGAAAGTATTTCGGTCGCTAATCGTTTACCTTCATTGTTCTCGTCGCGTACAAAGGGTCTATTCTTATTCTAAAAGGGTTTCGAAAATCGAAACGCTGTTCCGTTCGAGGCGAACGATTAGGCATTAGACGGAATCGCTTGACCATAATCGGGGTCGTGCTTTGTTTACGTCGCTCAGGCTAGTGAAAGTTCCTCGAAGCGTACTAGACAATACTAGACAGTAAAATCTGTCCTCTATACAGGGTCTATACCATTATTTCGAATAATGCTCTTCCTTCGAAGTAATTAAAGTTAATCGTGCAAAAGTATTCTCTACACAAATTACCGTATCATAAAAATTTGACCATCCGAATAATTCTTGTACGGTCGAAATTAGGTTCGATTTAAATATCGCTTTCCCACGAATCGAAATAATCTCGCGTCCTTTTCGCTCGAGAAGGCTTTGTATGTCGGCGTCGGGTTTTACACCGAATTCGCGAACGATTCGGTAACGCGACCAATAAAACAATTAAGAGAAAATCAGTTTCGTCGTAAATTGCGGCCGCATTATTGAATTATCAGCATTCGAGGCAAGTCGCATTACGAGCGGAATGCGAATGGAACACGAGGAGATTGGCTTCAAGGCGACAAGTGGTCTGGCCAATGAACCGACTTGCTCGCCCGAACTCTCTTGCCTCTGTGAGGCCACGAATTAAACGACCTACGGATACTAAGAGATTACCTGAACCCGCCATCTTCAAACATAGCCGCTTAACTGATTTGCGCAAAAAAACACTCACTGCTTTTTACCAAAAATCGATTGCTTACATATTTTTTTTGCATGTAACGCTTTTACGTATAACTCTTGTCCACGATTATATTATAAATTCGTGTGTTTGCATAGATGAGTGTATTCAAAGAAATCTGAAGAAAAATTGTTGTGGTCAGATGATCCTTAATTTGTAAAATAGAATATAGTGCATGTGGTGCAAATTGGATCGATGGAGTTGAGTATTCGGAATCGATGCATATTTTGCTACGTAATTACGTAAACGTCCGCAATCTAATCGCGAGTATCAATTTCGCAGGAACCTCGACCGTGAGGTCAGTTACCAACGGTCGGTAATTCCGTCGTAAAGAAACGAGAAAGGACCGTCGAACGTTAAAAGTACCGGCAAGTTTTCGAGTCGTTCGGTCGGTCGTTCTCCAGCCGTAACGTTTTACGCGCAACCTTGCTTCGTTCATTTAATCCGGAGCCGGAATCATCGCTTTGCTCGCTTCGTAAACCGTTTTTCTCTTACGCGTTCCAGTTGATTGCGATCAGACTCGTCCTACTTTATCTTCGCTCCTCATTTTTCCCCCTCCGTTAATTTCTCAATTAACCATTCGGGGGTTGTATAATTAAACGTGGACGGAGATCGTAATCGTGTGACGCATTCGAAACGACCATGTAATGCTCTTATTATTAACCCTTTTGCGGTACATTTACTCTGAAACGAATTCGTTATCGAGTATTCGATTTATAAGCCTTGTACAGGCATTTGAACTCCACCGATAATCGAATACTCGAATTTTGTTTGAGCTACGCCTTGTACCCTCGAATTTACTCTCAATCAAATTTGCGTTTAATCGCAGTATTCGGAAGTTCGGAAGGTACAAATTGGTTTCGAGGTCGATTCCGTCGAGAAAGGCCATGGAAGTGGCGCAGATTCGAAGGTGATTTTAAAAAAAGGCACGGTGAATAACGCGTATAGCAGCATTCGGAGCAAAGGTCCCAACCACGACAGATTGAGGAATCGATTTCTCTGCGGCAGAGTCGCGTTACCAGCCTCGTCGACGGTTCTCGAGTAGAAACACGAGGGTTTCGTGGGAACGATACTCTCTTTTATTTTTTCTTCTTTTCTTCTCCCTCGCTAGAAGGCAAATGCACCTGTCGAGAGGAGAGAAACGCTGCGCTGGTTCGCTGTGCTTCTGTACTCTGCAAAAGTTAGCCGCGTGTATGCACCGATATATATTTAGCGCGTGCGGCATTTCTCGACCCACATACTCATCGGGAGGCAGAATGTCTCGTATGCGTGGGGTCATCCTGTCGTTCGACGCGACAAAGACATTGTTTCTTTTTATTCCTTTTCGTCCTCGGCGCCGATGATTTCGACGGTCCCGTTGTAACCTCGATATTAACCCTTTCCAGCTATTGTATAGCTTATCCGAATTTTCTGTGTCTCAAATGACAAACTGTTAGGTTTTACTCGGTCTTGAAACACCGGGATAAACGGCGTTTAGAGAGGGTGTCGCGTGAACTGGTAAACGTGTTCGTAAGCAAAGAATCATAGACGACAAAGAAACCATGAGTCACCGTTGAACGGACTAGGGGAGTTCAGCACAAGCCATTACTAAATCAATGTGCAGTATCAACGATGTCGTTGCATTATCGTCCCTTTTGATTCGTTTTGTGCATCTGTGCGTGACCGTGTTCTAAGCTGAAAATCGATAGGATCTTTCGGAAATTCCGCTTTACTATATCCTCGAATCACCACGAACGAATACAAACGATATCACGATTGACAGAGCCCGTGATAAAACGATAGTTAAAAGAAATGACGCAGGAGCGCATTGTTTAAGTGGCTTGTATTTCGAAATACGGCTTTTATCTTTTCTACGAAACGTATTTAGGCGAATAATTGAACGACAACTAGCGAGAAAACAGAGATAATGGTCGATCCCTCTGGTGGCGAACATTGGAAGCATCATCACAACGCTAAAGAAGCGTGCAAACCGTACGCTTCATAAATTCATGGCCGTGGTTCCGGCCTAGGCACTCGTGCAATTCCTTTAATTGCCTTTCTACGCGATAGACACTGATATCGTTGATTTATGAACAGATTGTTGTTCGAATCGAAGCGTTAAAGCGTCGAATTCTGCGGAAGAGTTGTGTCTGCGCGCAAGAAATGCATAACTGTTCGCCGCGCTTCGGAAATGATTGCTCGATATGGCTCCGCTTTATCGGATAAAAGATTCTTCGCGTTTCAATCGTGTAATTCGCCGGTGTTTACCGATAAATCGCGTTAAACGAGCTGATCGTGTAATACAGGATCGCGCTAGAGATCGCGTGGCAGTGTTCCCTCGGATTTTATTGAATCGATAACGTCTCGCTGGCACGCGTGGCCCTAGGGGTGTGCGCGTTAGTCGTGCGAATAAATACACCTATTAATTGTAAATGAAATGTAATATTTACCCCTTGTGCATCGTTCTCATTAAATTCACCATAAACAAAAATCAGACATTCAATAATTTAGTTATTCCAATTAGAGGCACACGTGTATAATAATTATCGTGCTATCTAAACACCTATCTGGAGATCTATAAATCTGTATACAGCTTTCGGAATGTAATCTACTTGAAAATCAAAAGGTCAGGTAAAGATCTAGGCATCCAATTAGGTATGCAAGAATTTAGCTGTTCGAGCATCTCCGAGGATTCAGGTATTCAGGGATCCAGTTTAGACATGGACTCATATTTGTCGATATACATTTATTTTGAGATGCAGATCGAATTGTTCGAGTTGATATCAGCTAAAGACTCAAGTACATAAACGCGATAGCGTGATTTTGTGGAGCAACAAAAAGTGATAATCGGCTTGAAGTGTATAAATACAGAGAAGATTGGGCCAAGTAAATCCTGTAAATCCGAAAGAGATGGTTTAGCGGATGGCACGCGCCACAGCCCCTTTGACCAGGTCGCTCCATTAATTTGTTCGTTACGCGTAGCGGAGTAATATCGATGGTATCTGAATGCGCGAGGGAGGTTAGCGGTTAGGGTGGCTCAGAGTGGTGGAAAGGAGCGGACGAGGTGCGGGCTCATGGGTTACGCTACGCGGGTTCTGACGTCACGTCGCTTGTACGCAAGTTTACTACCACCACCAGCCCGTGTTACTACTATACTACTACTAGTACTACTACTACTACCCTACTACTGCCTACTACCCTCACGTGGCACGAGTGGGAGGTGTGCTTGTACCACCCACACTCGACTGTCTCCCGTCTACCGTATAACGTGTCCGTGTATACGGTGTCGCTATCCGAAACGTATCTATCAGAATTGATATTATTCCGATTATCAGTTTGTTACTACTATCCCGATGCTGTTGCTGCTACCCTGTTACCACCACGTGGAGGCAGTGGAACGCGTGTTTGTACCACCTACACTCTAGTCTTCCAGCTTACCGTATAAATTACGCATCGGTGTCTCTAATGTAGCTACGTCATTATCGATGGTCGTTTTGTTACGGCCATGTGTTATCGCTACCGATACTGGTGATACTATTGCACCAACGCCTCCACGCGCAGGTAAAGCGTGCCTGTATCTACGTCAGTGCACGTTTAAATAACCTACGACCTTCTCGCAATCTTTCGAAACAATTAGTATTTCTGGTATCGCTCGTAGCGATGAAACTTTGTACAAAAACAGCGACCTCCCAGAGATACTTTACAACCCTCGTGGAGGTCACGACCCACAGGTTGGGAGACCGAGAAACAGAAAAAAAGTGACGTTCCAGCAGTTTTCGTGGTCCCAATTTCCCCTCAGTTGAGAACCAATAGTAACTTGTCCAAGTATACCATGTTGCTATTCCAAACCTAGACGCTATCATTACGACTGTCAGTGTTTGCGTCACCATTCTATTACCACCACAGTGACTGCACACCGTCAAACCTTCACCACTACTCCTACGATACCGCCACGTTGACGTTCCACTGTATACCACGTTACATTCTCCGCCAGCTACGTTCACCACCACGAAGTCATAAATGTGTGTGAAAGGGACAGAGAAAAACCGATGAGACACGGGGGTGGGAAACGAGAGAGAGAGCAGCGAGAAGGAGGACAGAAAAAGTAGTAGTTTCCTTTTTCGACCTCTTTCTTTTCGTACGTTCTTCTTTCTTCTCTCGGCTCGATAGTTCGTCCTCTTTCTCGGGTCGTCTCTGTCCGTCTCGGACAGGTGCTCGCCGAATTACCGCGGAATCGTGGCGGGACAGAAAAAGAGAAAAGACTGCGACAGAGACAGAAAACAGCAACCGGAGAGCCGATACCTAATCCTCCCTTCGTTGGCCCACCCTCGGCAGGAAATCAATAGAGAGGGACTCGCTCTATCCCTCCCTCCCTCTTACCCTTTCTCTCTTTCTTTCTGGTCCTGTTTCGGTCTCGCTGTTCTTTCCATTTCTCGCTCTGTCTTTTCCATCGTAAACGCTCGTTCGAAGAAATTTACCAACCGACTCTCGTTTGCACCCCTCTGTGTCTCAATCTCTCCTTTCGTCGCTCGCGCGATAAAAGGCCACCAAATGTCACGTTTCCAAATGCAATTTTAATTTCACGATAGGTCTGTCGATATTATCGTTTTCAGTAGGGAGTCTCTAAAACTTCTTACCGAGCAAAGTATAAAATATTGAGGATCACGAAGAAAATGACGAGCCTCGATTTATCCGCGACTGAAATGTTCGCACTCTCGGTCGGGGTAAATCGATCGAAGATTATCGATATCACAGGGTGGCCGTCGAAACTGATTTCGTCGAAAAAAGCTGGAGGTCTCGAAACGATTCAGGTAGATTTTCTGAATGAGGTCGATGGCTGTTCTTCCCCTTGGGATCTCTAAATCGAAACAACCGTGCGACAGTCCCAATAATGGATCGATGTCTGATGGTGTACGAGTGGTCTGTGGTCGTAGTTCTTATACCATGAAGAGCGCGTCTCGATGAGAAGATTACTTACCTGCAAGAACTTTTCTTGTTTGCCGAGTGATTGATTCGTTACGACGCTCGTAAGAAATATTTCTGCAAATAATATTTTGTTCCAAACCGAATAAAAGTTGCACGCGGTAAATTGTAGAGCTCTTATTGGTTCATTGATCTCTGCGATACAATCGCGAAACGGAAGCACAGTGTATCGATATGTTCTCCCACGAAGTTACTCCTCGGGAATGTCCCTCGAGGGGTAAAGAAACAAAGGGTGGGTTAGAGGGTGGTGAAAATTGGAATTTCGTTTTTATCGAGCCGTGTGCGTCGAGGTGAGTGTTGGCACTGAAAGAAGAGATACACGGCGAAATGGGCGGCGCGAACGCGTGACGTAGCGGAAGTCGTGCGTCACCAGTGACGTAGGCAACGTCGAAAGAGGAACGTCCGAAAGAGGCCATTGACGAAGACTTGTTGCACGTCCCTTTCTGCGTAGGTTCCGATATCTCTCGATCTCGTTACACAACGGGAACGTTTTACGCTTGAAATTTTAATTATTGCCTTTCTGCAACCAGAAATAGATGTTTACTAAATCTTTTTATATCGAAACGGCAGCAATAACGTCGCGCTCGAGAGGTGCTCTTTTAATTCTGGAAAGACGGAGTTTTGTATGTAATTATTTATTCAGTTTGAACGCCGTATTTAAAACGTCTTTAACTAAACGAAGATCTCCAGGCTTGAATACGTGACTGATGATAAATATAATTCCCTGGCAATTTTTGCTGCGAGAAAAATAACGACAGTTTGAGAAATCGAAGAAATTCTTTGGTTATTCGCTCGTAATACAATAATATGCTGAACTTGGACATAGGTTCATTATCGTTTCATACATCTGAAGTTTTCCACGCAAAGTTTGGATCTTCCTCGAGTTAATCTGGCTATACATAAGAGAAAGCAAAGTAGCATAGACTTGTTGCATATCCATTCGCGCATGTGTGTCAGCCAGGCCTGTCCCGATAGGCAGGAGAAACGGCTAAAGTTCGTCCATGTTTTACGACACGGGATCGTAAATCCATCTCGATCGATTTGATTCGCTTCGCGCATCGATGAGACGTCGATTCGTTGTTTTATGCAGGCGTCGAAGTGCGATGAAGTTATCGCGTCTAGGGCGTATCCGTGGTAACTCGGGCACCCTACCATTACGAAACTGAGTAGCGACTTAGCTTCCGGATCCTCGGCTAATCGAAGTTGACCCACCGGTGTGTCACGATGTGCCGAGATGTTTCGATTAACTCGATTCCGGCGACCTGTAAATGCGTAATTAGCCACGTTCATCGATTTCATTTGCATAACCTTCCGTTTCTTGATTCTCATTCTTTCGACAAGAGGGAAAATTCTTGTACCGTTAAATCTGACTAACAAGGGGACTTCCAGACTCTAATAAACTTATGTGTTAATCTATGTGTACATTTACTGCATTTTATTTAACTGTTATGTTGCAGTTTATTTCGTTCTGTGGAATGATTCGACGCATTCGTTAATATCGCTCCATTTATTACAAGGTGTAATTATTTTTGACACTTTAGTCACGTACAGGTGTACGCACACTTTCCGTGAAATAAGATTACAACCGCAGTGCGAACCGTTTCCTGTTTTTCTGCATCTGTGCGGTTGTAATGTATTTCCTGCATGGTTACCAAAGTACAATAGTTTGAATTTTGATGTTACTATTTAAATATAGAACCATCGCTAGCGCTCCTACGCGTAAGAAATTTAATGAACGCAATCTTATCATTAGTATTATTTCCATACACGTTTTGCAATCGTGTGTAGATTATGTAAACAGTTGTTTAGCAAATTTCGCTAAACCAGTTTTAGCTTCTGATGCAAATTTACACGACTTCTTTTATCCACTACAGTAAACTGCTATTCTTTCGAGCTGGCTTTTATTTAAACATTATTTTACTATTTTATTATACTTAAAATTTAACGATGGTCTAAAAATTGACCACTACGTCATAGACGTTTTAAAAACTACGCATTAAATTGAAATGAATTCTTGACTCCCTAATAAATCATTCGAAACGGTAAATAATATGAATTAACGTTAATGAATCCGTTGGTACGATACGATAGCGGGTATATCGTTATGTTAGCATAATTGAGTAACGGGCTCGAAATGAAAATGATTAATATTTATCGTCGAGTGCAGTAACATTTTCTGGCACGGTTCGTGTCGTCACGTAAAATTGCACCGGTGGGAATTTAAATCGTACGAACACGTCGTGCACAGCGTGTGTCTGTTTGTGGTGCGACAAAGAAAGCGATTTTTTTAGGTGGTTGTATCACAAGCAAACAGTATTGAACTTTCAAAAAAGTGAAACGTACCAAAACAGAGATAATCCGACGTTAAATCATAACATTTAACGCGTACTGTTTAGCAAACTCTTGGTACACTTTTTAAATACCGTACAACAAATTAAAGAAGTTCTTAAATTTCTATATTATAATATTTTTAGACCCTGAAATTGTAAGGAGACAAAATTTTTATTTTTTAAAATTCTTAACACATACAGAAATTTTTAACCTCTCAAATAATTTTTTAAAAATATAAAAGCAGTCTATTTCTAAAAAATAGAAAAGAAGTTTATTGGAATATTTATTTTGGATGTTCCTGGTGGAGTATAGGATAAAAATTTGTTAAGGAGGAGTATAGTTTTGTAGTTGACTGTCGCGATACAAGGAGCTTAAATCGTAAACGGCTCGCGTGGTTTCCAATCTATCGATAAGTACGGTATAGGATTGGCGGAGTAAGGATGATGACCGACAGATGGCGACGCGGGAACAGGTGCACTCGACCAATCGGCGCGCGCGTAATCCCCCCACCCCTGTCCACCTACCGATTGGCGCTACGGCGGTGTCACGAACAGCGATCGCAATATGGCTTCCGCCACCGCCAGCAAGTGAGAGTACCTCCGAAGGTGACATCGAAACATGGTGGAATATTTAAGGGTGCGCGAAGCGTCGCGCGTGTGAAAATCGCTGGCGTGTCTGTCTCGATAAAGGTGCGTCGAGTTGGCGAGTGTTCGATAAACGGTGCATGTGCTCGAAAAAACAAAACATTTCGGTAGAGAGAAGCAAGAGAAAGAGAGAGAGAGTGAGAGACTCGCGTTGAACAGAGACGTACCGCGCGCACGGGCCATGAGTCGAACGAAGACAGAGATACGGTGCGATACGACGGTTCGTT
Organism: Megachile leachella; assembly: GCA_963576845.1. Classification (NCBI taxonomy): domain Eukaryota; kingdom Metazoa; phylum Arthropoda; class Insecta; order Hymenoptera; family Megachilidae; genus Megachile; species Megachile leachella. The sequence continues at coordinate 2,656,357 of OY756256.1, forward strand.
TAGCCAGAGGTTTCTGACACGAGAACGCGTATCGACGGGAGAAAAAAAGCATGGAACACCGTGTACTCGGCGTTCCACGGTATCGAGAATAACGTCGCGATCGAAAAGTGGGCAGCATCGTATCCTTTTCGATAGTCGAACACGGTGCGCGCGACTCATACGTCGAAAGCGTGGCTCTGTCGGTGTGTTACGTCCCGTACACACGCCGTGCTGTCCCGATTTGCGTGCGCGCCTGTGTGCACGCGCGATCTTTCGGTGTTGGAAATTGAAAGAAGACAGGCGAACGGTGAATGAGCGGGGAAGAATGAAAAAAAGAGTCGAGCGGTGGCACGGGGTGTCGTACATCGACGACGACGACCACGTAACAGAGAGAAGAAGAGGCAAAAGAGCGAGCGAGTGAGCCAGGGCGACGTTGCCAGAGTTTTCCTTCTCGCGTTCCCTACACACCGTATAGCACGTACCTTCGTGCTACGAGAGCAAGACCGAAACAGAGAGAATACGATGTGACAAGGAGCGAGAGAAAAGTAAGGCTTAAACACGCACACGCACACACGGCCACCACGAGACACGAGAGTAGCGTGAGTCGCGCGAAACGGATCTAGGGAATTTTTGCTCCTCTACCCTCTTTCAATTCGTCGATTTGTCGGTGGTGTTTTTGTTCGTGCCCTCTGGACGTGATTCGTGAATTACCATGAGACGACTTCCAATGACGTACACACTGAACACGTGACACGCCGAGTTAGGCCGATCGACGAGCCATGAAGAAGCCACGGTAAGTTCCTTCTATTTTTTCGAACTTGTTTCGTTAAACGATCGTCGCAACGCCTCGCTTCTAGTCGCTAAACTTTACTCCTTTGTTTTTACAACGGAACTTACAAAACAAAATAACAATGTAATGGTATACTTTGTCAATATTTCGAAGTTTTGTCCACAGTTTATACTGCAATTCATAGATTTAATTCTTGTATATCTTTAAATTGTAACACTTGGAAATTTACTGTCTTTAAAGAACTATATTGTTAATTTTGAAAACTCTGTCAGTGAATGTTAAGATTTGGTGAATTAAAAATTGAAGCACTCGGTAAGTGCCGAGAGTAGAAAAATATTGGCAGCATAAATTGTTGATGCGAGGAGTTGGTAAGATGTCCGTTGCGGGCGAGTGGTTAAATAGGGGTTAGGTCTGCAGCGTGTGGGTGTAAACGAATTTTCCTGAAGTCGGGGTATTTCGATTCACCGCTACGTCACTGAATGCAGAAGCGGGTACACGGCGTGGTGGTGAAATGACGCGATTATAGGGGGATGAGTCAGAAGATTGACGCCTTGTTTATCGATCTCGACGCCGCTGGATGCTCGTTACGAGTATCGATATTAGTATGCCGCGAACCGTTTGCAAAACGTGGAACGGGTTTGTCGAAACGTTGACAACGTAATAATTTCGCGCGATATCAGAGCGGCGAGTATCTCCGGTAGAGGGGGAGGGTTTGCCGATAAATTCACGGACAACTCCATCTTCCAACAAATGTCTCTATTTTTAGCGGACCGTCCCACGGGTCCTACTTTAATTATCTGTTCGTTATTATTGGAAGCTGCGTGGAGGCGGTACATACATAGATAGTTTCTTGCCACTTGTTTTATTCCCTCGATTTCGGCAGCTTTCTAACATTAGCTTCTCAGTGCTATCGATAACGCTGTAATGTCGATAATATCATTACAAATAGAACGTGTGAGCTTGCATGTCACATGCGATGACACGCATAAGTAAATGGTTGATTTGTAACCTACATGCGATAAGGGGTTAATTTCCATGCAATTACATTGTATTAAATCGAGTTTTTCTAATAGAGCTATTTCTAAAGACAACTCGATATTTGTCAGTCAAGACTATATTAATTATAATTGTAACTATAACTACAACTATAATTGTGACTATAACTATAACTATAATTGTAACTATAACTGTGACTATAACTATAACTATAATTGTGACTGTAACTGTAACTATAACTACAACTATAATTGTGACTATAACTGTAACTGTGACTATAACTATAACTATAATTGTGACTATAACTGCAACTGTGATTATAAGCATAACTATAATTGTGACTGTAACTATAACTACAACTATAATTGTGACTATAACTATAACATTATCTATGACTATCACTATAAAGTTTGTCAATCAAGACTATAACATTAACACGAACAAAGAAAATTAAAACGTGTAGAATTTTATATTCAGATATGTGACTACAACTGTAACTGTGACTATAACTATAACATTATCTATGACTATCACTATAACATTTGTCAATCAAGACTATAACATTAACACGAACAAAGAAAATTAAAACGTGTAGAATTTTATATTCAGATATGTGACTACATCTGTAACTGTGACTATAACTATAACATCATCCATGACTATCACTATAAAGTTCGTCACTCATGACTATAACACTAAACCGAACAAAGAAAATTAAAATATGTAGAATCTTATATTCAGATATCCTTGACAACGCAACTGGACCTAAATTTCAAGTTGAAGAGTTATTCAAAATTTGAGCAAGATTTATCCCATTTGAATGATAAACCTTGTAAGTGAGATTCGTCAAAGTACAGGGGTTAATCGTTAGATTTAGATTGGAGGTAGATCGAAGAATCGCCACTTTCGACGATTAGTTCAGCTCGATTCGGGTCATAGAAACGATTACGCTGATCGCTAACCGATCGAGTGGTGTCAGGAATAGTGGTAGCGAGCCAAGTATCAGTCAGGAAGGCGAGACGAAAGAAACGCGATGCTCCCGTCGTCTGTTGGGACTCCTCTCTTCGTCGAGAAGAGAGGAGAAGCACACGACGCGAGGAATTCGAGGCTCGAAGTCGAGAACGTTCCAAATACTAGCCGCTGCTGGTCGTCGACGATCAGACCGAGTTGCGTAGGTTGCTAAATTATGAAGGGAACGGGTGTACCGACGAGGAGGACAGATTAAACATCTCGGAGTTCGTCAACTTTGGAATCTGTCCCGTTTCTCTCTTATCCTGAGTGATTTCGCAACTATTCCTTAACTATCGACTACTTTATTCTCCATTGTTTTCTGCGCTAATTAATTGTCTTCGGAGACGTGCAAGATCTCTTTTGAGCAGACTATATTGTCATCGATAAGTGTATTTTTATTCTCCTCAAAAATGAAGAGAGTCATCGAAAGCGATGCATGACGATGAAACGTGCATATGAACATATATGAGCCATTCAGTGCACACATTAACTCCATTTTTTGGAACATCTTAAATTGAAGTGTTAAAGCATTTGTATAGTCATAACTTTTTATATTTACAATAATTTAAGATTTTTTAAAAAATGGAGTTAATCAATGTGTGCACTGAACGGCTCATATAGAAATAGAGTTTTAAGAAACTCCTTTTATTTAAGAGAAACTCTTAATAAACTCACAATAAGAACACAAGAACACAATAACGTATTAAATTTTTAAACGTAGGAACTCTACGTTCCTTTCATAAATCATCCACACTTGGAGTCATACATGAAATTATATATGTACGTAAAATTTCATATACATATACATTTCACTGGTTGTCAAAGTATACATACATTTTATAACTAATCAAACATAAAATTCCAAAAAATATACTGATCGAATTGAGTAACCTCCTTTTTCGAAGTCGGTTAAAAACACGTATAGGTGATAGAACGCGTGGTCGAAGCGCGGTAACCCTCGTGCGTAGTAATTCGGCGTAGTAAGCCCCGTGCGTAGTAACTCGACGCGTAGTAATTGAATTGCGTGGTGATTCTGCGCGCGGTAATCTAACGCGTGGCGATCGAAAGCTAGATAATAAGAGAAATTCCCGCCTTTATTGGTTTTTACTCGTTAGATGGGGCTTAACACTTGTTGAATCGAGATTGTTATCTTACAGGCACGCGTATCATTAAATGGTCGAGGTTCCAGTTTCTCTGAAACGCGTTAAACAGCAATTTGCTCGCGTTAACGGGGAGAGAAAGGGGGTTGGAGATGCTTAATTAGAATCGTTAAGCTGGTCATACTTGTCAATTTCCGTTCCAGTGATTCGTAATTACTTATTGGTAGCGATTGAGAAAGGAAAGTCAGGAAGAACGAACGTTCGAAAACCTTTGGAGTTGAGGTATACCGGTCTAGTCGCCGAGGACTATAAAGTATGCAGAAAACGAGCATCGTTTTACCTTTCGTTTTATTGCTTATTCACTCGGTGCACCGGGTCCTGTACGTTTAGTCTATCGCCTACTATTATCGCAAATTTCCACGTTATCGACTTTAGGATCTGAAAAATCTTTTCATTTCTATGGCCGTCTCGAGGATCAATCCCTTGCTAATTCTCCGTAATTTAGAACGCTGTTTTCTTACGAACTGTTGACAATATATCAGAAGTCTTTAACACGAATGGTAAAATTTGATAGCAAAGAGTTAATCGTTGCATCGTAATCGTCGACACGTTTTATCGAATTCTCGCGAGACAAGCGACACCTACGACTTTATTGTCCGGCCAGAGAGTCGTAAATACACGGTGTAAACGATCGTGAAATTGCCGGGGTACGATTACGTTTCTATGGACGATCGAAATGGAAAGCTGTCGATGGCACGAAGATAACGGCGCAAATACGGCAGTCGAGAAACCACGATCGGCTCGATGTTGATACGCGACCAGCCACCTATTTAATAGGCTAATCGTATCGGGTAATTAATATGTTGGATTGTAAAGGACCCATTCGATGTTACGACGTGTCGGTAATAAACCTATTAGAGGAAAAATGATGAACCAATATCTTGTAGACGATTATGCTAGATTCGCTAACGACATCTTCGAGAAATTGATTTACAAGATAAAACCTGATTCCGTTCGAACTGGATACTATACGGTTTGCCTTCGGTGCTAATACGCTTGCTGCATACGAACATATACGTCATCGAAAATTAATCTGTTGCTTATGCATAATGTATACATCGTACACGGTGGTCTACGTAATAGTTGCTGATTATAAGTCCGTTATCGATGCTGTTACGAAAAAATAGAGAATTAACATGTAAATAGGCCGAAGTTTACGGCATTCGTAAGACTGTTTCCTTAGAGATTAACTGGCCTTTGTGATCAATTTTTATCGCAGTAATAATTGTTACATTCGTGTTTGAGTAGTTTTGTGAATAATTCTGGTATTCGATTATATTAATAACGATGGTATTAATAATAATTTATTATTATCCCATGTTACGATTAGTTGTGCAACGAATTTAAAAAGGCTATAATCGATGCATAGAAATCCTCCCTCAACCTTGAACATTTCTATTACTGTCATTCCATGTTCCATTACTAATTTACCTATACAAATATTCGTGACAATCGTATCATGACAAATCGACTTATTTTTGCTACGCATTACGTATAACTTAGGGAGAAAGTAGCAAATGCTTATTTCACCGTTCGGTTGGAAAATTGTCGTACGATTCAGGAAACTTGGACGTTACGTTGATATTACGTTGTATGAATCGTGGCAAGCAAAACCCTTTCATTCTTAGATAATAGCCTCTTCAAACTTTAATTTCTGTGTGTGGATATCGTAATGCACTGTCGATATACTTTTTGAAATAAGTGGGAAAGTTAGAGAAACTAATTTTGATGAATGGGTGGGTAATGAAGTTGAAGGCATGTTCGCGTTGTTATCGCGTTAGATCAGTGCGTGTATTTACTACACATGGCACCACACATTAGAATTAGCATGCATGGTATTAGTACACGTTAGCATCACCACGCGTGAGAATTACCATGCATGGTACTACTACACATTAGCGTCACCACGTGTGGGAAATACCACGCATGGTACTACTACACGTTAGCGTCACCACGCGTGAGAATTACCATGCATGGTACTACTACACGTTAGCGTCACCACGCGTGAGATTACCACGCATGGTACTACTATACGTTAGCGTCACCACGCGTGAGAATTACCATGCATGGTACTACTACACGTTAGCATCACCACGCGTGATATTGTCACGTCTCAATATTACTACATATGGTACCTACTCGTCACAATTAACACGCATGCTATCACCAATCCTTAACCCACGTGGTACAATTTAGAACAGTGTACGTTTGCCATGTGTACAGCATCACGCATAGTATAACTACACACGATATTGCAACGCATGGAAGTAGCCTATCACCACGTATCGCGTTAATATCACCATGTATCATATCACCAAACAAGAAATCGCCTACGCGTTATATTGCATCGTGTAGGGTCCACTATCGGTACACGTGGTACGTATCTCGTATTGTTATACACCACACGTCAGACCTCCACAGATCATATTTATCGAGGCAAATAATTTAGCTATGAAAGAGGTCATCGATTTCTGGCAAAGATAAACTTCAGTAGGATTTCTCAACGATTATCTTGTCGCTGACTAATAAGCGTCACCATATAAGTGCTTTCAACCCACCTCTTTACTATTAATAGGTTAGCTTTGTGTAGTTAATTAATTAGTTTGCAATTGAACCGTATGACTCTTCTTGTCTGTTCTGCTTCGAAGTTTCGCGGTATAAATACATCTTGTCGAATTGCGTATGCTAGTTTAATCCCTTTGTTTAACGCGTCTCTTTTCTACGTTTCTGGATAACTGCGTGATAGCTGCGGTTGACAAGCCGTTCTGATAAAGGCATCCAATCATTGTTGTCCTATTCATTTGTAATTTCGGTTGTTCAAAGCTTCTGTTATGTCGCTCGCGATACACGGTAGGGTATTTCTAACGACATGACAGTCGAATTACTCACCGACGAAAATGGTCAAACCTTGTACTCAAGTTCAATGTCCTATTTTAATTGGTCTGATTCCTGATTGTGACGGTCGTCAGCCGAAGCTAATTTCGGTAACTAAGACTGTGTTTAAGACAGGAGCAAATAGCGCAGGTCAGCATAGGTTATACAGGGATTTTAACCCTTCGTTTGGTAAACCTTCCGTTGTATGTTACAGCGATTAAGTGTCAGCCGAGTTATCAAAAATTCAACGTAAAAGACAGAATTTGTTTGCAGGCGACAATGGGTGTATACCCCGGTGGCTCTGAATTATTTAAAGTACTTACAACAGCATCGTTTATTACCAGTATCTTAAGCGTTCCTACAAAAGGAACACAAAATTCCTCGCGAAGGAAATTAGAAATTTCGAAAACAGAATGTCAAGTTTTACGAGAGCGTAATACGCAGCGACTCGACAGCTACAGGATTTAATTTTCCCTTTCTAACCCGAGCGTTTATTCCACTATTCCTTCTGTAGACGGTTTGTAATTAGCGTATAGACGGTTCAGAGAGACGTAACAGAAGCATATTCGTTTGAGTGAATAGTTGAAATCGGTGCACCTTTCGTTTCCGAGGCAAGTGTATTTTTGATGAACAGTCAAAGGATTAAACCCCGTATCCAGCAGTCCGGTTGATCTCCGGAATTGCGGAGCGGTTTGGAGGTTCGGTGTTTTATTCAGTGGCGAGCGTGAAATAAGACGAGCAGGGTGTGAGAAATTGTCTAAAATCCGCGGAAACGTGATTGGCGGATTTCACTTTTCGCGATTCCAGTAAACAATGACTGCGAAAGGTTTACGACGGTTGCACGTGTGCACCGTGAATCTATAATGGAATCGCGTGGCGAGTAGACGATTTTTCCGCGTGGGAAAAAAAGACACTAAATCCAAGGGGTAAACGGGAATACGACGGAGGAGGATGCGAAACGTCGAAGAGACGCGGCGTTTCTATCCCGTATCGATTCCGCGAAGCGTTACGCCGACGACGATTATATTTTATTTATCCGAACCGGTTGCCGAACGACTATAGTTTCTCCACGATGCATTCGCGTACTCACGCTCTTTTCCTCTCGTGATTTTCCTCGGTTTTCTTTGGCCGATCGATGAACGTTCGGTTCGTTACATCGACGCGCGATCGTCCTTTGAAAGTTTGATGAAGAACACGTTCGTTGACCCCCTTCATTGGAATTTCATATCCCCGAGGATATTGCGGACTGTCACGAAATTCGCGATCCTATACCACGCTTCAAAAACTAGCGAAAGACCTCTGGTAAACATTGCGCCTTTGAAAAATTACCGCGCTGAAAGACTCTTTCGATTCCTGCGGCGAATACCCACGCTTTCAAACTTTACCCTTTTGCTACCTTTTGGGACCTTAGTACTTTACCAATTTAGTTACGGGATTTTACTGCTTTTTACCTCTTCGAAGCTGCGGAATTTTGGGCCTTGGAGGAGGTTTAAATTTTGAAACTTTGGTTTCTTTAATTTTAGAATATTAATCCTTAAATGCATATAGTTGTATAAATGCAACATACCAGTTTTAATCTTATAAATTATATACAAAATGTAGGAAACTGCAATGAGTAGTGTTGCAAATATTCCACGTACCAATCAAATACACAATAACATCATCTTTCAACCCCTTTCAAGGTATTTTGTTAGTTGATTTTCAGGTAAAATTAGAAAATCATGCATTTAAGGGTTAACGCTAGAACCAACCAGTCAAAATGACTGGCTTCAAATTCATTATATTTCGTAAAATTTTATGGAAATGTCTGCCATATTTTGTTGAGGTAAAAACTAGTTCTATATGTTTGATGCTTTAGTATTTATTTCGATAAACGAGTATTTAATGTTTGTAGTTCTAGTGTGATTGCGCTGTGATTTATCAAATGAATCAGACAGAACTAACCATAGCTACAATTTTAAAATAAAGCAAATTAAAATGTTATTGCAATTTTGTATGAGTAGTTGACTGTGCAGATTGAACTCCACATTGCAATTTATTCAGAATTAAAGTAAAATTTATCACAACTGAAGCATGAGTGCAAGATTCTCTAACTTTGAAGATTCGAGCTGTCCATAGCTTCAATTCAAACCTATGTTCCCTCAAACCATTGCGAATCGTGAACATTTTATAAACTCATTCAAGTTTTTATTAATTTCCAAACGTATTAGTTACGCTCTATATGGATTCTACATCGCGAAAAAAGTTGTATAAATATTTGAAACTGGATTCAGAAATTACAGGCTAGTACTTTGCGTTACCACACGTACTTCAAAACTAATATGAAAGAACATATGCATTTAGTAGAAACCTTTCATCACTGTCTGTAATAAAGGCCTTTGTAGAATTAATTCTACGGTTTAATTTAGATTAGAACGTTTTCCACAAAGTTTGAAAGAAAAAAGTAGAAACTCTTTTATTATTTGAAAGTTGACTGATTCTAAGGTTTGAAGATCGAACGTGGTTCTTTTTCTGGTGGCCACAAAAGGTAGGAATCGAGGTATGATAAAAGGCGTGGGTAGGAACGAGGTGAAAAGCGGTTGCTAAATCTTCCACTGTGATAAACGAAAATATAGGGTTTCGTGGCAGGATGTTGCTTCTCGCGGCTTTTTATTTGGGCTCTCGAGAAGCGAGGAAAGACAGGTAACGTGCTCGTAGGTGGTCGGTTACACGTGGGTGGATTTTCAAGAGAGAAGTCAATTCCAGTAGCCTCGGTGTCGGGGGTTGAAGGTCAATACGGCGGCGAACAACCGTGTAACCTTTAAGTCGCGGGGGTGAAACAACGCAGTCGGTGGTTTATCATTGGTCGAGCATTTTCCAAGCGCCACCGAATATCGAGTCCGCGCGAAATCGATATTTACTCCATTTGATCGTCCAACAACCCTCTTTGGTTCCTCGGCGGTCCCTCTCCCTCCCTCTTAGGTTTTTGTACGCTACTACACTCGAGTCACGAGCATAATTATCGTAGCACCCCGTGTCATTATCGATCGAGCTGCTAATTAATGCGGTTTAAATTTGTCGTCGCCCGATGCGAGAAATAACGATGCACCGTTATTGACGGCTTCAACGTGTACCTCGTTGCATTCTCGTCGCTCGATACCTCCATAATTATTCCCGAACCGCCAGAAAACTTACAACAATCGCTCTATTACGCTCTCGTTTTCTTTTTAACCCTTTGCACTATTTTGACGACGCACTAGTACTTCGTCTGTGATTAGTTTTACTGACGTTTTTAATACACTTCAATTTAGAGTACAAGTCCAATTATAATTTGTATAATCAACGATTGCATTATAACATATTGACATTTCAAATTTTTTTGTCTGTTGTAATATTAGTCATTTCTAACGCACCTGACAAATAAGTTATAGTGCAAGGGGTTAACCACTATGCAAATTTTTAACGCCGCAAGATCTTGCTTATGGTTCACGGTCTGACGCTTCCAAAATACAAAAAGCTTTCTAAAATATCTTCCTTCATCTCTGAGATTCTAACATATTGCGGAATAAACGTTCAACGTTACAACAACCGAATTCACGTGTAAAATTTAAGCGTGTATACTAAGCGTATAATTTAAAGTAGAAAGTAAAATTATTCGAGCAATTTGATAGTAAAAAAATCGATGTTGCAAGAATAAATTTACCTTGAAGTTTCAATTCATCCGCGGTTAATAAAGTGTTAATCGACGGAGAAGATTGCGAGAGAAATATTTGAAGCGTGCAACGGACACGGTTCTTCTGCCTCGTCGACGACGATGACGACGTCTGTAGCTTCTTCACTCGTGCCTTTACCCTTTCTTCTAGTCACCGAGAAACGGGGTAACGAGATTTTCATTCCGACTTCTCGACCCGTCCTTCGCGATTCTCGATTATACCTAACTCGACTTCCCCTCACCAGCAACGAGCAACGGTACTTCTGGTCAGGAGGTAAACGAACTGGGATAAGGTGTCTCTGAGAAACCTTAGAAAATCGCGGAAGACCCTGACAGCTTAACCTTGGCGAACGAGCAAGGATGTACTTCGTCCTCTATTTTTATCTTCCAAGAACATTTCGTCCATTCGATTGTTCTTTGCATAGCGCTCTAAGGGTTGTTTAACCCTTTGCGCTCGGGAGGTGACTCTCACCATTTTATTTAATACAATCGTTTTTAACTGACTCTATAATATAACACGTATGATGTATAAACACAGTGAAACAACTAATAGTGGAAATTATTAATCCGTTGCACTATTTTGAAGAGCCTGACTCGTGACGCACTCATACTTCAGCAGTGATCAATTTTACTTGAATTTTTAGTATGCTTCAATTTGGAGTTCAAGTCCAATTACAATTTGCATAGTCAACGATTGCATAATAACATTTAAAGATTTTTTATTTGTTTTAATATTGTAGCTGTAGTTAGTCAGTTCTGACTGACGCACCTGACAGATAAGTCATAATGCAAGGGGTTAATAGAGAAATAATAACCTCAAAAGAATTCATTTAACTTTTTAATTAATTTTTAAAGTTGCTGTTTGTAAACAGTCCAATTACCTTCGAGTGCAAAGGGTTAATTTTAATGTGGTAGAGATGAGGATGCAGGTTGTCTCTCTGTTTTCAGGTAATTTAGGATTGCAGACATTTTAGTTTAGGGTTTGAGGATCAGATCGAAAGTCTGAAAGGAGGAAGATAAATTTTCAGGTTGACAAATTTAGGATTGCAGACATTTTAGTTTAGGGTTTGAGGATATTGCAGAACAACTTGTATTTTTGAATAATGTGCTTGATAATTGAAGACGAGTAAAGATTATGAACGATTAGATCGAAAGTCTGAAAGGATGATTATTAGAAGCGTCTGTCGATTCCTTTGACATCGGTAACGGACGAGTCGTAATAAAGCCAAAAGAGACGCGATTCAACAGGGATTTTTCCTTTTTTCTCGGATTTTTTTTCCCTCTAGTTCACAGAAAGAGAGAGCCGTGATGCGACAAGTCTCGTTATCCTTTCGTGCCACAGACGTCTCGTGCGATGCGAAGCATAATGTTTTAATTGGACCGGCTGTTTAATTCGAAGTGCGATTGATACTTACAGAACGGTTCAGTTATCCTGAACGCGTTTCTATTATCGCTGGCGTGTGTCCTGTTTCAGAGAAACGAATAAAAGCGAGAGGGAGAGAAAGGGAAAAAGGAAAATTCGCATTCACGGTCGTTTCTTTTTCGTCTGTGGCGGTCGAAAAAATAAAACGCGAACGAACAAATGTTTATTGAATCAAAAAACTGTCCCTTTGTTTGGATAACAACGTTGCACGCGTAGCTATCGAGTGTATTTGCTTGGCCGCAAACGATCGTTCTACCATGATAATATTTTCCTTCGTGAAACTTGAATTTTCAACATTTATGATTTCGAAGCGCGATGGGTCTTTTATTTGTTCTAATGAATTTCGTTGGACGAGTGTTAACCTTTAATTACGGTATGATTTAATTGGAAACGATTACAAGACGTTAATTAAAAATAACAGTTTTATTAACCCTCCTCAATCGAGTTATACAGAAATGATTAATTAAATTTTATTGTCAGCCGTTGTACGGCTACGCATTGGAATTTTTACGCATTGTAATTTCCACGCGCTGTAATTTCTATCCGCCGTATTTCCACGCGTCGTATCGTTACGCATTTTAATTCTCGTTCCCCGTCATTTCTATGGATTATATTGCAACGTTACCGTCTTTCACTCTCCGTCTCGAGACACTTCCAATAATCACGCACGGCGATATAACGAGGGTTTACCGTGTCTCACCGGGCTCCATATCCGCAGCCATTCGATGTCAACGAGGCTGCATCCTCGTAAAGGCCTAATGGTAACACCGATGTCGGTGAAATGGAATAAAAGTCGCAAGGGGGAACAGAATGAAAGAAACAAGCGGAAATGAAGCGTTTCACCGGGCAGGGAAGGCGCAACAGTTTGGCCGTAGAAAACTTATCGTGGCTACTTTGCTTTCTCGATCGACTTCGAATAAGAAGATAACTCGCGGTAAAGAGAGTAGAAACGAGTAGTATAAAACGTTTTAGGTGCTTCGCAGGCTGCTAACACGCTCGATCGTCGCGTGAAAAATAGATTTGCTTCCTGCGAACGAGATCACACCGATCGGAACCTGTTTACCCTTTTAACGAGGTACTTAATCGGCGCGTTTAATAGCTGTTGCATTAATCGCGATTCGTAATTAAATTTTATCTCGATTTAGTAGGAAGCTGCAATAATTTATACCATTTTTTCGAGGATGGACGCTTCCATAAAATAAATAACGTATGCAAATACTTTCCGAACGATTCTATCGAAATAACGTCCAAGTCTGGCGTGTAGTCGATTAGCGAATTCCTCGGTGCCGAACGTGCTCGATTCGTTGCACGACGATCTTGCGTGTAGCTTGAAAATTGGCATGATGCCCGTTTCGTGGAACGATAATCCAAGTAACCACGCGAGCAACTAAGCGAAGAAGCGGTGTTTGCGTGGCACGTGCAACACCGTAAGTGCGTTTAACCCTTTCACTTCCAGCGTCGACTTTGTCCACAAAACGGTTTACGAGAGCTAATATCGAATTTATACGCCATCCGTGGGATTATCTACAAATGCTAGCGTCAGCTGTAGCATGTCGCTCGAATATTAATCGCAAGAAGTCATCGTTTACTTTTTCATTTTTCACTCCCACGATATAATAGATTTTCGAATTGAAAAGTTCTTCACAGATTTGATAAACGCTTACGATATAATATTACCGAGAACAAAAATTCAATTTGCGAACCACGTTCAAAACGATAAGAATCTGTGTTTTAAAAGGTTAAGTTCCCGGAAGTTTCCGAAGTTCAAAGAATCGCGAAAATGATTTAAGATTCCGCAGTAATGGGAAATTCGTAGAATATCAAGTACATCGGAATTCGCGAAGGGTGACCCCTTTTTACTTCTTCTTTTCGTTGATCGCTTAAATGTTCGCAAACGAACGGCAAATTTCTCCGTGCGACAAGTAGGCGAGTATCGACGCGGAAAGAGGGTGGCCAGAGAGGGTGGTGGGTAGACGAACCGCGAGGAGTGGCTTTCGACGATACCGTGGCAACACTCAAAGGAGGGAGACATGGCTTTGATGAAATTCAGGGAACAGCATTCACGGTTCAAAGGAAAAGCATAGGGTAATGCCAGGTAATAACTAACGCGAACGAAAGGTAGCCCGTTCGTGAGAACTGGAGGGCGTAGGTGGCGTACAGCAAAGGGAACTACCGCCTATGTTAGCTACTTTTTTTTCACGTCGGCCCATTTCCTGTCTGTCGCCGCTCGTCGATTCGAATCCTTCGATTTTCTGCAAAATCGATTCCAAAGAATTTTTCATCCCTTAAGACAACTTTCACTTGAACTTGTTTATGTCTGCAGTCATCTATTTTAATAATATGTAGCTATTACTGTACACCATACTCTTTGTTCACAGACTATTTTCTAAATAATATTTGTTTAACAAGTTTTAATAGTTTGCATCAATTTTTGTGGACAAAGCATAAACGTATAAATGTATGAACAGTCTAGCAATTAGAAATATAACTTCTACGACTTGTAGACTTTAAAATATGTTCAATACATCTCATTATTATACACCTAGAAGGAAGTCGATCTATTAACCGCTCTTAGTCATAGAATTATAAAATATGCACATTTAATGTGACTTGCTTTATGGCGGGAAAGGCCCGAAACTGCACGTGTACAATGACTAACCTTTACTCTATTGTCATGTCGTAAACTGGTCCCTTGGAAACCTACCTGAGTAGCTTTAAAATAATTTACCTGTAAAAAATATCGCTTGAGCAGAAAAACAGGTAACAGTGAGTCAATTTACTGTGAGCAATTGGATATCATAAATCATAGCGAGATGTGTAAAATTTCGAAGAAATAGGTGTTCTAACGGAATTGAAATTCAACATAGGAAGCAAAGGCCAAAGTGAAAGAAGTACGCGACTCCGTAGAATAGAGAGTTCGGCGAGTTTGAAGAAGCAAAGAAGGCCGAGTAGAAGAGACATCGTCTTATCTGGGCCAATGGAACGCAACCTCGTGCATCTAGTACTCTTTCCTCGACTGGATCGGTAAACTGCGTTCGAGTTACGAAAATGTTGTCCTCGACTATCTCGACTAATTGGCGAACTTGTCGCAATTATATACCGCCACTCTGTTATCTGCTTTCTTTCGCGAGAATCGTTTTCCCTCGTTTCCTCTTAACGGCCTTTCTTGGATGTTCGAACGGGTCGAGGTGAACCTCGCGATCTAATTATAAGAATCATTGGAGAGGCGTTGGTGTCGAGATCTTGCCGAGTTTCTGTCATCTACGTGGGATTAAAATATCCTCCAGTTCTCCTAAATACCTCTCCTATTTGCCGGAGCTCGCCATTTCTTTTTCAACGAGTAGATAAACAATTCTTGCTTCGCTGAAACATCGTGTAGCCATCGTTGGATAACTATGATTTAGTCTATCGTAACAGACTGCTCGATAGAAGAAATTCTTATAGAAGTCCTGCTTGCATCGATACTTTAACGAATATCATTCCCTAATGTTCAGAGCAAATACACAGATGCATTTGTGCAACTTTTAAAATGAACTTCTTCCTTTTCAACTTTAATGTTTAAAAATCACGTTCAGTAAAAAATAAAAAATGGCAGTTGTAATAGTACGTAGAGGTGTGATGAAAGTATGCGTCAGAACGTTGTTGCAAACCTCAGCAGGTAAACGAAGGTCCGATTACTTTACCGACACGTGCACGTAATACGACTTCGATAACGCGACGTACGGGGCACAAAATAGCACTTACGGTGTATCAGTGCGAAGCTAAAAGCTTGATGTTCGGCATACTCCGCGAGATTCGTTGAACAAATGTAGCGGTTGAATTCAAGGTCGTGCTGGTTGCGCGAACGCCGAAGAGACGCCGAGGTTCGCGGCGTGCAAGAAAATCCGTAGTCGTCCCGTCAGCGAGCCGTGGATAAAAATAATCCACTGACTAACATCTAGGCTTCGACGACTATTATTATCCCGAATCTTTCCCCCGAGATAGGCAGACGCTCGGAAAGAAATGTGACGATCGTTGGAGCGTGCCTAGGGGATCAAGCGGGGACGGTAATGGACCGTTCGTAGTGAAAGTGACGCGGATAACAGGAGTAATTTCTTGAAAAGAGCCATCGCACTAACCACTGTCTATTTCTGACACCGGCGTATTCTATCGAACATCGTGTTCTTGGTACTTCATTTATTCGGACAATTTCCTCATCGCGAGTCACCGTTCGCTAAAAATAGAGAGTATTTATCTTCGGTTTTGGAGAATCAGGAAAGAGCTGGGGAGCCTAAGAGTCCTTGGAGGAATTTAGATTCTAGGGGGAGCAAGGTCTTAGGGGAACTTAGAGCTTGAGGAGAGATTCGTAGGGACAGCTTACGACCTAGAGAGAACTTATAGACCCTAGAGGAAGCTTGAAGCATAGGGAGAGTTTAGGTCCTAGAGAGTTTATGAGAAATTTAGGTCCTGAAGTTTGATCTGTATGACCTATTGTAAGTCTAAGACCCATAACGCTCTACACAATCTAGAACCAGTACTAGTACCATGTATTCAACCCCTCACACAACTCGTCATTCAAGTATTCTCAATCCTAATAATTTCTCTTTCCTATACATACGGTGTCCAAAAAGTAATACAGCATGTAAGCATGCATAACGGATATTATCTCTTTCCTGAACAACGGGACATTTATTCCGTAAACTTGATTTCTGCGAACTCGTCGTCGACGAGATACTCCACCGTTTCGCGTGGTTGCGTTTTCTGGAGAAGCCTGATTTCGCTGACATCTGCGACAAAGATTCGTCGCGTTGCATTCGCTCGAGTTTCATGAACTTTCGCGACGGCGGGGCTTTTTCACGATCCTGTGTTCTCGATTCTGTAAACCGTCTTTTTTCCTTTCTACACAGTTTCCCTTTCTTCGATTATCGATCGCCTCGTCATCGTTGAAATCGCGGTTAGAGGAAAATTACGTTTACTTTTCCGCGTTACTTTTCGATCTTACGTGAGCAAGCAGATATTTGTAACAGTGTCACGTATGCACCTTTTGAGAATATAATCGGTAAGTTACACAGGATCTGTGTTCAATTCTCCAAACTCAATAAAAATTCTAAAGTGCAACATGGTAATAGTTGTGGAATTTTTTATCGATCGAAGGGGTGTCTGTTTAAAAAGCAACGCCGTGGACCGTGTCGTAGGTCAGGGTAGCCAACGAACCGTCCAGACTGTAGTTCGATTGTCAGCAAGCCGATTCGTGGTGTCTCTCGGGGATTTCACCGACAACAGCAATTTAGCCGAGTGATTGACAGAAGGCAGCTTTCAATGGCGTAGGTAGTCGTCGAGGAACGCGGGGAACAAAAACGAGTTCATTCGTAACGATGCGTTTCCACGATAACCCAGATACAACGGGGATGTCGGCTTCTTTTCGTTAATTGTTACGAGCGGAAGGTAGTCGAGCAATTATTGCGGTATTCGCACGGATAAGCGGGAGGGTGCAGTAACGGTGGGGTGCAAAGCGAGGTCATCGAGGCTGATTAAATTAAATATAAAATCCCTCGGTTTCCTAATATTAATTTAAACGGCGATTGCCTGTTCACTCTGGGTCCATTTAAATAAACCAGCATTTGTAAAACTGTTGACTAATATTGATAACTATTTAATAACTTTAACACAAATTAACACTGAATGAATTTATTTTAAAACATGAAACAATAACCAGAAAGGAGCTTTTAAATAAAACACAAAATCTTTTCAAATGCGTGCTCAATATCGTAATCACCAAGAGAAAAAAAAACAGTAATGAATAATTTTATAGATATTATTTTAACATTTGAGGATCTAATTGAAACGAGCGGTATCATATAAATGGTAGATAAATATACAAACTTAATTACCGACTCATTGGTAAATTACCGACATATTTGCATATTTATTTTTGCTATTTTCAACACTTGGCGAATGCATCTTTCAGAACAAAAGTATATAAAGAGCTATTATAATACTTTTTAACGTGGAATGTTTCGATGTATCGATCCGCGCGAAATAGATACGTAATTTCATTTAGAAAGGAGCATCTGTTGTACAAGTGCATCGTTGCGCTTAAAGTGCATATAGACGTCGGAACAAGGACACCCTCTATATAGGGAAACGTTTAAAAGGAGATTTCGGGGCGAGTCGATAAAAATTCTCATAAAAGCTGTTCGGGCTTTTGTCTCGTAAAACCTATCGGAAATTAATATGCCAATTTCCTCCGAAAACCAGCTGGCTCGCCTGTCGGGTTTCACCCTTCCTCGGTTGGCGCAACGGGCTTTGTTCGAAAATTAGCGAGACGCGTGTTTTGTGTGTCAAAGAGATTTATACGCCATACGTACCTTGACCCGGATCATGAATTTATCGCGAAAATGGATGCACGAAATTTCGTCGAAGGGTTTCGTCGAAGGGTAGAATCTAACTTTTGTTTAACCCCTTGCACTATTTTGACGAGTCTGACTCGTGACGCTCTCATACTTCGGCTATGATCAATTTTACTGAAATTTTGAATACATTTCAATTTGGAGTTCAAGTTCAACTATAATTTGCGTAGTCAACGACTGTATGATACCGAATTCACATAACATTTGAAGTTTCTATACCTGTTTTCACGTTATGACTGAAATTAGTCAACTTTGACTGACGCACTTGACAAAAACATAGTGCAAGGGGTTAACTTTGTTATCTTTGTTAAATTATTCATAAATTTACCTTTAGCTTATAGTGACATCTTACAGTAAGAAATGATGCACAAAGTTAGAAATAAAATAATTGAATAGTGTATTTCCGTCTTGTTCGTTTGATGATGTAAGCGTTTGTAATAGTTGTGTTATGAAGAAAAAGTAATCCTTATTTAATTAATCTCTAAGTTATAATGTCTGTTGCTTGTGTTTTTTTTATAAAATAATGTGTTTGTGTTTAAAAATATATTAACAGTTTGTTAATGTTTTTCCATAATTCTAATTATTTAACAATCTTGCTGAATACAGCGAGGTTATGCTTTGTGTAAAGTTTGTCAAATTTGTGATGGGAGTTTTCGAGTTACCCTGAAATGACGAGGATGCAGTAAAGGGTATTGAAGAGTTTGGAAAACACAGCATGCGTATCTCGGGTTCCTTTTCATTCAGTAATCCTTAACAAGCATTTCTTTTTATCACCTGTCCCGTTCAAGTTTCTCGCTCGCGTTTTGCGCGCATCAGTCAACAACGTCCGCAAACAGTAAGGAACTTGAGCAGCGTTACGAGTGTCACGGTAGTCCATTGCTATTATATCGTGCGGCAATGCGCCTGGCGGTTTCCGCGCGAGGCGGCGTGTCGGTCGAGCGAGGAGGTGGCGGAGGAGGAGGAATAGTAGCGTAGGAATAGGCGGCGGAGGTGGAGGAGCAAGAGGTGGAGTAAGTTGCGCGCGCGGCCATTTTGATAATCTCCCACTCCTCTGTCTCACTCTTCTTGTCCTCTCACCGCCCTCCTCTCTCTCTCTCTTTCTCTCTACTCTATCTTTTTCATCCGTCGACCCTTTCCTCTCTCTTTTCAACCCGTTCTCTCTCGGTCTTTTATGCACTCGCGCATCGAGAGAAAATTTAACCGAAAGAGAGTAGAGTAATATGACAGCCGCGGCGGAGAGAGAAGTGCACGGAGGATCGGTTCTTCTTCCTTTTTTTTCCGGTGCTCTTAGCGCGCGAGCTTTTGCGGCAAAAGAGCGTGCGTGCAAGAGAGTCACCCCCGTGGTCGCTAGTGTCGCGATTTCCCTTCTTCCTCTCTCGCTCTTCCTCGTGCTCTCTCGTTCCCGCACTCTCGGTGCGAGCGGAGCGCGCGCACACGCACACTGACACGAACACGTACGGGCCGAGTTCGTACGTGCCCTCTGCGCGTGTACCGCTCTGGCCGTCTCGCTCCCGCTCTCGCTCTCCCTCTCCTCGTCTCGACCGGAAGGTGCCAGTTTCTCGTCGACGATCGTCTCGTGCACACTCGACCGCGGCTACGTCGTCGCCCGTTTCGTGAGCCCGTCGTTCGCGCGCGCACAGCCTCCGAAGCACCCACGGCCCGTGTAAACAAATTGGATTACCCGGTGTCGTGACCCTCGGGCGATTTTCGAAACCGCGCGTGTGCCCGAGCAAATATCCGAGGATGTTAACGCGTCCGAGCGAATCCGTGCCCGTTGTTGCTCGTCGTATTTCGTGACATTGCCGCGTGCGCGCTCGCGTGTGCGCGTTCTGCTACGAATTTCTTTTCCCGTGCGATCGAAGATCGGTTTCTTCCATTTTCGTTCGACCACGTTCGGGAAAAGGTGCTTCTACGAATCTATACTAGTGGTGTACGTGCCTTCTGTATCTTTGTTGGTGAGAGTTGTTCTACGCGCAGTGTGATTCCACGAGTTGGAGCGCGCGCTTCTGGATTAGCCGCTCCTCTCGTGCGAGCTCGAAAACGACCACGAGCTCTGACCCCCTACGAATAATCGTGTTCGACCCTTCGAAGAAAGAATGAGAGTGTTTTTCCGCGCGAACGTCGCGTCGCCACTGGCGGCCACTCGACTCCTTTACCCGCAATCGTTTCTCGGTATTCCTAGTGATTCCGGTGATCGCGGTTCTAGTGACAACTTTCTGTCAGGATTATTTTTGGATATCGTGACCGGTTCGCTGCTTCGTTCTTGAACAAGCGGTGAGTATATCTCGCTGTTGCTATAACCCTTTCCTTTCTTTCCGTAGCGCTTTCCGCTTTGTTTGCTCGAATATACGACGAAGTAAATTCTCGCGTGACGTGACGTGCCGTGGCTATAGATTGCGCGCTACCGCCAACGATGAGCTACGAAAAAAGAAGATTGATCTCGTCGATACACGAGCTTCGTTTTTCTTTCTTTCTCATCCCAGTTTTCCGCATAGCACTTTTGGAGAAAGTATGACACCAGTTTCGTGACGGGTCGCTTTCGTGACTGGATGCTATCATTGGCGTAACCACCTACGGCCAGCTACGAATCTGGCTATTTAACCCGTGGCTATTTACCCGATAGATGGCCCAATCTTTCGTAGACTGCTACGCCAATGCACACACGTGGGGAAAATTTCATAGAACCGGAAAAGCGTTGTCTTCCGTTTAACGGGGAATCGAGAGAGTCGGTACGAGAAACGGGTAGTCGCGGTCGTTGTTTACTTTCGCCCGACGACACCGGACGAAACTAGATTTCGCTCGATATAAATACGGAGAGCCGCGAGCTTCGTAAAACGGCACCGTGCATCGAGCGAGCGGTTCGCTCGCTTGCCAGCGTTCTCGTTAATTCTAGAAAATTATCGACAGATGCTCGCGCGTAAAAACGTCCGTCGACGACGGCCGGCCATGTTCAAGAGCGCTCGTCGCGAGATAATCACGATTTCGTCATACCACGTGCCGCCATATTTCTCCGTCTCGTACAGAGAACGCTTATTGCGATCGGTGTTAAACGCGCTTTTCCGTCGCCAGTACCTTATCTCCGTTCACGCCGATTCCACGCGAAAATCGTTCCATTTAACAACAGCGACAACAACAACGTTTCGTTTCGAGAAGGCGCGAGTGCCAAGGTATGATTCACGTATCTACCTATAAAGACCTATTTACGAAGATACCGGAATGTAACGCGCTGTCCGCATGACAAACAACGCGGAATGCAATAATGATTTATTATTAGTAACGCTTCGCGAATTTGTACGAAAAATTTAGCGTTGTTCGTTTTAACCTCGAGGACGTGACGGTCGTTCGCGTTCGACGTCCTTCGATAGCCGAACGCACCGGTCGCGTTCTACCAACTTGGACCCGCTCAATGTGCAGCCCGATCGGAAAAAACCAAGGTGCTTAGTAAGCATAAAACCGTGAAGCATTCGTCCCCGCTGGTAAAACAAATCCTGTTAATCATCGTGTTGATAAACAGAATATATCCGCGGTTGTTTTCCTCGCGTAGATATTCGAAATTCGGTTATTTCATCCGCTTATTGCGCACAAGCTCGTCGGTAAAAGGTACGGTACGCGATACGTTTATCCAGCAATTTTTCGCTTTAATTAATATCGTTCCGCTCGTAATTACAGGGAAATACTTTTCATTATTTTTTTACCGTGAAGGAGTAACTTTTTCCTCGTATATAACAGCAATAGTGTGCGCCGAACAAACAAATGCTCGTTCTTCTTTATTCTCGATAAAACGGAAGCGTAAAAGAAAAGGAAAGAATTTTGCCTTGGTGGGGAGCGTTTGTTTGCTCGGTGTAAACGCGCTATAATTATATTCTGGTTGGAGAGTAACGTGGTTAACCGATTAGTTACTAATACGAAATACCAAGGTGCAACTAATCGATATCGATATCTTATCGGTGTTTAACTGGATCTCGATAAATCTACTTCCATCTACTTTCTACGTTAATGATATTATCGATGTCGGTGGAAGATTTGTTTTTTTGTCGGTCGATGCGGTATAAATCTTCCTGGTTTTCCTCAAGTTAAATAGTTATTCGATGACGCAAAGGTGATCCCAGTAGTGGATCGGAGGGTGAGAAATATGACTCGGCTAACGAAATTGTTACGGTTTGGAGAGATAGTTTGTCACGATTCGTCATCCTTTTCGGCGCGAAATCTTCCGTCTCTGTTCGCCCGATCGTTTCCACCTCTCGCGCTCTCTTCTTTCCTCGTTTGTTCCGACGCGCGTAGCGGCACACGCTAACTTTGGATTACGTAAGTGACAGAGAGCGCTGCTACCAAAGAGCCTTGGTTTCCTTTTAAAAATGGCCGTCCACTGGCCCGAGAGAAACATCATCTCGTGTCGAAAACATTGGCCGTTCTGCGCCGCAAAACAGAGACGTCGCGTGTTCTCCGCTGCGTATCGTTCTCGACGACAGGCTACAACGCTGCCCTCGATTTCTGCGAAATTATCAGTCTCGTTTCGCTCCTACGAATGCGTTACGTTCTCGCGTCGAACAAATATTATTCTATTTAATTTCCATCTACGAAAATCCCCAACCAGCTACAAAACTTCCGGGGTCTAATATTAAACGTTACGGTAATATTTTTTATCGAATGAGAGGGTGAGTGGACCATGGACGAATCGATATCGTTCATCTGTTTTTAATTCTTTCGTTTACGCAGGCCAACAATAGACGTTGTGTACGATTCACTTTTTAGTACCTGTCGATCTTCTGCAGAGATCGAAGTATCGTTATTCCCACTTTGCGAAAGCGTTCTGAAAGGGTTAATAAATCGTTCCGTTTCTCACGTTCCTTTGTCCACGTTTATCGGGGTCGAACGATTCATCGAGGCTGGAATATCTTTATCTGACGGTCTCAGGCGAAACTAGGGGTACCGAAAAGTGTTCACAATTTTTTCGACGACTTCAAAGTATTTCTATGAAAAGGATTCTTTTTAACACTAAACCTACCGGGATATAATGTGTACTTTACTTGAAATTAAAAATGCAGTTAAAAAAAATAAACAAACAACGAAACATAAATTAGTACACACATTTGTCCTTTATCTTGATGAAAATTAATTCTGATTTTAGGTAATGTATTTTAACAAAATGTGTTGTTATAATGAGAAGCTTTTGAGCGGTCATTTAACCGACTTGGTAGTTTTAGTGTTAAAAAAGCAGTTAAAAATGCAGTTAAAAAAAAAATTAATAAACAACGAAACATAAATTAGTACACACATTTGTCCTTTATCTTGATGAAAATTAATTCTGATGTTAGGTAATGTATTTTAACAAAATGTGTTTGTTATAATAAGAAGCTTGTGGAGCGGTCATTTGACCGGCTAGGTAGTTTTAGTTTTAAAAAAGTAATCAATTGCCTTTAGGCTGACAAGTGTTAGAAAATGATGGAAGTTTTGTTGATTAAGACTTCTTTAATAAATAAACGTTTCTTGTCAGCAAAACTTCGATCACTTTCCCATAATATTTATTCAAGAGAGTAATAAGTAAGAAGCATTTTGGCATAATCTTATTGACCCGTTTACCGTTCGATAACGTGCAAAAAGACACGAGACAAATGGAAGCGTAACGTCACGCTCCGTAGCGAGATTAGAGGAACGATAACGATTGATAATAGGTTTAATCGTCGATAACGAATGGCGACGATAATGCTTTCGCGGCGTCGATGCTTCGACATTTTAATTTCGTATCGAAACGCAAATAACGAATAACGTATTCGATATCGCTTTTATATTTTCCCGCCATTTTCGCGTCTTCGCTTTCTCGACAAAATAATTACCGTTTATTATCCGATTATTTGTTACATGCACTATTAACAGGTAGTCGTTCGTATTTAGAATTAATTATTAGTACAGAATTTTAACAACAGGTGGTCGATAAAATTACAAAGTCCGATATAGTTATTTACAGGGTGCTCCACGCAACTGTTACCAGTTGTATCTCTCTTTTTCGCGCAATTACAACATCGGGATTATATATTTTAGTGTCGTGTTCGTTCTACGATTGCGTTGTATTGCGTTTGTAGTACAAGTGGGTGGAACAGAGCGCGCATAAATCAGCTTTTGATCAAAACAATAAACGCGCTCTTTGACGTGTATCGAACTCGCAATCGTTTTAATCTCTCGAAAATGTTCGAAAGAGTCCTCGGAAGAACGGAATTTTGAATGAAAATTCGTACAAAGGGCGAACGTCATAGTTCGGAGCACGTCTTGTCGGAGATTTACGTGCGAGCGTAGAACGAATCGCGGCTTTCGAAGGTTGTCGTACCGCGAAACGATGTCAGTGTGTCAGTGTCGATGGAACCGAGTCATTGGGTTCGTCAATTGTGATTCAACGGGAAGATGCGACGAGGAACTGTCTTTCAAGAACGTCCTTCTGAAAGCATCAGCTATTTGTCTCGTAGAAAGATATTTCGTTTCAAAATGCAAATGGTCCAGAAATATTTCCACAGAATCTTTGTCTTGAAATTTTCCGATATTTTTCTCGCGTTTCAAAATTTCGAAGTTCGATCACTGTTCCAAAGTGCCTAAAAGAATGAAAACTTTGAAAATTGGATGGGTGCGCGTGGTTGTTTTCAGTCGGTCTTTCGAGGATTAATTCATTCGGCATCGATTTATTTTTGACGAACAAAAAATGTGAACGGGCAAAAACGTTTTTCGAACTGTTCATCGTACCGCGACTCGACTGAATCGATTTCTCTCGGCGGTGGTAAAAACGCTGGTTGTCCAGGGAAGAACAAGCCAACCGTCAAAAGGTATTCGAAGCTATCCGCTTGGCCTATATCCTCTCGAATCGTGCGATAAAAGATTATGATGTTATCGAAGGGAACGAGTCGTTCGGTCAATAAAACACCGCCGATCCTGTTTTACGATCAACTATTCGCCCTTCTTACGCGAATTCAATGGACTTCGCCTATCGCGTAAATAAGAGACAACATTTATTCCCCCGCACGAAATATTCTTCGATTTTCCAAAATCACCGACGTAAATCGTTCGCGAAATATTCGTCGAAAATACCCGGCTGGCTACGAACGTGACGCTCGATTCCGGGCCAATTGGAGATCGAGTGGTTACGAATGTTTTTTTTTTTAATTAAAAAAATTCGACTGCAACAGCAGGCGTGTCCGATGACGAATGAGTATCGCAAATGGGGAAAAACGATCCTCGCTGATTTCGTAAAATATAGCTGGAGCCTCTCCTCGTTTATCAATTGGAAATTCCGACGATGATTCCGGTAAATAATTTCAATCGATATTACCGACACAGGCATTTGCGACACTCGGCAAAGAACGGATACCGGTTCTTGCGTCATCGACGACGCGTTAAAACTTTGAACTTTCATTGTGACTGAAATCACAGGAAAACCGGGGATATCGATGACGTCTTAGCGGATTTAAAGAATACGTTCCAAAGGACTCGCCTACGCGTTTGCTTTCGATCTTTTTCCTCTTCAAGATTCTCTTTATGCAGATTATACCGCAGTTTTATAAATTGAACCTGTCAATTAACCAGTTAACCCTTTGCACTCGAAGATAATTTTACTGTTTGCAAACAGCAACATTAAAATATTAATTAATATGTTAAATGACTTCCTTTGACGTTAATTCTCTACTAATAATTTCACTATTGTCTATTTCACTATGTTTATACATCACATAAGCTCTATTATAGAATTAATTAAATAATGCTTCTCTTAAATTATTGTATTAAATCGAATGCGTCTGAGGAGCGCAAAGGGTTAATCCTAGAATTTAGTTTCAAAAGATGACCCAGGGTGCGGAATTAAAAACAAGCAACGAGACTTTGAGTTTTTATAGTGAATAGTAATTTTTTATTCTACACGAGTATACGTCAAATGCACCTCAGTAGAGATTTGGTCCGACATATATTCGAACGCACTTAACAGGTTAAATAAGTACCAAACTAAATATAAAGCTGTTGACGCGTTCGGATATACGAATTTACGACAGATAAAAATACGCTTATCTCGTCCGAATTCGCAATAGCACTTAATTTGGTTTTTATTTAAAAGGTAGCCGCGTTATCGGCGATAACGATAACTTCATAATTCCACAAAGGTCGTTGGTTAATTGCGCATATAGAATGCGTATAAAAGTCGAAACCGGCTCCTCCGAACTGCATGATTAAACGCGACGCGGCACCATCCGTGTCTTCGATTCTAATCGGCGTAGAACGCCGCTACAAAATTTATAGAATAGAAAATGGAACGATATGCACGTACGTTTAGCGACGAGATGTCAGCGTCGTGTTCGGTCCACAAGGAGCGCGTTTTGTCAGAATCGTGTCAGGACGAAAGGATTAATTATCGAAGATCGTTCCATCGGACGGAGTGGCAGGCTCGTTTGAATATTTGACGACGGCGGAGGGAGAGAGGAACGGGCGTGCTGTCGCGTTTATTTTAAGCCGACGAAGGCTAAAATACCGGATTGCACGTTCGCAAATTCCCATTCACTCTCGCTATCTTGTTCGTTTCCCCACCGAGCGTCGAAAGCTCGTTAATTACCGATTTCGTTAACTTATAACTAGACACCGAAAGGGACACGTGAAAATCGATTTGGAAAATTTTCCCATCAGAAAACGAATCGATACAGCCTCTCGATTATGCGAATGTTCCGCTCAGATATTTCTACAGGGCAGATACCGGTGTTATTAGCGCATCGATCGCCTGTTTTGAAAAACGCGAAAGAAACGTCGTTCTATTTCTGCTTGCGAGTCTATTGTCTACAGTTCATGGCCATCGCACTTCTATTTTTGAGCGATACCAATTACGATGTTGATCCCACATTTGTGTAAGCGGAATATTTTCGAATATGAAAAAACTGCACGTTATTTATGAATCTTTTCAATTTACGAACAGAAAAATGAATTGGAAAAAAACTCATTTATTCATTAATACAGTGCTTGAAAATTTGAAGGTCCTTATTTTCAGGATTTTAACCCTCTGTGCTCGAGGGGTGACTCTCAGTCACGATTCTATTAATAATTTGAAATAACTATTTTTTAACTGATTCTATAATATGACACGTGTGATGTATAAACATAGAGAAACAAGTAGTAAAAATTATTAGTAGAGAAATAATAACCTCAAGAAAATTCATTTAATTTTTTAATCAAGTTTAAAAGTTGCTGTCTGCAAACAGTCAAATTACCTTCAACTTTAAAAGATTAAAATACTCGTCTAGGATTTTTAACACTAAACGTACCGACATACAAGGAATATTTAATTTGAAATTAGAAATGAAGTTAAAAATTAAATAAGCGAACAGTGAAACATAAAGTAGTACACACATTTAGTTTATCTTGATGAAAATCAATACTGATTTCAAGAAATGAACTTCAACAAAATGTATACCTTTTAACCCCTTGCACTATAACTTGTTTGTCAGGTGCGTTAGAAATGACTACAGCTACAATATTACAACAGACAAAAAATTGTTATGTCAATATATTATAATGCAATCGTTGATTATACAAATTATAATTGGACTTGTACTCTAAATTGAAGTGTATTAAAAATGTCCGTACAACTAATCACAGACGAAGTACTAGTGCGTCGTCAAAATAGTGCAAAGAGTTAATATGCTCCTTTTGCTCCTTTTGAGAAGCAGTTTGGTAGTTTACTGTTAAAAGAAAAATGTGTAGTGTATAAAAATTATGTAAATGAATTTTGGAGGAGAAAATGTAAGGAAAAAGGTTTGACAATAAGACAGTGTGTTTTAGTAAGCAGGAAATCAGTCGTATCTCTAAACTCGTAATGGGAGGAGATATACGTGCATGGAGGAACGAAGCGAGATGCTTTGCCGGCGGGTAATATCCGTCCCGTCGCCGGCTTGTCGGCCAATGGCCCCTGACTCCATCGAACGAATTCTGGCCCATGGATTCTCTTCTACTCTCCTCCTCTCTCCACGCATTCGCGTCGAAAGCCGTGAATTTTGCACGATTCCACGCTATCAACGCGTTCGATCTTCTACCGCGTTTTGTCTCGTCGATATTTCCGGTCGACGTGAAAAACTGACGCACAAAGAACCGCTGCATCCGTGCTCGTTCCCGACGAAAGAATCGATTGGTTCAATATTGGCCGATCTCGACAATTGTTACGTACACTACTCACCACCGTACCAATCCCTAGGGAAACTGCACCGCGAAATAGAGGACCAACTACTTGACACTGTACTACGCTTCCGGGGATTTTCAGATTTCGAGGAATTTACTAAGTTCTGCTGTTTAGGACCTTGGGAATTCGAGTAGGTGGAATTTGGGAATATTTGGGAATATTTGGGAGGGTGTTGAGAATTTGTCAATTTAGAAATTCAGAAATGTGCAAACGTGACAATAAATTAAAAATTGAGGAATATAAAAAAGTAGAAATTTAAGACTCGATAGCTTAGGTAAAACTTAAGTGTGTAAAGAGTGATGCAGTGTATGTAAAGAATGAATATAAGTGTTCAAAATTTCATAATAACGTGATTTCCTAAAATCGAGGGCAGATGTTGAGATACAGCACTTCCTACAATTATCTTTATCCAGAGAAAGCCTACACCGCTAGCTGTGCACGCAATCGCAATCGTTACGTTTCAATTCGTTATTTTACACGATAATTATTTCCAGCCTAGCAGACATTGATGCGAAAGGACGTCGAAATTCAATCTACTTAATTCGTAAACACGTTGCTAGACCATTGATATAATTAACAGCATCGATCATTGGATTTCCACGTAATTGCCAAAGCTTTAATGTCAATTACTTAAAATCCTCTATCTTTCATCGCGCCGTAAATTATTCGGCTAATTTAAATGGGTGATTATCAGTCCAATAATTAAAACGAAGAACTTTTCAGAACACAAAATTTTTATTATACTTTCTTAACTGTATCGAATTATACTTCGATAAGAAACAAAGGCTCTCGTTTTGAAATTGGCAATTGCCCCTGAATCGATAAACCGCAGCGGTGTACGTTCATTTTGTACGCAATCCATGGCGTCGCCGGAAACGCGGCTAAACAGGTGTTCGCGCAGGCTGCAGCTGCCCTTCTCTTGTCTCTATTTGCCCTCGTCTATCCTCTTTCCTTTCCTTTCCTCCTCGCTGATCTTCACTTCCTAAAATGTCCGAGTTATTCTCGATGACTCACGCGGATGCTATGAAAATTTCCTCCTCCGTGGATTTCCTTTATAATGACAAAGCAGCTCGTTGAGCAACAGAAAACAATCTGTCTCTACAAACTGACTCTCGATTATAAAACTAGCTTGAAACACTGCTCAATGTCATGGACGCTTTTAATATTTTATTCGATTGCGACTGTAATCGAGTAATTGCTAGATTTAACTCTAAAACCACCAAACCAGTCAAATGACCGCTCCACAAGTTTCATATTATAAAGTACATATGTTGTTAAAGAACATTCCTTGAAATCAAAATTGATTTTCATCAAGATAAAGAATAAATCTGTGTACTATTTTATGTTACATCGTTTGTTTATTCATTTATCAAATTCATTTTTAACTTCTGACTAAGAATACATTATATGGCGGTAGGTTTAGTGTTAAGAACTGTTCTTTAATATATAAAATAACTTTATATAGTTATTTTCATGGAACTTTAAATTGAAGTATTATTTTGTGGTATTGGCAAATTCTATTAACACGTTGACTGCCGCACTAAAGTAATTTTCAATTGTTTTAATTCTTGACCAATTTTTCTGAATATTTGCACAATATCGTGTTACATTTACTTTCCATAGATCCATGTTATTAATGCGAGAATTTGCAATTAGAGAAAGGAATAAATTTTTAACAACATACATGTTAAATCAGTAGAGATACTTAAGTGTCACCCATATAAGGGTGACGTGGCAGTCAACGTGTTAAATTGCAGGGGATAGAACGATTAATATGGAGTATGAATGTAGACACAGGGATGATTGCGTTACATTGAAGTATAGGAGTCTGAGGAAATCTGAGAGTATAAGGGTTGAAGACAAGGGTTGGAATGTGGGGACACAGATTTAGAAAATATCGGTGTGGGATGTACATAAAAATATAAGAATCCCATCACCAATATATGACTTGACATCACATATGATTTTGCAGATTAATATTTTTATGAAACGTAAGCTTGAAACTAGTGCGTTATAAAAATCGAAGAAACTTTTGTCATGATAGCGACAGTGATTTGATAGCGTTGATTTCGATAACTTGAATGTACATAATGAAATAAAAAGAAAGGGACTTGACATCACATATGATTTTGTAGATTATTTTTATGAAACGTAAGCTTGAAACTAGTGCGTTATAAAAATCGAAGAAACTTTTGTCATGATAGCGACAGTGATTTGATAGCGTTTTCGATAACTTGAGTGTGCGTAATGAAATAAAAAGAAAGGGAAGTAACGAAACGGAATTTTGGGTTTTTAGCGTGGACCGGGACCGGCTTCGGGAGCGGGAACGACAGGCCCGCGCGGCGATGTCGGTCCAGGCCGAGCAGGCGGCTGCAGGAGGTGGTCCTGACACCAGACACCATCACCATGGCCATCATAACCACGCTCACCACCATGCTAATCCGCATACCGTCGCTGCTCCGCTCTTTCGTGCTCCCGTAAGGGTAAGTCTGCCTACCAAAGTCTTCATATACTCGTATCGCTTACGATGATACCCCGAGGAAGCCTCTTGACAAGAATTTTAATACGCGTATTCACATGTAACTTAATTGCGTACGCGATCTCTTCGAGGAATATAAATGTGGGAATTCGTCGATTCGATTTCGGGAATTAAATTTGAAAACCCTGTGAAAGAATTTTACATTTGAAAACTCTGTGAAAGAATTTTACATTTGAAAACTCTGTGAAAGAGTTCCACATTAGAAACTCTTAGTTTTTTCAAAGACTATCGGTGCTTTTTGAAAGCATGGAACGTGTTTCTAGCAGAGCGTGATATTTATAGATTTTCTGATTAACCCTGTTTTCGAGGTGTCGTTAGAGGTATTAGTGTGTCGATAGGTCGTTTAGGCACCATATGGTATCGCTTGAACTCCTCCTTTTTCTTACCGGACTGTCGTCGTACCCTCAGGAAACATTTGGTCCTCCGGCATATTGTACGCACGATCTTCGGGGTGTTCCGATTTCAGTCTCGAATCTGGAAGACGAATACCGACGCGGTAGCAGCTGCCCGGAGGGTCCATAGAGAAATCCCATACGACCGTTATGGCGAAGCCCAAAGACTCGTTCGGTATCTCTCGTCGCTCGTAAACATCGACTAACCCTTTCCTTCTTATTCGAATGTATTTTTAATCTGGAATCGAAAGTTCGGTTCATGGTCGCCGTTCGATTCGATATTTCTAAGTAAAGTTTCATAATTCGGTTAATTATGCACGAGCTCCTCAAGACAGGGAAAGAAATTGCAGCTTCTTACAGAAGGATCGTGGAGAGCTATTTTAAATTTGAAAAGGAAATATTGTCACGCGCTCATTTTCCTGCTCGTAATCGGCTCTTGTTATTCCATCTTCATTAACAACAATGCTTCTGTATGTTTTTGTTTCCATTCACTCGCTGCTTTGATTCACGTTTTACACTCTTCTCATTCATACTTTTACGCGGGTTTCACTTCCTGTAACGTGGAACCTACATTAACGTTCTCTAATGAGGATGCAGCGAGACGCGGTTGTAAATTTGTGGCAACGAGTTTTATCGATAAAAATTACCTCTTTAGAAATAAACGTTTTGTACGTATTACGGTCGTAATACATGCGTTGTACAAATTAACAAGGACAGCTCTTAGATACGGAAAAGATTTCCATAGTCGATCGGAGTTTGTAAAACACGCGTTAAAAATGAATCCTTAATGTCTTCGATAATCCATATTATCGCGTGCCATTCATCAACGCGTTAACGAAGTATCGACGTAGCGTGTCAAACGTATTCATCCACGGAAAAACATGATTACTTTTTATAATTAACATCGATCGAACAGCTATGGGCGGCCGTACATCGCACGATCAATTTCCCCGTCGCCTACAGGCGCCGCCGGCAATGAAAAGGTTATAAAGAGCTTTTGCGATACAATTTTCCCGCACGATGTTCGAATCACCTTTTCGAGTCATCGTCGTTTGCCCCTCACCGTTGCTCAACAGGTGTTTCGCGACTTTTAAACTTTCCTAATAACCGTTTTACGAGCCTCGTGGATTCACGAAGCCGTGTGCCGTGCACCTGTCGCGCGTTCCACGAATTTCGCGGACTTTTCTTCGTTTTCCGCTGCGACGTTATCGGGCTTGACCGTCGGTTTCCTTGTGACGCGTGATCCGTAATCTCGCTGTTAATCATTCGGTTTATCCCGACATTGAACGTGAAGTAATCGGAAACAACGGAAAAACGCGACACGTAACACCTCTGTTTTCCTTCGACTTCACGAAGAAACGAGAAAATGGTGACAAGGTCGAGGAACTGGTGAAATGTAATGTCTCTGACGTTTATCGGTTTTTATCAATATTCTGATATCAGGGATCTGACTCATAGATACATGTATGCAACGTGTTCATATGTAGTCATACGTGTATACGTTTATTTATACGTCGATACATATGCGAACGCATGTGTTCATACACCAAAGCATACATGTATACATACTTACATGCACACGTTAGTATATGCATTCATACATACATACATGCATACGTCAATATGTGTACATGCAGCAGACATTCACTCGTCCATACATACTCATACATGATTACATTCATACATGTATACATGCATACATGCAGACGTCAATACATACATTCATACATGTGTACATGCAGACATACACTCGTCCATACATGCAGACATGCACTCATACATATATACGTTCATACATGTATACATACATGGATACGTGTATAGAAGAATTCATGTATGTACACATACAGTACATATGAACATTTTCACACATGATTTGGGTTGAAGATAGAAGAACACAAAGTAGCAAGAAAATGAAGAGGACACATTTTTCCTATTTATTGTACATAAAGATTTAGCCCGAAGTTCGATCAGTCTGTGCGTTCTTTTGCAAGAGGAAGAAGAACCCTCTTGTCACGTTTCGTGGCTATCAGATTTCGGACTACACTCGCGACCAGGAACGTGACGTCGTCTTTATTGCCGTACTTTGGTCGATATAAGAAAACCTATTGCGAATTATACGTCTGTTCGAGGTGGGTTAATTAAAAGAAATAGAGAAGATGCAATGAAATGTAAGAATACGAAAGTTGAGTTTTAGTGGTCAAATATGAATAGAATTTCAGTAGCGATAAAATTCGAGTGGTATTCCTTAAAACAGGAATAAAGTAACGATAACAGAGGAAAGATGAACGAACCGTAAAAGAATTCAGGAGAATTGTGCAAGGTAGAGGGTAAGGAACCGCCCGTAAATCCAAGGTTCGGCCATCGAGATCGTAAAGTGACACTCGAGGTCTCCATCGGTCGATTGCGTGTATTGGTTTCGCGGGGTAGTCCATTTCGCGATCGGAAATAAAGACGCCAGAATAAGAGCAAGTGGACTTCATTCTTCTTCAAAGTGGAAAGAGAGAAAAGACGTCGTGAAAAGTTGGAGGACGCGTGTACGCCCGCGGCGAGAGCCGCTCGACTCGACTCGCGAACTTAAGCAGCAGGCGCGCGTATTTATTACCGAGATTAACGGCTCGCATTTGCATTTCCATGTAGCGTGGCTCGCACGGCGAAAAGTTGTGATTTAGAGCGAGCAACGACCGCGACAGAAGCGAACGAGACTAGTCGGCTCGAGGGACGGACGGCCCAGAGATAAAGGGGTGAGGTTTTATAGCACTGGAAAGAGTCTTCGCTTTTTCTTCGATATGTCGCTAATGCACTTTGTCCGACCACGTCCACCTTGTTTGCTACCATACTTAACGGACTAGACCACCGGTTAGACGTTTAGTTTATACTGTATCTACATGTTCTCATATGCAACGTTTGTTTCCGCTTGTTAACACGTTGACATTTCTTGTAACTTTTTGCAAGGCCCTTTACAGTTATTTTTTAATTAAACCATGAGGTTGTAGGTAGGGATGTACTGTCTTTTATGCATCAAGTTTGAATAATTCTTCAATCATTCATTTTTATGAAAACAGTTACTTACTCTGACTTATCTGGTACAACCCCTTCAGCGCTAAGAAAAAATTTAAAAAGAGTTACTACCTATAGTTTGTTCACATAGAGTTATTACTCCCTATAGTTTGTTCACATGACAGGGTAATAATGTTTGAAGCTGTGATCAAAATGTGATCAATGTACTCCACATATCGACACGAGAAGGTACTCTTCAGACCTCCTAAAAATGCATCCGTTGAAGATGACCCCTTTCCACCGTTTTTTCTTCCCCGACACTCCGCACAACGCGCTTATAATTCACGATGCGGAAAGACATTAAGAGTTCACGATAGACACGTTGCTCGCGAGCGATAAAAGCGCGTATAAAAGGTTAATTCAAAAGCTCGTTTAAAAAATGGTGCCTCTGTCGCGGTGGATTTTCGAGGTCGGTGTACCGTGTCGGGGAAAAAGCATGCTCGCGTGTCACACGGACGTATTCTTTTTTGACAACAGTCGTCGGCCGTTTTTATTTCTGCTCAGCAGATAAGAGAGGTTCTTCCTCGCTTTTCTTCTCGTTCTCGGCGTACACCAAGGTGTTTACAGAAGCGGCCATGTGGAAACGTCCTCTTCGCCACCTCGTATGCTGCGGTAAACGAGAGAGAGTATTGCTGGCTTGTACAGGTGTCGAGTTGCGAGAAGTTGCCCGTCTCTTCTTTTTTCCTCTTTTATTTTCGCGGTTTTCGACGCATTTTCAAAAACGAAATCAGGAACCATCGATTTCTTTTTTTTAATTTTCTTCGTTGCTTTCTTTTAGTTTTTGTAGTTAGCAATGTACCTATCCAGGTGATGCAACGCGGAGATTTAGCGTATGGTAATGCGCGATGATCTAAGGTAGTTATGTCAACGCTCGG
The DNA here is from genome assembly GCA_963576845.1 of Megachile leachella. Lineage (NCBI taxonomy): Eukaryota > Metazoa > Arthropoda > Insecta > Hymenoptera > Megachilidae > Megachile > Megachile leachella. The sequence goes on from OY756256.1 coordinate 2,691,725, forward strand.
TGACCTAACGCTAATGCCAGAGATCTAACGCGTGGCGATCGTGGTAATTTGATACACTCGCGAGGTAACGTGAAAGTAAAGAGATAACGCAACAGTCTAATTTATTAGCGACAAACGCATTCCTGGATAAAACTGTTTATCTGGAAGGTATGCGCTCGAGTCGTCGCTCGATTCTGCTAATCCATCCAAAGCAATTGGAGCGTTATTTACTTCTGGGAAGTAACCGAGATACACGGTAAGAGAGTTACACCGCGGAAAGTTGGCGCGTTGAACGGTCGCAATTTCGATAATCGAGTTAGCGGTTTTGCAAAGATTCCCCGGTCCTGTGTAAGTACCGGCAAATCGAAAGAAAAGGATTACGTACGTTCCTGGTTGGCAAAGGTAGAAGCCGACGATTGCGTGGCAGTTGCAAAAAGTAGATCGCAATTCTTATAATTGCATCTGCGTTTCACGGTCCTTTCTTGTTCGTTACGTAACCAGCAGAACGAGATTCTTGCTCGCCCTCGACTCTATCTTCTGTCCTCTAATTACCTTTCTATTAACGCGATAAATCATGCTTGAAAATATTCAGCGCTAACAAACAACTTAGTCGAGAAGAGATTTAGCGGAGAATCTTGTAGATCTCTGAAGGATTACGATAAAAAGTTACGTACAGCCAAAGTCTGGATATAAACGGAACGCGTTCATTCGTATGAATTAAATTATTGCGTTAAACAAACGTCGGTACTTGACGATCTTTGTCCTCGTTAATTATCGCTTGATCGCGGAACGTCTGTTTTTAGCCATCGTTGAGTCTATTTTTGCACCGTTCTAACAGCAGGACGAGAAAAGATTGTACGCTCGAGAGGTTAGTCGATCGTTCGTTATTTCTGCGAACGAATTAAACGACGCCCCGGCGAATACCGTGCAACGATTTCCGGTAAAATCGACGAATTGCCAGTGGGTGTGCAACCAGTGCCGGCTCCCTAACGAGTAAGTGACGGTAGCTAATTAGGTTAATTGAAGGCATGAGGCACCGACATACCATCCACGTTGTCTCGTATCTTTCTCCTAAACGATCATAGAACGCTGATCTGACCTGTTTTCCTTCTCGACGATCCTTCACTTATTTATTTAATTAAAACCCGTTTTTACTCGGATAACGCGAGCATTCAAGTCCACCCCTTTATTTTTCTTTTCTGACCGCGTTCGGAGCGCCAGTTATTTCGTGCAAGTCTGCTAAATCGATCACGTTCAATTCCTGGTCTCTTTTCGAGGATATAAATGTATTTACTAAATTTTCAAGTGACCATGTTATTAACACGTTGACTACCACGTCACTCATATATGGATGACAGTATCTAATCAGTATCTATACTGATTTAACATGTATATTATTAAAAATTTATTCACTTTCCTAAATTGTCGCATTAACTACATGAATCTATGAAAAAATGCAACAAGATTTTAACACTAAACCGAGATATAATTAACATATACTTAAGTTAAAATTAAAAATGTTCAAAAATAAATAGATAAGCAACCAAACATAAATTAGCAGACTATTCTTTATCTTGATGAAAATAGATTATGATTTCAAAGAACGTACTTTAACAAAATGTGTAGTTTATAAGAAACTTGTGAAGCGGTCATTTAATCAGTTTGGTAGTGTAGTGTTAAAAGTTCTTGTTTGAGGACTTTATACCTTGAAGTAGGGACAATATGCAAATAGTATGTACAACTGACCATAAGAATCTTGACACTAAACCTACCGACATATGTACTTAATTTGAAGCTAAAAATGAAGTTGAAAAATAAATAAACAAATAACCAAACATAAATTAGTACACACATTTATTTTTTACCTTAATCAATGATGATTTTAAGGAATGTGTTTTAACAAAATGTGTCCCTTATAATAAGAAACTTATGAAGCGGTCATTTGACCGGTTTGGTAGTTTCAGTGTTAACAAATAAATGTAGCAAAAATTTGTAAAATTAAAACACTATTGAATGCAGTTAAAAATTGCTATAGTGTGGTAGTCAACGTGTAAATGGTTTTGGCATGTAATTGTATCTGGAATTAATGGAATCGAAATGAAAGATGGAACACCTTATATAGAGGCGTTATATCCTGTCGGATATACACAGAATCCGAAGGAGCAGGAAACACGCGGATATCTCCGATACGTCCCTACATTCCCCCGCGATCCGATGTTTCTTTGCCTTTTAGTTCCAGCACGTTTAGCACAAGCACATCTCGGCAACGTTATGGCAGAAGAATACGAGCGGCTTTGAACGTGCGTCAAGGAACAGCTTTCGCTTCCTCAACCGTGCGAACCACCGCCAAAGATCCCGGAAGTCTGTCATATTAAATGCTTCCACGTGTACGGAGAACGTGTGCGTCTATACACGTATATTAAAATATATGTTGTGCGCAAACTTAGGTAAACCGTTACACGATGTAACAGTGGTTATACAGGGTGTTCGGAAGGTAAAATGAAGCATGAAAGATTTTCGAAGCTATTAATGAAAAGGGCAGGTGTTGATCGAAACAAGTGGCGTTACTCGTAATAGCTTTTCTTCCGTGTGTCGTTTGGGAAAGAAAGTTGCTCGAGCAGGATTTTCTACGGAAACTCGTTCATTACGAGTGGTATTTACGACACTACTTCAACACGTAACCATTCGATGACCTATTGTCGTAGAACGTTCTTTAACAAAGTAGAATTTTGTGTTTGAATTACCACGTGTGGTCCTTGCGATCGAATCACCACGCGATAAATTACCACACGTTTGATCACGGCGCGTTAAATTGTCACGTTTGATCGCTACGTGATTATCACGCGTTCTATCACCGCGCATCGTCACGTATTACTTCGCCACGCATTATTACGTCTACGCCTTAAATCGCTGCACGCGATTTACGGTCTTGTACAGTTAGTCACAGCCAAAATCGTACGTCACATATACGAATACGTTTATTTGGAGCTTTCTTTAATGCATTACTTACTCTATTTTCATTTTCATATCGTTTTATAATATACAGTACTAGCACTTCTCCCAATAATTTTCGCAATTTCACGATAGCTTTTTCCACTCTCAAAATTTCTTATAACTATTTGTCGCTCTTTTATCGTTGTTTGCTTCATTATTATAATATATTTTTCAACTACGGACTTTACGACGCTGAAGGACAATTACAACTGACCCAAAAAATGCAATCTTTTTGTTCTATGATTTTTATTTGTTTTTCAGGGATTCCCCTTGGAAAATGCTAACAAATACTGTACGATTTTAGGTGTGATTTTACAGCCAGAATCATAGTAACTTTGTTTTTTTTTTATATTTAGACAACTCCGTTTCTTTTGATACTACTACATAATAAATATAGATACATTTACAATATAGATTCGTGATATTTTTCCCCTATACCTTACCTGAACTTTTTCACGAGAAGAAACGTATTTACGATTTTGGCTGTGACTCACTGTACCGTTACGTTTATTCAAAAGCGTCGGTAAAAATTTTCGCTCACGCCCATCGACAAGCCGTGCGAACTATATCGATTTGCGGATCGCATAATTTGCCACGGCAGTATAACGAGTACGAGGCGATGACGATGAGGATCGAAACGATGACGGGCTAGTTTCCGAGCGACGACAAATAGCGATCATTTGCCCGTGACTCGTTCCGCGTTTTGGCAGATGGAAATTCATTACGGCTTTCCGGCCTTGTCTACGTCCACGAGTCAATCCATCGAGGCTCGATCGATAGTCTACCGGCGTATGGTGTTTCAATCTGTCGTGGAAATTGAGACTTGGACGAAATTCCTCTCTCGTGGTTATAGAGCATCGTTTGTTTCAATGATTACTACGTTCTAGGCTAATTTCGGCTGCCGTAAACTTATATAACACACCATACTGTACGCTGTACTGACCATGTATACGTAATGTAATCATGCGTGTGTACGTAATACAAACTGATCGTTCATGTATACGTAATACGCGGATCGTTCATGTATAATACAAACGTTCACGTAATACAAACTGGTAATACACGTATTTGTATCACATATAAAAGATACATATACAGAAGGATGTACAAAGGATATGTATACAGAATTAGTAGAAAGAAGTTGTCTCGGTTTAAAAAACACCCAGTATATTTGAAGTACGTCTGCAAACTCCGAGCCGTGAATCTTGAAGCTGGTACCATGTGCCTTTCTACGCATCTCATTCGACGTAGACGTCGAGAACAAAGAGACAAGACGGCGGAGCAAAGATCAGAGAATCACGCCTCGACAAACAAGAGCACACCTGTGTCATCAGCGTCGATTATAAATTGGTACAAGAACGAGATTCCCGAACGCGTAGAACACGCGTTTAATTTCTCCCTGCGACGCAGAGAACGAGGATTCACCTTTCGCGATCATCCGATCATCTACCGATCGTCTACAGGATTAAGTCTTGCTCTCGCGTTAAACAGAAAGCGAAGCCCGTGATTTGTAGGTCGTTTGATCGCATTATACCTGCCTGGTGGTTTACGTAATCCTGTGTCGTTTGTTCCTGTGTGTATATGCATTTCTACATGCCTGTCTCTCTCTCGCTTTCTCTCTTATTCACTGCGTGCCAGATTATAGGTGTGCTCCTCGTACACCTGGCTTTTCGTCTTTTGACTTGTCTTGTTTCTTACAGTCCTTCGCAAACTGGAAATTGACCGAGTACTTTCTCGACGTTGTGTATTGCAAACATTCCAACTGAATTTTATTGAATTCTTGATTTTATTTGATTACTTGCTTGAATTCTACGTTCCAAGAAATTAATTGATTTGGTAGCATATTTGGAGGATGAGTATTTAGGTGTATGGAGATCAAGGGTTTCGGGATGTGGAGAGACTTGGGGATCTAAGGACGTCAAGACTGAGGAATAATCGTGGTGTTGAGATTTAGAGTTATTGGAAGTATCAAGATGCACTTCGAAATCTTATATCGTTACCTATGAATATTAACCCTTTGCGGTGATTCTCACTCACCATTTTATTTAATACAATAATTTAAAATAAGCATTTCTAACTGATTCTGTAATATGACATGTGTGATGTATAAGCACAGTGTAACAAACAACAGTAAAAATTCTTAGTACAGAAATAATAACCTCAAAGAATTCATTTAACTTTTTAACTAATTTTTAAAGTTGCTGTTTGCAAACAGCTAAATTATCTTCGAGTGCAAAGGGTTAACATTTAGCAATTAAATAATATAGGGTAGAAATATTCCTGTGGAGACATAGATTCTGACATTCATATGATTTGTTTGTGTACTCAGTTCCTTATTGCAGAGGATTTTGGTTCCAATATTCATGACTGCAGCTGAATTATTAAGAAACTCCATCGTTCCTGTATCTTTGACCTTCGATCGAATAATTTGTTTATCGCTGACGACGTGTGCAAGATTCATGAATTTATTCATCTAGGGCAAACTTTCCAATGCGTTACATTTAAAACCTCGAGTTTCTTTCGTTGCATAAATTCCGTAAATTGAATACTTTTTTTAAAAAACGGTCTAGATATCATTACATGCTTTCGTTCCGCTTTTACTCGTTTTTAATTAAAAATCAAGCTAGAAAATATTTTCTGTGCACCCGATCAAGTTGTTATTGAGATACGGAATCTGGCGTACCATACCGACGTGTTTGTTAGGAACGGTCGTTTCCACGACCGATATCTTCGTTACGAAAAACGAGCGATTGCGCTCCTCCACGAGCGGAAAGTCGCCACGGTTGAGCTGCATTTCCGTCGACGCGTACGACGTGTGCGTGTGTGCTCGCGTGTAATACGTGCGTGCTTGCATGCACTCGTCGTCTTTGCGGCTCGTTCTCGTCTCTGACCTCGTTTTCACCGTGGCTGTCGGCTCGACTAATCGGATGGCAGACATTGGAACTCCGCGACAACTCGAATTCCTCGCGGTCGTCCTCTACTCCCTGTTTCTTTCCACCAAAAATCAAACTTTTTACTCGCGAAGAGGTAGTTTTCGATTTAACTTGCATTTTGACCAGCCACACTTACGGTTCAAATTCGACAAATCTTGCTTGAATAGTTAATATATTTCAATTTGAAGTTCAAGTCCAATTATAATTTGCAAGTCCAATTATAATCAAAGATCGTTAAATATAAAATTGTCACAACATTTTGACTTTCAATTTGAAGTTCAAGTTCAGTTATAATCAAAGACAGTTCAAAATTGTTACAACATATTGATTTTCAATTTGAAGTCCAACTCCAATTATGATTTGTATAAACAAAGACAGTTAAAAATTGTCACAACATTTTGACTTTCAATTTGAAGTTCAAGTTCAGTTATAATTAAAGATTGTTAAATACAAAATCGTCACAACATTTTGACTTCCAATTTGAAGTTCAAGTCCAAATTATAATTTGTATAATCAAAGACAGTTAAAAATTGTCACAACATTTTGACTTTCAATTTGAAGTTCAAGTTCAGTTATCAAAGACTGTTAAATACAAAATCGTCACAAGATTTTGACTTTTTAAAATGGTTTTAATACCACTGTAATTAATAGTTACTTCTAAAGCACCTGACAAACTAGTCATACAGTAAGGGGTTAATTGTAGCTGCTTACCGAAGGAAGTAAGAAGATCTAGCGGCGCAGAAAAGTAACGTAGAACAGACGATCGTAGAATTCGTCGAGCCGTATCGAGCACAGGGGCGTGCGTTATCTCGTTCCGCGGAAAAAAGGAAGAGTCCAGGACTGTCGAAGCAAAATAATCGAGCGCACGTTTTCCTCGAGATCTTCCCACGAAAGGCAAGAAACTGCGTCTGGAGCGCGAGACGTCTCACGATATTATCTGCGATCCGCGTTTATTCCCCGTCCTCCGTCGTTTGTCATTTTCCGCATCATCGGTTAAGCTCGAACGTATTTCCAGTAAAATCGGAAAAATTCAGGATTTGTATACCTCCGGATCCTAATTTCTCGACGGCTTTGAATTTTAAATTCTAGTGTTGGATTCCAGGAGAATTACAATACACTTTGTTATAAGAAAATTCGAATAACTTTATTAGGTCGACTGACAATCAGTCCTGGACTCTTTCTCACATTTTTGTACATTGCGAGGTTTATTGCTGAAGATAGGTTGAGGTAGGGACGGTGGTCAAGGGACAGTGTGACTCAGGACGGGTTCAGGATGAGTAAGGAGTATAAATCGGTTCGATTAGTGTGTTTGTTGGGGATGAGTCTTTGCTATCTTATTTGTTTGGACGCATTGGTCCTCCACCACTAGGTTCTATGAAAAGTTGTCTCTAGGAGCACCTGATCTCCCTATCTGATTCAAGGCGATTGTATCGAGCGGTTTATAGCGCACCGGTCGATCGAAGAAAACACAATCGATTTGTTCGCGGTTGCGAAACGATCGGTGCTCCGGCCAGACGTTATTAATGAATGCGCTATGCCGCTCTAAAATTAGAAGATCGCACGTTCAAGGAGGGTAAGTCGAAAAAAAACCAGTCGAGATGCTTCTGAGAAGATAAACGCATCGCGAGAGAGAGTTCAGACGGTTCGCCTAATCGTTGTCGCGTCTCACGCGTATAATCGCGGTTGTAAATCGTCTTCTCAAGTTAAATCGAGTATCCGACGAGATAACGCGGAGTCGATGGACCGAGAACAGCTTCGTAAAACCGGTGTTGGACTTTCCAGATCGTTCTTAATGATTTTAATGTCCCACGGCGAGGAGCCTCGAAACGCGTACCTCTCTCCTTGTCCTTCTTTCAGCCACTTCGACAGCTTTGGATTTCCAGGGTTGCAGATGTGGACGTGCAAGAGGATGAGAGGTGCCGGTACCGAGTTTCTGCCCCTCCTCGGCTGTTACATTATTCAAATCTGTCGCGAGGAGAATGCCGGGGTGAATTTTAAGGGGATGAAGAAGTCGAAGAGTGGCAAACATCCTCTCCTTCGGTTCTCTTTGCTTCTCTTTCGCCTACTCTTTCCGTGCTCTATTATTGCCCATCTCTTTCGCTTCTATAAAACACGTTAACTCTACCGAAACGAAACTCTGTCCGTAAATTACGTAAACGGGGTTAATACTCGATCGAACTAAAATTCCGTAAGAAAAAAGGAGGGTGATATCCATCGCGAAGGGCCGCTTTCGATCGGACGCAATCTCTTCCGACTCCGGTACGTTGCGTGACCGCCATATGCACGCGTAACCCGTCGGTATTTAGCGTAATTTATTAAACCAACCCCCGTCCTCGGTTAGGCTCTCGAATTCGCTTTGACCGTGCCACGGTTCGAGCGTGGGTGGAGCGGAGCAGGAGGTTCAGTGGCTAAAATACACACCGACGAACACACGTACACACACGTAGCTACGAGTTACACACAAAGAGAACAAGCCTGGCTTTCACGGCGGGGGGTGGTATGACGGAATCAATACCGGTGTGTGAGAGGGTGGGATAATGCGGTGGCTTGACGAGAGTTGTAGCTACTAAAGGGGAAAAGGGACAGAGAAGAGGGGGAGGTAAAGTCGATGGACGGGGGTGTAACGGGGGTGTAGCGGGTATGCGAAGGAAGAAACGGCGAGGAGAGAAGGAACCGGAAAGAGAGAAGAGAGGAGAACCGGAGGACTGGCAGAGGAAATAAACAATGGGTCCCGGCTGGTAAGCCACGTTCGCTGGTACACGCCGCGTTGGAAAATTACCTACGATGCCGGATAATGGAGAGACAGAGGAGAGCCGTGTCCGTAACCATCTTCCGCGATCGGCGCGGTTATTCTTCTTGCCTTTTACTTTTTCATTCTTCTTCTTCCGCTTTCTCTTTATTGGCAAATAATAATCGTCGAGCATTATGCAGGCGAAACGGTCCATTTTCGCGGCTGTCTCGCGAATACGCGAACAACGACGATATCGACGGAGAATAGAACGAACAAATGCACGGAACGGTTCGTAATTTCACCGTTACACCGGCTCTGTTCCGCGCAGCAATTTTGATCCATGCCAGAAAGAAATTATGCGTAATATCGAGAGATTGCACCGGGTTTCAATGGATTCCTTTCTTCTTCCCTTTTTTTTTTTCGTTGTCTATCTTCTTTTCTCCCCTCGCGTTCTACGTCCGTGTTTTTCTTCCACGCGAGAGCCAACGATAATAATCGCATTACTCTGACCGAGCTCTGTTTTACATGCACCCCCTCGACCGCGTATTAAAACAAGTCCGTTCTAAATACGTTAATTTCGCCGCGAAATTATTCGGTATTCTCCGTTCCGTGAAAGGGACGGAAAATAAAAAAATTAACGCTGGAAATAGACGGGGTGTTACGTAACCGGTACAAGCGACAAGGGATGATTCCCTGTGAAACTACGGGACGAAATTTTTTTCGCACGGGGTTCGCGAAAATTGATTTTTAAAGTCCTTCAAGTACGCGCGTAATTAACACGTGGATGCAAATAGCAAGACGCTTTGTGATAACACGTCTTCTTAAAAACTTTCTCATCGAAGCATTCTCCGAATTTTTCTTGTGTGAAAACTTTCAAACTTATTTTTATGTACGCTTTACTTTATTGATCCATGTTTAAACTAATGTCTGAAGACTTTCGTAGATTCTTTCAAGATTTACTACTTGAACATGAAATTTATTTATAAAAGGTTGCTAAAAGGGAAGAAAAAAGCCTTGAACAAAGCAGCAAACGATAAGAGTAGCTACATTAGAAAATTAATTGGTGGTTTCGCAAATAATTAGTATGCACATTTTCATTGTAGGAATAAACGTGTTAATAACGCGTTATTGTTATCAAAATCATATTCCCCTATTCGTCTCTTAATTACTCATCCATAATTTTGTTGCTTATCACTTCCTCCAGTTAATCACGACAGTGTTAAAACACGTTTAAAATTGTTGCGGTAATCTGCGCACGAAGAGAATTAGAAAGTCAGTAATTTGAAAAACGGAGCGAAAAAAATTTTCTTGTACATTTTCAACTTCCTCTTGCGCGAAGATTCACCTCGTTTCCGTTTGTATCGCTGGTTATACGACACCCTGCATAATTGCTACGGCAATGCTATTGTACCGATGCATGCTCGCGCACCGTGTACAAATAATTCCTCGTCCCCAGAGGAGAAGCTGTTTCCGTGTTTTTCCATCTTCTTATTTCCTGCGGCGGTTCATCGGCGTGCAATCTCGTTTCTTTTTCCCTCCGGTTCGTTATAAAGCCTGGTAATCCGACGATATCTTAGCTTCCTCGTGTTTCCATCTTTTTTCTTTTTCCGTAAAATTTCAGAAAAGAGACGATTCAGCGTAGATCTACTTCTCTTTGCTATCTTAACGGGGATTTTCCTATCTTCTCTTTTCGCGCCCTCGATGCGCCTAACGGCGGATGCCTCGGCTTTCACGTAAATATGTAATTTGCGACGTATCGATGACTGTGGCTCGAAACCCTTTGATCTCGATATACGCGTCCAGGTCGATGGAAGCACGATCAGGAAGGCCAGAGAGGCAGACGATGCCAGGGGGTTAATTAATCGCACCCTTGGCACGAGTCCACCGTTCGAATTTAGCCCTAGCAGCCGCTTAACCTCGGTAATGTCTGTCGTGAATTTAGGTAATTTCCACGCTACACGCACCCCTTCTTCGCGTTCCGTTCTTCGTGGTTCCTGCACGCTAACTGTCCTTATTTTATAGCCTAACAAATTTCAACTCGGCGCTTTGTCGCCGGATCACAGTCGATACTTTCTACAATATTTTTACCTTACTCTCCGATCACAAATTACATTACATTATCCATATTTATAGTATTCATCAGTATTTATTTATAAAACTATTTCAATTAAGAATTTTTCACACTTACGCACACGACACAAATAATGTATCGCAAGTTTTTCTTCACATAATATCTTTTACTAATTTCATTAAATAACCGGAACGAGATTACAGATTATATCGAGTAAATTATCCATTAAACTCAATTATGAGATAAATAAGGAACGCGTTTATTTGATCGGATGAAAAGACCCGATAAAAATCTTGCCAATTTGAAATAAGTTAAATCAAAGTTGATTGGCTGCGCCATGAATAGGAAGTCGACCAGTCTCGATTGATCAATCGCGATTACCATGTTCCACGGCGAACGACCATGCACATTCGTTGTGCATAATGATTCCCCGATCACACGCGCACAACGAAAACGCAAAACTGTGTCAAGTTTGCCCGCGTCCTCGAGCATCGATTGACCTACTGACACGCGATCGGATCTAAAAGAAAAAAGTGTATTTCGCGGCCTCTTCTTTACGACAGAGCAAAGATAAACTTCACTAGTTGGAATTCCTTAGGGGAAGTGACGATCGAAAGGTAGGGGTCGCTGTAATTCTCTAGACTTACCAGAGTTAAGCTTATCTTGAAGTAGATGTGCTGACTTATTTTAACAGGGTGACGGTACTAGGGTTGTTTCGCAGGGGTGTATGGTAAATTATTAGTGAATTGATATGATTTGAGAATGCGGGGAGCCGCGTTGGAGTATGGATGCGTTGTATTTTTAGGGTGATGAATTCACAATGCGAGGAATTTGAGAGCGTTGAATTCGCAGAGCGACGAATTTGCAACGTGTGGAATTTTCGGAGTGACGAATTTTCAGTGCAGCGAATTCTCAACGCATAGAATTCTCAGCGCGACAAATTTTCAACGCATCGAATTCCCAGCGCGTTGAATTCTCAGAGCGACGAATTTGCAACGCATAGAATTCTTAGCGTGACGAATTTTCAGCGCGACGAATTCCCAACGTGTCGAATTCTCAGCACGTGGAATTTTCAATGCGTTGAATTCCAAGCGCGTCAAATTTCCAGTGCATCGAATTCTCAACGCGTCGATATTTCAGTGCGTCGAATTCTCAGCGCATCGAATTCTCAACGCGTGGAATTCTCAGCGCGTGGAATTCTCAACGCATAGAATTCTCAGTGCGCTAAATTTCCAACGCGTCGAATTCTCCACGCGTGGAATTTTCAGCGCTCCGAATTCTCAACGCTCTGAATTCTCAACGCATAGAATTCTCAACGCTCTGAATTCTCAACGCATAGAATTCTCAACGCGTGGAATTCTCAACGCGTAGAATTCTCAGTGCGCTAAATTTCCAACGCGTGGAATTCTCAGCGCTCCGAATTCTCAACGCTCCGAATTCTCAACGCTTCGAATTCTCAACGCTTCGAATTCTCAACGTTCTGAATTCTCAACGCATAGAATTCTCAACGCGTGGAATTCTCGACGCATAGAATTCCCAACGCGTTGAATTCTTCTTGCATAAAATGTTGAACGCATCGAACTTCGAGCGCCCCAACGTTCAATACTCCCACAATTTATTTAACATTTAAAGTGAACGCTTGCTACGCGTTTCGAAAATCGCGCACGTCGTTGGAAGAGACGGAGTATCGAACGAAAATACCGCGTTACGAACAATTAGCGGGCTAGAGCACGATAGAGGCGTACGAGTCGCGGAAGTGCACGTCAGCCCATTAGTTCCGGCGACTGATTCCTGTTACTTAACGTTCTCGTTAGGGCAGGGCTTCCTTCGTTACAATCTACACGCCGCTGTTAGGTAACCGGCTGCTTCACCCGCGTCGATCATCCTCGCGAGCATGAACCGCTTATCCCGATAGCTGGACAGGAAATTGATCTTCCATCGAATCGAATCAGCGATAGTCGAACGAGGACAAGGGGTGGCATTCCCGTTGGAGCGTAAAAATAGAACCGTTTCAGAGATGAAAACGGTGTGTGTGAACTTTGTTCGCTCGTGATTGACCCCACGAGTATCGTCGGGGAGAATTATAAAGTGTGTCATCGTGGTAGCACACTGCGAAGGATGTGAATGACTATATTTCGGTCGTGTACGATACTCCGGCCGGTCACGTTGCTATAAATACTAGAACGGGGGGAGCGTAATTTTGCTCCTCCGAGGAGCCACCCCCTTCGACTTTCGTTATAGATGTCTGGCGTCTGGAGGTTACGCAAGTACAGGATACCGAGACGAAAGACTCCGAAGGGCGGTAAGGTTCAAGGCGAAAGAAAAAATACTCGAGTGCTCGCAAAAAATCGACGGATAAATTGATACGTTAAAGGGGGTGAGAAGCTGGTTGTGCTCGAAAAACCTTTGCTCGCTTCTCCAATTTTTATTCAAGCTTCACTCTTTTATCGACGCGAAAGGTCAAATTTAAAAATCGACGATTCCAGCTTTAATGGCCATCGACGTTATCTCTTTTTTCAGTCGTTCGTAATAAATTGCACTCCGCTACATAGAATACTGTTTCCATTGTAACAGTGAACTCGTTAAAATACCGAATCAATTTAATCCAAAATTTTACGAGCACTCTATATAAAGCCGTGAGTAGACAAAGTAAGGGCGCAAGAGGGTGAAGAAGAAGAAGAAGAAGAGACTCGATGAAAAACGACGAGAAAGGAGCAGGGAGAGTCTGGTGTCTGTGCAGGGATGGTTAAGAGCGGCGAAGGGGTTGGTGGCGGTAGCAGCCGGAGGATGGAACGAGTTAACGGGTAAAAGAGGGTGGAAAAGGACGAAGGACGTCGCGGAGAGAACGTCGCTCGGTCATGGACCGACGGGGGTTGGGCCGAACTTGCTGGCGGAGAAAGAGGAGAATGTGGAGGCGGAGGTTGGTGTCATTGACGAGACCGGTGTAGAAAGGGGGTGAAAAATAATCGTGGATGAGCGAAGCGCCGATGGATGGAGACGACGACGGGGTACTTTTCATCTCGGCATTACCGTGATTAGTAACTCCGCTACTTGGCTACGCTCTGTCCTTCGTAATTTTTGTTTCCTTTTCACGAATTAAACCCGAACGTCGACTGCCAAACATTTAATCTTTTAACGCCTGATCACTTTATGCTCGATTTATTCTACCTCTATATTCTCTTCTCATCCATTCTTTATCATTTACATATTTAATCATTTATTATCTGAAGTCTTACAATGACATCTTTGTTCAAAATTAAAAATCGTATTAGCAAATTTATGTACACGACTTTGCAGCAGCTTATAGAACCACCCTCTCTGTTCAAAATTTGTTCAAAATTAAAAATCGTATTAGCAAATTTATATACACGACTTTGTAGCAACTTATAAAACCACCCTCTCTGTTCAAAATTTGTTCAAAATTAAAAATCGTATTAGCAAATTTATGTACACCACTTTGCAGCAGCTTATAGAACCACCCTCTCTGTTCAAAATTAAAAATTGTATTAGCAAATTTATGTACACGACTTTGTAGCAGCTTATAGAACCACCCTCTCGAACGTTTCACAGTAAAATTGCTTGAGCTGTAGTTTGATCATTTTTGGATCACCCTGTAGCGATTACAATGCCGTTCGTTTCGATTAACGTTTTCGTGCTCCCTTTACCTTGGAAGCCACGATCTCCCGAGGGAAACATCGGGAGGACTAATTAAACGAACGAGGCGGGAAACGTGACGCGGTATTGTCAAGGATACCCGTTCTTTTCGATCGGGACCGGTTCGGAGGCCGTAGCAGATCAAAGCACGAAAAGATTATGGAATCGAGCGGATAGGCGTTAGGAGAAACAAAACCGCTTATAGCGAGACGATAAATCAGTTTCGAGCGTCCGACGTAAAGCATAGGGTTAGTCATGGAGAGAAACAAACGGACCACTCGTCATTGTGCCACTGCAAGTGCTGCAAACTTTTGCCTTCGGACTGCTTCGGTACTCGAATAATTAACTAATGGAAGGGAAATTTTGCTAATTTTGTAAGATGGAAAATGGAGAGCGTTCATTACGAAATGTAAGAGACAAAATTACTTCGTAATTGAGATATTGGATTAATTTTTCAATCTCTAAACTTGTGACAGTCTCAATCTAGCCATACATCTCCCCACTCGAAATTTATGATTTTAAAATTTCGCAAATGAAACGAAGAGACTGAATGGTATCCAAAATGAGTTCGATAGTTTAAATTATCGTTACAAAAATGAAATTGAAACGATAAGTGATTGATTACAAGTCGAATCACAGATGAAAATAAGAGTCTGCAGACATTCGGAGACATCGATTACGTAACTTATTTATCGTACGTCCAGACACAGTATCAAAGCAAATTAAATCGATCAGACGACGGTTCGACGTGTTGCCACTTGATTTTTTACAACGACTCGAGCTCGTTCGCGTAGGAGTTTCGGGACCGTAGGTGTAACAGGTGGTAATAGCATTCGCACACAATCGTAATGTACTTTGACGACGACCATTCAGCTCGTCTCCTTACTAGCTGTCTGTCGCTCTCTTGCTCTTTGTGCAAGTGTTTGAGAAGCTTGTCCCGCGTATCGAGATGTCTAGAAGTACTATCACCAAGGAGCATCATCGCATCAAGATCCTCTCCCAAGGTGATCCCGACCAAACATTGAATACCACGCTGCTGCTCCACGATTCGATACTCCATGGTCTTCAGTATATTGTTTCTGGAGAGACGTGGGCTATATTCTGGGACTTTACTCTTCTTTGGCTATGTGGCGATATTGAGTTTAAGGTGATGATTCTTGGGGTGATTCTTTGGTGGGGTTCAAATCGGTGTGGTTTGAATTTGATGTGATTCAATTTGGAGTGGATGAAATTTGATGTGGTCCAACTCGGGGCAATAGGAACTCAACGCGATTTAATTCGGTGCAATCCGAATTTGGTGCAATCCAAGTCGGTGTGGGTTAAATTCGATGTGATCCGATTCGGCGCAATCCAATTCGGTGCAATGCAAATTCGACGCAATCCAAATTCATCGCAATCCAACTCCGTGTAATTCAAATTCAACGCAATCCAACTCGATGTAATCCAAATTCACTGTGATCCAACTCCATGCAATTCAACTCGGTGCAATTTAAATTCAATGCACTCTAACTCGACATAATCCAAATTCAGTGTGATCTAACTCCATGCAATCCAACTCGGTGCAATTCAAATCCAATGTGATCCAACTCGACATAATCCAAATTCACTCTAACTCGACATAATCCAAATTCAGTATTATCCAACTCCATGCACTCCAACTCGCTGCAACTCAAATTCAACGCACTCCAACTCGACATAATCCAAATTCAGTGTGATCCAACTCCATGCAATCCACCTCCGTGCAATTGAAATTCGACGCACCCTCAGTGCCATTGAAATCCAACGTGATCCACCTATATGATCCAGCACCATCGAATTCATCCACAAATTATTGAAACGAACGCACGGAAGCTAAGCAAATATTATCTCCGAAATCTTCTTAAACGCACGGTTGCACGGCATTTACAGCATCGAGCCGTAACAGTAAAAGATATTTCCCCGTTGCGATTTGCCGTTTTCTTCCCTCGTTCCTGTTGGCGTCGTTGTCCATTACGCTTATATGTATGCGGGTGCACAGGGAAACGCGAGGATATAACGATGGCAAGGTGGGTCGTTTAAATCCCTCTTCATCCCCCGGCATATCGCAACTCCGACGATATTTCATCCCTCGCGGTGTACTGCACCCGTTTCGCATAATATCAAAGGGAAGCTCGAAAGCTCGAAAGAACAGAATGACTCCGGACGAAAATCCTTCCAAGCAAGAAACTCTTCTCGTGCATCGACCGCTGAATTTCACGACTAACGTTTCTGGCCTACAAACTCTGCTATTACACTCTCTTGCATTTTATTCGACCATGATTTTCTGGGTTCAAACTCTCTTATTTTTGACACCTTTGATGAGACATTAACACTGTTGATACATGTTCAGTTCATGATAGTTTTGGATACTGTAAGGCTTTTGAAAAATACGTGAGACTTTTGAATAAGATATGAGACTTCTGACAAAGGCACGAGACTTAACAGGGTTAAACCTAACGAAAAATTTCTAATGACTGTAACAGCGGTAAGCGGTCGATTTATCGTGGAGTTGGTTTTTGCCGGTGGTGAAAATTCACTCTGATTACGCAAACGCGACGAAGCAGATACGTACATTGCCGTAGTCGGTCGAATTTCTTTGGACTTAAGAAGCTTAGCTCGGACGACGACGACGATGGTGAGTGGCCTGGTTTTTCCCAGCTTTTCTGTCACCGGTGAAAGAGCGCTCGCGTTTGATCGTCTTTTTTTTGCCGTGTTGGATTCTTTTGTGCTCTTTCGGAGCACAAGCGTAAAAAGACGCGTCTAGCTCACCGTTTTCATCGGTACAACCATTTACTAGCGTGCCCAGTCGCGAAGCAACGGATTGTTGCGTGACGGCTACGAATAGATGCTTCAGGCTTGATAAATAATTTATTTATCACTGACAGTTATTCATTTCGTTTCCTAGTTGGATCGTCATGAATCTGACTATCACGGTTTCAATCGTCGCGTGTTGGTTCAACACCCGCTATATTATCACCCGTTAGATTACTACGCTGCGTTACAGGAAGTTTAGATCTGCTGTTACTTTATTTCTATTTCACTATTATCACTACTTTCGAAATTTCATTGTCATTATGTATATTTAAGTCTCTTTCAAATTTCAATCATCAATACTTCATAGTTAGTTACACATTAGTTTATATGAGTTACATATGAGTTCATATGAGTTACATATGAGTTCATATGAGTTACATATGACTATAATATACTTACATATGAATTAAATGACGTGTCATAATTATGTCTCTTTTCAATTCAGTTATCAATGAGTATATTTTATAGTTAGTTACACATTAGTTCATATGAATTACATATGAAGTCATACGAGTAACATATGAGTTCATATGAGTTACATATGAATATAATGTACTCACATATGAATTAAATGATGTGTACATTTATGTCTCTTTCCAATTCAGTCATCAATGAGTATATTTTATAATTATTTACACATATATATGAATTACATATGACTTCATATCAGTTACATATGTGTATAATATACTCACATATGAATTAAATGATGTGCACATTTATGTTTCTTTCCAATTCAGTCATCAATGAGTATATTTTAGTTATTTACACGTACATACGAATTACATATGACTTCATATGAGTTACATATGAATATAATATATTTACATATGAATTAAATGATACATCAATCATAGTTTTGATAATAATAAACTAGTAATGAGTTGGAACGACCCGATCGAAGAGGTAAGAAAAATTGGATCGCAGGTTTGAGGTTACAAGCCACGCGCAAGTCCTTTCTTCTCGTTAGCGGGACAAGGCAAAGGTGACAGCTTTCAACGAGAGACAAAGATAGCTCGATTCGCGTAGATGCAGTTGCCAACGGTTCAGAACGACTACCACTATCGCGTTCGTAGGTCGCCTCTCAGAAATTCTCTTTCCACTCGGCTGCCTCCCATCTGACAGCTGCTTCGCGGCTGAAAGCTCCATTCCGCCGCGAAATAATACACGACCAGACCGGCCAACGTAAATTGCACACGGAGAATCTTCGTTTGGCCGGATGCAATTGAAAGCGAAGATTACGTCACCTTTCGAGATTGCCGTAATACCGTTTCGTGGACAGTTGACAAAACATACACCCTTGCAAATATTTTCGCCATTCGATCTCCAATCTTCAAAATTGAAAACTGCATCATGATTCGAGAATTTCTGAAATGGACCTCCAGAGAATTTCCAATTGGTTAGACTCTGGAATGAGTCTTGAAAACTTGGAGAAACATTGTGGCTATACGTAGACTCTTCGTGGTCTTTGTAGTCTTCGATTACTTGTTGGAGTATTTGACAATTTTTACTGTTGGAGAAAATCGAAAATTATTATTTTACATCTTCAGAGATGCTGTAATCCATGAGAGGTGTTTCTGTTAGCATTTTTGGACAATTTTGTCGAACAAGTAAAGTTATAAAGTCAGTTAATAGACGTTTAAACAGACTTAACAGGAACACATTCCAGAAGTTAATATTTGATTGGCGGTGTAACAAAAAAGCGTAGAGCGAATCTCTGGTCTGTAAGCGTTGTTTGTTCTCCTGTTTGCGAGCCGAAAAGAAACGGAAATACAATGCGATCGAAGGGGTGGGAAAACGCGACCAGCGGCCGGCGCGACGAATAAAAAAGAGAGGGACGAAAAGCGGAGTAGTAGGGGGTTGAAAAAGAGTATAGACACGAACGGGAAAAGGCAAAAAGTCGTCGGAGCTTTTACTCGCGCGAAGGACGAAACGCTGTCGTCTGCGCAACGCCCTTTCCTCTCGCTCCCTTGCCATTTTAAAATGCTACGTGCCTGGCATCGCTTCCTGCGGTTCGCCCGTTCCCTTTTTCTCTTTCTCTTTTCTTCTATGCACGTGAAATTCGCATTAACCGACCGACGACTGCGTCCTATGTGCTCGTCGAGCGGTGACTCGCGAAGGTAAGCAACCTCTATACCGTGTATTCGTCTACCTTTTCTCTCGCCACCGCCCCTTCCCTCTCTCAACCCCTATTTTCAGCTCGTCGAGTTAATTGCGCGTCTACCACAAATATTTTCTTCCCCTGCAATCCGTTGCGCTACAAATTCAATTCGGGATTATGCCGAACAATCGACGAGCCCTTTAACCCCCGCCATAAGTACGTTTTCCGTCATGGACCACATGCTGAACTTCAACGACGTTAACCGTGCTCGCTCGCCGCAAGATAAGCCATGAAAGAAACGCCGCTGCTAAAGCGTATTATTCGCGTTACATTATTTTCGGCACGGACGTTCGAATAACAAGGACTTCTCTGAATTCGTGACGAACGCTGTTAACATCTCAATCACTTGGCTATTGTTGATATTGAAAATTATTTGGAGGGGTTGGTCATCCCGTGAAAATTTACTTTAAAGAAATTGTCCGATTTTTTTCTGTCAGCAGTAGCCAAGGGTTCACCCTGTATCTTCGAACTTTGGTATTCGAGCCTCTCATAATTTGACGAAGTCAGAGAGATAGATTTGGTAAAATAGTCTGGCCAGGTTGACAAAAGATACGGTGTCAGCAATGTGAAAAGTAACGAGTACGAAACGCGGTTTCGGGACGTTTAACAAGTTTTGGGTGGAAAAAGGTTGGAAAAACGCCAAGGAATATTGGGCCACACGGTGTTTAACGCCGTTTCGGGATTTCGCGACAACAACGGTCGCGAAGGGTATTACCTGTCACGCGTCGAGGAGCAATCAAATTCGTGCGGCGACAGGAGAAGCAAAAGGGGGATAGGTACGGTGGTTGGCAAAAGCACGATCGGTATAGAGAAGAGAAAGCACGATTCGAACGCTTTGGGGCTATTTGCTGACGCCCGACATGCTGTTCCCGATGGCGGAACGTCTGGTCTGGCCAACATCGTCCAGACGTTTCCATTTGTTTCCCCGAAATGAAACGTTGAACGCGCGTTCCGGCTGAAATCCGGTGCGCAGAATAAATTTCCGCGCTTCAAAAGCCTTTTCTCCTCTTCTCTCTTCCGCCCGTTACTCTCGACATAATTCCCGACGCGTCGAATTTCAACAACGTTCTTTTTTTCCCTCCCTCTCGATAACGTTCATAGTCGCGAGCGAAATAAATGTCCCCACGAGGGAGGTTCGATAGAAATTTTCGACCGTTTCCATAATACTGCGACTATCGATTGCCGATATCTTATATTCCTCGTTAATATTTAACGATACAATAACACCTGAATTTTCGACGGATCTGCAAATATTTGGGATTTTAAGAATTCAGTTTCAGCTACTTGGAAATTTGATTGGGTTGTTCGGAAAGTAATTTCGTTTTTTCCCGACAGAGGATGTAATTGTATTTTTTTGCACCCAACTTCACACTTAAGCCGTATAATTATTATACGCTTTGAGAGCTCGTATAGCAAGGCTTGTGTGTGAAAAATTCCAATTAATTCTACGCAGTAGTTTTTGGTTGGTGCCCTTTTAAATATGGAGAGCGATAAGCAGCATTTTCGACATATCTTACTGTTTTACTACAGAAAGGGTAAAAATGCTGTTCAAGCCAGAAAGAAATTGAAGAAGTTTTATTTGTGCACTTGTGAATTTAGGTGTATCCGTGAAATGGAAAATATGATAGATTAAAATTTCACCGTATTACTTTTGCAACGCATCGGTTGGATGAAAAAGCGCGGCGCTGACAGTGTTAAGGGTACGGTAGCTAATTTCGGAGCGCAGGCACGAAACCAAATTTTCTCGTGACGCGTTGCTAGCGAGGTAAGCAATCTTTGGCCATGCTTTACACACGTACAAGCAACGTTATTCGTCGCGCTTCGCTTGCCAACTGCCGAGGCTCTCTTACTCCCTCGCTTTGCTTCTATTTTCCTGCCGGCATAAGACGGCCATTAAATAAAGTTTCACCCTTGCAGCGCTACTCTTCTTCCCACCGTATTTTCTGCTCTTCTCAACTTCTTCCTCTTAACCGAGACGAAGTCGTATCGTATTTTTTTTTATCCTTCTGTTCCCAGAAGAAATCTACGCTGCGTCCTTGATTAAAACTCATCGGACGTTCTCTTCTTAATTTGCTCGGATCGTGGCCAGTTCACTTTTTTAAACGACTATCAATCTGTCCCTTTACGAGACATCGTAGACAACCGCCCGGAACAATTCTCGAACGATTTAACCGGAGGAAAGTGTCTCGTTAAAGCAATTTCAATTACACGCCATTATAATACGAACAAGAGACGGTTATAATTTGCAGAAATCTCCATACTTTAACGACGGATATTTGCAAATAAAAGAAAAAGAGAGGTACTTTTCAAGTTCCTCATAAATGGCTGCGTCTAACAGGAACCTTATTCACGAAGAAATTCGAACAGTCAACAACAGGCTACCGAACGTGAAGAACAATGCCACGTAACGAGGTCCAACAGTTTCTGGCTCATTTCTATTTTACGGAGGCGAGCCAGAAATTTGTAGCATCTCGCTACGTAGATCAGAGAATCGAGTGGAGCGAGCGGTTAACAGAAGCCACGATTGCGGGAATTTGCGTCAGAGCCGGTGGTTCGATGTTAACGACGCGGTGCTTGCGTTACGAGCACCTACGTTCGACCGTTTTACGACCTTTTCGTCGATGCTTGCACCGCGAACAAACGCGTTTGGCGAACAGAAGCACGACGATGATTAGCGTTAAAAAGAGACTTCTCCCACCAACAAGTACATCCACTGGAAGACCCTGACCTGGTCACCTAACCGTTCTCTGCCTTTTCTTGCAACTACTCGCATTGCCTGGACCTTTCTTTGCCTGGTAATTAGCTAATCTCTTATGGAGGTTTTGCTGAAAATTTTCTTTCGAGTAGGATGAGTTTGGTACGTTTATTTGTAAGGTCAGTTAGTCAGGAGCTAATCATAGCTGTGATATATTAAAACAAAGACTGAAGTGCCAATCTGGTATTATGCAATTGATCATACAAATTATAACTGGACACCAGAAGTACATTATGTACATTAAATGTTATATATGTGTAGGAAAGGAATATTTGAAACTCAATGTAGATTCAAAGAACAAACTTTATTTTACACTTTAAACTAATATTTAACGTTTAACACTTTTACTGCTTTTCAAAAGCAGTTGCGGTCACTAATCAACAACCTTTACTTTTTCCGTTTTACTTAACCACTCATTCTTTCATGCCATGGAATATCGGTAACTTCAATTACAATTACATTTGTTACCAACAGTAAATTATTAAATTAAACACCATTACCGACACTCGATCACTCACTCAAACCTTCACTCTAATCCATTTCTCATTACCACATATGTACATTAAAAATTCGAGTAGAAATTGTCACAGTTTGAGTGCATCATAAGTCATACTTAAAATAGTGTACAGGGTTAGATGTTCTGGTGTCCGTTCGCTTAAATGAACATCTATTGCAAACGCAGAGATATGAAAGTTGGAAAGTTAGAAATTTAGAAACTATAGAAATGGAAGCTTGTGAAATATGAGAAATTTTCGTAATCGTAAAATGAGCAATCGATGAATATCCATAAGCGTGGCGTCCGCAGGGTTGGCCCTTATCGATCGCTGTTTGTCTCAGAGGCTGGTCGATTAATCCTGTCGCTGGCAGAAGAGAAAAGCGAGCACAGTGGTCGCGACCTCGGCTCGAATTAATGATTTTCTTCGAAAATTGCACTCTCTAGCCACGATGCATCAGGTGCTCGTTAAAGAACCGGCTGGTAGCGCTCGTCGGTGTTCGCCATTCGGTTAGAAAAAGGGTCCCGGTGTGAACAAATGGTACGTGATTTATAGCGCGCTCATTAATCACGTTAAGGTTTCCCCGGGCCTTCTCCGCCTCCTTATTAAACCACGATTTGATCTCATTGTCCCCGTAGACAAAGGCGGACGCGTCTGGATCATAAATGCGCACTCGAGCCTGTTGTCTTGTCTATTATTGTCGCTACAACAATATGTAACCGGTGTGTGCATCTCGGTCGTACACGAATCTCTCCTCGTGGCAACGTCGTAAACTTGCTAGCTACTGTTACGCCACATTAATTATGATCGCTTGTGTCCTACGACAACTTTGCACTCCAGTTTCCATCATCTTCTCAAACTGTTACGATAGCTAATTTTCCTCGATAAACTTGCTGAATTTTTTTCAACCTCCGAACTGGATAAATTACTTAAATCGATGGAAGTAATGAATCTATTTTTAACCAAATCTCCACATCCTTGCAACCGATGATAATCATTCAGCGTTCTATAAACTCCTGTCCAAAAGCGGAATATTCGAAATGGATTCGTTGTACGAGCTGCCATAAATTAATTAAGACTACAAAAATATTTTCAACCGGTCGAATAGGAAGTATAGATTTAAATGCCTATATTTAACGGCGTCCATAAACTTACCTGGCACTTGATATTTATATTCTATTTGTCGTTTACGCTGCCTGTACCGTTCGATGGTTTACAAGGTATCTTCACAAGCTGATTTCTGGGAAGGAAGCTTGTTTGAATTGATATTTATTGCACCGTTGAATAGCAGTACTTAGGGTCCGTTTTATGATTGATTTCAAACCAACATGCAATACCTGGTACAAGTTTTAGCAATAATCGACGAATTCCCAAGAAGAAAACATTGTATGTTTAATAAAGCAGAGCGTTTGTTTAAGCAGGTTTTAAGGGTGTATTTTGATTACAGGTGAACCCAGACGCCCGAGACAGCACGACGCAGCAGATTCAATCGAAACTAGGCAACTATTCTCTGGTGAAGCATCTGCTGGACGAGCCTAAACGGCTGATCGGTATCGAGGGTGTGCCACCGAGTCCAGCTCCGTCCCCGTCACCCTCGTCCCTTCGAACGAGTTCCAGTTCGATCGGTTCGAATTCCAGGAGCTCGCCGTCCTCCCAAGAATTCAAGAAACCCGGAGGACCTCGGACGGGGTCGTCTTCGTCCTCGTCGTCGAGCCATCAACGCGGCGGTTTCGTGAAACCGGCCGACGGCAAGCCACCGTACGGCGGCAGGGGTGGTTACCCTGGCCAACCCGTCAAGCACGGGGGTAACAGCAACGATCATCGTAGCCACGGTTTATTACCCGCCAAAGGACCGCCCCTGAATTCACCGGGGAACGGTACGCTCGTTGGAAATTCGAATATTGGGAATTCCAACGGCGCCACCAGGCTCCACTGTGCCGGCAACAGACTGTCCAGGTTAACTCTCGATAACGTGAGTATCGATTTCCATTGTTTCGTGCTACCATCGCCGGTTACCAACCTCTCTTTCGCACGATACTGTCCTTCTTTCCTTTTCGTTCCGGTTACGCCTCGCCTTATGGGGACTTTGCTATATTCCCGTTTTGCCCGTTTCCCGATATTTATCGACGACATCGATCATGCGATCGCCAGTTCTGAATTTTAGAATTGCAGGATTTCGGGAGTGACAATTTCCGAGTTAGAAATATGGAAATCTCAGTATTTTGGGATTTTGGAAGTTTAACCTACCGATATGTAATGTACTTTGCAATTAAAAATGTAGTCAAGTGATAAATATACAAATGAAACTAGCACACACATTTATTCTTTACCTTGATGACAATGCTGATTTCAAGGAATGTCTAACAAAATGTGTATCGTATAATAAGAAACTTGTGGAGCGGTCATTTAAC
Organism: Megachile leachella; assembly: GCA_963576845.1. Classification (NCBI taxonomy): domain Eukaryota; kingdom Metazoa; phylum Arthropoda; class Insecta; order Hymenoptera; family Megachilidae; genus Megachile; species Megachile leachella. The sequence goes on from OY756256.1 coordinate 2,716,740, forward strand.
CGGTTTGGTAGTTTTAGCGTTAAAGACATGTTAACTTCATCTTCAGAAAATTTAAGAATCTATTACAGCAAATAATATACCAAAGTCTGAGATCTGTAAGAAGTTAAAATACATGATAGTAGTTTGAAAAATAATTTACGTAAAATAACTATCTAAAAGTGAAGCTAGAATTACTTTGGAGAATATTTCTCCCATGCGTTGTGCAGAAGATAGAGCCCTAAAGGGTCGAGGATCGATATAAATTATCGATAGAGTCTGCGATCGCTTTCGATTTCGCGGTCGCAGGCGCAGTGCCAACTGCTACTCGTTCAGCAACTCCCCCAGTAATCGTTTTATTAACGCTCCTCGATCGACTTTTCTTCGGCCAGTTTATCCATTTATTATCGAGCGGAACTACGTAGTCGTTCAGTACGAGAACAGAATTGGATACGATCGGTCGTTGGTGCACTTGTTGCTCGGATCAGTACTTTGATAGGTGTTTACGCGATGACAGAGCTTGGAGAAATTAGAAGATCGATTGTGTGGAAGATTGATCGAGAAATAATGGGGTGCTGTCGATATTAACCCTTCAGGTATCACGACCCATTGTAATGGCTTTCTTCTTTATCTTCCGTTGAAAGCTACTCGGTTATCTTGTCCTTTTATTTCTTGACTCTTTTAACTGCTTTTAATTAACTGTCTCAGTATGACATTGTCGAAATATTGTTCACTGACCATTTTTGTATTACTCTCAAATATTGTTAGGTTACGTAGGTACCAAGTATCAACTCAAGAGGTGACTCTTAGTCACCATTTTATTTAATGCAATAATTTGAAATGAGCTTTTTTTCACTGACTCTATAATATGACGTGTGATGTTTATACGTAGTGTAACAGACAATACTGGAAATTATTAGTAGAGAAATAATGAACCTCAGAATTTATTTAACTTTTCAAGTAAATTTTGAAGTTGCTGTTTGCAAACAGTTAAATTCTTCGAGTGCAAAGGGTTGAATACTGTGGTAGATCCTTATGTTTTATGTCATCCACATTCGAGGACCTGGCTGCACATCTTTTAAATTCTAAGATAGATCCTTATGTTCTATGTCATCCACATTTGAGGACCTACCTGCACATCTTTTAAATTCTAAGATAGATCCTTATGATCCATATCATTCAAATTCGAGGACCTACCTGCACATTTTTTAAATTCTAAGATAGATCGTTATGTTCTATGTCATCCAAATTCGAGGACCTACCTGTACATCTTTTAAATTCTAAGATAGATCCTTATGATCCATATCACCCAAATTCAAGGACCTACCTGCACATCTTTTAAATTCTAAGATAGATTCTTATGTTCTATGTCATCCAAATTCGAGGACCTACCTGCACATCATTTAAATCCTAAAATACATCCTTACGTTCCACATCTTCCAAATTTCCAAAGACCTACCTTCATATCTCTATATCCACACACGGATCCAAAAAGTGTTAACACCAAAAATCTTCCACATTTGACTACATCCACATCATCCAGTGTTTTTGTGGATAAGAGATGCCAGCACATGGGTCCTATACCAGTGTCAGGTTTTTTGATCGGTTTCACTGTGCAAACCCAGTTGTCTCATAGCAGAGGCGTCCAGAAATTGGTCGAGTTTGAAATCCGTGAACGGAGCTGGCCACCGTGGAGGTTTAATCGTGGAGAAGCGACAATAAAGAGGTTATTAGGGTCTCTCGCGTTCCATCGAGCTGTACGTCGAGAGAGGGATGGTATTCGACGAGAGCATCGCGGCGACAGGTTCGTTGACAGGAAACGAATTGCTTTTCAATGGAAATCCCGCTGGAGGAGTGTACACGAGCGAGAGAGGGGGCAGGGAATAGCGAGAGGCGAGTTTGGTCGAGCCCTATTACCCGTGACTCCTCGAGGTGCAAATTTCATTGAGATTGACTATCGATCGGGTCTTCTTCGACGATTCAGTCTGTGCCGTCGCGTTCTCGAGAGTGCCTCTCTACCGGTGTACTTATACAATTAGAGCTGACTGCAGAAACGCCGACATCCTCTTTGCTCTAGTCCGTGAAAATTGATTCCCTGACCCTTTGATTTTCTTTTTTCCCCCGCTATTCTTCCTCCTTCTCGATCGTTCACGAGTCGTTTAACGTTTGTTGTCGTTCGCGAAATTAGCTCGGAACCCTGTTGCATTCGAGAGAAAAATGTTACGTACTGCATTCTTGGATAAACTATGCTGTACAGTTAATTATTCGAGCGTAGTTTTTCTTTCCTGGAAAATATTTATTAATACGTTCTACGAGATCATCGCTAAGTCGTTACGTATGCATATTACTCTGCGGTGACACGTGCAGATAAATCATTGAAGAATATTATCCTTCGTTCGTCTCATAAAAAATTCATAAAACTCCCGATTATTTATGTAGAGTTTAATCCGTAATTACGTAATTGGTCACGTGGAAACGACTGCTCGCGACAGTGAATTATACGATTTTTCAATTTTGCTACTATCTCGGTGCTCTTCGTTTCTTTAGTTCGGCCCTCGTATTCTCTGACCACTTTCATTCTTTCACCCTTATCGTTTTCAATCTTTCGTGGCTTGATTCACGCATTTTCTTCTCCCATTGTCTTCGTGTTTCCCTCTTAGAAATGACTACTCGACATTATGCTCGTAATAGCCCCGCAGCCGGCTGTCTCGCCGCTCTTTTCAACGCCTCTTTTCCTCGAGAGAGCGTTGATTAATGATCGCTCGAGAGCTCGTGATAAATCGCGAAAAGGACTTCGCGAGAGTTTCACCGATGCGAACGGGAAAAAGAAGCTGGTTTGTCGTCGAAATCGAATCGTTTTAATTAACGCGTGGAATGAGTTTCGAGCTTCTCGCTCGATTATCGTCGTTTAATTCCATCGACGCATTATCCGCTTCGTTCAGCGAAAAAATTTACAACTATTCGTAGAAACCTCGAGTGCCGCTCAAATAAACTCTTTCCAGCAAATTTACTGTCCACGTGTGTTTACGAGATTCACATATTCTGATTTCAATTCATTGAATTAAATTGAAAGATCAACTTTGTAGATTTTTAAACTTACATTTCAAAGACTCAAGATTCAGATTAATACTAAACTTACTGGCATATAATGTGTACTTAACTTGAAATTAAAAATAAAATTAAAAAAGAAATACACAAACGAAATATAAATTAGTACACACATTTATTTTTTATTTTAATGAAAATCAGTGCTGATTTCAAATAATTGAATTAAATTGAAAGATCAACTTTGTAGATTTTTAAACTTACATTTCAAAGTCTCAGGATCTAAATTAATACTTAACTTACTGACATATAATGTGTACATAATTTGAAATTAAAAATGAAATTAAGAAACAAATACGCAAACAAAATATAAATTAGTACACACATTTATTTTTTATTTTAACGAAAATCAATGCTGATTTCAAGGGACGTATTTTAACAAAATATGTATGTTATAATAAAAAACTTGTGGAGCAGTCATTTGACAGGTTTGATAGTCTTAACGTTAAAAAAATTCCGGAATTCTGCAAAATAAAGAAATTTCGATTGCACCCCAGAAAAATTTGAGCCTCGTAAAATTTTCGTTTCCGAAACTCGATTATCTTAATATTTAACGCACCAGACAGACTCAGACTTTGGGAAACCGTGGGCAAATAGGACCGGAAAGGGTTAATCTATTCGAATTGAAATGCAGCAGTTTCCGAGGTATTGATTGCGAAAGGGTTTTGATAGTACTTGATTGAAGTGGATGTTAACTAGTCGATAGCTGACTTGTAACTGACTGACAATGGCTGAAGGCTCCGTGGGGATGCTATTAGGGGTGGAGTACTCGGATAACTTATCCGAAGTGTTTCGAGGTAATACTTAATCGAACAGAAAAAGTAATTGGACCTCTAGGTCAACGAATGATATTCCAAATTGTGGGAAAATTGAACTTTCCAACCCTGGGAGATGCACCGTTCTAACTTTTTGAACTTTACAAATATTTAAACATACTTCCGTAACTTTTCCTAACTTTTCCACCCTTATACGTGAACGTAGAGTCGGTAAAGAGTTTTAGAATAAGAGATTGCTGATCCTTTAAACTCGCGGTTATTTTTGATTAATGGATTAATAATTTTGTTTGATTTTTCGGCTGTTTCAGGGGACAAGTTCGAGGCCTGGTCCCACCGAGAATTCGGCAGATGTGGAGAACATATTGAAGGTGAGCGAACGATTACTTGTAACGGTAAACGCAGAGATTCGGCTGCCTCGAACTTTGATCGATAAATCAATTTCCTCGTCGATACAACGCTGTCTATCTCGCGGTTATACCGTGGCTGTTGTTCGGGCAAATCGACCCGGCGTTTCGGTCCGCTCGTATCGATTTTCGTGATCGTCGATGAAACGAACAATTTCGCACCCTTCAAGTGCCGGAAACTTTGACGTCCATTAACCCTTTGCGCTCGGTAATTTTTTCCACTTTTGGAGCTCGCGGGAATTAAATTGAAAGGAAATTGATGTATCAAGGTATTGATTTTGACGATATTTCGGCAGGTTGCTTTCGCAAAACTTTCTCGATTGAAAAGGAACGATCGATTCGTCAAAAAAGTATTTAGCGCTCGAAGGGTCAAAAGTTAAGAGAGAGGCAACGAGTTTGCGGTCTGTCGACCAATCATCGATTTTCTACTTAAACTTTCGATTACTTTCATGGTCGTGTCCGTGGATTTACGCTCTCGAAATAACTCGAATCGAACTTACGCCTCAAGGATATACCTCTATAAATAGAGCCGTCGTTTTGACGTCGATCGAGTCGACGGACGATTAATTTTTCCTCCGAAGAACTTATCTCCGATATCTGGTAAATGCGCAACGTTAACTCGCTGATCGGCAGAGCCACTGTCCACGTCGCCGATAAAATTCGTATTATTCGGAACGCGATCGTTCCGTTTTTAATTACTCGATTAAATATGACTGTCGACGGATGACGCTCCATTGGTCATTTACCCTAGAGGCTACTGGAGACTACGACCGATGTCAAATACGGGATTCAATCTTTCCTGCACGAATAAACGATTATTCGTCTCGTGAACTCGTTTCCACCGGTACACACCAGAGTCGAATCTCTGATACACGTTGCAATCGGGTTGATAAACTGCTTGCTGACCTAGTTCTATTCGTGAATAGAGAATAATGATGGCGCGGGGAATGGGTGTCGTGGGAGTCTAGGAATCTAGGATCTTCCGGACAGTCTTCGTCCACTAAATCTTTGGGGTTTCTATAACCTTCACTGATCAGCGAAATTGTCTTTGAATTTTATTTAAGTTCAAATTCTTTTCTGCTCCCATTATTTCATTGACCATTTAATTAAATTTAAACGCGATAAGGTTAATCTATTCCTCATTTGATAAAATTTTTGCTTTTGAAGTTTCTGCTTTTGCAGAAGTTACGTTTATACGGTATTTGAGAATGCTTTGTATTTGGATTATGGTCACCCTAAAGGGTTGCATGATCAGGGTCGCCCCTATAATCCACAAAGGGGTTCAATTTATCTTACACGCACGACAATCGAACCAAAGTATGTAAATACTTAATAATATCGTTTAGAGTATAATGTAAAATCCATCATTTTAACTCATCCGTATAACGAGATTTCTCTATAGAACGCTTTGGTTTCGGGCTCGATAAAAGCTGTCAGGGCTCGCTAGGCTCCAGTGTTAATTTATGGACACGGCTTAACAGCGATTATCAGTGAATTGATATCATTATTGGGTTGCAATATTGTGACACGCTTGATCGAGTATCGAGATACAGTGCCGGCGATAAATGTCCGAGCGCATGTGTCTGTTGTCGATGAAACGCGATTAATACCGTGTGGATAGGTGTTGTAGGCTGCCAGGCCTTTCAGCTGTATCTCCAAAGACGAAATCTGTCGACCCATCTGTGCCATTTAATTAGCTTAAATTGTGGATTTCGAAATTTTCAAATTGAACATTTGCAGTTTAGTGATTTGGATATTTGAGTATTTGAGTATTTAAGGGTAGTTTGCGAGTTTGGGGATTTGGGTGTTTGGACATTTAAGAGATGGAGAATTTAGATATTTAGGTATTTGAGGGTTTGGAAGTTTGATATTTGAATATTTGCAAATCTGGGTACTTGGATGGTTGGACATGTGGGTATTTGTATATTTGAGGACTTCGAAACGTGTAAATTAAATGTGTGGAACTTTTAGGATGTCCAGAGAGTATCTAAGTATAGCTTGATGATTTAAAAGCATGCAAAAATGTGATCAATTTGTCAAATTTGTTTTGGAAGTGGATTTGTGATCATCTGTTCAGGAGGTGGATTTGTGATCATTTGTTCTAGAAGTGGATTTGTGACCATTTGTTCTGAAGATGCACTTGTGATCATTTGTCCTAGATGTGGATTTGTGACTATTTGTTCTGAAGATGCACTTGTGATCATTTGTACTAGATATAGATTTGTGATCATTTGTTCTGAAGGTGCACTTGTGATCATTTGTCCTAGAAATGAATTTGTGATCATTTGTTCTAAAGCTGCACTTGTGATCATTTGTCCTAGATGTGCACTTATGATCATTTGTTCCAAAGGTAGTCCATCAAGTATCGCATCAAACTTGTCTATTTACCCCATTAGTAGTTATCCCTGATAGTATGAACGAAACACCCCAAGTTCGACAGAACCCAGCACAGGTTAAAGTTAGAGATTGACCACAGAATGGAGCATTAATTCGCGCAGTGTATCAGTCGTGGAGAGGCGGTGGACGTAACCGTTCTCCAGGCTTTTCCACTTTCAGCTCGAATTTATGACGATAGCGCGGCAGCCAGCAGTGGCCAGTCGGTGTTCTAGCTCTGGCCACGTCCTCTTCCCCCGGGTTTCCGCTGCATCCTCTTTCCACTTTGCTCTGGCCGTTTGGTATAGAAGCACCGTCGAGGCCCATGAATTATTCTCACGGCTCTGGCCGTGGGAAAATACGAGAGTTGCGCCAGTAGGCATCGTAAATGCGGCTGCTAATTGCGCTCGCCGACGACGACGACAACGACGACCACCACCATCGTTGTATCTAGCCAACTGCTCCTGAATATCGTTCTTCTCCTCGTCGTTACGAGGACCAAATCAAATTCAATATGCACTACTGAATTCGATACATTGCTGTTCGAATATTACCTGTAACTTCTTTTACGTTCACTTTGCAAAGATAGCTTTGTAGGGTGACATTGCTGTACATAGAGTGACATTGCTGTAGACAGAAACACATTGCTGTAGACAGAAACACATTGCTGTAGATAGAGTGACATTGCTGTAGATAGAGTGACATTGCTGTAGATACAGTAACATTGCTGTAGGTAGAGTGACATTGCTGTACATACAGTGACATTGCTATAGATAGAGTGACATTGCTGTACATAGAGTGACATTGTACATAGAGTAATAAGTTAGAGGAAGATAAGTTATGGAGATTGCAGGAAAAAATTCAGAGATCTGGTTTGTTGGAAGAAGTGTTAGTATAATTAGTTTGTGGAGAACATAGAAATAAACTAGTAACAATTAGAGAAAGGGAAGAATCTGGTCAGCAGGTTAGATTATGAAATCTCTATGGAAGCAGTCTCAAGACAATTGTCTCTGTGGAACCACTATGCTTGTAGGACCTGTAGAGTCTTAATAGCAACGTGGACAAATCTTAAAGGTTTGGAGGACTCTCGGGAATCCTAAGAGAATCGTGAAGCTAAAGAAATTGTCCAGTAAAGATTGAGATTACTAGAATCCGCAGAAATATATTGAAAATGTGTATGTTTAGAGTGAAACTATTTTTGCATTTGATTTGGTTACCCCTCGTTTCTTCTATCCTTATGGCAGTCTCGGTCGTCGATTAATCGAGAGATTTTCAGCTTCCATTACGGTCGGCTGGGCTATCCGACTAGCCTGCGGGGATATTTAGCGTGCAAGCTCCTCCCTGACGATCGTCGTTGCCGAGCTTTTTTTTGTAGCCAGCTTAAATTCGATTCTCGTGTAGCCTCCGATAAATCGCGGGTAATCCACTTTTCGTACTAGTACGGCTCGTCGACCTCTGATTTCGATTCACTATCCTACGATATTTTCCCTCGGAACTTTTTGCTTTTGCATTAGTATGCCGATCGTCCCTGGCAGCTCGAACACAATTAGAACGAGTTGATAAGGTTAATTTGAGGTTGATCGAGTTAACTGGTAACCGAAGACTCGAGTCGACCCGTTGTCTTCGAACGACGTAAAAAGACGCCAGATTTTCTGTCCGACGCACTCGAAATTTTTAGTCGACGGTTAACCGTCGATTGTTCGAAAGTAGTCGAGCCGAAAACTTTGGAATTTTACTAGGAGCGGAGAATACGCTGGGGGTTGGAAGAAGGGTGACTGCACTCGTTGCATCGAGTTCCGTCGAGTGCATCGTCGAAGGGAAAGACCGAGTGCATCGCGCAAGTGCAGTCCCACGAGTCCTCTCGAAGAGATGTTTCGCGGAACATTGTTACGCTCGCGTTGCGATACGAGATAAAAATATCTTTGACCCGCGTGTATTTTCCAGAAAATCCGACGAGTCTCTCAGGCGTCGGTAGCCCCGTTTATCCGACGGTATAGGCGACCAGGATAATATTTATCCTGCGAACGAGTCGGCGATCGATTCTAAGACAAAGTCGAAATAAAGGATTTCATTGCGAGTTTGACGACGGGGACAATTTTCTAAACGACTTCCACTTCAAACTTATGCGATTATTATATCGTTTTACTACGTTTTACTAGATTTTTATTTCGCTCATAATTTTTATGTCGTAACTGATATTCTGATATTATAACTGACAGCAGAAGATCGGGGACAGAAATGACAATGCATAGAATTTTCAGCACGTGGAATTCTTAACGCATTTATTACGTTTTATTAGATTTTTATTTTGCTTACAATCTTTGTATTGTAACTGATACTCTGACATTATAACTGATAGCAGAGGATCTAAGACAGAAACGACAACGCATAGAGTTCTCAGCGCGTAGAATTGTCAGTGCACTGAATTTTCAACGTGACGAATTCTTAACGCGTGGAATTTTCAACGTGTGGAATTCTCAAAGCACAGAATTCTCAACTCGTGGAATTATCAACTCAGTGAATTCTCAACGCGTGGAATCCACAGTGCACTGAATTCTCAACGCATGGAATCTTCAGTGCACTGAATTCTCAACGCATGGAATTTTCAACGCCTGCAATTCTCAACGCATAGAATTCTCAACGCACTGAATTCTCAACGCGTGGAATTAGCAGTGTATAGAATTCTCAACGCGTGAAATTCGCAGCGCACTGAATTCTCAACGCATGGAATTTGCAGCGCACTAAATTCTCAACGCATGGAATTTGCAGCGCACTAAATTCTCAACGCGTGGAATTCTAAACGCATGGAATTTTCAATGCATGGAATTCTCAGCGCATAGAATTCTCAAAGCATGAAATTTGCAACGCACTGAATTCTTAACGCGTGGAATTCTCAGCGCATAGAATTCTCAAAGCATAGAATTTTCAACGCGTGCAATTCGCAGCGCACTAAATTCTCAACGCATGGAATTCGCAGCGCACTGAATTCTCAACGCATAGAACTCTCAACGCGTGGAATTCGCAGCGCACTGAATTCTCAGCGCATAGAATTCTCAGCGCAGAATTCGCAGATCAGTAACTGCACTCCTCCAAACAGACAATCCTCAAGCACATTTTCGCAACTCAAAACCGAATTACCTAACGATTTCGCGTTCCAATTAGCATCAGAATCACGAGCACCTCGACATGCTTAGAATATTATAGCCACGTGCACGTCAGTTAATTAAACCGCGTGTCAAGGCGTTAATATATGCAGGCAATTGTCGGTGATTAGCATTCGATGACGATTTATAAACAGCATCAAGTGTATTCCAAATATAGTAAATTAGTTGTTTGACCGAACACTTCCGAATAGCGGTCCCGTAATTCGTGATCCAGGCGAATAAACTTATTCATCACGGTTCGTGTAACTGGTTCGCACGAAATGGTAGGTCGGTGGTGAAGAATTCTCTGACTCAGCCCCCGGAGAATTCTCTCCTCTTGGCAAACGCGTTGAATCCTTTCTCGTTCGGCGAGCCGCGAGCGGTGCGATGCAAATTGTACAAATTTCGTACGCGAGTCACGCGTGTCTCGAAGCTGCACACGACCGACCGGGAATAATAAGTTGCGATTAACGACAGATCGGCGTTCGCTTCATTTCGTTCTTTTTATTCATCTTTTTTATCTTACTATTGTCACTCGTGTCAATCTATCAATCGACAACAGATTATCTCCAATGCTTTTCCCAAACACTGTACATCTTTCATTATATTGCATGATACATTGGTATGCATTACCCTATCTCGTGTTAGAGCATCCGTCATGACGAATTGTCAAAGCGTTAAAAATTCAATGAAGCGTTGCAATTCTTTTCCGAATCACTGTATATCTCTCATTATATTGCAATGTGATACATTGGTATGCATTACCTTGCCTCGTGTTAGAGCATCTGTCATGACGAATTGTCAATGCGTTAAAAATTCAATGAAGGGTTGCAATTCTCCATGCGTAGAATTTTCCATGTGTGGAATTCTTAGTGCGATGTATTCTTAACGCGTTGTGGTGCATCAAATTTTCTTGGAGTGTAGGATACTCGATGTGTTATATATTTGGCGCGTGGAATTTTCGTCGTAACAAAATTCTATGTGATGGGAATTCTCGGTGCGTGGAATAGTCAATGAGAGGAATTCTAGGCGCGTGGGATACTCAATGGGTGGAATATTTGGCGCGTGGAAATTTGACGGGTCGAATTTTCAATGTGTGGAATTTTCGACGCGTGGAATACTCAGCACGTAGAGTTCTCAGCGCGTGGAATTCTCAGCGCGTAGAGTTCTCAACGCGTGGAATACTCAGCGCGTGGAATTCTCAGCGCAGAGAGTTCTCAACGCGTGGAATACTCAGAGCATAGAATTCTCAACGCGTGGAGTTCTCAACGCGTGGAATTCTCAGCGCGTAGAGTTCTCAACGCGTGGAATACTCAGCGCGAGGAATTCTCAGCGTGTAGAGTTCTCAGCGCGTGGAATTTTCAACCCATAGAATTTTCAATGCGTGGAATTTTCAACGCGTGGAATTTTGAACGCGTAGAATTTTTAACGCGTGGAATTTTCGACGCGTGGAATTTTCAACGCGTATAATTTTCAATGCATGGAATTTTCAACGCGTGGAATTCTCAACGCGTGGAATTCTCAACGCATAGAATTTGCAACTTGTAGAACTCTCAGCGCGCGAAATTCGCAGCGTAGTCTTCCTCCCATCGCCCAACTCGCTCCATTGACATTCCAAAAGTTCCACGCTTCCGCAATTGCAGCCACGGTCTAACGAGAGAGTAGTTGTTCCAATTTCTGTAAGCGCAAATGTGTTGGTAGCACTTAAAGGATTAAAGTAGATTGGTAACGTGACACGTAGTCGATTTTGGTTCGGTGGGAAGAAATATGGAGCGGAAAAATATCGAAACGTTAACTGGTAACGATGTTCCGCCGTACGTTTCCGCTCGAAGGATAACGCTGCCATTGCCGTGCACCGTTATATTCACGACGCGCCGAGTTACATTATGCATGATCGTAGAACGATCCACCGCGGTTGCATTTTATTCTTTTTTCCTCCCTCCGCTAGATATACGTATAACAACGATATTTCGCGATGCAACACGAATTTTTCGATTCGATTGATAAACGCAGGGAACGATCGGTGAATAATTTGTGTCGAAACGTGTCGACGGAAGTGGTTAAAAAGAGATTAAACGATGACAAATGGATGGCACGATGGAACGCGTGTCGACTGCCAGTTTTGCAATTATTAAAATATAAAATCGCGTAAGTTATTATTATACTATCGTTTATTGTTTCCGGGACATTTTTTCAAACATATCACCCTTTAAATACCATACAAACATCGAAGATTAATTATTCAATACAATTCGTTATTTCGAATTATCAAAGATTAATAATTAAGTGCCTCAATTCGTTATTCCAAATTATTAATACATATTTTGACAGAATTAAATCCGTGGACATCGGTTATCGGTAATCGATATCGTACCTAGCGTCTTAAATTATGAAAACGCGTTAAAATACGGTCTTGATTCCATGTCCTTGGACGCAACGTGCAGTTCCAATTCTTGTCTATCAATTCTACCTGCCTACTGTCAAAACCCGCTTCTGGTTTACGTTCGAACGAGGAAATATGCACGCGAATTTGTGTGTAGGTCACTGGGTCGAAGATCTGTTTCAAGTTATACGCTAGGGTGCCAAGAACCAGGGCCAGATTCTCACTTGATCGCGCGTCACGACTCTTGACAACGCGTGGCTAAATGTTGCAAACTGCCTCACCGGTCTTCTTTCATACTTCTTCAAAATTTTTAATTGTATATCATCTCTAATGACTGGGGAAAAGAAATTTAGTGCAGGTTTATGGTAGGGGCATGATTAATATTTATTGCGGTGTCGCATTGTAAAGTTGTCTTCTGAAAGGTGCTACCTGAGGAGGTAACACGTTAAGTCGACGTCTTTTCTTTTTATTGACTGCAACTTTTAATGGCTGCAATTATACAGGGTGTATAAAAAAAGTCGGAACCCTTGAATATTTCGAAAGATATAAGTTTTATCAAGAAATGTTTCAGACAAAAGTTGTAGGGTTTAAAAAGTTCTATTTACTGACAATATCATTTTGACCTTGAAGAGTCACTGGAAGGTCATGTGAAAGTCACTTCAATTTTTTTTAAGTAAATAGAACTTTTTAAACCCTACAACTTTTGTCTGAAACATTTCTTGATAAAACTTATATTTTTTTAAATATTCGAGGGTTCCTTTTTTATACACCCTGTATGTATGTACTAAAGGGTAACGTAGAAAGGGAGAGTAGAAAGCACCTTCAATCTAATCCGACTTAATTGCAATAACAACTAACCTGACACTTGTGAACTAAGTTAATACCGAGTCAATACAACCGAGTTCAATCTCGGACCAATTCCTAAATTCTGAGATTCCTAAATCCCTACATTCCTGGGAGTCCGAATCTCTGATTGCTAATAGTCCAAATATCTGCATCCCCACATATTCAGCGCATCTCCAAACCTCAACCGAAGTTGAAAATTGTCCCATCAAAAAGAGGTATAAATCTTCCTGCCTATTTTCCCAAGAGTTCTAAGAGCGTATTATTAACGAGAGAGTTAGAATCCAATCGTCGTAATTTTCGCACAGTTCCCGGTGTAACGCGAGGCTCGTTGGTAAACAAGTTCTGCGGTTGATCGTAGAAAGAACATAAGCACGGTAGACGAGAAAGAGCGGAGCCTTTTGTCTCGTCGCTCTTTGTTCCCGTCGACGGATGTCTCGACGGGTCAATGAATCGGTCTCGACGATTCGCCCGATGGAAATGCGTTTCGTTCGCTGCGCTATGTCGCTCCACACACCAGAGGCTGCATTGTTGGCGTGTTTGCGACTTCTAGCCTGCCCTCTCCGCCGACAGTGTGGATGCACGCAAAACCGCCCGGACCAGCGTTAATAGACGCGAGTTCCGAGTACCTGCTCGGCATGGCTGATCATACACGGAATTAGTAGACCTCTTCCTCTCTCTCTCTGTCTGCTTTGCTCCTCCGGTGCTCATTGACGTAATCGTGGCCCAGATGCGCCCGCTCTTACGCAAAAGAGCCCGTGTGTTTGCGGCTTGCACAACCCCTGGCTGGGTGACGATGCCTCGATGAAAGGAAAAGGGTCAGCTTTTACGCGAATTACGCGCCAACCATGCGAGAAGGGAATGCTTGTTTCATGGCTACGTTTTCTGCGATTCACCTATCAAATTCGAGATTTGCGGTGAATGAAACATGCGAACTTTTTTTGTAGGTACTTTCTGTACTTTGATGTTTATCTTTTGGCGCCAAATTCCGATGGTTCAGGTATTCGTTAGGGACTGCCAGAAGGAATTCACTTCTGAGAAACCATTTTCTCTTTACAACGTGAGGTTCACAAAAATTCTTACTGGCAAGACTACACAGCGTCTCTTCGCTCTATTACATTATACCTTCATGCTGCTTTCAACACGATATGTTGAAGTATACCGTGAAATATACATATCTTCGTTTCTTTCGAGTAGCCTGTCGAGATGTTCGTAATTATTCAGACGATCAGTACATGTGCTGATTTAATTGAAAGATGGTTCCTCGTATTGACGCGTTAATACGAAGTAAAGTGAGAATATTTGATAGGGCAACGAGGTTACAAACTTTTATAAACCTATATTTAGTAAATTCGTATGTCCGTTTGTACATTCAACGAGTTAATCGCGACAGTGAAAGCGTTAACTCGTCACTCGAATCGTCTCGTTTACACCGGGAATGCTAATCGACCATCGATCGTCTGTGTTTCAGGAAATGACCATGCCACCCACGCCTCTGACGGCCATCGCCCAGACACCGAGGAAGGAACTCGAATCGAAGTTCACGTTCAATCCTGTACTGGCGAAGGTGAGCATCTCTTTATTTCGCAACCACTCGTTTTATTCGTGAATTCAATACTGGCTTCCAAATATATAAATTTCCGATATATAAAATTATTAACCCCTTCCCGTACTTTGACGGGTCTCACTCGTGACGGACTTACAGCCAAAATGTAACAAATCTTACTGCAATTTTGAACGCTTTTCAACTTGAAATTTAGGTCCAGCTATAAAGGATCTCTGAATATAAAATAGTTACATTTTAATTTTCTTTGTTCGTTTTAAAGTTGCAGTTTTGAATAGTTAGTCTGGACTGATGCATCTGTTAAATAAATGGCACGGGAAGGGGTTAATCAATCTCTGAGCATCTCTGAACATAACCATAATGGTCAAATCTGTATATTTCGCAAGATCGAATCTCTTTATCTTTTTAATCTCGTTACCTCTCGATTTTCGAGCGCGATTAAAAAATGGTTTAAAAGTTGTACCTAAACAGCGGTTTAACCCTTAAATGCATGAGTGACAAAAAATTCCGTAAATGCATAAGTGAGGTTCCTAGTGGACCCCAGATTAAAATGTACTTAATTGAAAAAATAGGGGAATGACATCTCTGGATCTTTATTCTAGAAGTAAATACAAGTATTTTAATACAATTATCATCAGAAAGTCATAACAGAAAAGAAAATTTCCAATCTTTCGCTTAGACCTCACGCAGTCTATCATAAATCGTTCAAAGATAAAATAGCACAGGCTAATTGCCCCGACCATCCAAAATACGTTGACGATAACATATGTGTAGAATGAGATACTAAATATTAAGAACGTGAATCTATACGTGGGCTCCATCGAGGACCTCACTTAATTTCGTGCTAACTTTGATTACAGCAACAATTTATATCTGTAAACACATTGAAATTAACATAAATATAGACAGAAACAAATACCTGAAGTTTCAGCGCACAAATGCTGCAGCTAAAAAATTTAACGCAAAAAATGCAGCACTGGAGTCTTTGCGGACTCATGCATTTAAGGGTTAAGTTTGTCGGAGCGAAACCGTTAGATCGTGTCGCGTGTCTGAGGGAACAATATAAATCAGCGTGTATACGAGCCGTAGAATCGAACGATCGGTTTGTTGCACGCGTGGTCTCGCGACTATCGATCGTGGAAACGTTTCGAATCGCATCGAGCAGAGTGTTTCGTGCCACTTGGCACAGCGTCAAGAAGCTCGTTCTCTCTGGTCGAGACGGACGCCTTTCGTTGCGGATAAAGGCGGCTTCCTCGCGAACGCCGTCGTCCATCCTTTCGTTACATAAAACGCGGACGCCCAGTGTAAACGCGGATTTTCGGTTTCTCCGTTGTACACGAGGCTAGTCGGTGGCCACAACTAAATACTCGACGGTTCGTTCGATCGATCGATGTTGGTGTTCCCGAGGTTTCGTGCCACTTGGCATCGTGTCAAGAGTTTCGTGTTCCGAAAAGCACCGACTCGGCTGCAAGAACGAGACGAAGAAGAGCGGTGGCGACCACGGGGAAAGAATGGCTCGCGAGATGCACGGGACTCAACTATTTCGACGGCTTCGATGATTAAGCGTAAACAAATTGCACAATGCGCGAATGTCTTTATGCTCGTATCGAAAACGCCACCCGATTTTAATTGCGCTCGGATTGAAATGCATTGTTCGTGGTGTTCGATTTAACACCGGACGTAACTAGGACGCGATTAACATTTTGCAGGTAAAGCGATTCGAAATGTGCACCTACGATAGTCGTCGAAATGCATCGTTTGTAGATTTATTTCAACATGATGTCACCAAGTTATTTCAATTTTACGTCTCATCACCAGACACACAGACAAAAATAACCTAGAATTGAAATAGCTTCCGCTATCGAGTGTCTATCGCGAGACATAAGTCACGTACGCAATAAATAAGAGTAGTGAAAGTTTATATTTCGCAAGGCAGAGATTTGTGGCGAGTCCACGTATCAGTCTAAGAAGGATTAATTTCGGCTAGACGCGACACGAAGTTCTTTTTTCCGCGATAGCACGCACGATGTAACCTTTTTTCGCGACGGCAGCTTTCTCTCCGGCGATGGAGCAGATTAATTGAAATTTGCGAGACCACGACTGGCCAGCTTGCACGCGACACGTACACGGTAAACGCTTTGGTCGATATCATTTTTTAAACGAATGACCGTGTGTATTTCTGGCCTCGAATTTTATCTTTCGCGTAACGTTCGTGAAAAATAGGTTTTTTAAATTTTAATTGAAAATCAGATAGCTCGATTACACGGTGCACTTTATTGACGGATATCGCGAGTTCTCAACGCGTGGAATTCTCAGCGCGTAGAGTTTCCAATGCGTGGAATTCTCAGCGCGTGGAAATTTCAACCCATAGAATTTTCAATGCGTGGAATTTTCAACGCGTGCAATTTTCAACGCATCAAATTCTCAACGCGTGGAATTTTCAACGCATCGAATTTTCAACGCGTGGAATTTTCAACGCATCGAATTCTCAACGCATGGAATTCTCAACGCATAGAATTCTCAGCGCATAGAATTCTCAGCGCATAGAGTTTCCAACGCGTGGAATACTCAGCTCGTGGAAATTTCAACCCATAGAATTTTCAATGCGTGGAATTTTCAACGCGTGGAATTTTCAACGCATCGAATTTTCAACGCATCGAATTCTCAACGCGTGGAAATTTCAACCCATAGAATTTTCAATGCGTGGAATTTTCAACGCGTGGAATTTTTAACGCATCGAATTCCCAACGCGTGGAATTTTCAACGCATCGAATTCTCAACACGTGGAATTTTCAACGCGTGGAATTTTTAACGCATCGAATTCCCAACGCGTGGAATTCTCAACGCGTGGAATTTTCAACGCATCGAATTCTCAACACGTAGAATTTTCAACGCGTGAAATTTTTAACGCATCGAATTCCCAACGCGTGGAATTCTCAACGCGTGGAATTTTCAACGCATCGAATTCTCACCGCATGGAATTCTCAACGCATAGAATTTGCAACGCGTAGAATTCTCAGCGCGTGAAACTGGCCAGCTTGCACGCGACACGTACACGATAAACGCTTTGGTCGATATCATTTTTTAAACGAATGACCGTGCGTATTTCTGGCCTCGAATTTTATCTTTCGCGTAACGTTCGTGAAAAATAGGTTTTTTAAATTTTAATTGAAAATCAGAGATAGCTCGATTACACGGCACACTTTATCGACGGATAACGCGGGCGTCATACGATATCGTATCAGTCGTGAACAATCATTGTTTTTTTTTGCAGTTGACTGAAGTGACGCCGCAGGAAGCCGCGAAGCCTCGTAAGTAAAATTTCCTCGTGTACGTTCCTTTCGGGGGTAATCCTCTGACTAGTGAAAATGCTCGATGGCGCGATCAAGTCGGGAAACCCTGTTACGTGTGCGACTCTGCGCCCGAAAGCTATCCCATTATGTGACTGACGATAACAAGCTTCTTAATACCGACAACTAAACTTCGTTAAACACTCGAATGTTCAAATACCTGGATAATGGAATGCGAATATTCAAATATCGGAGCGCGCTAAAATATTCGAGCTGTTGAATATTTAAAAAAGAACGAACAGTGGATCATTTAAATTGAAACGTATTAATTAATAACCACGTAACGTTTATTTCACTCGTAACACGATTAACCCGAACAAAACAATTTTTATCGCCACTAATATTTTTAACGACGGCCGTTTGCCAGCAACGAATACCGGAAACGGACATTTCGAAACAATTTAATTCCCGTGTTTTTTTCCCTCCCTTCCATTCTTTTGTATGGCCGACAATAGGTACGGTGAAACGACAAAACCACCGGGGCTAATTTAATAGGTGCGTTTGTAACGTTGTTCGAGGATGGCGCGGGGACGTACCGGGTTACCTCGTATTCTTTCGACAGAAATATTTTCATAAAACTGCAGCGTTGAAATTATTTGCGCCGGCTCGGTGGAAACAAAGTAGCGGCCCATGGAAAACACGACAAAAAAAAAAAGGAAAAAAAAAAAAAAGAAAACCTGTGGATTCATTGCGATCCGCAAAAACCGTGAACGTCAATTTCCAGCCGCGTTTCACAGTCACTGACCTTTCCCATTAACTCCACGTCCCGGGTAATTTATATTTGACTCGCGATTCTACGTATACACGTGCGTGAAACATATACCAACACGTGCACACCGGAACGAGGGGGGAAAATATATTTCGACGACGCGTGGAAAATTTACGTTACACCGAGTGCGCTTCGATAACTGTTTACCTTAAACATCTGCACATTTATTTTCGGGAAAATATTATGCCGCCCTCGCTCTTTCGCGTTCGACCGAATTTTCAATTGCCCCTACTCCGGGAGTACTTTCCTTTATAGATTCCCTGCCGTTATCGACCGTTCGACTCGTTTAATACCTGAATTGTCACGTGTCGCGCGATCGAATTAACATGGAAACCCTATTAACGTCTCGTGAGTGACGGTCATCTGATTATGAGCGGTTTTATCGAACACCTGGAAAGTCCGGAGGAAAGGATTTTGCTTAAAGAACACTCTGGAATTGTTAACTTTCGGATTTGTCGACATTTCTGCAGAGTTTGGGATTTAAGGATTTTTAGAAGAGGTTTTGGGATTTGGGGATGAATGGATCTTGAGACTTGGAGATTAGGATATTTACTAATTTGGGAGTCATTCAGAATTTTGAGATTGAATGTTGAAGTGTAAAAATTCTCAAACTTAGGGTATCTAATTTGAGAGTGATAACCTCTGAAGTTATGAATTTGTAAATTTCATATAATTGTTCACGGCGAAGCTAGAAATACATAAACAGCGGTGTGTACTGCATTAAAGCCAAAATATTTGTTTGTCTTTCTCCCTCCTGTTTATCTTGACCAAGGGAGGTGAAAAGTTGTGGAAGGTCGAAAACCTGTGGATTCATTGATATTCGAACGTTTCTAAACGGGACGGAGGCTGTTTCGGGGGTCGAAAGTGGCCGAGGGAGAAGCAAGGGATACTGTTTCATGAATTAACCATTCGACACGGTCCTCCCTTCGAATACACTGGCCACTTTGCGACGCCTATTATAGGTCAGCTCTCGCGACCGGCTACCCTCTCGGCACATTTCGAAGCCACGGGCTACGGGAATTCGACTCTCGTTCGGGTAAATTTGAACTGGCCTTGGTGTGCTGATTAAACCGATTTCGCGGCTTTCATCGGGCGTCAAATCGAACCCTCGAAAGGCTGCACTCGACTCGCGCGAACGCGTGATTTCACGGGGCTGCTGAAGCGAACAGGCGAAAGTAATTGGACGATTAGGGGAACCTCGGTGTTAGACACTTTTACGGGACGAAGCGAGCTCGGATCTAATCTCCGAATCGGCCGTTTCCGGTTCCCCTTTAGACTCTTGATTTACCTTCGAGGTCGGTACGTTTCTTTGCAGCCACTTCCTGCCACCTCGGAAGCTACGAAACGCCCACCGACATCAACCCTGAATCTCGCCCTCTTTTAACCCTTTGCCAACCTCTTTCATTCTGTGCTCCCTATTAATTTAAGTACTCGTTCCTTGTCATCAATTTCTATTAAGTTCACGTCTCCGCTGAAAGAAAATCAAAGTGAAAAGTATCTGCAACATGTGTACGCTGAGTCATTAGCATTGAGTCATCTAATTTTCTGTACAGCCGTTTGAAACTCCGTAAACCTCAAACTTAGTCATCGCAGGACTTTACACGATTTGTCATCCTTTGAGAAAAACCTTTATCTACAAATTGTATATCCAGAGATTACATTGCATTTCAGTGAACCACCCTGAACACATTATTTCAGCAGAGACAGCAACGAATGTTACAAAGAATTATTGCACTTTTATCAGCGTAGTACACGGGTGCAGTGGAAAGTAGAAAACGTATGGGTTTCGAAGAGAATCTGAACAAAAGGGTTAACCTCGGCTTCCTCTTTATCAAGGAGAACAGACTCAAGGAGGTCTCGAGCTGATTAAGAGGGAACGCGTTAACCACGTTGGAATTGTAATGCGCGTGCTTGCCGCCTACCAGCGCTTCCTCGTGGAATTTATCCACCTGTACACGCGTGTAGGTGTTAACGAGCGAGGGCGTGATCGCGTGACCGACGACCTTTAGCCGCGCGATCACGAGCGCCGGGCAAAAAGGGCCGATTCTTTGACTTTCGTTCAATTCGCCTCGGAAAATAATTAAGTCAGTTCCGACCACTTTAACAATTTGTAGGCAGTGATCCGTGGAAACCGTGGGCGCTTTCAATCATATTTTCTGATCGACATTTAACACACTGTCGCGTTGCTGTACGTTCTCTAAATATTGTATTTAATTACCGGCATAGAATACCTCCATTGAAATTCGCGATACGTTACACGAATTTCGCTGCACGTTTGTTGCAATTGACAGTCAACCATTTCGCGCGGAACATTAATGAAACGTTTACACAGTCGTTTGTATCAAACTTCGAGCTCCAAATTGATATGTGACACTTTTGTGTCGCAAACCTTGTCAGAGTTTATGTGTTTCAAGTTCGGTCATTGTTTGTTGTATCTGGCAGCTGGCCACTTTGCTGACCAACGTTTCAGTTGTCTTTATTAAAGCTTCAAATTGATGTCTCGTAAGTGCTATTTCTTGATACTTTCGTGCTGTTAAGTCACGTTAGACTTTCAAATATATGAATCTCGTTGCTGCAACCAGCTATTTTGTAACCGAGTATTCTTAAACCACTTACATAGCAAGCTTTAAATTGATATATGATAAGTATTATTGTGCGATGCTTTTATAAAATCATTTCGTAGTAGTACAAGAATTCGTGGTCTACAACGGCCATTTTGTAATAAGAATATTCACGAATCGCTTTTAGCAAAGTTCAAGCTTGAAATTGATATACTTTTTATGCTTTTATGTTATGAAATCGACTATTCAGTAAAGTTCTGCTGGTTCCATTACAACCGAAGCGGCCATTTTGTAATACCGTTACGAATCGTTAACGCAGAAATTTTTGTTTCGGGATGCTTTTACGAAGCTTGTCATAGTTAAACGTGCAAGTGTCCTAATTCATAAGATTCCAGCGGTATAAATGAGCCGGAAAAACGAGCAGCAATTTTCTATTTCTCCCATAGAGTGGCTGCTGTGTACATAATACAGGCGTGTGCACACGCGAGAGGGATGCACGCGAAGACGAAGGCGAACGTATAACATAGCACATAACAAATAACCTCCCCGGCATCGGATGCCTCTTTTCCTCTTGCCGTTTTGCCCTCCGTGGTCTGGCTGCTATCTTCCTACCCCCCTGTCTCCTGTTTCTCCCCTCGCTATTTCTCTTTTTTCTTGTTCGTTTCTCTCATCTGCCTCGCTTCCTGGTCCTCTTCTCTCCTCTTCTCTCGCGATACGTCGAGGAGGATGAGCCGGAGAACGATGAGACGAGAAGGTGGTTTCCATGGAGACCAACCATCCCGTGTCGGCGTCTAGGATTCGACCTTCTGTCGTCGTTCGTGGATCGACCCAGGACGCGGTACCAATCGTAACAACTTTTTCTCCCTTTTTTCCTTTTATCAAACTCTGAAGATTTGTCGGTTGAATTATAGGTCAGACGTTCAACGACCAGTCTATCAACCCTTTTTGCCCCAAAACTGACGGTTTGTTTTCCATTATTTCACGCTCCACGATAATTTTATGGGATTCAATTTATCGGGGAATTTATAGATTTAGAAGCACGTGAGAAATCTTGGAATTTGAAATCGTATAATTTTCGTGGTTACACGTAATTATTAAGTAACTGCGATCCGCACGTACTAAACGCGTTTCCTCTGCGAACAGGTTACAAATTTGCCAGTCACGCGTAATAACCTGTTGAGCAAGTTATTTTTCCAGCGGAACTTCTAGTAAAAAGTGCACGAGACTTGATTGTGTAAGCGCATCGCAATTAAAACGTACAGGTAATGAGTAGTAAGACGAATCTGAACCGAAAGAAATTTGGTTGGAATAAGAAATTAACAAGCGGAAGGATCGATCCTACAAGGCAAATTTATCTTTCTTATTTCTCCATTTAACGCATCGGTTTCTCATAGACTCTGGGAATTTCTCGCGAGAGCCGCGAACTCCGCGAAAGAAAATTTATCGGCCGTTGAGAGAGCCAGCTTGAGCGCTCAACTACTTCGCGAAGTTTTCATTAGAACCGTCCCGATAAACTCCCGAAGACTTTGCCGGCTTGTCCGCCGGATAATCGCAGTAATTATCCATGGACCGATCTGCCTCGAATACCGCGACAGGGAATTTCAAGTTTGCGGCAGTAACTTCACCGGTACCATCGGCGTTGCACGGCAATTCCCGTGACATTAATTATTGAAATCGCCCCCGGCAGTCTTCTCTCCGTCGTTCTCTATCGCGAACTCCGTTTCTCCGTCTCTGTCTCGCGTTTTCCTGTTCCCGTCGCTGCGTTTCGCTATACCTATCTCTCGCGACCCGTCCTACCTCTCAGCCTCGTTTTCTAGTTCGAAGGAAGTCCCTTGGGCGAAGTTCGCCGAGGAGCAGACAGAGACTCCGCCATTTAATATTCAATCGCTCAGCCGTCTTGTCGCTACTGGCTCGCGACGCGAACAAACGAGACCGATAAATTAATATCGCTGATCGAGCCATTCTATCCTGCTCCCAGTCTTGCCTATCTACAACGCCGTGTGTCCCACTTTCCTTATCCCACGTGCAGCGTGTGCTGCTACATTTTTCGTACCGCGTTTCGCTGTTTTTTGGGGATTCGGTATGGAAATTTCATTGTTGCATTGGTAAGGGAGTATTAACCCTTTAGCCTATAACTACGAGTCAGACTCGTGACGCATATTACAGTTCAAATGTGACAAAACTAAATCGTAATTGCAAACAGACTCAATTTTGAATATGATACTAATTGCAGTTTGCATAATTTAAGATTGCTAAATCTAAATTACACTTAATATTTCAACATTCTTTAGTTACTTTAATGCTGTAGTAATAATTAGGCAGCTCTGACTGACGCACCCAGCGAAAATCGTGTTAACTCCTTAGCCTATAACTACGAGACAGACTCGTGACGCACGTTACAGTTCAAATGTAACAAAACTAAATGGTACTTGCATAAAGATCGAGGTTTGAGTGTGATCCAATTGCGGTTTGTATAATTGAAGATAGCTAAATGCAAAATATAACTAACACATCAATACTCTTTATTTACTGCAACTCTGCAATAATAATTAGGCAGCTCTGACTGACGTACCTGCCGAAAAACGTGTAGGTCAAGGGGTTAATCTGGGAGAGGTGATTTGTGGGTGCTTATTTTTAGGGAGATACGGTTTCACTTTGGGACCTGGGAAGGTGGAAGTTTGGGATTTAGAAGTTGGAGACAGGGAGGGAGATAGGGAGGAGGAGATGGGGACTTGGGATTTAGGAGTTTTGGGATTTGGGACTTGGGAAAATTGGGATTTGAGAGGTTTGGGATATGGGAGATTTGCAACTTGAGAGATTTAGAACTTGGGAAATTTGGAACTTGGGAGATTTGGAACTTGGGAGATTTGGAATTTGGGAGACTTGGGACTTGGGAAATTTGGAACTTGGGAAATTTGGAACTTGGGAGATTTGGAACTTGAGAGGTTTGCAACTTGGGAGATTTAGAACTTGGGAAATTTGGAACTTGGGAGATTGGGAACCTGGAAGACTTGGGACTTGTGAAATTTGGAACTTGGGAGCTTTGGAACTTGGAAGATTGGGAACCTGGAAGACTTGGAACTTGGGAGCTTTGGGACTTGGGAAACTTGGAATTTGGGAGATTTGGAACTTGGGACATTTGGAATTTGGGAAATTTGGAACTTGGAAAATTTGGAACTTGAGAGCTTGGAAACTTTGGAAACTTGGAATTTGGAAAACTTGCAATTTGGGAAATTTGGAACTTGGAAGCTTGGGACCTTGGGAAACTTGGAATTTGGGAGATTTGGAACTTGGGAGCTTGGGAACTTGAGAAACTTGGAATTTGGAAAACTTGGAATTTGGGAAATTTGGAACTTGGGAGCTTGGGAACTTGGGAAACTTGGAATTTGGGAAATTTGGGACTTCGGAGATTTGGAACTTGGGAGGTTTGGAATTCAGCAACCCTCGCACTTGAAAAGCACTTCCATACAACTTCACTAACTTCAACTCTCCAACTCTCCGCAACTTTAACTCCAACTAAACTTTACATATTCCCTCAAATAAAATAAACATCTCCTAAACTTACAACAGTAAAAGCACACTACAACAAAGTAACAGCTGGTTTTACGTATCGCGTACCTGTTAAGAAAGTAATCACAACACAGCTACCGTTTTATAAACTGCAGCAA
Source organism: Megachile leachella (assembly GCA_963576845.1). Lineage (NCBI taxonomy): Eukaryota > Metazoa > Arthropoda > Insecta > Hymenoptera > Megachilidae > Megachile > Megachile leachella. Next base: position 2,741,655 of record OY756256.1, read on the forward strand.
ATTAAAAAACGAAATTAATAAGTGTACGGGTGTTCGTGATCGTTCGATCATCGTCGTGAACGCACCATAAGCTTGTTCCATTTAGTCCCTTGTTAAGGGGTTGTTTTTTTGGAGGGAGCTCTTTGATTACGCGAAGTGCACGCGATTATTTTATTCGCGTGTTTTTAGACGATGAGAAGGGATCAACGGGTGCGAGAAGGCTGCTTAATATTGTGCGTGGAAACTTACTCGAACGGTATTAAAACTGCACGATAATGGCTGGCCTCGAGGTTCGAGCGGGCTTCAACAAATTGAAACACGTCACGCCAATCGGGACGTCTTTGGAATCCGATAAACTCTTTACTGCTCTTTTCTCTAATTAAACTCTGCTCTCTTTTTCCACTTCTATCCCCATTTCTAAATTATTTAAATTGTTACCACGTTTTTGATAAAAGAGTACCGTTAATTGTGCTCTCGTATGCTTAACTTCATTGTTACACATTTCAAATTTATTTCAAAAAATAAAATAATAGCAAAATAAAATTACGACTAACTTAACATTTCAATGTAACCTTTTTTACCTTAATAAATTGTCGGAACGAAAACAACGATACACAGTATCGATATCGTAGTTACGCAAACGCTACGTGCAGCGCGTGTAAATTTTAAGGGTCGCTAGTTGGCCGCGGATGAATTCGAAAAGTCTATAGAACGAAGGACAAACTGGGAAGGCTAATTTATTGAGAGAATGCAATTTCATTCCGAGTGTGCCACCTTTGACATTTGCCCGAATCGATACCTGTTGAGCGGTTCGGAAGCCGCTCGAACCGTGCAGCTGGTATTATTACAAGCGCGTACACGTGTCCGCGGCTCCAGTGTGCGTATCATTACGTCGCTTCATGAATATATGCAGCTTGTATCTGTCCTGTCCAATGACGGTCGATACGCGAATTTTTACCTCGATGTTCGATTACTCTGCCATAGGGCTTGATCAGGGATTTTAATTACAGTGATTCGAACTTTCGAAATCAATTCGCGCACTGTAGCTTCAGAGCTTCGGTATTTGTGCTTCGGGTGATATGGGTTTGGAATTTTAGGGGTTGGTTTGGGATTTGGGAGGTTTGGGACTTGGGAGATTTAGGACTTGGGAAAGTGGAGACTTGGAAGATATGGAACTTGGGGGAATTGGGATTTGGGACTAAGATAGGATTAAGAATTCCCAAACTCAGCAACCCTCGCACTTAAAAAGTATTTCCATACAACTTCAGTAACTTCAACTCTTCAACTCCACTGGGAGAGTGGAACCTTGAGAGACATGGAACTTGTGAGAGTGGGACCATGAGAGATTTGGAACTTGGGTGAATGGAACCTTGAGAGATTTGGAACTTGAGAGAGTGGAACCTTGAGAGATTTGGAACTTGGGAGAGTGGGACCTTAAGAGATTTGGAACTTGGAAGATTGGAACTTTGGGAGATTTGGAACTTGAGAGAATGGAACTTTGAGAGACATGGAACTTGTGAGAGTGGGACCTTGAGAGATTTGGAACTTGGGTAAATGGAACCTTGAGAGATTTGGAACTTGAGAGAGTGGAACCTTGAGAGATTTGGAACTTGGAAGATTGGAACTTTGGGAGATTTGGAACTTGAGAGAATGGAACCTTGAGAGACATGGAACTTGTGAGAGTGGGACCTTGAGAGACTTGGAACTTGGTAAATGGAACCTTGAGAGATTTGGAACTTGAGAGAGTGGAACCTTGAGAGACTTGGAACTTGAGAGAGTGGAACCTTGAGAGATTTGGAACTTGAGAGACTTGGAACTTGAGAGAGTGGAACCTTGAGAGATTTGGAACTTGGGTGAATGGAACCTTGAGAGATTTGGAACTTGGGAGATTTGGAACTTGGGAAATTTGGAACTTGAGAAACTTGGAACTTGGGAGATTCGAAACTTAAGAAATTTGGAACTTGAAAAATTTGAAACTTGCGAAATTTGGAACGCTGAAAATTTGGGACTCGAGCGAACTAGAATTCGGCGTATTTTCCTAATAAGTTTTCGCAAACCCCCGGCAATTAAAGCAATAGTTAAAGTTTCGATCGAGAGTCGATAAACTTGCGAAGCCGATACTTCGAAGGAAAACTAAGGACTCCGCTCTTGAAATTACTCTGAAAGTCCGTTGTGTCGTTACGAGTCTAAGCAGAGAGTTAACCAGCGTTAAAACAACCCCTCGTAGGATGAGTTTACAATAGAGGGCTCGTACACGTGCTCAGACAAATTAAATATTGAATATCGAACCCCCCCTTTCGCCAGTCGCTGTCAGTTACCTCTGTGTAGTATCGAGCGGAGTTGACCTACTTCTCCAATTATGCTACACGTTCAGCCCCGTGAAGTCGTTAAAATCACGACTTTTCACAGAATTCGAGGAATATGCTCGTCTCTTCAGTTATCTCATTTGTTTGATCGCCTGCTGCACGAAAATTTAAGTTTTAACTGGGGTCGAAATGCCTCGAATAGTTGAACCGTTTCAATTATTCGGATTATTTCAAACAGCTACGAATTCTTTGTTCGGGTAATTTGAACTGTTTGCGTTTCGAATTGAATATTCAGATATTCGAATGCATAGTTTGGGGAAGACATGCCGTGCTTTGGCTTCGAGATATGTTAATTAACTAGCTGGGTATTGATCGTAATTGAAAGCCGATAATTAACGTCTGCATAAAAGGATAAATCCTATTATTGAATTAATTTACATCAGTATTTGGTTATTGTTTTCGAGATTTCAAGGTTTCAAAAATTCCAAATTCTCAAGGATTTTAATTACCCGGGTGTCAAATTTATCCGAGTCCCAAATTTTTCGAATCCCAATTTTTCTAAGTTTCAAATCTTCCAAGTTCCAAATTTCCCAAATTTCAAATCTCCTAAGTTCCAAATTTCTCAAGTTCCAAATCTCTCAAGTTCCAAATTTCTCAAGTTCCAAGTTTCCCAAGTTCCAAATTTCTCAAGTTCCAAATTTTCCAGGTTCCCAAATTTCCCAAGTTCCAAGTTTCTCAAGTTCCAAATTTCCCAAATTTCAAATCTCTCAAGTCCCAAATCTCCTAAGTTCCAAATTTCTCAAGTTCCAAATCTCTCAAGTTCCAAATTTCTCAAGTTCCAAGTTTCCCAAGTTCCAAATCTCTCAAGTTCCCAATTTCCCAGGTTCCCAAATTTCCCAAGTTCCAAGTTTCTCAAGTTCCAAATCTCCCAAGTCCCAAATCTCCCAAGTTCCAAATCTCCCAAATTCCAAATCTCCCAAGTTCCAAATCTCCCAAGTTCCAAACCTCCCAACTTCCAAATCTCCCAAGTCCCAAACCTCCCAACTTCCAAATCTCCCAAATCCCAAAATTCTCAACCCCAAGTTCCTATAATTCCAAATTTCCAATTCCGAAACCTTCAACTTCTCAAGCTTCCAAACTCACCTAATTTGTCCAGATTCTCAACTTCCTAAATTTCTAGACCTCTAACTATATAAATTTCCACTCCGTCATCTTCAAATTCCCTAACAATCACACACTGTGTCTTCAAACTTTATAAGCACGATGAGCACGGTTCGTGCTGACTGATAATAGAGAGGTTAGAATCGTTGCGTTAGCCATGACAAAGACAGTCTCGCGTTATTATTGTGACAGCCCGGGGCGTTGGTTACGCCATTCGACGTCGGTGTAGCTCGATCACGGTTAGATCGCGTTCTTGTCAAGTTGATGACGTTTGCTCGTGGTGTCCGCTAATTTGTGGCGTTTGATCGCGTAACTGCGAGATGACACGCCTCCAGCGATACTTCGGCTTAGCCGTGTGAACGGATGGCTCGTCAAATGATGTCGCTTCTCCTTTCACGAGAATATTAGGTGCACGCTATTCTGCTTCCTGATTACTCAATTTCTTCTTTCGACGTTAACTTTGAAGAATTACAATTTTAACTACTCCTCAAATTTTTATGGGAGCTGAAGTTTTGATGGTGAACACATGGTGTGCCTTAGGTTGTCGGATACATTTAATGACATACCCGTAGCGTCTTAAGTAGTTGGATATATTTAATGACACATCTGGTGCGTCTTAGGTGGTGAGGTACTCTTAATGACACACATGGTGCGTCTTACACTGTTCCATACAGTTGCTGACACACATGGTGGGTCTTACAGTGTCTCATACAGTTGCTGACGCACATGGTGGATCTTACAGTGTCTCATATAGTTGCTGACACACATGGTGGGTCTTACAGTGTTTCATACAGTTGTTAACACACATGGTGGGTCTCACAGTGTCTCATATAGTTACTGACACACATGGTGGGTCTTACACTGTCTCATACAGTTGCTAACTCACATGGTGCGTCTTACAGTGTCTCATACAGTTATTAACACACATGGTGAGTCTTAGAGTGTCTCATACAGTTGCTGACACACATAGTGGGTCTTACAGTGTCTCATATAGTTACTGACACACATGCTACGTCTTACAGTGTCTCATACAGTTGCTGACACATATGGTGGGTCTTACAGTGTCTCATACAGTTGTTAACACACATGGTGGGTCTTATAGTGTCTCATACAGTTGTTAACACACATGGTGGGTCTCACAGTGTCTCATATAGTTACTGACACACATGTTGAGTCTTACAGTGTCTCATACAGTTATTAACACACATGGTGGGTCTTACAGTGTCTCATACAGTTGCTAACTCACATGGTGGGTCTTATAGTGTCTCATACAGTTGTTAACACACATGGTGGGTCTCACAGTGTCTCATATAGTTACTGACACACATGGTGCGTCTTACATATAAAACACAACCAGTGACGCACCGTTTGCGTCTTAAACTTACTCAATCCAAGCTAGTCTTACAGAAACTGTTACAAAGAAATTTTTCTGTCAACTGTATGAAGATTAATGATCTTTATGCAGCATTTCGTTTGTAATGATATTCGCAGACTATTGACCGCGGTTCCAGACTGGCTGAAGTACTCAGAGTCCAATACGACTGTCGTTAAAACGAAATCAAATAACCTTCCGAATGCTGTACTCATTTGCATCTGAATTACACGAAAAACGTCGTCTACAGGCTGTGACGTAAAATTCAAGAGTTCTCGGATCGTTCTATAATAGGATCTCTGTCCCGAATGGGCTAAGATGTTGTGTTCTAATGTTTCGAACAAGCACACGGAACGATGCGTTTAATGCCGAGCTTTTTAGTACGTTGTTAGACAATCTGTTTCGTTACGCGGAACCACGTAAACCGAGAGTAACTGTACTCCCAATTATTTACGGTTCCGTACCGCTTAGCGGCCAGACAATTTCGGCTATTGCGCCGTCTTATCCTCCCGTGCTAACCGTAACGATTCAGCGAACAGATTAAACTGTATTTCGCATGGAATATTTTGATTAAACTTGCTTGGAGAATCTGATACCTTCGAAACGGCATATTAATAGTTGATCAGGTGTAGAAGAATATAAGATGCATCCTGTATGTCATTACCTATAGTTTTTGACTCTTCAAGGTCAAAATGATATTACCAGTAAATAGAACTTTTTAAACCCTACAACTTTTGTCTGAAACATTTCTTGATAAAACTTATATTTTTCGAAATATTCTAGGGTTCCGACCTTTTTTTATGCACCCTGTATATTGAATAGTATATGACGCACCCTGTGTGTCGTTAAATATATTGAATAATATATGACGCACCCTGTGTGTCATTACCTATATTGAATAGTATATGACGCACCATGTGTGTCCTTAAATATATTGAATAGTATATGACACACCCTGTGTGTCCTTAAATATATAATATTGAATAGGATATGACGCACCCTGTGTGTCGTTAAATATATCCGACAGCATAAGACGCACCTTGTGTGTCATTACCTATATTGAACAGTATATGACGCACCCTGTGTGTCCTTAAATATATTGAATAGCATATGACGCACCATGTGCGTCGTTAAATATATCCGACAGTATAAGACGCACCCGGTGTGTCATTAACAGATATTGTAAGACGCACCTATCGAAGCGAAACGTGTTAAGGAAGTCGCCACGGGCATCGTAGGGAACTGAAAGGACGGAAGTTCCTTTCAGTTAGTACCGGAAGTTAGTCGAACTCCTCGAACTTGCCAGAGAGGAGCTTGACTCGTACTTGCGGTTAACTTTCGAGTTTCAGTCAAGGAGAGTTCCGACGAGTCGTCGACTGCGAGCGAACAGCAAACATTTGACTGCAGCTCGCAACCACGAAACTGTTGGTATCGCGAAAGAAACGATGTTCCGTGCGAAAATGTAACGTTTCGGAGATCTCGTTCTGGCACGCGATCAGAAATTGTGACGATCAGAGATAGTTGGAAAAGTTTCTCTTTGCTTGGACGCCAAACGGTGTCTGGTTGAAGATTTGTTGAGACACGCGTGATTCGCGAAAAATTGACGGACCGTCGTTTCCTGATCGAAGGGCTCTGCGCTTCACTTGCCGGCTGTTCCGTTAATAATCTCGTATCCGATACACGTGGATGATGCCTTCGTTTCCCGGCTGTTCGCTCGGTATTTTACCCCCGTTTACCACGCAAACCGCTAACCAACTCGGCTCTCGGTCGACCACCACGCTCCGCCACTTCGAGACTCGATATCTCGGAACTGGGTCAACCGAACGATGTATTATCGAATACGCCGGAGTTCCATCAAGCTCGTGCATTCTCACGGTTGACCACGTGAAAAATAAATACACGCGATCGTGATTTTCACCGACGAAAATCTCAATCTCTTCGTTCATCCGTTTACTTGGAACGGTTCGTTAATCCCGGTCGAGTATAATCGATTACCGTTCGCATCAAACCTCAACAGTCCCTAATGTTCTTATTCCACAAAATTTAATATTCGACATTGTATTAAGAGAACGATAGTTGTCGCCGACTATCAGATGAACGGGTCTTTTGGTTTGGCATTGAGCTTAACCCGAGCTTAATCGATATACGAACGAAGGTCGTACGCCTCCGTGGCGTCTCCGACTGCCTTCCACTCGGCGCCTTTTTCCTTTCTGCTCTCAATCCTCCCGATGCATTTTCAAACTGCACGCGATCGCGTCGCGTGTCTACTGCGTGCCTATACCGCCAGGTTAGCGGTACGTTTCATGGAACGATCGGTTTCGACTTAATGTGACCGTGATTCATTCGAAAGCGCGAGGTGACCAACACAATGCGACAAACACGGTGTTAACGCTGGACACGCGAGCGAAAAACAATTTTACTGAAACAACGCGTGCAAACGTAGACATTCAACGTCTAATAATCTAGCATTCGCTAGATACATGGGGTATCTAGTGAACTCACTAGATTCATGAGGTATCTAGTGAACTCACTAGATACACACTAAAATACATGAGGTATCGCGTGCAATTCATTGCGTAGAAGTAGCACGTGGAAATGGAACATGTAAAAGTTTGACACGACGAGATTCAGCTTATAGAAATTGAACGTGACGATGTAACGCGGGGAAATTAAATAGGTAGAAGTTTGACGCGTTGAGACTCAACCTGTAGAAATCGAATGCTTGAGGATTTATATAAAATATATATAAAGCATATAAAGATATGTAAAGCATGGAAGTATGGCGCATGGAGATACAACGCGGGGAATTATGACGCGTGGAAGTATAGCGTGTGGCAATACAACGTGTCAAAATCTAGCGCGTGGAGTTACGGCGCGTAAAAATGCAATGCGTGGAAGTACAGCGCGTGGAATTACTGCACGTGGAAATACATGGCGTGGAATTACAATGCGTGGAAGTACAGTGCGTGGAATTACGACGTGTGGAAGTACGACACGTGGACATACAACGCGTAGAATTATGACGCATGGAATTACAACACGTGGAAGTACAATGCGTGGAAATACAAAGCGTGAAATTATGTTCCATGGAAATATAGCGCGTGGAATTACGACGCGTAGAAGTACAATGCGTGAAAATACAACGCGTGGAATTACGACGCATAGAAGTACAATGCGTGGAAATACAACGCGTAGAAGTATAGCGCATGGAATTAAAACGCGTGGAAGTACAGTGCGTGGAAATACAAAGCGTGGAATTATGTTCCATGGAAATATAGCGCGTGGAATTACGACGCGTAGAAGTACAATGCGTGAAAATACAACGCGTGGAATTACGGCGCGTAGAAGTACAATGCGTGGAAATACAACGCGTGGAATTACGGCGCGTGGAATTACAACGCGTAGAAGTACAGTGCGTGGAATTAAAACGCATGGAAGTACAGAGCGTGGAAATACAAAGCGTGAAATTACGACGCGTGGAGATATAACGCATGGGGTTAAATCGTTAAATAATATTATTTTTTGTGGCATAAAAAGTGTTGATGGTCCAAATATTTGCACAATAAACAAGAAGAAAAGAAATCTGTCGAAAAACATGGGCTAAACGAGAAGAAGGATTAAACGATCCTCGACGATTTTAATCGAGCAATTCTCCGTTTGCTTTTCTTTCTTTCCGCTGGTTCGTCGAGAAGAAAAACGACGAGAGCAGTGGTCGATTCTCGTGATCGTTGACTTCCGCTCGATTTGCATTGGAGAGGTGGGTTCGATATCGGTCTTATGAATAACCAGGCTCCGTTTGGGTCGGTTCGGATCGTCGGCAAAGAGTGAACATCTTCGCATCTTTTCATATAAGATTTCCCGTGGAAAATCCTTTCGGTAGACAGGGCGAACGAGAAACGGCCACGGCACGAAGGCAACGAAGAATCTCAATGGCTTTTCCCCTCTCTCTCTTTCTCTATTCACCTAAAACTGGGGATATAAAATAAATTTCGTGAGCTTAGGTTGCCGGCAAACCGTGCCTGAATGCCAAGAACCGCGGCGAGAATATAGAAAACCGTGGATGCCGGCGGGGGAAAGGGTTGCAGGATGTTCTTGAAAGGTTCGTTTATATCTTCGTAACGGCGAATTATTAAGAGAAAAGAAATTCCCTTCGCGTTCTAATTGCTAAAAGAGCCCTCCAATTAAGACGAAAGAAAAGAAGCACCCTTTTGCCAACCGTTAGGTTCGTTCGCTCTTAATTAACTTCTCGGACGCATGACAATTCTTCCGAGCGAGAAAAAAAAGAATCGCATTCAATAAACTGAAGATGCCACGATAAAGAGAAACGAGTCGAACCTCGCCAACCACGATCCCTTTGACAGAGTTCAGGAACGGATCGATCGAAGATGGACGACCACAAAATTCTCTCGATGTATACGCGTTGCCACTCGTTCGATTTCCACGCGTTTTAGTATCGCTGGATTTTCACACGTCGAATTTTCACTCGCTAGGTTTCCGCGTTGGATTTCTACACGGTGGATTTCGTCTCGATAAATCTGCACGTCATACCGACTAGATCACCTCTCGTATTTCGCGTTAGATTGACGCGTCGAGACTCGACATGTAGAAATCGAACGCGATAAGTAAGGTTGCTCAAGACGTACCCCTTGAAAACCTGCATAACAATGACATATTTAGCATATCACATATTATAATAATGACATATCACATATTACAACAATGACATATCACATATTTAGCAAATATGTGAAAATATTGCTATTCGATTCTAGTGTAAATATTGTTATTTATTAGAACAACTCTGAACAATCTTTGTGTTATATAAATTAATCCTAATGTGGCGCCTTTATAGCTATAGTAGTCATAACACTTCAAGTATAGAACAGGTATGACTTAACACTAAACCCACCGATGTATAATGTGTACCTAAATTGAAATTAAAAATGAAGTTAAAAAAAAGTATATGTAAATGACGAAACATAAATTAGCACATACATTTATTCTTTTCTTTGATGAAAATCAATGCTGATTTTAAGGAATGTACTTTAACAAAATGTGTTCCTTACAATAAGAAACTTATGAAGCGGTCCTTTGACCGGTTTGGTAGTTTTAGTGCTAAGCAACCCTACCTTATAAGGCATGTAAGTACGGCGCGTGAAAATACAGTGTGTGGAATTACGACGCGTGGAAGTACAGCGCATGGAATTACAACGCATGGAAGTACAGTGCGTCGAATTATGACGCGTGAAAGTACAGCGCGTGGAATTACGACGCGTGAAAGAGCAGCGCGAGGAATTACAACGCATGGAAGTGCAGCGCGCATTCTTCTACGTATCACATTGCATTTCCCGCACCGTCATTCTGAAAAGGGACATTTTAAGGCCGAAGGTTTCGGCAATAAAACACGAACTCGTTCGATCGTCCAGGCGGCGATACGAAGGATAAAAGGGTGAAGAAAAGGCTCGAGGAGACGAATCGACGCGTTTGCAATGGCGCGAGAGGGGGACCGAAGGGAGGATTTAATCACGTTAAGTAACTCCGAGCTGCTTGCACACAGAGTGATTCGAGGGTAGAATAGATAGAAAGGGATGGAGAGGGTGGGATGGATATGTGTTATCGACCCCTTTCGCTTCGTCTCCGCTTGGCGTCCCTTCGCGTTGGTCACCCTCTTGGTCTCCTCCTGTTCGCACCCTTTCTTCTTCTGTTAACGACACACACAGAATCGTCCCTTTTTTTTTTATCTCTTTCTCGGCCTGTGGCTGGCTCGCGCCCGATGAAAGAGCGAAATGAAATTCCGTCCGCGCGGATTTCGCGTATAAATTCCTCCGGCTGTAAAAAGGAGAAAAGAATCCTCGAAACTCTTTCACGTTTCGACTGTTCTCACCGATCGTTAACGATCCTTTCTTCTGTCGTGAATGAGCTGCGGAGAGGCGTCGCGACGCTTAAGGGACAGCCACGTGATCGATATACTGGGTGCTTACCAAGTATGCGCTCTACTTCATCAAAATATACTTACTCGAACATCTTACAAATCTATCAGATGTTCGATATTGTAGGCATTTATTGGTTCCATACTGTTTATGTAACTCATCAATGATTATTCCTTGAAGTGTGAACGGCGTAAATGGAGGCTGCAAGAGAACGTTCACATAATTTTCAATTAGTCTTATATTATCCTTGAACTGTCAAAAACGTGTGTAATTTCCTTTGAAACTTTAATCAAACGTTTAAACATTATTCTGTCAATAAATGTCCATTCAGTTGAAAGTTTCTACAGTAACCCTCCATCTCACAGTAGGTTTGAGTTATGTCATCGATGAAGCATTTACATCTATGATCCCCTAAGAACATAAGACCACCCTATACAAAGTAAACGTTTCTTACCGTTGCATTATACTTTCGGTTTCCCGTCTGATTATCTCGAGCAAAAAAAGGAATAGACCCCCCGAGAGGAAATTCGAGAAAAGGCGAACCAGAAGCGAGCAGAAAAGACAGTGTTCGTGTCGCGGGGTTCGCGCAAGGGCGCGCTTAACAAGAAGAGGAAAACCGTTCCGCCGATGCCGGAAGAGGAGCCGAGAGGAAAATGTCCGAGTGAAAAGCGGGAAAAGGATGGGAAGAAACTCGACGAACCTAACCCTCTCCGAGCCGTGGCCGAACGTTATTAGGAAAATGGACCCCGTTCTATCTCCTCTTCGTTTCCTTCTTTCTCGCTCGACAATAAACTGCGTCTTTCTTTCCCTCGGAACGCTGAAGTTTTTAACGTCGAGACGCTAACCCGCCGTCGGCAATTTGCTGCGAGGGAAACGGAGGCTCGAGAGGCGAACGTCTTTTCCGCTTGATTAAAGTAACGCGCTCGTACGCGATACGCTCTTCTCGAACAATAAAATAAGACAAGGATAAAACGTTATGAAGATAGTATATCGGATGGTACAGGTTTCGCTCTTGGAAAGCGTGGAAAAAATACGTAGAAGCTCGAGACTTTACCCTGTAGAAATCGAACGTGTGACGATGTTGATTACTATCGTGGACGTCGATTACTATGGTCATTAGCTCTACGATGTAGGATAATTACCACGCGTTGTAATTCCATGCACTGTACTTCCACGCGTTGTAATTCCACGCACTATACTTCCACGCGTTGTAATTCCACGCACTGTACTTCCACGCGTTGTAATTCCACGCACTGTATTTCCACGCGTTGTAATTCCACGCACTGTACTTCCACGCGTTGTAATTCCACGCACTGTACTTCCACGCGTTGTAATTCCACGCACTGTATTTCCACGCGTTGTAATTCGACGCACTGAAGTACAGTGCGTAGAATTACGGCGTGTGGAAATATAGTGCGTGGTATTGTGACGCATGGAATTGCGACGCGTGGAAGTACAATGCATGGAAATGCAACGCGTGGAATTAGGATGCGTGGGAGTACAGCGCGTGGAATTACGTTCTGTGGAAGTACAACGCGTGGAATTACGGCGCGTAGAAGTACAGTGCGTGGAAATACAGCGCGTGGAATTACTACACATGGAAATAAAGCGCGTGGAATTATGGTAAAATAATTCCGTGAATTAATGAAATTATCGCGGTGATGTATTTAACAATGTTAATACGAAAACGTTGCACTTCGATTGTAACCCGAGAGACCCGTATTCCGCGCAAGACGTCTCCCTTTGTTCCCGGTATCCTTCGACGGATGCAAATTAGCCGTCATAACCGAGGAAAGCTCGGCTGTCATCGATCAGTTGTGCAACGAAACGATTGCTTCACGCTAACTTCTGAACAAGGCGGTGTTCCAGGTACTGTAAGCGAGCCAGAACATTGTTGCGTTCCCGTGAAACTGGGTCGTCTTAACGATCAATCTCATTGTTTCCCTATTCGGCGCATTTTGTCGCGTCTACAACCTTTCTCGTTCCTTTCATTCGCGTTTTCTTCGCTCCGATAATCCCGCGACTAATGAATCAAAAGTGTCGTTGACAGTGTCTGTACCATCGGAAGAATTTGAAAATTCGTGGAATTCAGATCGTCGTGAATCGCAACGATTCATCGTTCATCAGGGACTTTGTTCTACCTGTCATCGAGACGGAAGCTTGCAAATGATCGGTTGTATTGTTTCGATAAACGTTTCACGGTCTAGCTGATCGTTTTGCGTCGTTCTAACTGGCCGGGACTTGACACGTAATCAATTAAATGAAAGTCGTCGAGATTAGAACGCGGACTAGCTGCGGAATTATATCCGTTCGCGGTGCAGAACAATCGTCCATTGTTGCACGACCGTTTGTAAACACAATCGTACTCTCGTTTAGAAGCTTCGACCGAATAATCGACGTTATTAACCAGACCTTCTTTATGGTGTGACGAACCATCCTGGCCATTTGCTGCAAAAAGTACCGCCATTAATTTACTCCTGGTACCTCCACGGGTAACGAGCACAGAAGCCGATATTAATTATTTATTCCGCTACTGAGGCCGATGGAAGACGCTTTCTCGATGACTCGACAAGATTACTCTGTCGAGAAATTTGTACGACTAAATATTTGCTGCCTCTACCATTTACCTTGATCATCGTTAACGCGGTAATCATTACAAATCATTAACAAATCATGTTACATTTGTGACTCTGCAGTTTGGATATGGCAGACTGAATTTTGGATTCGATTGCTAATATTTCAACTTGTGTAGCAGCTTTCACATTGCTTTCACAATAATTAGCTAGTGAACTGTTCGGAAGATTAACAAAATGACACCTTGCAGTATCACTGTCTAGAAATGTTTCAATGCTAAAATTGATTCGGACGAGATCGAATCACGGTAATTTAAAGATGGATTCGAACTGGGACAGAGCAAACGTCCGACAGCGTGGAACATTGGCATCCTCGCGGTAAGACTTTTTGCGGAGAAAAAAGATCGAGGTTGATCCGTCGAGATAACATGACTGCGGCACAAGGGAAGCTAATTTCTCGGAGCAAACTTGCTCCGGTTAATACGATCGGTGATCTTCTCATTGAATTTCGATCACGACCCAGCCAGACGGGAATTCGACGTACGAAACAACAGACGGTCCGAGAGTCGTTCGAGGAGGTGGAGGAGAGAGAAAGACGGAGAAAATCGAAGGGTAAGGTGGTCCAACCAGATCCTTTTGCCGAAACAGGTGCACCGAGTCTGCCATACGCCCAGACGCGTGCCGGCTAACTGCACGCCTTAATAACACACGCTCGATCCTTACGGACAAACACGCACACATTTACATAAACACAGACCGTCAGCTATGTACTGATCGATGGTTGGCTTTATTACGGCGAGATGATAGAATGTCGAAGTTATCCGGAACGACGAAACTACGGTTGGGAATTCGAGAGATACCCAGTTAATTACCAGAGTTAATTATAACGGTTTAACCCTTGGCGTGGGACAGGTTTCCAATTGAATTTTGTTTGCTCACGAAAATTCAGCTAATCCGATTCGTAGATAAGCATTTTTCCCGAGTCACGCGCTGCGAATTCACCTCGTTATTTCAGCTGAATTACCGATAATCGGAATCTCGTCTTACTCTTTGAGAACTGTCGGAACGTAGGAAGTCTGACACCGATAAAAACAGCACCCGATGTCTCAATTTAGCAAAGTTATCAGGTACAATGTAAATTTTTACATTGAAGTGAAAATCGAAAATCGAACGAAATACAGAATGGTTTTTTATTACGAGATAAAGCTCCACGTGTTCGATCACCATTAAAATTCACCGACGTTCCAAAAGAGCGTGTTAATAAAGTACAGTTGAAAATCAGCCACTCGATCCGAATCAGGATATCTTCCGAGTGAATCACACGTTCAAAAATAAGTTACATGCGTAAACTCGATCGATTAAAATATTTATCTTCATCTCAGTGCCGTGATTCTCGATACCGTAAAAAATGAAGGTATTTCGTGCATAACGAGGAAATTCGACTGAATTAAAAGAGAGAACACTGATTGGATCTCTAGAAAGAGAAAGAAAGGGAGTATCGAGGCATCGGTGCCTTAGAGGGTTCGGTAGAGAGTGGGGCGCGTTTTCAACAAAGCCATCGGTACGCAGGTGAAGCGACCGTCTGCTTAGCAAGCTGCGAAGGCCCCGGTCGGCGCGTGTTCTACCAGCAGGCAGAAGAGTAGCGACGTTAAACAGCAAGCAAGCAAAGGGAAGCAGCAAGCAGCAGCAAAACTGTTGGAGTGCCAGCAATGGGCCGGGCCCTGCTGGGCCCCGACAGGCTCAGTCAACCGATGATCGTCACCGCGAGCGTACCGCGTTTCCGTTGCCACCATTTTTCGTCCCTTAAAGCCCTACAAATTCTCACGTACACAATCTCCGACTTATTTCACTTTTACTTGTACTTTTGTGATTTGACTTCGAACGAGTTTTCCTATGCAAATTCGAGTCCGAATAAGTTTCGCGCCTGCCCGATATTTTGTATGAATTTCAATTTCCGAGTGATTTCGCTTTATAAACTCTCTGTACAAGATTCCTTTGGACTTCTCGACAGAATTAATCTTCCATACAAATTATACTGCAACTCAAAATTTAAAAATTTTCGAGACGAACACAGTGAAAAAAAATTTGTCCATCGTTACGCAGAGGAGCGTCGTGAAATTGCAGGCGCTAGAGACAAGCCTGAAAACGTAGTGAGCAAGTACTGTTGGTGATTTGCATACACGCACGGTCGGTTCGATTTCACGTGACGTTAACGGCGTGTTAGATCCAAAGCTAGCTCGGAGAAAAGCGAGGAAAGGGTAGATTGATCGTGCAGAAGCAAGCCTGGAAGCACGTGCACGCTCGGTGTCGCTCCGCGAGTAACATGAGGAACCGCTATCGGCTGCAACGCGGACGATAAGTCATGCTCAGCAGGTTCGAGCTGCTTCAGGGTGCTGTCAACTACCTTCTGTTATCAGGTGTGCACCGTCGATCCCGCCTATCCAATTGTTTCGCCAACGATACGGTGTCTTGTAAAGTAACGAGCGCCTCGTTGATTCTCTGCCCGGATAATCTGCTCGATTCGAACCGTGTTATTTCTACTACTGACGCGTTATCGCTTTTCGTACTTGTAAGGAACTACGATAATTTACTGTGTATTTGTGTTCGGACAGCTATTTCCAATTTAGAATTTAATGATAAACCTACCAACATGTGTACTTAATTTGAAATTAAAAAGTGAAGCAACAAACGACGAAACATAAATTAGTACACACGTTTATTCTTTATCTTGATGAAAGTCAATGTTCATTTGAATGTGTTTTTCAAAATGTGTTCCTTATAATAAGAAACTTGTTGATCGGTTTGGTACTTTTAGTGTTTTTGAATACTTAAAATCTATGACATTTGCAAATTTAAAAATTGAAAACCTACAAGCTAGAAACTTTATCGAATTCACAGCTTTGAAGACAGCTGAGAATCTGAGAACTTTACGGCTAAAGTGTACGTGTTTACATGAAATTGCAACGATGTCTGAAAAAATGTGGTTCCATCAAAGTTGCAAAGGCCTTGACCTTTTCGGGACGGTTTAAACGTTGATAAACACGGTTAAATCGATCGTGTTCCTGTCAGAAAGGGCAAGTTTTTGGCGCGATTCGCTCGATGTTCGATTATGCAACCGCCTCGCGATACCCCGCGACGTTAATTGTTCGGCGAGTATCGAGCGTGATTGCGCGTGTCATTGATTGATCGTCGTGATCCGTTCGAATAGTTCGAAACTGGTTCGAGCGTGGCGAACAGTGATAATTAGACGGTGGAACATTGCCAGAGAATTTCGCGTAGCTTTTGTTGAAACGAGAGTTATGACGATATCCCGGTGGTAGTATCCTAGGCTGCGTGTCTCGACGAACGATAGCGTGATAAATCATCCCTCTAATTGGACATCGGGACACGTCCGACTCCGTAATCGTATATTAATCGTGCTACATATGGAATTCATTAACGATACCTGTACTGTGTGGCTAACCAACGCGAATCAGGTGAAAACCACCACTTTCGACGATTACATCTTTCAGATTCCACGCGATTTTAGAATTGATGCAACCTGGATCTGCAAACTATCAAGTTTACCAAGTCTTCGACAATTTCTCTGACCTTGAATTACATGAGCAGCTTTTCATATGTACATGATATATCGATATTAGCGTACATATACTCGACAATCATCTCAGGACAATATTCCGAGTAATTTCTCCGTGTATGTACATACATTATACGTTGATACATGTTGCTGTATATTAATCATGCGGGAGCCACATGAACAGCTTTTCCATGTGCATATATCACGCGTTGATATATTGATATTATCGTCTAACGATCCGGGTTCTAAGCGTGACTTATTTTAATAATACAGTTGATTTTAAACGCCTTCGTGCACTTAACATTATTTGCGTGCAGCATCCACGTAAGTGACCCGCAATGATCCAGAAGGCCGAAAGCGTTTAATATTCGATGTTAACGCCGGAGCCGCGTAAAGTAAGCCGAATCGCTAAAAGGTTTAGGTCGCGTAAACTAAAATAACTAAACAGCGTGTACGCAAACGCGATTTCGACATTTTCGCAAACTGGCTGGCAGAATTGGTCGTAAATCAATTACGCGATGCCACGTATGCATATCTAATCGCGTGACATTTTCGCTGGGTAATCGTTAAATTCTTGCTCCCTCTTCATGACCCGACATAAAGAAAATAAAAAAGTGATTTTCATATACTGTTGCGTTCGTGACAGCTCGTCGAGCCGGCAGAATCATTGTCGCTACGTGAAAGCGACAACCCGAGGGAACGTTGAAATCCTTCGAGATCCCTGAACAAGGATCGATTTGTAACCTTTCCAACAGGAGCGCTCTCTCTTTCTCCCCATAGAGACGCAATGACCCAGGAGCGAAGAAGGATGAAAGGACGTTTTGAAGAGAGAAGAAGGGAAGGAACCTGGTCGAGAAGGCATTGCGTAAACAATAGAAAGCAACGTGCACGCATGCGAACACGTACGAGTGTACGTACACTCGGCATGGGAAAGGGGCTGCGACGGAGAAAGACAGGCTGCTGTTGGGACTGGGTCAAAAGAGCCACAAAGATGGTGAAAGAGGGAAAAGGGGAGCTCGACCTCGAAAGAGAGGGTTGCGCCTTAACAACCGGCCTGTCCCTTCCAATTCGCGAACGCTGCTTTTCCTTCCGGTGAAATAAAATTCTGCTTCCTGAACGATTTCTACTGAAATTAATGATCTCATGCTTTTTACCTTTTACGCAAATTTTCTACAACCCTTTGCGAATTTCCAAACTGAGTTTTAATTTTACATCGAGCTGATCGAGTATGCGAACCCTGCTTTTCTGAATTACAGTTACTCGATTTAATATTCGGACACCATGGTATTTGCGAAATTAAAGCTTTATATTTTTATTTTATTTTTATCGAATTTTCTGGTCCGCAATGAATTACAGCACATATTCTAGTTTACAAATATGTAAAATTAAATACTTTATTTTTTATTGCTTTCCACATAATAAATTATAAATGAAATTAAACCCGATATTGATGTCGAAAAAATATTCGGACACTTAATATTATATAAAGTTTTTTCTTATTTACAGTACATGTAACAACAAAGTGATATTTTTAATGTTAATTTCATATTTTTTGGGACATCTTTTTTGTCTGATGACATGTTGCAGACGTGTTGGCATGTTTTAAATTATCTTATTTAAATAATTTTGAGTAACACACTTCCACTCTTCCATCAATCGTATTTTTTAATTCGTCTTTTGTTTTTATGGGGGTGGTTTTAACATTATCCATAAAGTCCCATAGATTTTTGGTTGGATTAAATTCCGGTTACTGTGGTGCAGGATGGAGCATTTTCGGACAAGCATATAATAAATATTCCTGAACTATTCTCGATTTGTATTTCGGATCTTTATCCTGGTAGAACTTGAAACTGCCGCGTATACCCATATTAGTATAAAAACTAGTATAAAAACTGTTCAAATATCTGAACACCTGAATTCTCAAATCATAAAATTTTGTAAAAATTGTAACAAGTTTAGCGATGCTTGAGGTACGCAGAGTTATTTATTGCGCCGATAGAAGTTGGTACGAAACAAAATTGCGCTTATCGCGAGCCAAGGTCTCCGCGTTGATAGACGATCGTTTTAAGCGACTCGAATATACTTATCACGTAGGTGATCGTCGGTTTTTAACGTTTTCCCGGTGTCTATTATCGCGAGCGGTACTTTTATCGCTTTCTCGACGCTTACCAGACACACCGCGCGAACGAATTTCACCGATAACGACGTCATTATGTCAGTCGTGCGATAGAATCTTTGTGGCCGAGTAACGTTTGCCACGTTGGCTCGATTCCCGTCCTTGACTGTCGATAATCCGATGCTAATTAACTTAGCAGACGCTAATTAACCGTACCTTTTTTCTGTTTCAGAACGCGAGCGGCACAACGACAACAGGTTATCCGCGTAAGTATTTCACCGAATGCATTTCGATCGTCGTATCACTGAATTTTTATTTACATTCGACTATTTTCGAATTCTTATCTCTCAAGGTCGAAAAATTATTCGTCCGTGGCCTGGTTCGACTAATAATTGAGCCATTGAATGCACAAATTGACTAACTCCACAAAACAAAAAGGGGAGAAATGCGATAAATAATTAAAATTCCTTTGGTAATATAAATTCAACTAAAGTGTGTATAAATACAAATCTGGCTATCATTTAAAAGATGTAAAATTATAAAAAAGAATAGAAAAAATTTATTTCAGAATGGCCTCTGAATTCAGTGGCTAAAATAAATATTGTTAAATATTGGAAAAATTTGTATAAACATAAAAAGTTAGCATTGTACCAAGTGCTCTTACACTTAAATTTAAGATTTTTCAAAAAGTGGAGTTAATCGATTTGTGCAGTGAACGGCTCAATTATCGATAAATTTTATCTACCAAGTATCTTTAACCCCCAGTATTTTGACACACTCGTACTTTACAGCTAATTTTACTCGAATTTTGAATACATTTCAATTTCTCAAGTCTGACTATAATTTGCATAGTCAATGATACCAAATTCACATAGTATTTCGAGTTTTACTGCTTTCATTTTATGGCTGACGTTAGACGCAAAAACATTATGCGAAGGGTAATATCTCTGTAAGTGTCCATGATTATTGTCGTAAATACGATCGGTATAATATATCCAGTGAATAAATGCAGAAGTGCAGAATGAAGTTTGCGTAGTGCATTAACGAGGTCGACTTCGAACTGGCGCGACTTAACAACCGAGTTGTCGAGCATCGTAGATGGCGCATGCTATTAAACGCGAGCCCGAGATCCGGTTTAACGAGAATTAATTCGTCAAAGACGAGAATTAATTATGCGTGCACGCGCGTGCTGGCCGCCTATCATCCAGTCGCGCAATTAAATTCTTCCTGCGATCGAAACTCGTTTCTCAACTCCGATTTTCTTCCCTGTAACCTGGAACAGTGTTGCATATTTACTTCCGGTGTTTTTTGCGAAATGATCAACGCGCAGGCTATTTGCGTCGACATGGAAAAAGAGAAATTGAAACTTTTTTGCGAACTGCACCCTTGACGAAGATGTTCGAAAGTTTCCCACGTGTCGACGGGAAGTTGGTAACTTCCGGTAGCCTTCGTGTTCGAAACAGTTTAGAAGAACACGTTATTGCTCAATTATATTTCTTTGGGCAATAAATAAGAGCTGCTTTTCAAATTGTTATTTTGCATATCTTCGTAAGTTATCTTTCGGTGTTAATGGAGCTATGAACTGCAATTTGCGTCATATCGTCGCGTTTAATGGAAAGATTCATTGAACGAAGTATAGTAAATAACGTGCACGCTCGATTATTTACGCGTAATCGCCGTAAACATCGGTGTCGCGGGTCATGTCTTGCATCATACGCTTTCAGCGAAGTAATCGATCGCTGGAATTTTATCGATATTGCTTTCTCCGATTTCGGTTGAACAAGGTCGTGGTTCGAAATCCGAGAGATAACTTTTCATTTCCCAAGTACACTTTCTAATCCGTCTTAATACTGATAAAAACGCGGTATATGTTTACGAGGAATTTCTAGAAGTTGTTTTGCAAAATTATCTACTATGACACGAGTGAACTCATCGATCAGTTAGATAAGCGTGAAACATTTGTCGATCTTTTAAAAGCCTTCCTATGATTTTCGAACGAAAACTCCCTGGTGGTTTCTTGAATTCCAACCGTAGAAATAACAGATCCCGATCACGAAATGCTCCGAGAATCCGTAACAATATCGTCTTCCACGGAAAAAGGATAACCGTCGCTTCCCTCCGTGGAATCTTAAATAAAATCAAGGTGGACGTTGAAGCGGCGATAAATCGAGCGAACGGACGCAATATTCGTGAGAGAGATTAGTAGCGAGCAAGAGACGTTATCTTTATAGATCGATTCGTACAATTTCCTGAAATCGGCTGGTTTCACCCTATCGAGAAAGAAAATTAACGAGCTACCGTGAAACGTAGGCAGGACACGTTTCCACTTTCAACCCCTCCTTGTCTCTTTTCTGTAGCGTGGCTCGTCGAGGGTTTTTCGGTGTCGACCACGGTAACTGCCCCTAATAACCCCTGGCTAGGGGTTCCCGATGGAAAACTGGGTCGTATCGGTACCGACGACGTGACTTTTTCATCGCGATCGAAACTCCCTCTTGCGTAAACAAGATTCTATGTACTGGCTCGTTCGCGCGATTTTTCCATCCCGAGGGACGTCGTTACCTCCAATTCGGAGCAATTAACGAATCTTGTGGTGTACTTGGATTGTTCATTTTTTTGCTGGACTAAGTGGTGTAACTAGGATTTTAAATTCTGTAGATGTCGATATAGTTCTATATCCTACGTCATGTATACTACGTCATACATTCTATGTACCACATCGTATGTCTCATATACTATGTCACATGTTCTATGTTACACATGTTATGTTACCTATCCTACGTCACATATCTTATGCCTCATATCGTGTCTCACATCCTATGTCACATACTCTATGTTCTACATCTTATGTCACATATCATATGTCACATTCTATGTCCCACATCGTGTCTCACATCCTATGTCACATACTCTATGTTCTACATCTTACGTCACATATCATATGTTACATATCCTATGTCTCACATCGTGTCTCACATCCTATGTCCTGCATTTTACGTCACATATTCTATGTCACATATGATATGTCCCACATCATGTCTCACATCCTATGTCCTACATCTGACGTCACACATACTACGTCACATATTCTACATCCCACATCCTACGTCACATATCTCCTGTCCCACATCCTACGTCACATATGCTACCTCCCACATACTACGTCACATATGCTACCTCTCACATCCTCCCACCCTAGTTCCCACCTAATTACATTTACAGCAACAGATACAACAATCTCATACAACAAAGATCCTTCTAAAGACCTATCCATCTTGACCAACAAGAATTATTATCACGTAAACACGCGAAATATTCAACAAATCAATCGACGCAAATTTGATAATCTCTCGCGTTAGAGTCCGATCAAAAGACAAAGGAACGAAAAATTCTTACGTTTTATCAAACAGCGAAATGCCTTATCGTGCGAGCCTCGAGTCGTTATCAGAAACCGGACAAGGCCGCCGGTTGTCTGATAACGCACGAGTCTCGAACTTTTGTTACAAGTTATCAAAATTGCAGTTATCCAGTAAAATATTTTCAAGCTGTGAAAACTTGATTGGGTAAACTTAATGGAAGGTAAAAATTGATAAATTTGAAAGAGGTGTATCTGTAAGGTAATTGATATAAAATTGATCGGTTGATTAGAAATTAGCGCCGGACTAATAGGATTCATCGAAATTCTGTAACGCGACGAATTGAATTTTCGCCCGCAGGGGAAACGAAAGTCGGGAAAGGATCATTACCTCGGGGATAAGCTTCTTCTCGTAAAATTAATCGAAATTATCGAGTTAACCGCGTGACCTTTCGGGCTAGGATCTCGGCTCGATTAAAGTATTTCTGTCGCGTGGTTCGGAGAAATCTTAGCAGTCCCGATAAGCGAGGCGCTTACAGGACAATTAATAAACCTGAAGCTCCTCCACCGGGGGGTAATATACTTCGAAATCTAACGCTGTTATTTACTTTGGTAGACGGGAAAATTACGACAGAAGATTTATCGTTCTACAAGAAAAAAATTGTTCGCCTATAGAAAATAGACTCGTGTATTCGTGTCTCAGGTTGTCGACCTTTCCTACTGAAAGGCTAAATCACGTCATTTGTACAGAATACTTGTTTATCACAAAACCCATGAATAACACTGACCTTCAAACGTGTTTGTAAACAATTTTCTAAAAAATCCCAGCTTATAAATCTGCATACCCGATCGGTTCTCAAACAGTTGAGACACGTCAGAATAAGGGAAGACGAAGACGCTCGAGTCAGGTGCCTGCGAGAATGTGCCAGCAGCTTTTCCATTGGTGTTAACTAAGTCGCGGATTAAGTTGGATCAGCACGATCGTTGATCGAGGAACACCAGCTACCCGTAACTCCGTTTGCTCGCTCTTAGCTGGTTTTCCAGCTCCGTTTAAAACGGTCGAGTCGTCATCGATGGTTGGAGGAATCTCGTTATCCTCTTTGCCACGCTATTCTTCCCGCTCGAAAAGACACCCCGAAATTCCTGTCTCGTTTTATCCGCTACTTTCCCCGTGTTTCGTGCCAGCTTGCAACAGAAAATCGCTACTGCAATTCTCCTTTATAAACGTCTACTCGCAAATTGTACTTCCAATTCTTACTTTTCATTGAATTTTTATCATACGTTCTTTGGACATCTTGCAAGAATTCTTTACTTTGATTCTTGATTTAGATTCTTTATTATTGATGAAGAAATTAATCAGGTTGTGTAACTTTATGATTTTCTTAAACTATTAACGTCGTTTAAAATGAGACTTTTTTAGCAAATCATCAGATGTAGATTTACAGTCAAGTTGATAGACAGGAAGACTTTGATTTTTTCAGACATAATTTTTGTTAAAAACTCGAAATGTAGTAGTACAATCATTTTACTGATTTCAACCCCATAATGAACACATAAGTTTTAAAATTAAAAGTCCATGTATTAATGTGACATTTTTAAACTGTTATCAACAATTGTTACGATCAAACCTTTCCATCAAATCATCCGACGTTAATTTACAGTAAAACTTTGATCTTTTCAAACATAATTTTTGTCAAACTCCAAATGAAGTAGTTTGATCATTTTACTGATTTCAACCCCATATGAACATATAAGTTTTAAAATTAAAAGTCCATGTATTAATGTGACATTTTTAAACTATTATCAACAATCGTTACGATCAAACCTTTCCATCAAATCATCAGACGTTAATTTACAGTAAAGCTTTGATCTCTTCAAACATAATTTTTGTCAAACTCCAAATGAACTAGCTTGATCATTTTACTGATTTCAACCCCATATGAACATATAACTTTTAAAATTAAAAATCCATGTATTAATGTAGTAATGTTGTAGTGACATTATTAAACTATTACCAACAATCGTTTACGATCAAACCTTGCCCCCAAATCATCAGACTTTGATTTACAGTAAAGCTTTGATCTCTTCAAAGATAATTTTTGTCAAACTCTAAATGAACTAGCTTGATCATTTTACTGATTTCAACCCCATATGAACATATAACTTTTAAAATTAGAAATCCATGTATTAATGTAATAATTACGTAGTGACATTATTAAACTATTATCAACAATCGTTACGATCAAACCTTCCCCCCAAATCATCAGACTTTGATTTACAGTAAAGCTTTGATCTCTTCAAACATAATTTTTGTTAAATATACTAGCACAATGTAAATCTTCTACCTCGATTATTTTACCCATTTCAACCCCATAACGAATAAGTTTTAAAATGAAAATTCGACATATTAACGTAGTAATTACGAAGTAAATGTCCGTTAACATAGAGATGTCAGTGACGCG
Source organism: Megachile leachella (assembly GCA_963576845.1). Classification (NCBI taxonomy): domain Eukaryota; kingdom Metazoa; phylum Arthropoda; class Insecta; order Hymenoptera; family Megachilidae; genus Megachile; species Megachile leachella. The sequence continues at coordinate 2,766,483 of OY756256.1, forward strand.
ATAAAAGAGCATAAGATCAGAATTTGAGGAACAGAACGGTTAACTGGATTTGCAGAGGTCCCCGTTTCAATAGAAGGTTGAAAACGCGAACATAGGGTTCGCGTAAAATTCCTAGCCGCTTTTTCGTAGCCAATTACACGGGGGCATCGTCAAAGTGTTTAATTCGATGAAAGGACAGAGGCAGCTAGGTCGCATCGTAATAACGTCGCGGACTGGTTGTTGCCTTCTTTTTTTCCCTCCGGAAACGTTTCGTGTTCGTTCCCAGCGGAGCCGGATGTGTGCTCTTTCTTGTTCTCCTCTGCCTCTGTACCGCCGCTATGAAACGCGACCACCACTCTTTTCGCGTGTTTGCTCGAGCTTTACCTCGTTTCTATCTACCTTACGCTGAAACTTTTGAGAACAGCGACGCGCAACTGTCCGAAGACAAATAACGTCCGACCGTACATTACAATCTTATGCCGTTATTCGCCAAACAAAGCTTTCTTGCCGCAAACATTTCCTCCTTTGCAACTTTTCTTTCCATTGTTATTGGTATATCGTTTGATATCATACTTCTCTGAAAATTTGTCCAGACAATTTCAACTGGACAAGTAGTTATACAGGAAAGTATAGATTTAAAAATCTGTAACGAAGTTGTACAAAGTCGGAAGAGAAAGCGGGAATTAACCTTCGGCCCTCGTACAGAAAGATTGAAGATGACACAGTCTTCTCAAAACCGCTGAGAATCAGCAAAAATAACTGGAAAGAAACTCTTCACGTAATCGTTGCTTTCTCTCTGTCCGTTTTTTAACAGCTCTTTATTGCCTCCTTTCGCCTCCGTGCCTTCTGCAGACCGCATCCTAAAAACCACACACTCGTTCCGAGCACAAACTCTTCTGCTACCTGGAGCAATTTAAAACTCGCACGGTTTAACCTTGTTCACCCTTAGAGTATCACGATATTACGACGTGTGAAATGTTCTTGAGAAAAGTTGCGTGTACCAGCTGCGAACGCGAGATCGTTGAACCTCGCTACCGTTCGTTTCTTCATGGTCAGTTTGTTCCTTCCGATAGGAACCTATTGTTTAATCCTCTCGAGAATTTTTGATCGGTTTAATTCGTGGTTTTATAGAACTTCATTCGGAGGTTCCTAACAATTTATTCTTACGGTCGTGTACAATTTATTTCCGAAAGTTAGCGAATCGACGTAGTTCGTTTACTCGTCGGAGCATATCTATCGGGAACTTTCAAAGTCAATCAAAACTTCAAACCCGATCACGCTTAATAAATCAATAAAATCGTCCGGGAGTTTGATCCGGTTCGATCGATCCTTCCCGAGATGAAACGACGGGAGCTGAATCGACGAAAAACGGAAAGCAAACAGCGTGAACGTTAATTCGAAGTTGAAACTACGAGCGTTCCGTTACTTAAGTGCGAGTAACAAGCTACTATCTGTCGTCGAAAGAAACGCTTATCCAGATCGTAATTCCCCGTGTAAGCGACTAGGCGACCTTAGGCTCGGTTCGCAACCAGTCAGCCATATCCACAAGCATCGCAGGACGCAGGACAGCGTGTTTAGGGTCGACGACCCTCCGGTACATCCGCGTTCGGTGCTTCGCGTACTTTCCCTCTTTATCCTGCAGTCTGTCGTCGTCTCTCTTTCCATGTTTCCCCATAGCTACTTCTCGTCGCTTTCCGTTCCCCTCTGTGGCTGCGAGCTCCCTCCTGCTCCTCGTATTTTGTCCGTTCTTCAACCAGCATCCTCTTCCGTTGCTTGCCTCTCGTCGATCGAGGGTGAAAGGACCCTCGCTTCTTTATTTTCTTCCTTTGCCTCTGCCTTCATAAATAGCCAAGGAAAAATAACTACCGACTGTTTTGCCTAACTTTTTCTCCGATTCAACAATATTAATTAACCAACTTTACCTTTTACACATTTGATGGTCAGACCTTATATTCGCCTTGGACTTTGAATATTCGCTTTGGACTTTTAATATATCCTTGGACTTTGAATATTCGCTTTGGACTTTGAATATATCCTTCAACTTTGAATATTAGCTTTGGATTTTGAATATATCCTTCAACGTTGAATATTCGCTTTGGATTTTGAATATAACTTACAACTTTGAATATTCGCTTTGGACTTTGAATATATCCTTCAACTTTGAATATTCGTTTTGAACTTTGAATGTATCCTTCAACTTTGAATATTCGCTTTGGATTTTGAATATATCCTTCAACTTTGAATATTCTCTTTGGATTTTGAATATATGCTTCAACTTTGAATATTCGCTTTGGACTTTGAATATATCCTTCAACTTTGAATACATCTTTTGAAGCTGCTCATTTTGGAATTTTGCGAGACAAAGTTTGGGAGATGAGGACGTCTTTTGATCTTTGAGATATTGTTACAGTAAAATTGATCAAATTTGAAGTTTTAGAATTTTAGAAATTTGGGTTTAGAAGTTTAATACATGGGAATAGAGATGGTACCTTAACGCGTGGTGCTCCATCACGTGGTAATCTATAACGCCGGTGTGTCTAACGCGTGGTAATTTATCGCGTAATCTATAACGTACCAATCTAACGTGTAGGATATCTAACGAGTCGTCTAACCGTAATCTGACGGTTGATAATCTAACGCATGATCTATGCTAGCCAGCCCTATCCGTATATCATATAATCGGTAATTTAACTCGTGATAACCACATAGTTATTTATCGCAGTGGTCTGTAACGTATCTATAAACCAGTAACGCGTAATCTAACGGGTAGTAATCTGTAACGGGTAGTAATCTCACGTAACGATGAAAGTATGACGCATTAAGTGACAGTAAGAAAGTAATCGCAGTTTAATTGAACGATCGATTCACGAACGCAAGAATGAAAAGTGAAAGTGTGAGGGGATAGGAAATGCGAGAAACAGGCGGCAGTTGGTTGACAAAGGAACCTGCGGAGGAGAGGCGCGTGTGAAACAGCAGTTTCATAGATCAATGAACGATTGTTCCTGGCTTGCCTGGCCTCGGTCGTGTTCTAACAGGTTGCCATTCCACGCGTGCACGTTCTTCTTCTCCTTTCTCTATTCTAATCGAGAGTGCTTCGTACGCCTTATACTCGAACGCCAGGGTATTTTTTATCCACCCCTTTCGACGATCGATCAGCTTTATTTCAACGTTTTATACACACTGAATTTCAACGATTGCTTTTCTTTTTGTTGCAGGGATTTGGAGCGGGATCTGAGCCTGTCCGAAGACAGCGAGGATGAAGTCGGCAAGGTAACGAAGTTACCAGTTCAACGAGCTCTTTTTTCTTATTCTTTCTGAATATAGTAACATCTGTATTTCTGGGGTTTATTTGATCGTAATCGTTCCATGAAAATTAGAATGGGAACTTTTACGTTGTGGGTTAAATATAAAGGGCCAGATATTACGCCTTGTAGCTCGAACCGCAGCTAAAGGGTTAAATGTCGTGGGCCAAAAGTAGAATCAGTTATTGTGCATGTAAGAAGCACTTATGGTGCTTCGGCAGGTAGGTACTTTGGAAATCATTTGATTCACCCTATGATCCTGAAAAGATTTGATACTGTCGACTCGAACAAGTACAAAGCAGATTTTACTGTATTTTATTTTTCTGTATACCTTTCTCATCGACTTTTGCAATAAACTACTCGAGATCTTGCGATACAGTCTAATACAATATTCTCTTTCCCTAAAGTACGATACGAACGTGCACGCGTTCTAAGTAAGAACAATACGAGGATCAATCAGGAAAGAAAGCTCATCCTCGGTTAAGCTGTAATTAGTTGTTAATCGATGCTCTTCTTTTTCGCAGGAAGCACTGTCGCGGACGGCGAGGGGAAACAGAAGTCCTGACCTTACGGTCGAGTAAGTATCCACTCTGCAATCTTAGATCGATCTTGTCGATAAATGCAAAAAAAGTTCAGAAATCGAAATCGATGGACAAACTTCAGAGTCAACTTTATTTACAGTCTGTCAACGCCCTTGATACCGGCGATGACCCCAGCCCCTCCACCTCTGGCACCCATGTCACCCATGGGTCTATCACCAGTGGGTCCTCTGTCGCCCACGAAGCCACTCAGTCCGACCAGACCGTCGTCACCGGCAAAACAGATGACACCCGAGCAAGTCCTATCTCCTCCGCCGGTAAGCCCTCTGCAGTCGAAGGGTCCTCCCAGCCCTTTGATCCAGAGGCCACCTAGTCCACCTAGCCAAGCTCGTCAGAGTTCCGGGAGCGCAAGTTCCAGCTCCGATTCCGGCTCCGAAACTGGCTCGGATACCAGCGACGACTCTGAAGACGAGTCCAGTACCCAACCTAATAAAGGACCCTCCACGCCACCCTCCGTGTCACCGAAACCCGACCTGATCGAGGAACCACCGCCAGCTATCGAGGAATCGAAACCCAGGTGGAATCTCGGCTCGTTCTTCAACAAAACGGTGATGCCACACGGGGAACAAAACGCTGAGAACAAGCAGACGCAGGTGAGGAACTTTTGCAAATTCGCACTATGTCCAGAATAACAGCTAAACTTGATTTGTTATTAAAAAATTGATGATCCACAGGAATGCAACAGGCGAGAAGATTCCCCAGCCGCGACAGCGGAGGTGAGAACGCACACGGACAAGGCAGCGCACGACTGGCAGCTCGACGAGGCCGTGAAAAGGACCCACAATCCGACGATGATCAGCGTGCTCGACAGCGACAGCTATCGGTCTTCGGATCAGGAGAAGGGTCAGCCGGTGGAGGAGAATCGGGTCCAAGCGGAGAAACCAAAGGTAGCCGACGCGAAGAAACGCGGTCGACCCAGGAAACCAACCAAGAGCCCGAAGGGTGGTCATCGGACGTCGGACGAGAGTCTGAAGAACGGCAAGCCTCGCAGTAGAACGAGAGCAGTTCCTAATTCCATCAAGAGAAAGATGCCCGTGTCGAAACCTATGATCACGACCAGCGACGACGGCAGCGACGACAGATCGCAGGAAGCTTCCAGTGATTCGGACAGTGATCGACCGGCTAGGATATCCCCGGTGGATACCGCTATCGCCGAGAAGAGACGCTCGAGAGTTAGCGGATCCTCCAGTGAGGACGAGGGTCCTCCTACCAGAAAGAACAACAGTGCCTCCGAAGACGACAACGCGCGTTGGAGAAGCGTTTCTATTAAGAGAAGCAAACCGGCGGACTCGTCTAAGAAACAGGAGAAGAAGAAGAGTCCCGCTAAAGGCAAGCCTAGGAGATCCAATTCGAGGGTGACCAACGTTGGTGGGTCTGACTCTGACAGCGAGTCTGAGATGTCCGTGAGAAATCGCATTCAAGTGGCCAGGTAAGTGGAGTTTGTACTGCATTCTATTATAAGTTGAAGAAGATGGGTAACGAGACGTCTTTTGTTAATACAGGGTACCTCCAAGGCCAAGAGTACCGCCGACCAGGGCAACTTCTCCGGAGAACTCGGACAGCGATAACAGTCCAGGTCCGAAGCTGCAAGAGGAGGACACGGGTAACGTGCAAGACAAGAAGAAGAGCGACACGCTCCGGAAGGTGTTTTCGTCTTCGATGGGCGGAGGAAAGGTTGGCGGTAAAGGAGGAAAGGGTGGCAAAGGCGGAGGGAAATGTGGCATCTACGTGCAGGAGTACACCAACTCCGCGAACACGCCGACCGGTGGGGATAGTCCTTACAAGAGACCGTCGTCTCAGGCATCCAGCTTGATCCAGTCTTTCCCTCCTCTCACCTACGTGAACGGGGTGCCGAGTTTATTCTGTAAGATCGAGCTGAGCAGACTTCCGCATCTATCGCAGCTATCCAGAGGACAGGAGTTGAGGCAACGCACGGAGCTTCCCGACACCAGGCCATCGTCCAGACAGGCTTCCGCGCTGACTGCTCAAACTGCTCGACCATCTACGCCCGAAGAGGGCGAGATAATCGACACGCCACCGCCTCAACAGCTACCCACGGATCCGAGGATCCACGGTGACGCGTTGCTAGTCGACGGCGAGCTGAAGAATCGTGCTGTGATCAAAGGCGAACCTATACCGGACTCGAAGAGTAACTGCGGCATCGGACTCGGCGCCGGTATCGTCGGTGGAGGTGCTAGTGGAAGTGGTAGTGGTGCTAGTGGTGCGGGTAGCGCACCCAAGAGGAAACGTAATCCAAGTTGTAGTTCTGTGTCCAGTTTCAGTACTGTGTGTTCCATAGAGACGAAAGGGAAGGGTTCGGGTGAGCACAAAGAAAGGAAGAGGAGAAAGAGGAAACACGCGGACATTGAGGCTGTCGCGTCCAGGTCCTCTTCCAATCAGGTATGAATCTCGCGACTCGAACAAAACCCTGATTACCCTCTGGTTGCTTACACTAAATGTTGGTCGTTGTTGAGCAGCAAAGCGACATACAACCAACGAATCACGAGCGGGAAGAAAAGCCCGACACCAGCTTACTGCCGCCACCACCGCGGCCTCAACGCGTTTATTATTCCTACTTCAATCCTCAGAACGAAGTTTTGGAGGATCAGGATAGGTGGTGAGTAAACTTCTGCGAGAAAATTGTACGTGAGGTATCGAAATACATTAATTTGTATGACGCGTTCGATCACAGGGACCATAATCAGCACCTGATGGAAGCGAAACGGTTGAAGCACAGCGCCGACAAGGAGTGCGAACTTACAGCGCAGGGTATGCTTTATCTGGAAGCCGTTTTATGTTTCCTGCTCACCGGCAACGCCATGGAGTCGGATCCTGTCACGGAGAGGGCGTCGTTCACCATGTACAAGGATACTCTAAGTCTCATCAAGTGAGTACATCTCTAATTAACCCGAACTACTCGACGAATAGTACTTTCTAATTACCACGATCTCTGATTTACCCACCCTTTAACCAGATACATCTCGTCGAAGTTTAAGAGCCAGCAGAACAACTCGCCAGAGAGCAGTATACATAACAAGCTAGCCATTCTAAGGTGAGTACCCGCTTTGGAGCTTTCGTCGGCGTCGCGCGTGTCCTTCAAAAAACACTCTGTTATCCCGTTGTTTTGTTTCAGTCTCTTTTGCCAATCCCTTATATACTTGAAGCTGTTCAAGATACGCAAACACGAAGTCAAGGAGACCCAGAAGATCCTTAGCGACTATCATCAGAAAGTAAGTGCATCCCAGACCAGCGAAAGTTTCCTTCGCTATCGATCGAGAGGCCGTTGAAACGAACTCGGTTTTTCCTTGCGTTTCTAGCCCGCTCAGGCAACCTCGGTGCAACCGGAAGGTCAAGGAACGCCTTCGTTGTCGCCCACACCGTCACCGGCCGGTTCCGTGGGTTCCGTTGGCAGCCAAAGTTCCGGATACAGCAGCGGCGAACTTGCGAATCGAGGAGCTGCCTCGGGTCAACCGCAGGCAGCTCCTTACGTTAGCGTTCCGCTTAGTGTTCACAGTGCAATGGCGAAACAAAACTATCAGTTCGGTTTGCTGCTGAGCTGTCACGATCTCTGGGATCAGGCTAACGCTCTGGTGACGGAGAAGCATAGAGGTGAGTTAGCTGTTTCGTATTTCGTTCGAAGTCGTTAGTACTTTGGATTAAACGGGGTTGCGTTCGGTTGCAGATTTTTTCATCGAGCTGGACGAAAAGCTGGGACCCCTCACGTTGAAAAGTTCGCTGCGCGATTTAGTACGCTATGTTCAAGCCGGTATAAAGAAGCTTCGAGATCTCTGACCACAGTGGCATAGCCCCCGACCACCCACCCCCAATTACATCACTTCTCTCCCTCAAAATATGGCCACGTATCCAACGATGTTCACGTAAAGACGTCGGGGAGGAACGTCGCGCGAAACACGTCGTGCAACGATACGCGAAAGTATATCGGAAAGTTTCGCGAAGGGAGAGAGGTTAGAAGTGTATTTGTTAATAATTAAGGACTGTTCTTCTGGGGTGCAGAAAATCAGTGGTCCGGGGGAGCAGCTACCGGTATCGGTAGTTGCACGAGAACTGTCGAATCACTTGCTACACAGTCAGAGAAAGAGAAAGCTCTATGAAGTTTCTACGTTAGGAGGTTAGGAGGCGTCCCGGGGAATTTTTGTAACGCTCCTAGCATCAACTTTATAGTCAATTCAAGTTACTCGTCTGCAGGTGGACAGTCGAAGATGGATCTCGTCGATCCGTGATCGGTGCGTAGAGAATCTCTCGTATTCTGTGCGTAGCGGGAGTTACTTATTTTCGAAAGGAAGAAATCGTGAGAAGAGAGAAGGAGGTTATCGCGCGTATCGCGAGACAAAAGAAGAAGGGGAAAACACGTAGTCCTTATTTTTGTTTTCGGAGTAAATCGATTTTGTAAATGAAAATTGAATAGGAACGGGAAGAGTCGACGGAAGGAAGAAGGAATTAAGAAGTGCCACAGAAGCGCCCGTGTGTTCTCGCTTTACGGTGCGCCGCAGCCGACGTTACCTGAAGCATGAGTCTCGTCTCGGCGATTCGAGTGCGACGAAAACACAAGGATATACATATATGCATATAGTTTATTACCTATATAAATATATAAATAATTATAAATATATAGATATGAATATATTTAATGAAGAGAGAACCAACGCGTCGCGCACGCTGGCGTTTCATTTTTAGCGAGCGAGAAAGAAGATGAAATAGTAGAAAGGCGGTCGCGAAATTCCTGGCGAGGGTATAGGTAAACGCGAATTAGAGAGAGACTGGGGGGAATAATTTAGTGTGATGATGCATTTCTCTTCGTTGGAGATGCGCCACGAGCAACAATGATCAACGGTTGATCCAACCGGTTTACAACCGACTACTATACAAAAATGGTCTGACGTCTGTGAACGAAAGACACGACTCTTTTGTAGATAGGTTACGGAAAAAAACAAACAAACAAACAAACAAAAGGTAACTTAGATTAGATAATTAATACGCAACAAGGAAAAACAACGTTAAATGGTAACAGAAACAAACAACCAATACATATTATTTACAATTACTTAGAATTAAACGGGGAATAAGTAGAGGTTCTAGCGATGAGAAAATAAAAAAAGAATATTCAGATAATTATACATAGCGCATACACCACATTATAAATAGTGCGATTATACGGGGGAGAGAAAAAAAGAAAAGATAGAAAGAGAGAAAGAAAGCGAGAACAGATACCAGACGATAAACAAAGAAAAAAAAAAATAATTAACGCGTAACGGAGAGACAGAAACCGCGTTAACGCTCTCTCGTTACATCGGGCGTGTAAAGAAAAATAAAAAAGAAGACAGAAAGAAAGAAAAGCATAACGGATAAGTAAGTTGCTCATGTGTATATTTTTGTAAATAGGTATTTGCGAGTGCCGCCGCCTTGAGGGTGACCTGTCGTCGTTCCAACGACGCGACAGAGTCGGCCCGCCCCAATTTTTGCTACCACAAGTCTTATCGAGAATCAGGAAATTTCTGGTAAATAAGAATGAAAAAGAAAAAATATTAAAAATACACGTACACAACAAGATAATTATACATGTCCGCCGAATTTGTCCCGAATGTTCATTCCGAGTCCAATTGTAATATTCTTTTAAAAAAACGTTACTTTCCTTTTCGTTACTGCGTTGTTCGATCGATCACTCTTCATCATTGTGATACTCTCGAATCGATTATCATTTTCTTCCTTGCTATTTGTTAAGTTTGCTTTTCTTTTGGTTCCTTCCATCATCGACAAAGTGAGAAACCGTCGTGTGCGCGCGCACTTCAGTGATTCTCATAATATTACTGTCAAATGTATCCGAGAGAATGTTGCGAGAACTTCAAAGGTAACGAGTACGACGTCTGTTCACGAAGAGTCACGCCGTTCAAATTTTGCACGAAACTTTCCTAATTCAATCGGAATTCAAATTTCACGCGATGCGAATTCGATACGCTTTCCATTTGCGACACTTCGTGGACAGATAGCCTGTTACACGCAAAGCGAACGAAATCGATTCGACGTCAGCGAGAAGCAAAGGTGATCCAGAAGAGGCGTTAGCAACGAGTCCAGCGGATGTTCATTGGACCAGAAACGAAGAAATTCTGTCTCTACGATTAGTCGGAACATATCGAAATTAAATTGCAAATTCGATCAGAAATCGCGACGGAGCATTAGTGTTTACATTTTGTTAGAATTTATATCGACGTAGTAAACAGCGGAAATTGGACCAATTGTACGTATATCCGTAGAGACGAGAACAAACGTGTCCGTCGATTCGTTGCTAACGTTTTTCCGAGAGGACGAAGAAGAAAGAGAATTAGCGGAAGGACGCGGGTTGACGAGACTCGGGGCCCGTAGAAATAACTAAGCGCGGTCCAATGGTTCACGGGATACAATTTTATACCACGTGTGCGTGTGCACGCAGACTAAAGGATAAAGCGACTAAAAAAAGAGGTCTATTAAAAAAAGAATGTATGTTTTGATATTTTCGAGCAGCACACGTATTTGTAGTGGATACGTACATAATATCAGGCCTTCGATCTCGTCAGTCCGCGGCTGTGATTAAACTGCAAGGAAAGAACGCACAGACAAAAGATCTTTGCGACTCGCGTGAAATTCGTCGCTGCGAGAATTTGAAACAAAAGAATGGATTTTGCGTGTAGAAGTTTGTCAGGGCTGCAAACGCGTCACCGTGAGCTCAGGTTCTCCTTCGAGAAACGCGTTATTATTTGCATATTGTTATCCTTTCTTTTCTGTACTTTTTTTTGTTTCACGGTTGTACATTTATTTTGGGGCAAAGATTTTATATACGTGTTCCTACAGACCTCCAAAGAAAGACAAAGAAAGCGAATGGTGCTGCCGTTCTGATTATCGCCACGTGAAGAGACAAGGTTGTTCGAGGGACAGTGATTAACGCGCGTTTTTTCTTCTTCTTTCTCTTGTTTCTTTTTCTTTTTTTTATCGATCGGTCAGATCGCGTGAATTTTTCTTTGCGATTCTAAGGAAAACTTTTACGCATATTATATATATATATATATATATATTATATATTATATATTGTCATTATTATTGCTACTTTTATTATTAATATTATATTATATTATATTATTATTATTAATATTATTATTGAGTTATTGATATACTATGATTATTATTATTATTTTTTGAGGTATTTATAGGAATGAATGATAAGGAAAGATGAAAGAATAAGGAAAGGAAAATGTGAGGAACGTGTGTGTTGCCTGTTTCTGTGTGCAACTGTGTATGTGTGTGTGCATGCGCGAATGCAAGGAAGAAACGGTTAAACAATGCATGTCACAAACGACAATTGTATATTGTACCTAAATACAGCAGCAGAAACGATTTTCGACGGTTAACAGAAATTTGTCGAGCGTATAACATATATAATATATATAAATTATATATATTCGTGTGTTATATATAACTTATATATATATACATTATGTATTATATGCAACAATTACCGTTTGATTTTATCATTTTTTGTCTTCTTTACCCGCTGCGCCGTAATTGTAACATATTTATATACATATTATACATACGTACACACACGCGTACATTCACTTACGAGCATATTATATATATATACATATGTAAAACATAGAGACATGCAATCATAATTATATTATTATATTGATAGTATTATACGATCATTATTTTAATATACTGTCGTATACGGTCGAAATCGCGTGAACACCCGAATTCAGATACGAACGGCTCTCTGGTCTGTTGTGGAATATCATTGTCTTTACGAGTTTCGATCTTTAACTGCTATGGCGATATGTACACATTATTTCAACAGTTGAGATACTTTTTTTAAACGAGTATTGCTACTTTGTAATAAGCAAGTTATGCAAGTAAGGAGAACTATCGGAGTTTCGACGCATGGAAATTTTGTATAAGGAAATTCTACGCATGGGTATACCATATGTGAAAATTCCACATATGTGAATTCGACGCGTGTGATCGCCACACGTGGAGGTTCTGCGCGTGGAATATGGTATTCGTGAAAATCCTATGCGTGGAAATCGTATGTGTGGAAATTCTACGCGTGGGTGTTCCATATGTGAATTCGACGCGTGTGATCGTCACATGTGGAAATTCTACGCGTGGAGTATTCAATGAGTGGAAATCCTATATGTGGGAAATTCTATGCGTGGAAATTCTACGCGTGGGTGTTCCATATGTGAGAATTCCACATATGAGAATTCGACGCGTGTGATCGCCACACGTGGAGGTTCTGCGCGTGGAATATGGTATTCGTGAAAATCCTATGCGTGTAAATCGTATGTGTGGAAATTCTACGTGTGGGTGTTCCATATGTGAGAATTCCACATATGTGAATTCGACGCGTGGGATCGTCACATGTGGAAATTCTACGCGTGGAGTATTCAATGAGTGGACATTCTACGCGTGGAATTTGATTTAAATTGAAATTTTTTGATTTAGAAACTTGAAAGTTTGAAGATGTTTGAAAGATTGCCTTTCGAAATTTGAGACCATAAAATTTTTAAAACACGAGTGTTTCTAATTTTGTGAACTTAAAGATTTAAGTTTTGAAGTGTAACCGTAGCAGTCAAAGGTCGAGACAGTCCAATGAGAAGAGCCTCGATTTCTAAGCAATTTCTACGTTTCTAGTTGTTTTTTATATTTACGAGAGGTCGACGACGACTGGAGAGTCCGATCGCAATCCGTGTAAATAGTCGAATTAGTTTTTATCGTGGTGGCACGATCAACGTACCAGAGGGTGGACTCTGTTCACGATTCGAAGGGTAGTTTTCATAGGATCTTACGAGGGTATCTTCTGTCTGTCTGTGAACGACGCTAGTCCGTCACGTTTTCGAAGGGAGACATCTACCCTTCACTCGTGAGAGTCCCTCTCGACGATTTCCGATTTCCAGGAAGATCGAAATCGTCCGTCGATCGAGCACGATCGATAAATCATCTCAAAGAGACGGCCAGACAAACGAGCAATCAAGCGAGCAGCAGATTCGCAGGATCGAAAGAGCACGCGTGTGTTGTGTGTGTGTACAAGTCCGTGCGTGTGTGTGTACGAGTGTGTGAGAGAGTCGAACAAATGTAAAGAGGGAAGCAATAAAAAAAAAAAAAGAAAATGATAGATAGAATGGCAACCGCACCAAGGAGAGACCAAACTCGCTTAACGAAAGATAATTTACTTACTTACTTGCTTTTTATTTATTTTAATTAGTAACGTTGATTAACGTGTTATTATTTGTATTTATTGGCGCGGAACGCTGCTGAGGGTGGTTCGCGGATACAGATGTCGATGAACGTGGTGCAACATTTCAATCGCTGAATGTAATTTTAAACAAAAGAATCACGAAGAGACAGCGAGAGTGTGCAATGTACATCGAGGACGAATCCTTTTTATTGTTACTTAAAACCTGTTGAAATTTCATTCGGTCTTCTGCTAGCGACACGTGCTAATATGGTGTATTTTATTTTTAATATAAGTGTAATTTCGTTGAAAATCTTTTAGTAAAATGGTTCATTAAGTTTTGCATGTTTTTTCGTGTAACGACATTTCCCCGGTTAAATCGTGACCTTGCTGTTCAATTTAATAATACTTTTATTATGTTTCTAATTAAAGAGCTAAGTTGGTCCATATGTGGGTTTCGGATAGACTTTCGTTATATTGCCATGGCTGGGACAGTCTCTTACAATTGGCAATACATTGGTTGGACAATGCTGTGCGATTTGAGTATAATACGTATATAACGCACAGTGGCTATACAAAGCTGTGGATACAACGCACGAGTATTGCAATGCTCGAAAAGGTGTTGCAATCCGTGGGTGACGCGTGGGTGCAATTTACAACTCGATATAACGTGGCAATAATATTCCCAATGGCAAAGTGGCCGCGTCCACATAAAATTGGCAATACAACGAGAGTCTACATAGTTTATTTTCCTGTTAACAATTATATCGAATCGAGGTCACGATTAACCCGTCCCATTAACAAAATGGATGTATAATTTATAAAATTGCTGGATGATAATTATTTCCACGGATTCGTCTTTGAATTGGATCACACTCGCATCCGGTTTAAAGAATGAAGAACAGGGAGAAAGGAGAGAAACGAGACGAGAGTGAACGGGGGGAAAAAAAAGAGAAAGAGACCGTGACAATATATACATATATACATATACATATATATATCTATATATTTGCAAGATATTTTGCGAGCAGGGCTTTTTTATCTATTTTATAGTAATCTCAGCTTAAGCGGATTGAGAGAGAGGGAGAGAGTGAGAAGTGTTTTACTAACAAGTGAAAAAAAACGAGAGAAAGAGGGAGATAGAATCGCAACAAAATGGGGGATGAAAAAGTGGGGAAAGATTTAATTGCGCAGCTGACAAACGGTTTGTAAATTGCGTACATAAGATAGGTAAATAACCGTCAGTTAAAAGATAATGAAATGAAGACGGTTTCACTGTGTCGTATACTCTACGTTTTGTTTCTTTTTCTTCTTGATTTTTTTTTGCGCCGTAGGCTTGCATTATGATTAATCTGATTATTATTATTAATGAATTATTATTGATTATTAATTGTCACCATCATCGTCATTATCATTATATCCTTATTATTCATTATTATTAATTTTATTAATAATTTTATTATTATTAATATTAATATTATTATTATTATTATTATTATTACTATTATTGTGTATATGGTATAAATTGTAAAAAGGAACGTATTTACTATAACATATTCATTTCAAGGGGATTTAAGAGATCCTTCGAATGAACAAATTGTTTAAAATAAAGTGAAGGAATAAATAAAATATTGACCAATTAACATTCTTTCTACTCGTGTCCTTTACTCTATACAGTATTCAAACTCCCACGAGAACCAGTAAGTATTTTTTATTAAATAACTTATACAAAACACTCTTAATACAGAAGGAATATTTATGAAGCTCTTTATATTCCATTCTCTTTATATTTCGTATTCTTTATACTCCACATTTTTGATATAAATTTATATAAATTCTTCTATAAATCTCAAGTCTTTCTGAATATCTTCCGCTTTCTCGACCTGTACTTTGCAACCAGAATCTCAAAAACAAAGACAACAATAGCCAAACAGTATCCAATCGCGATCATATAGAAACAGAACGAGACATGCTTGATTCTCAATGTTCTATAGCTTCTGTATTCCCTAGCCAGCCTCCGTTTCCATGCTCGATACATCGCCAGCCTGTTGAGCTTCTTCCACATCACCACTATTCCAGCCTCCACTGCAGTTTGTATCAGTTTCGTTACCGGAGTCAGCAGCGACCAATTCTCCCTCGTCACGTACACTTGTAAATGCTGTTGTAACGGTGCCGATCGGGTGAACGTCTCGATATCGCTTATGATCCTTACGTATAGGTGCAAACAATCATCCAGGCAAGCTGCGTTTCGAGACTCCTTGACTCGTTGTTTGCATTCGTGGTACGGGACCGCTTGGTAACGCGATTTTAATGCTTGATTCTTGATCAGGTGCGCGTAGAATGGGGACCCGTATATTGTGTTGTTGGATTTCTGGGGAGAAAGGTGGTGATTGCTTATTTGATGGAGGTTCTACACTAGGAGATTCATTGTAAGGAGATTCTACATTAGGAGATTCATTGTAAGGAGATTCTACAGTGGAAGTTTTAATGCATGGAGATTCTATTGTAAGAGATTTTACGCGTGGAGAATCTATAGTAGGAGATTCGACGGGTGCAAATTTGACATATGTAAATTCTGCACGTAGGAGTTCCACATGTCAAAATTCCACATATGTAAATTCGACGCATGGGATTGCTACACATTGAAATTCTACGCGTGGAATATCCTACACGTGGAAATCCTACGCGTGGAATAATCTACATGTGGAAATTCTACGCGTGGAAGCCGTATGTGTTAAAATTCCACATATGCAAGTTCCACGCGTGGAATCGCTACGCATGGAAATTCTACGCGTGGAATATTCAATGCGTGGAAATTCTACACGTGGAAGTCCTACGCGTGGAATATTCTACGCATGGAATATTCTACACGTGAAAATTCTACGCGTGGAATATTCTACACATGGTAATTCTACGCGTGGAAGCCGTATGTGTCAAAAATTCCACATATGCAAGTTCCATGCGTGGGATTGCTACGCATTGAAATTCTACGCGTGGAGTATCCTACACGTGGAAATCCTACGCGTGAATTATCCTACACGAGGACATTCTACGCGTGGAAGCCGTATGTGTTAAAATTCCACATATGAAAGTTCCACGCATGGGATCGCCACACATGGAAATTCTACGCGTAGAATATCTAATGCGTGGAAATTCTACACGTGGAAATCTTACGCATGGAATATCTAATGCGTGGAAATCCACACATGGAAGTCCCACGCGTGGAAACCGCACATATGGAAATCCAACACATGAATATACCACACATGTTACATCTCCTCACCTAAAATCCAAAACCTCGCAATCTAACGCAAAATAACACGACAAAAAGCACACAAACCTTGAGATCCGCCAGCGTCCTAATATTAGGTCTAGGTACCGGTACAGTGAGCAACGAGGACCAATGACTTAGCAGCAACGAGTTCATGATCACAATCAACACCAGCACGCTGATGAAGAAAATCCTACAGGCTGAACCTTGAGGAAGGCGATGCATAGTGGCAGACGTTATCATTCGGACGACGTCCAGAATTGCTGGGACAAATCCTTTGTGTTTTGTAAGTAGACAGAGCGCAATTAGAATAACTGTGGCATTCGTAAATGTCACGGATGGCGACATGAAGGATAAGAGCTTAAGGAGCTCTGACTTTTCTCCGGCTCTTTGAGTAATCACGCAGACACCGTCTTGGTCGTGAGGATATGTGTGCCTGTAACACATATGTTGTGACTGATTCAATCATTAGCCTGTAATTATTAGGTCTTGAAGATAGACCCAAAGATAGACCTTGAAGATAGACAAGCACATAGTTTCCTATTTAGAATAAAATTATTTTCTTAAACTGTTCCTGATTTTCCTAAACTAGATCTGAGATCAATTACCACAATCACCATTATAATAATTGCAAGTAACAATTATAATATTAGGTTGTCCGGAAAGTTCGTGCCGATTTGGAGGGGAATTGAAACAAAGCTCATTTAAATTTGGTACACATTTATTAAATTATATAGGTGCCATTCTGATCTATAACCTTTCTCTGTTTTTTATATAACTTGGGAAGTCCTTCCAGAACGTCTTAGGTTTTTTGGCGAAAAATTATTCTAAATAAAATTTCATGCCGCCTATTGAAAATTGCCACAAACTTTCCGGACAACTTAATATTATAATTGTTAGTTGTAATTATTATAATTGTGACTGTGGTAATTGATCTCAGACTTAGTTTAGGAAAATCAGAAACAGTTTAAGAAAATAATTTTGTTCTAAATGGGAAATTATATACTTGTCTATTTTCAAGGTTAGATTTCAAGGTTAGATTAGGTATCAAGATTAGGTTAGTTTCAAGGTTTATTTAGGTTTAATTAAACTTGAAGAGATACCCCAGCTTCCACATCGCGTACAGGTTCCTAGCATTCATTCCTATATCCACTCTTCCAGTATCTAAATCCGCCAACATTCCCACTGGATATCCATGGCTATCGACACCTCCAAGGTCATAAATAGTTCCATTGTTCACGATCACCTTCATGCTCGCGTTTAGTTTATTGAACACCATCTTCATGATTTCACCGTTGTCGCCGTAGAACTTGTCCAATCCCGATTTGTTAAGATCCACACCGAGGTGTGGCATGAAGGACACCGCGTTCAGGCGGACTTCGTAGCCGTTGAGGTCTGTTGTCTTGTCGAAGGTCAGATTCTTACATATACTGGAACCTTGAACAATTTAAGGTTTCGTATTTAATAGTGAGACACTTTAATCGTGACACTTTAATAGTGATTTTAAATAGACATTTTTATGTTCGACTATCATTAATGTTTTTGAGAATGATTTTGGTTGAAGTTAGAAATGATATCATTAGCTTCATGTTATTTTATCTTATTTATTTTAAATTGAGAGGGTAAAGTAGATAAAATAAATAGAGTAAGCATAATGAATTGTTAAAAAATTAATGGATATGATACAAGATTGAGTAACATGACACAAGATTAAGATTAAGTGACACAAAAGAAGAAGTCCATATTTATGACCATTTACTGAACATCAAGAGTAGAATTAAATATGTATAACACATGTGTAACATAAAGAAGCTAAAAAGATATAATTCGAAGACACTAAACTAAATATCTTGAACTATAAAATCTACCATCTTGATATTTCCTCTTCATCAGCAGCCAAGGATGCCCCTTGCGTCCCTTAAACCTCCCAGCATCCTGCCACTCTTTCGGAACGATATTCGAGTAAGGATTGTACGTGTAAATCAAGAATCCTTCGACAGGATCGATACAAAAAAATATCGAAGACAACAGATCATACTCCCAGGCGACCCAGAGAAATCTGTACGCGTTCTCACAACCGTTCTCGGTCTTCCTATCAATTAAAATATAGAACCCAGTAAAGTTAACCCAAGTAGAGTTTCGTATCCTCTGCAGAAGTAATCGTAGCATAGGTTGCGATTGTGAAACAACCACGAATTGCGCTAACTTGTGAAACAAATTGTAAGAGGAAAATTGCTTAAATGCTGTGAAGAAGTATCGAGTTAGGGTGTAGAATTCGAAAGCGTCTAATTTTGATTCTGCGATTAGAGCTACTGATATGTTGTTCAGTAATGATTTTTTAAAAAAGATGTCGTAATCTCCTGCTAATAAGAGAGTGGAGATTTGATTGGTTTCGCAGGTTTGGAGAATTGTCATCTGGAAAAAGAGACACAAGTTAATTTTATGGGAAGTTGAATTTAATTTAGGTATTAGTTATTTAGGTACTTGGTACCGTTTTCAGGATTAAGTCGTTGTATTCTGGATTTTCTGCTGTTGCGTTGGCGAGCAGTGTGTAAATTGGTAGAATGTTTAGAGACATTTTAGGCTAAAAGAAATGAAGGAGCAATTAGTATGTACTAGGTGGTCGTTGCGAGTCTCCACATATTAGAATTCGATATGTGAGATCACCACGCATCCAATTTCTATGCGTTGTGAGTCTCCAGATATCAGATCTCCATATGTGGGATTTTCACGCATAAAATTTCAACGCGTTATGAGTCTCCACATATCAGATTTCCATATGTGAGATTTTCACGCATCAAATTTCTACACGTTGTGAGTCTCCACATATCAGATTTTCACGTATCAAATTTCTACACGTTGTGAGTCTCCACATGTGCAATTTCCACGCATGAAACTTCCACACATTGTATTTTCACGCGTTGCATTTCCACACATTAGAATACCATGTGTTGTAAATTTTCATCTGTCAGTTTTCTACATGTAGGATATCCACGTATGAAGTTTCCACACATTGTGGATAAAAGCTGACTCCCTACAAGTAGAATCTTCATATATCAAAGTTTCACACGGTTGAATTCACACATGTGACGTTCCATATGTGAAACCATCATATGTGGAATACGAGTTGAATTTTTATGCAACATCAACACATTAGATTTTCCTAAATTACATCTCGTGTCGAATCTCTGTATATAACATCTCCACACGGTTGAATTCACACATGTGACGTTCTATATGTGAAACCATCACATGTGGAATACGAGTTGAATTTTTATGCAACATCAACACATTAGATTTTCCTAAATTACATCTCGTGTCGAATCTCCGTATATAACATCTCCACACGTTCTTTCGCCACACAATTTATCGCCACAGTATAAACCAACTATAATAACAATTGTCCCCTGCACCGTAGGTCAAGTGACGACAATTACAATCAGTTATAGTTAGCCCGAGAAGGAAGCTCCGTTCATTCGCGTTAGCATAATTTCTATTAAACTTTAAGAACGAAGCAAATGTCTTTTCAACAAGCTCACTGAATTAACACATGTGTCGCTACACTACGAAGCTAGACCATCGATTGTTGCAATCAACCATCGAATAACCATTCCCCATTTTTAATCTACTCGCAAATTGCATGGCACCTGTTCAACGATAATCATCTTAATCGACCTTCCCCATTTTCGTCGTTGAGTAAACAACGGTGCGCAATTTTTGACGTTGTCGATCGCTTATCGTCGTTTTTCGGTAAAAGGCTGCGTGACGAAACCTCGTTAAGAAAATAGAGAAACATTACACTCGGTTCTTTGAAACTTATCTCTGTCAATATGCTTTTTACGTTCTGACCCAGACATGCTCTCTGACTCTTTACATTCACCGTTATTAATATCCTGTATGGTATTCTTTAGAACAATTACAGTTAACTGGTTACGTTAAGTTACATTTTGCGGCTACATTAACTAAGAATGTAATCTTCTAATTAATTTGAGTACAATACTGCATTCTTCATACAGATGCATGATGTGACAACAGATGCATTTATTCTGTAGATATTATTTCGCACTAAATATTGCAAATAGCTTCGCTAAATACAGGATAGCTTATGCAATAGAGAAATTTTTTATTAACGTTCTTTGGTACCGCGCAGCTCAAGGTTACTTTGGACGATATTTCTGATCCAGTACAAATAAGAGAGTAAGGAGATTTTATGCGTGGTGATTCTATGGTAAGAGATTCAACGAGGAGAACCTATAATCGGAGATTCGACGCGTGGAAATTTTGCATAAGGAAATTGTACGCGTGGGTGTTCCATATGTGAGAATTCCACATATGTGAATTTGACGTGTGGGATCGCCACATGTGGAGTATTCAATGAGTGGAAATTCTACGCGTGGAAACCCTACGCGAGGAAATTCTACGCGTGGGAGTTCCATATGTGAAAATTCTACGCGTGGGAGTCTCATGTGTGAAAATTCCACATATGCTAATTGCACGCGTGGGATCGCTACACATGGAAGTTCTATGCGTGGAATATCCAACGCGTGGAAATTCTACGCGTGGAAGTCCTACGCGTGGAAATTCTACGTGTAGGAGTTCCATATGTGAAAATTCCACATATGACAAGTTCAACGCATGGAATCGCTACACATGGAAATTCTACGCGTGGAATATCCAATGCGTGGAAATTCTACGCGTGGAAGTCCTACGCGTGGAAATTCTACGCTTGGGAGTTCCATATGTGAAAATTCCACATATATGAATTCGACGCATGGGATCCCCACATGTGGAAATTCCACGCGTGGAATATCTAATGCGTTGAAATTCTACGCGTGGAATATCTAATGCGTTGAAATTCTATGTGTGGAAGTCCTACGCGTGGAAATCCCACATGTGGAAATTCTGCGCGTGGAAGTCTCATATGTGAAAATTCCACATATGTAAATTCAACGCGTGGAATCGCCACACAAGGAAATTCTACGCGTGGAATATCGAATGCATGAAAATTCTACGCATCGAAATTCCACATATGCACATCCTACGCGTGGAAACCCCATATGTGGAAATCCACACACAAAAATTCCACCTATGAAAATTAACAAGTACTATCAAAATCTCTGTTATGTCACAACAACATAACTTGTCCCATCTCATAATTTCAACCACGTATCCCTCATATCTCACAACTTCAACTCGCATCATTCCTCGAGGTCGATAAAAACGGAAACTGCCTAAGAGGAAGAAGAGTCGCTCCAGGCATATCTCGTCAACAAAGACCCCACCATTCGCGAATGCACGAGCCGAACACACAGTGTGGTATCGGTCGTCAACTCGGTTGCTCGTGCAGACGTTTTGCTTGCGAACGTGAAACGTAATCTCTGAACTTGCATTTGCATGCGTTATCGCGACACCCATGACAATTACTTCTTTGTCACACGGAGTTTAGGGACTTAAAGATCGTTGGGGAAACCGGTTTAGTTGCTTGAAACGTCCTGGAGGCAGACGTCTAGCAGAATGATCGAAGCACGAGCGGTTTTGTGGGCCTTCTTGATTGTACCTTTCTTTCAGCATGTAACTGCATCTGAGCGACCACACATTGTCTTCATTTTGGCTGATGATTTAGTGAGTTGTCATCTTTTCATTTGCTGTTTCGATTGCTTTTTCTTTATGAAGCTTCTTTAGAGTTCTCTTCTTCGTAAGGAGCTCTTTGACTCTTACAGATTTTGTACAAGTTTGAATATTTTAGTGGTGCATACAGTATTTGTTATTGTTATTTAATATTCATTTATTATTTTCACTGAGTACTTTATTACTGTGACGTTATTACTACTGTTACTTTTACTGTCTATTGTTATTTAATATTCATTTATTATTTTCACTGAGTACTTTATTACTGTGACGTTATTACTACTGTTACTTTTACTGTCTTCTAGTTTTGTCTTACAACTATTTTAATGTCTCGACAATCTCATTTAAGACAATCGTCTGTGACAGGAATATGTCAGAAATATTCAAGGCTGGAAGCTTTCAGAGTTACCAAATCTACATTCAAACTCAAAGTTTGTAAAAGCAAGTAACATTTAATTAACTCTCGAAACTCCCAGCCTCTGAAGCTTCATTGAACGTTTCTGATTGAAAGAAACGATTTTTATTTGACACGCAATTTTCATTTGACATGCAACTGAACAGGGATGGAACGACGTTGGATTTCACGGTTCTGGCCAGATACCAACTCCAAATATCGATGCTCTCGCGTACTCCGGTCTCCTCCTTGATCGATATTATGTTTCTCCGATTTGCACACCATCCAGGAGTGCTTTGATGACCGGCAAACACCCAATTCACACTGGAATGCAACACGGGGTATGTGGACGAGCATCTAATCTCAACCATTTAAGCGGACAATAAGCTTGTAAATAAGGCTAGCGAAATTGCCAGTTGTTTATTATTGTTTAACAGCCATTTGTGTTGCTTTGAAAGCGGTGTAATGGTCCTAAGTGCGTTCATAAGCTTTGTACATTGATTTAGTTTTCGTGGTCAGTGGTATTCGGCAGTTTAGGATATTGTGAGATAGGGGACAGATGGTAAATATTTGGAGAAAGTATCGAATTGATAAATGCGTTATGAGAGATAATGCGTGGGAATTCGTGGTGATTCGATAGGTGAAGACGAATTGACACCTGGGACTTACATTTGGTGAGACGACGCGTGGAAACCTCACGTGTGAAGATCTGACGCGTAGGAATTCAATGCGTGGAGATCTGACGCGTAGGAATTCAACGCGTGGAAATCTTACATGTGGAGATCTCACACGTGGAAATTTAACACACGGTAATTCTACGCGTGGAAGTCTCATGCGTGGAAAACTGAATCTCATGTGTGGAGACCTCACATGTGGAGACCTCACGTGTGGAGATCTTAAGCGTGGAAATTCAACGCATGGTAATTCTAAGCGTGGAAATCTGATGCGTGGAAACTTAATGCGTGGCGATCTAATGCATGGAAATCTCATATGTGGAGATCTCACATATGTAGATCTCACATGTGAAAATCTTACACGTTGAAATTCAACGCATGGTAATTCTACGCGTGGAAATCTCATGCGTGGAAACCTAACGTGTGGCTATCTAATGCGTGCAACTCTCATGTGTGGAGATCTCACATGTGTAGATCTCACATGTGGAAATCTCACGCGTGAAAATTCAACGCATGGTACTTCCACACGTGGAAATCTCACGTGTAGAAACCTAAAGCGTGACTATCTAATGCGTGGAAACCTCACATGTGAAGATCACACATATGGAGCTCTCACGCATAGAAATTTAACGCGTGTTAATCTCACATATGGAAATCTAACGTATGACCCAAGCCACGTTGTTCCAATATGTACCAACAAATCCGAAGACACTATCTCGTTGCATTCGATCTCACGTAGGGAAAGGACTGACCTTTAGCCACAGACTCGTGAAATGTTAAAATCCTACAGTCGCGATATTATCAACCGGTCGAGAAATAATTAACACCGTTTTAAAGGTTCTAAAGTGTGCCGAGCCAAGAGGACTACCTCTCCAAGAAAAGTTGCTACCAGAATATTTAAAAGAGCTCGGTTATAGGACACACATCGTTGGAAAATGGCATTTAGGATTCTATACGAAGCAGTACACACCGACTTACAGGGGATTTGAGTCTCATATTGGTTTCTGGAGCGGACATCAGGACTACTTTGATCATACTGCCGTTGAAAGTGTGAGTGATTTATGTCAGTTTATAATATTATTGTTAATGTTAATGTTAATATTATTGTTAATGTTAATGTTAATTGATCATCTCTTCACGATAGCCGTATTGGGGTCTGGACATGAGACGAGGAATGGACGCAGCCTGGGATCTTCACGGTCAATATTCTACGGACATCTTCACGTCGGAAGCTGTGAAATTGATCAATAATCATAACGACAGCGAACCTCTGTTTCTTTATTTGGCACACGCGGCTGTGCACTCTGGAAATCCTTACGATCCTCTACCGGCGCCTGATGTGGACGTCGCGAAATTCACAAACATCTTCGATTATAATCGCAGACGCTTTGCTGGTAACTACAGCATGAATTAAACTATCCGACAAGTGGAAAGGTATTTATATAATACAGCGTAATATTTCAGCCATGTTGAGCAAGTTGGACGAGTCTGTGGGTGAGGTGGTCGAGGCGCTCCAACGAAAGGGGATGTTAAAGAACAGTATAATAGTGTTCTCCACGGACAATGGTGGCCCACCAGCCGGTTTCAATCTGAATGCCGCCTCCAACTGGCCGTTGAGGGGTACAAAGAACACCCTCTGGGAAGGTATTTCTTTAAAAGCTTTTAAAAACTGAACCAGTCCTTGAAGATCAATTACCAAATAGTAACAATGCAATCGAAACTTCATTCCTTGCAGGCGGCGTAAGGGGTGCCGGTTTAATATGGTCTCCCAGACTGATTCGTCCTGGCAGAGTCAGCAGACAACTGTTCCACATCAGCGACTGGTTGCCAACCTTACTGACCGCTGCTGGTGGAGACCCATCAAATCTCACCATAGACGGTTTAGATTTATGGCATGCTTTAAGCGAAGACACCGAGTCGCCTCGCCAAAGTGTTCTCCACAACATCGACGACATCTTCGGCGTGTCGGGCATCACGATGGGCGAGTGGAAATATATTCAGGGTACAAAGTAATTGTACTATCGTGTGAAGGGTGTTTTATTTCAACTTTCTTGCGTGGAATATGGTATACGTGAAAATCCTGCGCGTGGAAATACTGTATGTGGAAATTCTGCGTGTGGGTGTTCCATATGTGAAAATAACGCATATGGGAATTCGACGCGTGGGATCGCCACACGTGGAAATTCTATGCGTGGAGTGTTCAATGAGTGGAAATTCTGTGCGTAGAAATTCTACGCGTGGGAGTTCCATATGTGAAAAATCCACATATGTGAATTCGACGCGTGGGATCGCCACACGTGGAAATTCTACGCGTGGAGTATTCAATGAGTGGAAATTCTACGCGCGGAGTATTCAATGAGTGGAAATTCTACGCGTGGAATATTCAATGAGTGGAAATTCTACGCGCGGAGTATTCAATGAGTGGAAATTCTACGCGTGGAATATTCTACGCGTAGAAATTCTACGCGTGGGAGTTCCATATGTGAAAATTCCACATACGTAAATTCTACGCGTGGGATCGCCACACGTGGAAATTCTACGCGTGGAGTATTCAATGAGTGGAAATTCTACGCGTGGAGTATTCAATGAGTGGAAATTCTACGCGTCGGTGTTCCACACGTGAAAATTCCACATATGTGAATTCGACGCGTGGTATCGCCACACGTGGAAATTCTACGCGTGGAGTATTCAATGATTGGAAATTCTACGCGTGGAGTATTCTACGCGTGGGAGCTCCATATGTGGAAATTCCACATATGTTGAATTCAACGCGTGGGATCGCCACAGTTTTCAACTTGATATCAGTTTGATATTGCAGGGTCCACTTATGAGGGACAGTGGGACGGCTGGTACGGACCTTCAGGTAGAGAGTGGGTCTACGACATTGGCGGTGTCATCGGCAGCCCAACTGGTCGAGCAGTGGCCAGCGTGGGGTATAGTCTGTCGTCGGAAAACGTGCGAAGGCTTCGAGAGCAGGCGATGATCAAATGTCGACCTAGAAACGACACTCTGCCACTGTGTAAACCTCTGATCGCGCCTTGTCTTTTCAACATTCACAGGGATCCTTGCGAGGATAATAATCTCATCGATGAGTGAGTGACAGTGCACCTTTAGTCCTTTGTCTTTAAGACGTTCACTTTGAATTAAGACGATTCTTGATGTTCATTTGGAAGAAATCCTTTGTAATCCATAAGTGGTTATCTTGTATAAAATAAGGTTTGTGTATAAAATAAGTATGTTCTTCAAGGTACCCTGAAATCGTGAGAACCATGCGCGAGTATCTGAAGAAGTGGAACGCTACTGCCCTGCTACCAGGAAACCTTCCATGGGACAAGAGGGCCAATCCCGAGTTGTGGGACCACACGTGGATCAATTTCGGTGACCACTTGGACGTCATTGCGAATAACGTGAGCTGAATGTGTTCGATAAAAACAGATATATGTTTGCAGAAATGTATTGTATGTTTATTTTGATACGAGTGGAACTAAGCTTTAAATCGATCTCGGACGAAGGAGTCTTTATTAATCCTTCTGTCCAAAACTGCTTTCCTCTGACCAAACTCGTTGCAATAAAGCGACAATCACAGGGATTATAAATAGTATCTCGTTTATTTCTTATTCTATACACTTCAATTTTGGGCCACGGTTCTATCCAAGTGCGTACAAAGTGAGAAACGGAATGAAAAAGGAGAATCCTTTGAAAATCAAAACGGAATTTCATATTGGCTAAAACGTCAGAATAGGTCCTTCTCGGTGATCGAGAATATCTGAAAAGAGAAAAATTCGCGTTTAGATACATGAAATTTCTATAATTGTAAATTTGATAGTACCTTTGGCAATGCTCCACCAGGGCAACGTAATGTACGTAAGAAACGCGTTCAGAGGAACGGATTGGGCTCGTCTGGTTTCTTTCCAGAAATGGAACGTCTGGGTGAATCCTCTCATCGTCCACAGTGGGTTATAAGCTCCATCATCCAGCTCTGCACACACCGAGTAATTCGATTATTGTTAACCTGACATACAAATTAAACGATTCAATAACGTAGGAGAATTTTCAATGGATCCATAGCAAATTACAGGATATAATTTACAAGTGTAGCAAATATGATACGATGACAAAGGCTACTGGTGTGCAGAATAGATAAACACGAACTGGGATGCACTAGCCTTTCGGACAACGTTCGATTTCTAATCTACCAATCGAACGTTATCGAAAAGAAAAATAAGCGAATTTATCACAGGTGGTGTCTACGATTCTATGAATTTCTTATATGTTTGTATGTTTACTGATCGACCAGTGATGGGCACGAGTGCCCACGCAAGAGCTCACGGGCACTGGTGTGCAACGACGAATCCATCTTTCCTGATAACCTGTAGGCCCATCGATGCCCGTTAGTTGCCCATCACTGGTGGATGACCATGTTTACCGGTGGTGAAACTCGTCGAGTAAACGGCTTTCATTTATCGAATCGCTGAACGTCTGAAACCACCACCAACACGAACTTCTTTGAACGCACTTCCCATTTCACCATCCTCATAAACACAGTCATAGGTAGAACATGGTTCTACAAGTTTGTAGTTTTAAGGATGAATACACGAGCATTGCGGACTGAATGGACAATATGGCTGCTGCTGTCTGGTGTAACACTGGCTGCTCCGACGAACGATCGCTTTTCTGTATTACCGAACAAAATGTCTCTCGTTAACTCGTTTTTATTTATCGAGGGATTAAAGGGTAACATTGAGAGTACTGCTAAATGAATTGAATTTTATCGGTAGCCTGATTTGATCAAACAGGACTCCAGGAGTTAGAAAATATCTTCTTTAGATACAGAGTTATCTTGTGAGGATTTTTGCACCTCTACTTTCAAATGTTTCTTTTTTAGCGAGCAGTCCATATCATAGAGCAGTCCTCTACGACCATCACTTTTGTACCAAACATGAAATGGTAATAATATCAAATCGAAGAAATGAAAAGTTTGGGAACATCCCAAAAGCCTGTGGGAAGCCATCGTTCACGTAGCAGCCGTTAATCGCGTGATCGGTATAGTATGTGGGGGGTGTATTGAAGGTGTCGATCAGGGTGGGGAAGAAGAATTTACCCTGTGAGCCGGGGCGACGCGGGAGCTCGCACCAATAGTAGATAGCTGTGCCGTCCGGTGTGACTCGATGAGGAGGAAGTGGGTTGCCCGCGAAGCTTCCGGACAACGCTCGTCTTCGCCTCCTCCTCGGCAGGGTAGCGCTCTGTCTGTGCGTGGTCAGATTTCCACGCGTAATACGGGCGTTCGCGTTTTTATCTTTCAACTGCTCGTCGTCGTTTCTGTTCCTGTTGCGACCGGTGTAGTAATCTTCGTGATCGGAGCCAGCTGATCGTAGCCGTCGACGTCCACCGTCCGTTCGGCGTACCCTGACCACCTCGTCGTCGCTGAGACGTCGATGTTCCTCGTCGTTCTCCAGGTTGTTGATACGCTCGTGGTTAATATGGCCGGTGCTGTACGGCCTGCGTTTCCGGTTATTGTCCTGCTCCTCGTATCCGAGAGGCAGCTCCTCCTTTCCGTGCACCAGAATCGCCCCGGCGTCCAACTTTTGCCGCACGTTGTCGTCCGTCAAACATGGCGCCGCTGGCACCAGTATCTCGCTACCGACCTCGATGTGATTATGGTGCTGGTGGTTCTGGAGGCCTGCCATGAAACGGAGGTTTCGATTGTGCTCCTGTCTCCATTTGACCGTTGCTTCGTCTCTTTCATATTGCAGTTAAGTTAGGTTTTGCTCTTTTCTTTTTGTCTCTTTCTGTGGATCGGTGGGGTTGTCATGAGGGAACTCACAGTTAGGAACTCACGGTCTAATTTGTCATTCGAGAAAGTTTCAGGCTACATCTATTTCTGGACTCATTAGAGCACTCATATTCGTGTCACAAGTATGACTGATGCTTTTAAGATTAAACTTAACGTGAGCACTATGCTCTGACAAAGAGAGACTTGACATTGGTAAACATTCAAAAGATAGAGAAGTCATTGTACTTGACGATAGCAGAATAAATAAGATTACACTTAGGTTTGCTTTTTCTTGTTCCTTGCTAATTTTTACAACTATTAAACTGCACATAAGCATTGATAGGGAGTGACATTGAATTACAAATCTCAGTTAGTTCAAAAGGTTATAGAACAATTAAGATCCCTTTGAGAGACATTGTCTTTGTGGTTCGTTCAGAGAATTGTTACGAGGAGGATGTCTTTAAGAGGTGTTTGAGCAACGACGAAAAGAAAGAGACGAAGAACGTGGAGCAGCAGGAGCTCACCGTCCGTTTCGTGATAGGCCTCCTTGCGATTCGGCGAGTTCTCGTTTCCGGCCCGTTCCCACGAGTTACGTTGCTTTTGCTTCGGACGCTGCCTGCCAGGAACAAGCGGGGATCTTCGTCGTCTGGCGTGAGGACTCCTGTGATTTCCTGGCGAGCCCCGGCCGCCCCAGCTGCTATCCTGTAGGTCGGCTATAAAGGAAAGAGCCGGAATGGCACACGTGCCACAGATTAGAGAGACAAGGTATTTCTGTTTTTCATCCGATCTCTACTCGTTTGTCCATTTGTGACACGCGGATGTTCGCATGGTGGTGGTCTACAGCCGTTTCTCCTCGATCTGTCTTACATTCTATCTTTCTCCGTATCTCCGTGTTTGCGGAATCACGGTTTCGATCGGTTCCGAAGGAACGCAAGGGCACTACTTTCTCAAGGTCCGTTAACTCGAGAATCACCAAAAGGAACCCGTCTGATCCCTCGGATATCTTAAAGGAACAACTCAGATTTGAAAGTGGTCAAAGATGCGAAAGAAAACTCGAAGCATGCAAACGATCCCGAGTGGATCGAAATATTTAACCCGGATAAACAAAATCCAACGTGTTCTAAACGACAGCTCAGGTTCGAGACACGGCTCCTAAGAGGGTCGTCTATCTATCGAGAGAAAGAAATGTGCAGAATACACAGATAACACAACAGCATGCACAGTCGATCCTGATAGGGCGCAGGCAGGAAGAACAAGGTGAGTGAGATTCGTTTCGCGATTTTCCATCCTGTCTTCGGATCAATCGAGACGGATAAATCGTCCGCTAGAAAGAGAACTAGTTACCGTCTCGAACGTCCCCAGCTTCGATCTCGTTTAAGCCGTTCGCCATCGAGTCCAGACCCTCGTTCTCCGACCTGGCTTTCGTCGCCGCGGTGTCGGGTTTCGTTCTCCAACCGCCTCGAACGAAATTGTTCAAATTCGCGCTGGGATCCGATAACCTTCGTTGATGTCGGTACATGAACAATTCTTCGGCGTCGTCCCAGTCGGCGTCCCACAGAGAATCCGTGGCGCAGTAACCGGGCTCGGAGGTGGGTGTCTCTGCTCCGGAACCCTTTGGCTTTGTTACAGCCATCTCTGCGTGGCCTTTGCCTGCAAGTAGAGTAGTTTAGGATATTTTCTTAGAATTGAAATGAGGAGGTTAACATTTTTTTTATTAGAAGATTACAAGGTTGCAAGGTTACAAGGTTATAAGATTAATAAGGTTATAAGGTTTTAAGGTTAATAAGGTGATAGTTGGAACAGAGAGGGTTAGACGAATCATATGTCTTGTATTTTGAAAGTAATTGTATATAAGATCGTACCACCAGGTCCTTTCATTCGAACGAACTCTATTCTCTGCGAGGCCGCGCCGGAAAACAGGCCAAAGGTCATGCGCTGCGCCATTTTGGTGCTGAGGCTCGACTATAAACAAGAAGTAATATAAAATACGGTTCCCATCCGAATGACCATTTGATCAAAGAACGTACTCTCGCATCGTATACTTTCTTCAGAGCATCGTATCTGATGGACCCAAGAAAAATGACACCCTGGATCGCACCCTCCCGATCTGACGCTACCAATTCCACGCACACCATCTCTCCGTCCCTGACTAGAATATCACAGAAAACTTCATCGAAATTGTCCACCATGAAGCATATATGCGGATAAGTTATCTCCTCGAGATCTCCTTTGGCGTCCATGCGTCGACGACTTGGACTAGCGTACACTTTCTGAGAATGTCGTCGTAATACCTGAAGAGAACATTATTTTATGTATGCAGTGTATTGTACGATGTTGAGAGATGCTTACTTGCAATTCCTTGGGGCTGGTCCTCGTGCAGATCGCTAACGTGAGAGTGTAGTCGAATTGATGCACGACCAGGTTCAGGTACACGGTTTCCTCCCAATCGATGTCGGGATCGCCGATGGGCAGCTTTTTACTGTCTTTGCGAAACACGTTCACTTCGGTTTCGAATTTTGGCAAGTATCGTGACGACGTCTTCACGTGTTTCTTGCGGACGAAGAAGAGGAGATCGTCGCCGTCGATCGTGTGCTCTGCTTGGAAGAGGAAGTGCTTGACGAACAGGTCCGTCCAGTAGGTTGTACCGTGGAGTACCACGAAGCCCGAGTCTGGAAGAGGATAGATAGTTACTGTGCATTCTTGAAAATTTTCAAGTTAGTAAAATCTTTAATCTTTGAATTGTTCAATTGATACGTTTCTCATGTCTCAAGTTTTTCGATCTTTACATTCCCTAAAATCACGAATTTCCAAATTCCTCAGTTCCCAAATTCTCAAATCACCAAATTTCTCACTTCCCAAATTCTCAAATCACCAAATTTCTCAGTCTCCAAATTCTGCAATCTCCAAATCTCTCATTCCTCAAATTTCTCACTCCCCAAATTTCTCACCCCCCAAATTTCT
Organism: Megachile leachella; assembly: GCA_963576845.1. Taxonomy (NCBI): domain Eukaryota; kingdom Metazoa; phylum Arthropoda; class Insecta; order Hymenoptera; family Megachilidae; genus Megachile; species Megachile leachella. Next base: position 2,798,284 of record OY756256.1, read on the forward strand.
CATCTTCCAAATTCCTCACTTCCCAAATTCTCAAATCACCAAATTTCTCAGTCCCCAAGTTCCTCACCCTCCAAATTTCTCATCTCCCAAATTTCTCACCCTCCAAATTTCTCACCCCCCAAATTTCTCATCTTTCAAATTCCTCACTCCCCAAATTTTCAAATCACCAATTTTCTCAGTCCCCAAATTCTGCAATCTCCAAATCTCTCATTCCTTAAATTTCTCACTCTTTAAATTTCTCACCCCCCAAATTTCTCAAATCCCTAATTTCTCACTTCCCAAATTCCTCACTCTCCAAATTTCCCACCCTCCAAATTTCTCAGCCCCCAAATTCCTCACCCCCCAAATCTCCCACTCCTCAACTCCCCCCTCCCCAAATTTCCACCTCCCAATTCCACCTTGAACCTCTAGTTAGCAACAGCCGCTCGGAAACGCTGGATGTGTATAACGGCCGAGATTGTTATCGTCAACCCTTGTATCGAAACAAAGTAATTTACGAGGGAGACTAACGACGCTCGAATCTCTGAAAGGGCAGTCGATAATCGATAAGAATGTCCCGGGTAGACGATAATGCAGACTATAATTGCAGTCTCCATTGGCGCATCTCGTTCGATTCACCGACCCATCGTCTCGATAGGTATTTTCATTAAATTCCTGGGATGTGAGGAGGTCCGATCTTGATTGGATCGTAGATGGAAATAGCACGGTATGACCCACAAAAAGTGAATCACGAATCGTCTTTGTTATTTAGACAATTGTTTTGTTTGTTCGAAAAGACAGTCGATGTGTAACATATTGAGTCATGCAGTCTGCGTTTAATTGTACGTCTATATGCGTTGCGTCATGTTACGTTTATAGAACGAAAGAGTTGCTTGATCGTTCTTTCGATGCTCGATCAATGTCTGATTTTATCTGCGAAATAAATTTGTTACTTCACAGAATTACTGAACAGAATATTGTCGAGCATAATCGCTTTTGTAAAAGAATTTATTTAATTTTTATATTGTACAAAAAGGTGTGATGCAATGTCGCCAGCAAAAGATGAATGAATTTGTTGCTCATCAATGATAACCGTAGCATTGAGGAACTCTTTTGTTCAGGTTTACGTAACGGTCGTTAAATTTGAAGATAATAGATTGTTGCGTATTTCCTTGACATTGTATCGCTCAGCAGAAAGTCGAGAACTTTAAATGCGACGGTGACATTTCCTTGAAATTCGAATTGTAAATTCTATTCGTGTCTCGGAGTAAACATTGCTCCGAATTCCATTTCTCTGCTAAATATAATAATTTCAGGACGTCATGCGCATTTTAGAAGAATATTCCTGTGACAGTTTTACTAATTCGTATGAATATTTCTGAGTTAAATAATTTTGTTATACTCGTAATAAAATGTAGGTAGAGTTCACAGCGAGAGGTATAATTGAAAGAGTAACGAACAGAGACACGGAGAACATAAGACTCTTACAAAGAAATCTCATTTAAATGCCTCTGACCTCACGGCAGCAAATTACCATGCAAATGAATTTAAATATATTCCTCGCAATTGTCACAGACTCTTATCCCAACGAATCGAACACGGTTATCGCCATGTTGCGATTCCTCGATAAGTCTTTTGAACAGAATATTTTTGAAAAAGTATTTTGGTCCAAGTATCGCATTTCTAAAGCGACGAGGAAGCGTGCAAACAGAAAGAAATCCTCGCTCGTTTTGCTCTTAAGCCATCGATCGTCGAATCACCCTCGTGTGGGACCCTAGCGTCTGCCAAACAAAGGCACCCTCGTCGCTTACATGCGATCGCGTTAACCTGACTCAACCGCAAGAGAAAAAAATGCAAGAACGTCTAGGCAAAATGTGGGTGTGGAGGTATAGATTATTCAATTACTAGATTATATTCTTAGCACACTATATCTTTAGATCCTCGCAGTTTCTATGTCGTCAGATTTTTATATTTTTAGTTGTCTATATTTCTAGATCTCTATACATTCAAACTTTTATGAAATTCTATATTAAAATCTTCTTCAGATCTTTACATTAGTAGAGACTATACCTTGGATCTCTGTGTTAGATTCATGTACCCTTAGATCTCACACCCTAAATCTACATAATATTTTATTAATCTAGTAGAAATTAAATAAAGTGATCATATCTCTCTATGACCAAATTGTATTTACATCAAATTTAAATAAATACAGTCCTCATTCCAGCAGTCAAACCATCAAAATTGAAATTGAGATCCAAATCAAGTACTCAGCTTCTTCATATAAGAATCGATGAGTAACAAATGTACAGCTATTCCATGAAATTGGCTATGAACAATTGATGACAGACATTTCGCAAACAAAGATTACAAGAACGTGTTAAGGTGTTGCGGGCGTGTAAACACATCCAGCAAACTGATGGACGCCATGGGCGTGTTTACCCGGCCATGATGTTTATTTGCCAAACGAGTAAGCTTCCAAAGCCATTTCAGTATGTTCAACAACATTTAAACGATTAAATAAAACTGTCGAACCTTTCTATAAAAAACTGATATATAGTAATCCGGTTGGGGTTCACATAGGTGCAAGTTATGAGTATAAGAGAGAAAGTTGTAACAAAAATAATCAGAGAAGATATGAATTGATAGTCAAATACTCTTTGTTCTTAAGAAGGAACTTACATAAGAAAACGACAAGTTAAGTAAATAATTAAAAAGTAGGTAAGAAGTAGATACGAACCATCTTTGAGCATCTGCCTGAGCTCCTTCGTCCTCTGAAAGTTAATTTCCTCGAGAAGCTGTTCCAGCATGGTGAGTCTGGCGAGTCCCGAGGAGGAGCTGCTCGCAAGAGTAACCATGCCTGTTATCCCGCTGTCGCAGTAGATCGTATCCCGGAGGTGCACTTGTCGTCACTTGGCCACGTAGCCAATCACAAGGGCCACGGGCGTGAAATCCGTCGAGTCGGGTCACGGTAGAGCGACGGAACCGAGGCTGACGGAGGTCATCGCGAGCCGGCTAACTGCATTCCCAGTGTCCTCCGTATCCAAACGAGTCAGATTAGCCAACTTCCGGCTACGCCGCGATCATCGAGACGTTCTCGAGGCCTGCCATAACGACGCGGCTCTCTGGTTTACCGATCACTAGCTGATTCGCGCGCTGATCCTACTCCACGCTCGAGTTTACGACCAACACTCGGCTCTCCGCTGTCTCCGCTCGCTCGCTCGCATCTATCCGCTCGATAATCCCGCGCATGCGAGCGGACAACAGAACGCGCGCGCGCCAGCTACGCGCCGCTTTCGAACGTGTTTTCCTACGATGGAATGTGGATGCGGTTTCTCGGAGACTGCTGCAGAGTTTGCCACGGTTTTTATCCTCGACTCGGTTGGTACATCGAAAAACATAGATGGATGCACGGCCGCGATAAACTTCTTGCTAAAATTCTTTACCGAGTTTACTCTACATTTTCTTTCTAGGGTAACAATTACGTAACTGTTAATTATGTAGAATTATCATAGCATCTAAAAATTGTGGAATCATCCGTCGATATCGGTTCGCTAATTGACCTTCGAACGGTGCAAGCTACAGATAAGGTTTTCGATAATTCTTTGATTCGAAGTCTTGATCGAACGAAAATGCTGTATAGAGATGTGGGTGTTTATCTGCGGTGTTATCTGGAAGACGTTGCTTCCAAGGAGATACGACGACCCGAAATTGACCTCCTGACTTGAGATAGCGAGGACTCGAATGCTGGCCAATCTACTTTAACTTTGCGTGTATGATAAATTGGGGCAGAATAAACTCACAATATTCTTTATTCGAGATAGGGTACAGGTAGAGATGTACAGATCTAGAAATATAATAATCTAAGAATACAGAAATATGCTGTAAAATAGAAATCTATAGAGATGAGGTCCAAACATGGATAAAAATCTTTACAACATTCAGTAGATCATGTACTAATACGTACTAAAAAATTTTAATACCCAAGCTTTATTGAACAGAACCTAACCTATATCACCGTTAAATTACGGCTCAGAGTAATTCTACATTCGAGGATTCTACAGTTCCAATTTAATGACATTTGTAATTAAAATGGAGATTAATAGGAAGTTTCGAAGGACATTTAGGAAGATTGTACGAGCACAGGAAGGGTCAGAGGCGGCTGTTTTTCAAATGTCGACTTTCCTGATCCGCGATATCTGGCGTCCGGTTCGTCATCTCGTTTAGTCTTGCTTAACGTCTCGTCTCGTCTGGTGCACTCGTAGAGATTTCAATTTCTCGCAGTCGACGGAAAAGAAATCGAGGAAGGTGCGCTATTTATTTATTTACGTGAGAGTGATGAATGCGGAGGGCGTAACAATATCTCGGTGATAAAAGGTGAAAGAGTCATTAGGGTGGTTATTCTTTTATCGCGTGATTAAATTTTAATTACGGGGTAAATATATCTTTGTTCGTACACGAACTGATTTGCTAAAATCTTCAGTTTCTTGAACGCTGATTTGTAATTTAATTTAGTCTTTGGGGTGAAAAGTCGGTGAACCGCTTACGAAACTGCATAGTTAGCGTTACGAAGCGTATCTAGCGATTTTTATGCGAGCGTCGTTAAGTAATCGGTGAAATGTGAACCACTTCGAATTTGGCCGTAAGCGAAACACCCCGAAGCGGTTGAATCGCGAGCGCGCGTGAAAGGGCGAGAGCCTCATAAAAGAAGCTGCATCCCGTTTCGCCCGACACTTTGAGCGTGGTAATTCATCACGTCGTACTGTGTTTTATCGATCGAAAAGTGTTGAGTATAGGTTTTCACGAGTTAAGTGCGTGACAAAGTTGTTTGTGCGATTGGAATCGGTGGAACCATAAATTCAAATACGACCTCCAGAAGAGGGTGCAGATGATACATTTATCATAAGGGGCTAGACATTTATAAAACGGTACCTCGACTCATTAAAATATAAACGAACATAATATAAGTTTTATGACCGTACAAGTTTCACAATGTTAGTTCATTTAAAAATATCCTCCAGTCAACTTCTTATCTTCGGTCACTAGCATCGTCATAGTGATACGAAAACAATTGTGAAATAATTTTAACAATCTACGCGTCAACTGCAACGCTTTCCGTAACTTTTCATAACTTTTTACCGCATCTCGTTATTTCGCGCAATGTTTAAACGAGCGACGGTCATTACTTTTGATTGCAAACAATTAGCGATCGCCGTGAGTCACGCGTGAAGTCAGTCAGGGGCGTGAAACCCGACGGTGAAAATGAACTCTGCGTCGTTAAACGCGAATCGTTTTCGTTCGGCTCGTGAAATTCTACATCGATCGCCGCCAGATTTAAGATTAATTCCCATCGTGCACGCAGAGAAAGTCAAACTTTGTGAAATCGACTGATTAAAATATGTAAATCGGGACATCTTAACGTTGGAACAAATTTTGTGGGTATGTCTTATCCATGTGGCATCACATTTAACGTGGGTGGACTATTCAGAATTTTTAAAAAAATATTACATTTAATTTATACTTTATATAATTTCTGCTGCATTGATAAATAATTTAGGTATCTTTATAAGACGTGTAAAATGTGCTGTTTATTATTTTTTGTATATAGAAAATATGACACACCAGTTGCGTCGATGAAAATAACATGTAAGTAGCATAAGACGCACCAGGTGTGTCATGCATTGATCATATATATATGATATTTCATGTAGGTAGCATAACACCAGGTGTGTCATACATTGATTATATATATATGACACACCATTGACTACATATATATGACACAACAGGTGCGTCATCGACTACATACATGTGACACAACAGGTGCGTCATTGATTATCTACATACAGTATAATATATTCAAAGTGTCATTGATAGAATCACATATGTATTGCAAGACGCAACAAGTGTGTCATATATTGATTGTATATATATGACACACTAGGTGCGTCATCGACTACATACATGTGACACAACAAGTGCGTCATGGATTATCTACATACAGTATAATATATTCAAAGTGTCACTGATAGAATTACATACGTATTGCAAGACGCACCTTGTGCGTCCTGTATAAAATAAGACGCAACAGGTGTGTCATTACGTGTTAATGTAAAAGTTCCCACATTTTTCATACAAATCTTCCACAGACAATAGAGGAAAATAAGGTCACGGAATACAAAATGCCCAGCTTATCGCGATACACTTTCGTACCAATTAACTCTAGCACGTCATAAGGCGATAGCGCAACTGTCGTTCAACTTGCATGGAAAGTTTATCATCGTCATTTTATCATTTCTCCTAAGCTTTCACTTTCGAAACGAAGCATTATCGTAAAACACCCCTAAATTGTTTGGTATCTGTGCGATTGACGTCCCATGGCGGAAACTCGGTTTGGACTCGCCATCGTTTCCGGCGATTTGCTCGCCTAAATACTGTCGTCCTTGTTTCACCGATTCGTCACGAGTCCATCGTTCTAGAAACCTACACCTACATGCCGAGAGCGACGATCTCGAGAGCCGGTTCGAATCTCCCGACCCACTTCCGAGGCACGCTCGCGCGTAATTCGATGCATCTCTAGTTCTCTGCTGGATCATTAGCCAGCTGTACGTGTTCATTGTACTCGCCGATTTCGATCTTCCCAGCATTGGCGTAACTAAGGGATCAACCGAAATGACTGAACCGCATTTCGTGGAAAGTTATTGCGATACGTGCTGGGAGATCGGTTCACTTTCCTAAGGATGATGTAGGAGAAAACTTGGGAAATGAGAAAGTGAGAACTGGAGAATTTGACCAATTCCGAGTTTAAACATTTGAGAATTCGAAGAACAGAGAACTTGGAGATTTTAGAAAAATTTGAATAACCAACTGATTATCTACTTCCTAACTAGTTTACACAAATGACAAGATCTTCTTGTTCTCATAAACGCGTCGTAGCTACGCCAATGATTTTAGAACACGTGGATCAATTCATACGTTTCGCTGATGTTAGGGTACCTGGAGAGCGTGCGTTCTCCTTTTGTAACAAGTTTGACACGAGTCTTTCTGTAATATTCCTCTCCAAAGTTTGCATTGTTCGCGTACCTGGAGATTGCGTTTTATCCAGGAGAAGAAACGCGTTACGATTGTCGATTGCGTGAGAGCTGGTAAGAGTCGTCGGTGATAAATTAGCGTTGATTCGCTATCTGTCTTCTTCAGACCGATCATGATGGAGATGATTGAAGAGCGACTATTGTACGGAATAATTGCGCTGGAAAGATATGCCTTTGCCAGAAAGGGAGACTTCCTTTCATTTTTCATTGAACCGGGCTATAAGTAAATGTCCAACGCGAGGTTAAATTACATTGTCAAAATTATCGGAAATTACCACTTCAAAGGGGTGAAATTTCAAATTTGAGAGGACCGAGTCACTAATTACTGGGTGCAGAGTTTGATGCAACTAATTTCAAGCGGCTCGATCATTTCAGATCACACCATGTTGTTCCTGACTGTGACAGCATGTTTGGTGATCGCGGCTCAGGCAGGGTGTCCCATGAGACCGACCGCGGAACAAACTTCCGCTCCGAGAACTTCGGGCGATGGTGGTTACCGGATTCTCGTTAGCGGAGAAGCCGATAAATATGTTCCAAACGCAATTTACACCATCAGTTTGCAAGGTAATCATATTTAACATATTGCATAAATTTCTCCTACAGAAATCTGTAGTTTTCGACAAATTTCAGGGTCGCGAACCCACGAGAGGCTACAACAATTCACTCGTTTCACGCTTTCGGTGAATTCTCAGCACGCGCCTAACAACTTGGCGGCTCGTGTCGGGTACTTTCAATTGTTCCCGGATTCTCTGACAACCTTCAACGAGGACTGTGTGAACACCATATCGGAAGCTTCTGATTATCCAAAGACAGAGGTGAGTGGTAAAATCACATAGACATATGTGTAATAGTCGTCACACGTGTAATCACTACATCACACACGCAACTCACAGCAACGGTGGCGACATAACGTGTCTACAGTACCACCTACTTCTTTTTTAACGCTTTCTATCCCAGTGTATCGAGTACGCGAGTAGATAAGCGCGGAAATGTAAGAATCGCAGATAAATTTCCCGCTGTTGGCTGTAGGCCAAGCTTCGGCTGCTCGATTCGTGGCCAGAAGCCGCGAATTTCCACAACGAGATACTAAAACGCTTTCTTACCTTGGCGTAGATCCAAGTGATGTGGAGGGCACCACCGACGGGATCTGGATGCGTTATCTTTACGGCCATGGTTTTGGAGAATAACGTGCGATGGTACGCCGAGGATGGTGCTTTAACTAAGACCTTCTGTGAGATGGGTGCTGCCGAGGTTGAAACGCTCGACGTTGAAAAGTGTTGCGCCTGCGATGAAGCTAAATACTCGGTGAGCTGACAGCATGTTTTGAAAAAGCCACTTTGCGTTACGTGTCTTATTTCGTGTCATTCAGTTTGAAACAAGGAACATATGGTACCGATATGGTACTGTACTTCATGATTTAGTACTTCATAACTGATGCACGTACAGTAGTAAATTATGATTGTGACTTTTCTTGAATTCGAAATCTCTGGAGTACCAATAATTTTTTCGTCGAACATGTTCCAGCTGATAATGGAGGGAATCTGGTCGAATGTGACCCACCCGAAGGACTTCCCGTTCTCCGTCTGGTTGACCCACTTCAGCGACGTGATCGGTGCATCCCACGTGCCCAGTTTCTCCTTTTGGGGCAAAGACCACATCGCCACGGACGGTTTTCGGCAATTGGCCGAGTGGGGCTCAGCATCCGGGGTGGAAGCCGAGCTCAGGGCTAGCTCTAATCAATTGAGGACACTCATCAAGGCCGCCGGCCTTTGGTACCCCAACGTGAACACCAACACGACCACCAGCTTCAGGTACATCGCACTGTCCTTCTGTCTGGAACAGTAAATGTACGAGTCTTTCCTTTCAGAGTCGACAAAAAACATCCTATGGTATCCGTGGCATCTATGCTGGGCCCTTCGCCCGACTGGGTGGTCGGTGTGAGCAAATTGAACCTCTGCAGGAAAGATTGCACCTGGACAAAAAGCGAGATCATTGACCTGTATCCGTGGGACGCTGGAACGGATAATGGAATTTCTTACATGTCACCTAATTCCGAAACGAAACCACGCGAAAAGATGAAGCCGATCACCACGCTGTACCCCGAAGATCCAAGATCGCCGTTTTACGACCCCACTGGAAGACCCATGTTACCGCTGGCCAGGTTGTACTTGAATAGAGAGAAGATAATTCCCAAGAGCTGCGACGAGCAGACTCTTCAACAACAACTCACTCAGCTCGAAGTTGCCGAGAACACCGAAGACACTGTCAGACGTACGGAAACTCTTCTTATCGATTCTCCGGTTCTTTCGGAACACTGAAATTAGCTTTGAGGTTGCGTCGAGTTAGCTTTAACTTCGAGCCACGGATCTAACTTTGAGTTAGCTTTTGATTAATTGTCCATAAACCAGGTTGACCTCAGCTAGATTCGCAGAATTTAACTCAGCCTTTATTTAATCGCAGCGGAATGTCAGACGACGGAGTACACGGGTTGGTCTAGCTGTTCGGTGTCTTGCGGCAAAGGACTAAGAATGCGCACCAGGTCCTATTTGATGCCAGAGAAAGCAGCAATGTTCAAGTGCAACAGACAATTGGTTTCGAAGGAGATGTGTGTCGCGTCCGTCCCGGAGTGTCCGTAAGTGTACAATTATCGCGCAGCGTCTTCGTCATAAAGAAGTTGAATTTGAAATTTCAGAGGAGAAGAGGAGGCAGACGACGGTGGTTTATTCCCCGTGAACGACGCCATTTGCAGAACCACGGAATGGAGCGAGTGGTCAGAGTGCTCGTCATCTTGCGGTATAGGAATGAAGATAAGAACGAGAAAGTTCAACGATCGTATGGGTCGTAAACGGTGTCCTCACGTCTCCGTCGTTGAGAGACAAAAATGTATGGAGCCACCTTGTCCACCTGGCTTGGAGGAGCAGATCGATCCTACGTGCAAGGTATATTAATTTACGTTTTCTGCCCAGGTTCTCGGAATGTAATACTCTTTATTAGACTGGATATCGAGAACCAGAGATGAATAATTCAAGTGCAAAGTTTTATTTGTAAGCTTGTAAACACTTGTACGTGTTCAAGGTAACTGATTGGTCTGATTGGTCTCCGTGCAGCGCATCCTGCGGAAAGGGAGTGAAGTTGAGAACCAGATTGTTGATGGTGGATCCAGCGCAGCAACAGGAATGCTCCTCGAAAATGGAGCTGCTTCAGCAACGACCGTGTTTGGTGCAAGCTGATTGCACGTTCGACATGGCCACTGCTAAAGGTAATACTTCGAGTAACTTTACTGCGATCTGGTAATCTTCATTTCGGCGTGTAGTGGTTTGCATGGAGGAAGCGGACCCTGGACCTTGCAGAGGATACTTTCAGAGGTGGGCGTTCGTTCCGCAGAAGTTGATGTGCGTACCTTTTGGTTATGGTGGCTGTCGAGGTAACAGGAATAACTTCTTGACTGCTGAGGAGTGCAACAACACCTGCGGCATTGTAAGCAAAATTATTATATTTAAGGGGACAAGGAAGCAAGTCATTTTTTGCTAACTGCTTTGTTACATAAAGAAGTGTTTAATTACTGGATTAAAATGGTGATTTGAGGGTTCCTTCTTCGTGTAGGCTTCTAATACCCTGAAAAATAAGTAGCGTCATTGAAATAAATTTTAATGGATTCTCAGGTGCGAGCAATTCTCAGCGGAGAGCCCCTGAACACCACAGTTCCCCAACAAGCACCGATATCGCAATCTTTCGCACCTGTCGATTGCATCGTGAGTAATTGGTCACCCTGGACCCCGTGCAGCGTCACCTGTGGCACCGGCCGAGTTTCCAGCTACCGTACCATTAAAGTAAGTTATCGATATTATACTTAAGATGTATGCTTTTCTTAACGATATTCGATTTATAGCAAGAGGCACAGAATGGAGGGCACCCGTGTCCCAAGAAGCTTCAGCGACGCTCCAGATGTCAGCTGGCGCCCTGCGAATAAGTCCTTGATGCATTTGTAATTCTGTGAAACTGAATACAGTGTTTGTGTAATGAAAAGAATACGTTCTTGGACGTGTTGATGGGTACGAAATAAACCGATGTATCAGAATAAATGGTATTTTATTGATGGTCATTCGTGATCTTTCTACTCTCGATCGAGTCACCACTCGACCACGCTATGATCTCAAACGAATATTAAAATCGAACAGTTTAAAATCTATCGTATTACAATTTTGTTTGTTGCTGAACGCAAATAATGGCCAAACTTATGCTTCGGTTGAAATTTTCTTCAAAGCGAACCGTACAAATGAATCGTTTTGAGGCGGACACGAAGCACATTTTGATTCTTAAATTACGGGCATAAATCAACTATTTCGTCTGCAACAAACAGCTTCGTCAAACTTCGGCAAGCTTTCCGCTCGAAGCGCCAACGAATTCACGAATCGTTAAACAATAATACTAACCGCAAAATACTGAATCTCGAGATCCCTGTACCAGCACAATCTCTCTGTTCCAGTCCCCGATGGACCTCGTTCGCTACAAAATACCCGGAAACTCTCGTGCGATTGATGTTGCTTTGTTGGAAACGATATTTGAAATTCGATCGTTAAAAAACTTCGCTAAATTCGTACGACTATTACTCGTAATCAAGGTATTCCCGTTTACTCGTCTATTGTGTCAATTAATAAAATTTTCTTTGTTGGTTCCGCTCCGCTTTTATCGTTGATAGTTCCGTTTCTTCTTACAACAATATCATATATAGTAACCGTTCTCACAATATAACATTCACTACGACTTTTCTTGCCAAGTGGACATCTAAACTTTACATTTACAATTAATAATCTCATAAATAATACACGTAGGCGTTATGGTTACTATGCGCGCGACGTGTGTCAGGTACGCGATCACGACGAGGACTAGCGGAAAAGGAAGTGGTCGTTGTTGCTCGGAGGATGACGATGACGTCGAAAAATCTTTCACTGTTTGCACACCTCCTCCTCAGCGCGTTGTTTCGCGCCCCTGACGGCGCGTAACATTAATAATAGTTATTATCATACGTACATGTAATATCTAGGAAGTAGTACGGATCTTAATCTCTTCTTTAGGCCTCTACACGACTACGCTACGGCTCGTTCTGTTTTGGTCGTGATACGTTTATCTCGTTTCTCCCTGTTTCTGACTATCGAAGAGAAAAGAAATGTACAAAATCCGCTTTTGACTAGAACGAAATTCTGCTAAAAACTCTGACACGAATCGCGTACATTGTCTCAAAAAAAATAAAGTCTGACTAGAGTTCGTTGAACAGATACAAAAAAGCGTACAAAAAGTATGGACGAAACAATTCGAATGCAAATACACGAAGAAAGTTTCGAGTCGCTTCGAACAGAATTCGAAGTTTTGAGCCCTCGAAATAATCGCAGGAAGGAGAAGCATGCGATATGCAAATTTTCAATTGCAATTAACCCCTTTGATCCGGCGCTTCCCGTCAGACGTAAATTGTCAACTCGCTCAGAAACCACGATCCAATTTGCGATCAAGAGCTCGAATAAAACTCGAAGCGATTCGGAGCTCGAACAAAGACATGCAATATTTCGAATATCCATCACTAAACAGAGACAAATGAAAAGAGACAAAACTAAATAACTATAAAAACGAATAAGTTCCGATCTTCAAGGAGACCAGCTTCCTGAAGCGGTTAAATTGGTCGCCTGAAATGACGATCCTTCACAATTAAATTGTCTCTTACAGATTAACATAGCTAAAATCGTGTCCTTCTTTCGCACAGGATCGTCCGACTAGTTTTGACTAGGCTAGTTACCGTCGACCCACTTGCCCTCTTCCGTTCTGGCAGTAGTAGAGCAGTAGTAGTAAATAAGTAGTTATTAACGGGTCGTGGGATTGTACGCAACGGATCAAACCGTTTCCACGAAGATCGTTTACGAACGATGGAAACCGGCCCACTTTACCTACGATCGATGCGAAAACGTTCTCATCCATTACGATCTACGCACGGTACAAAATTATCGACAAGAAACCTCCGCTTATGGACGACGCTTTGGGGAGAGATTAACTTCGTGGACTCGCAATAAAATACCGTCGATAAATAAATCGATAAAGGACAGCTCCAAACGTATATTACTTCATATTTCATGTTTTCGTTCAACTCCTTCATGGAGCGGAAGTTTGTTCAGAAACTTCCCGACACGGTTGGATTAGCGGAAGAAGGTCCAAAAATGATCCGAGTGGCTTTCCTCTAAAAGTTAATCTCCCCTGAAATAAGGAAGTTTCGCGCGTTAGAGCGATAACACTTCGCATCAATATTTACACTCTCTCCTCTCTTTCTCTCCGTTTTGATGAAGGGAACAGGGCCAGGATGAGTCGACGAGCGTTGTTCGTGATTAAACGCTTCTTAAAAACGATATAGTCTCGGCGTCGTGACGAGAAGGCATCATTGTGCGTGTGCCGACGACGACGCGATCTATCGTGATCCCAATATCGATCGAAGTCGTCGTCCAGCCTCATTCGGCTGCTCGGAACGAAACTCGTGGACGATCGAGTTCCTTCCTTTTCGTTAACTGACGCGTCGCAACGTGGCGACCGACGGATCCTCTCAGAGCCACCCACCGGAAACGTCGTGACCGGATATCGGCTCGATGCCCGGCAATCGCTGCAGCTGCGTGGCCGAGCCGTTTCTCTTCATGGTCGCCGGCAGAGAACTGCTGGCTATCACGCTCTCCTCCGTCGTCGACGGGGTCAGAGGAACGGCAGGAACGACTATTCAACATAAATAAACCAAACTTTCCAGCTGCCGCTAGAATTTTCGTGTTTATCCTGACCTTGATACGAGTGCTTTTAGCTAGATTTTCAGGGACTCGTTAACTGCTCTCGAGAGTGGACATTTATTGCGGTACTTGGAAATCGTACTTCAGGTAAATTCGAGATATACGAGTTTAACTTGATCAATTTTACGCCGGTTATTTTTAACCCTCTCGTGCAACTTCCTTCCGTTTCTATCATATTCGTGCTCCGAATGTTCCTAACTAGGTTACACATATTCGCGAATAAAAGGAGCGTGTGAACTATCTCCATGCACGAGAGGATTAAACACGCGTATTCTTTAACCCCTTGCACTATAATGTTTTTGTCAAGTGCGTCAGTTAGAACTGACTAATTTCAGCCATAACATGAAAACGGACACAAAAACATGAAATGTTATCATGCAGTCGTTGATTATACAAATTATAGTTGAATTTGAATTTCAAAGTGAAAGGAATTCAAAATTCGAGTAAAATTGGTCATAGCCGAAGTACGAGTGCGTCACGTGTCAGAGTCATCAAAATAGTGTAAGGGGTTAACTGTTCCATGTAACCAGCACCATATTCGATAAACAAAATCCAGGTCAAACTTCCGACAGCGTATTTACGCAAAGAAAGACTTACCAGGTTGCTCGCTAGCACTGGCTCCTTCGGGAGTGTCGATGCTAGGTTGCTGACTCTGCGTGACCTCGTGTCGTCTCGGTGGAATCGGTTGTTGACTAACTTCCGGTCCCCTAGCTGGAACGCTGCTGGCTCTCTGCAGCTGTTGCTTCTTCGACACCTTCGATATGAGAACCGAGGCGATCGGATGTATCGGGTTCGTGCCGCTGCTGCTCCTCGTGCCCGGCGTCGAGGACCTAGAGTCCGAGAACGTTTTACGTTTCTTCCGCAGGGCCGCTAACGCGCCTAGACCGTGAGCGAACATGTGATGTCCCTCGTGATGATGCGAATGGTGACTGTGATGCATGTGGTGGGTCTGCACTTCGTGACCGGGAGGCTCCAGGGAGGACTTCGAGTCCGTGGATCCTTCCGATCTGGATCCGCCATCTTCCGACGCGGGAGAGTACACGGAGTCCTCCGAATGAGATCTACCTGAGAGGGAAGTTGCGAATCTGGGTTAACTGGACGCAAATTAAACTATTAAAAAGCAATGTCTATTAAGGTACTACTTAGAAATGCACACTACGACTCGTGTAAGCTTGGCAATTAACTGTGAAATATTTCTTTGGAGGTTCTTATCTTTATATCATGAACTACGAGCTTCGGATTATATGTACTTTTATGTTTCGGTGGTTTTACAATGTTCAAAGTATTCTTGGAACGTATTTTAACACTAAAACTAGCAAACCAAATGACTGTTCTACAAGATCTTTATAATAAATTACACAATTTGTTCAACTGATTTTTCTGATATCATTAACCTCCATTAAGATTAATTAATGTGTGTACAAACTTATGTTTTGTCGTTTGCTTATTTATTGTTCGAGTACACATTAAGTACACCTTATACACCGGTAGGTTTAGTGTTAAAATTGTAGGTATTTAAATGAACAGTCGATAAAAGTTTGATTGGAAACTCGAAGGTGTTATAATCAGCGATTGAAACTCCAACTTACCAATTAGCTTGGAGACTCTACCTCGAACCTTGGCCGCCTCGATAAGATTTTCCCAGCGTTTCTTTTTGGAGCTACTTCTTATTCTGCGGCTCTGTCTGCCGGAACCGAGTCCGGGCATACTATTGGTGCTAATGTGATGGGGACTTTTCTTGGGAGTGGCACCAGGACCGAATATGCCGCTCAAAGTGGAGCCAAAGAGCTCGTGAGAGTTCTCGTGCTGTGCCTGTTGAAGCGACGCTGTAAACTCATCAACCGGTGGCAAAGTGCCACTTCCGCTCGGCTGAGGGGCGATATTGAATCCTTTCATTAATCGCCGCTCCTTCTGACGGTTCTTCTTGCCCCCCGCACCTATGGACAGCTCTTTAAGGTAACCGTCTATGGGGCAAACAGAAAACCAAGGACTACGCTAAAGCGACTACTAAAAAACATAAAGAAACTTCGACGAAAAGCTGTCGCGAAACTGTGCAGGTAATGGAGGACGTAACAGGCAAGCCGTGTTACCGATCGCGAAATTCGGTGGTTTTCTTAGTCGAGAGCTGAACAGCTTTCAACCACGAGATGCAATATTCGCGGCGGACGATGCTTAATCGCATTAATTAGTCCGACGTAGTTCACCGGATGATTAATAGCGTTCTCGGTAACGAACTTCGGAACTTTCGTCTACGAGCGTTGAAACTTGTGATCCCCTTCTTAACGTCATATTCTTGTCACGTCGGAGCTACAAAGTTTTCTCGCTTAAAGAACACGCGACACAACTTGCCCGGTTCTGTGCAGGGGAAAGTAAAAATCTTTCTACGGAAATAATTTGCATCAGCGAAATCGTGTCGGTCGTGCTGATGGGCTCACCGGTTCCGGCACCGCTCGCTGTTGAGGTGTTCATGCCGGAGTTCTTCAGGATCTCGATCAACTCGCACCGAAAAGCGCTGATGTCTTGCTTTATCTCGTTCACGTCGTCCTCGGTGACACCCTCGCTTTCAGCCTTCCTCTGCTCCACCGTCACGTACCTTCGCACCAGATTTCTCATGATGCTTTGGTACCGGAAATCCCTCTCCGACGCCTGCTTAACCTTCCTCTGCAAAACACCGACACATTTTTTTGATTCAATAAAAATCCAAGGAGTAAAATTCCTTTGCAAAACTTCTGCAGAAGCAAAAGTCCTTTGAGAAACCATTGGGAAAATTTTAATTTAGGGCAGTTTTAACCGTGCACGTGGATTAAAGGAAAATTCACAAGATATTCGGTAACCTTGAGATTTGTTTTCATCTCTCGAGTACGGGCAATAAATTTATAAGAAATCTAGGATTCAAAGAACATGGAAGGTCTTAAAAATACGGGATCCGAGTGTTGGCTGCATGCCATGCAGCTGCAGTTGGCAACTGCAACGAGTTCTACCTTTCTAGAACTAACAATGATTTAACGAATTCACCGTTGGGACAACACGGGTATAATTCTTCTGATATTTCCCGCAATCGATAGCGCTGCAATTAAACCGGAATTAATCTCACTCTGATCGTCCGCATGTGCTCTTTCTTAGCAGCTCTGCTGTGACCGCACAGCTTCCGGTACAACCACTGGCCAATGTACCACGCGCTCTTCGGGGTGGGGATAATGTTGAAAGGGGGTGGAACCGTTCCGCCTTCTTCGAAATAGCTGATCCAGAGCTTGCTCCTGGCGAATTTCCATTCGATGTCGGCACGTTCCTGATTGGAATTAAACAATCAACGTTACTGGATTACCTTTGGATAATTCGCGAGCTATGAGTTACTACTGGAGTATCATTTAAAATTAAACTCTTCAAATTCTGTCAGAGTAACTCTATGTCTCTAATTTGAAAATTAAAGCAGTACAGATACAAATTATTAGTACATCACGGTCATATTAGTGTATGGTCAGTTAAACGTTACATCAAGGTTAATGGATGGTTTGTGTACACTCACGGAGATCAGTTGATAGGAATGGTTCATCATGGCGATTAATAGATTCAACAACACCACGATGTTGATGACCGAGTACGTCCCGAACATCAGCATCCCCCAGAATCTCGTGAAAGCTTTGATGCCGTCCAGCTCGAAGCTCTCCAGGTCGACTAATCCGAACACGGCCCAGAACAACGTCTGAGCAGTCTCGAACAGACTGTTGGATCAAAAGTCATAGAGATCGAGAGTAAAAGCACCGTCGCGATAAAAGGAAAATAACACGTACTTTGCGAACCGTCGCCAAACGATGCAGGCATTCGAGTCGGTCGTGACACTAGCGTTAGGGGAATAAGACATCGCGGTGGGACAACGCTTCTTCTCCATGTCGGCGTAGTACCAGAGCAGCTGGTTCAGACCTATAGCAGAATATTATCACGAAGCAGAGTATTATGAAATTTTTAATAACAGATCGTCAGAGAAAATATTGCATTTTTA
Organism: Megachile leachella; assembly: GCA_963576845.1. NCBI lineage: Eukaryota > Metazoa > Arthropoda > Insecta > Hymenoptera > Megachilidae > Megachile > Megachile leachella. The sequence continues at coordinate 2,816,166 of OY756256.1, forward strand.
ATAAAAATAGTAGCGAAACTGGGTGAAATTATTTCGTATCATTTTCGGTTGAAGCTTTTAGGAAAAAAAGTATTACTTTCGAAAGGTCTATTTACCACAGGAGAATGCGAACAGCACCAACACGTAGAGGAAGAAGAATTTCATAATGTCCATGACCATCCGGGACAAAGAGACTTGCAGGGGGCCGAGATGAGGATTTACGGAGAAAATGTAGACGAGTTTCAAAGAGCTGAAAGAACACGAAATCTCCGGTTACTTTCAATTGCACGAGTAACCGAAAGGCGTGAAATTATAAATGGGAGTACGAGTAAAGTTAAACCCGCGCTGAATGAGGGGTTACTAATTACGTCCACCAGGAATTTACAGAGTAATGCGCAAAGCACGGTTCAAAGGAGATTTTTAATTACTCTCCCTGGTGAACCTATGAAATTTCACCGACTGCAGAATTATCTGCACGAATAATATTTAAGATACTTCGTTGTAATACCGCAAGATAAAAAATTGAGGGCTCGAATTCTTTCAGGGAACGAATGTTAACACTAAACCGGCATGTAATGTGTTCTTAAGTTGAAATTAAAAATGAAGTTAAAAAACAAATGAACAAACGACGAAACATTATTCTTTATCTTGATAAAAATCAATGCTGATTTCAAAGAATGTACTTTAACAAAATATGCATCTTATAATAAGAAACTTGTGGAGCGGACATTTGATCGGTTTGGTAGTTTCAGTGTTAAAGGATATTATAACAAGTTTGAAAGGGTATTTGCCAATAACAATTTAATAATCTGACCTGAATATGTTGGCCGCGGAGAAAAGACCTTCTGAAATGAGCATCGGGTCCCACGTGTCCCACTGTTCGCGTTGCAATCCGATCACGGATCCCGGTTTTTGGCTCTCTATTTCTTTTTGTACCCTGTAATAGGCGACCACCCTTAACGCGACGGTCGCCACGTACAAGGAATTGGTAACGAAATCGATCACGTTCCACATGTCGTTCACGTATTCTTCGAGGCCGACGTCCCACAGTTGTTTTACCTCGGACCAAATCAAACCGGACACCCATGCCAAGATGAACCTAAAACATTCGTATTTTGACTCCGATTTTCACGGAGCTCCCATGACGATACGCAAAAGATAAATTCTCGAAATGAAATCGAGGAACAGGAGGGTTTCTTATTTATTTAGATCCTCCGAAGTTCTCCAAAGAAATTTGAAAGGTTGGAAAATATTTTCTCATACAATATAATTGAAAATGATTGATAAAAAATTACCACTCGACGATGGACGGCGCAGCACCCCTCTTCGTCGGCGCTGGCTCGTGTTCCACCACGTCGTGACCCATCCAATTGCCAATCACGCTTTCTATCCTTTGACTAGCCAGAATCAACATGACTGTGGACAAACACGTAACTGCGTCAGGTTTTGTAACAGCAATTGCAGACGATTACTTTCCTGTGAAACTGTTTGCTTTCTCGAATGAGGCGCACAATCTTCGAAAAAACAAACAGTGCTTTGAAACGCTACCAAATATTGCGACACACGAAACACGCGCGTATCATCGCATTAAAATTAAATCGTAACATTGTCGCAGGGGATGGCAGAAACCGTTTGCAACGCTGTTGGAAAGTTTAAATATAATTTCAATCGGTACACCGGAGATTACTTGGAAAGTTTGCAACATTGCTGGCAATTTAAAAAGTTCGCGTTAAATCTCAAAAGTGTGGAAACTGTTTAATAGCGTTAGATTTAAGGTTTCTCTATTGTTAATAACGGTTATATTGAAAGTCTGAAATATGATGAAATTTGGTGAAACAGTTGTTAAATGTTTAAACTTTCGGTAGCAGTGCTTTGGTAACACTGTGATGTTACAAGGAGTGTCTGAATGAACTGGAGCTCATTGCGACATTGTTATAAAGTTTAGACGCCGTCTGGGTCACTCGCAGCATTGTTGCAAGTTCGAGTTTAGAACACGAATCGTTTTAGATCTATTAATACGCGGCAACGTCTGCAGGGCATCAAACCTTCGCATCGGAAGCGATTAGCTTACGGAGGATTCCTGGTTCTAATGAGAATTAGTAAGTGGCCAATTGGAGAGATTTGCGACGGGTAATCTCGGGGTTTCTCTTGGAATTGATTTTGACGAACAAGGCGGCAAAGCGTTATCCTCCGAATAATCAGGGGAAGGTGACCGCATTGTACAGCCGTCTGGATTAACTCGGCTTGTTCCCGAACAATCTCCCGAAATTCCTGGGTCTCGGTCGCATCCAGAACGTTACTTCGCCACGTTTCTCGTGACTCAAAATATCGTTAGTCTAACTTCGAGGTCAATTACGCTCTTCGAGGCTGTCGAGCAGCGAGCTCCGCGCTCCCTATTCACCTGATCCTTTGAGAGTACGTACTTCTTAACCCTTTTGTTGCAGCGAATTTCTACGGAAGTTTGTACCGTAGTTTCCCTCGGAATAACGTGAAAAACATACCAAGAGCTTGGAGAGAAAAAGGTTTTTAATCTAGGCTCGGTTTCTCGTTTCTTGTAAGTTGAACGTTAAAATCAGTGTCTACGTATAAATGGAACAAGTGATATTTGTTATACTTGCCATCGTTGACGGCACTGAAGGGTTACATCTGTTCTTACAGTCATATCGAGCTCGAAGATTTTTCTCCCGAGGTGCAAGAAGTAGACAAATGAGGGAGAAACGATTTGACGTGAAGGAATTCCGTATAATACGATGGAAGGGAAACTGGCTCGAAATGTTTATCGTTTCACGGCGATCGCGGTTGATGTCTCAAATTTAGAGCATTACCGCGCTGCTATTATTGGTAGTGAGAGGTATTCGCGAGCCACGTTACCGCGGGAGAGTATTTGTAAACTGTTTAGACCGATGTTTGATTCCACGACGTGCCTAAAGGTGAAATACGCCGGAACGAGGTTAAACCGATTTGACAAGCTCTCGAATAAAAATCTTTACCGCAAACATTTTCCTGCAAATCCCGTCGTTTCGAGAACTAGTAAATATCCAATTCCTCTAAATTCCGTGCGATGGAGGTTTAAGGAATGATTTAGGTTCCAAATCGAAGCGATTTCACGGTTAATTCCGGAGGAACGTGTTAGAGAAACGGCTCTGTAGGAAACGATCAAGGGAGGATACTCACAGAGGAAAGTAAAGTACGATGCCGAGTGACAGATGAACTTGATGAATGGTTTCCTCATGGTCTGTCCGACGACGCTGTGCGGGGCGATGATGTAAGCGACGCTGAAGAATGGGAAGAGCACACCAATCCGTACGATTTCCAACGCTTGGAGGACCATGTTTTTCCTGCGGAAGCCCGGAAGACCCTCGTACCAAATCGATGCCAGTAGCTGCTGCACGTTAGGATGCGCCACGAACTGGAAATTCCGGTAATCTAATATTGGTCGACAGTTTCCGGCCATATAGCTGGGAATTTCTACTTATTACGGTCTAATTTCGGAGTTACGATCATCCTTCTCCTTTAACAACGTTACAAACTTGTCTGCTTTCTCTAAACTTCCCTTACATTTCATCTTTCCGATTGCTATTTCGTTAACCTTAACTTTCGAAAGGAAAAAGACACGGTCTGGTTTTGTTGGGCACCTGGGAACTTGACCAGGAAGAAAAATATATAAAAGATTCGACAAGAAAGATCATGTTCGTCAATTTTAAGCTTGTAGGTTTTTATATGTAGCTGTGTTACAAGTATCAACTGCAGCTTAATTAATACACTTTGTATTATGTGCACTTGGGTACTTGACCAAAGAGAAAAATATAGAAAAGATTCAATAAAAAAGCTCATGTTCGTCAACTTTAAGTCTGTAGGTTTAAATATGTACCTACGTTATAAGCATCAACTGCAGCTTAATTAATTCACATTGTATCATGTGCATTTAGGAACTCGATCAAAGAGAAAAATATATAAAAGATTCCCTAAAAAACACTCATGTTCGTCAACTTTAAAATTGCAAGTTTATGTACCTATATTACAAGTATCAACCACAGTTTAACTAAGTGCAAATTGAAGTGAAATATAAGGATGGATTCCGTACTAAAAGGGGGTGCAATTTTAAGTTTGAAGAACCTCAAGTTTCCTAAGCGAGAGTTTTGTCTCGGTAAGAAGTAGATAAAAATAGCCAACAACCTCCGAACTTGAAATCCAATTATGAACGTTTCAGCTCTTAGCGAGTTAAAGTTCTGTATATCGACTTATTTTCGCGAAGTTTTAAATGGAAAGTAATATTTAAGAGGCCGGAGGCTGTGTAAGAATCGGAAACGATTTGGTTTAAAAATGGAAAAAGTATTTTACCTTTTTCTGTCGAAGTTTAATAGCCAACTTCAGGCGATTCAGGTGCATCCTCTCGCCATGTTCGAAGGCAGGCCCCGTGGGATCGTGGTTCAAAAGTACCTCCAGCTCGTAGGAACTTCTCGTGTGATCCAAGAGGGCAGTGGCGAAGTCCTGGCACTGTCTTCTAAGCTCCTGGAATCAGAACGTCGTTATTTTGACTTTTCACGAGCAAACTTCCTTCTCTTTTCTCGCTTAAACGCGAGTGGTAACGGTGTCTGAAAACTTTCTGGTACAACGAGTTGCCATTTCCCTCGAGCACGATCGAGAGATGTCGAATTTTCCGCGCCATACATTCTCAAAAGAGTCGCGGAGAGCTGTCGATTGTTTCGGGGGAAAAAATGTGAGACGGCGGAAAAAAAAGTTTTCTTTCATCCGAGTCGTTTGTCAATCGAACAAGGGTCGTTCGACACTCCCCGATGCAAGGAGGGAAAAACTGACGGGCAATTTTGCGGAAACTTTATTCTCCAGACGATGAAACGCGCCGAAAGGACAGGGATTTATTCCCCTTTTAACGATGACCCTTCAAGATTTTACGAGACTTTTTTACGTTGCACAAAAATGGATATCTAATTTTTTCTTATCGCATGAAATTCAATGGAGACAAATAGAATCCTTTGAAGATATTGTCAAATTCTTCTGTTGGGAAAAATAAACAAAAACTATTTCTCAATAATTAATAAATATCGAATAGCGTGCATCTAGACCTCAATTCCCAAGCATTCAATCGTCAATTCAATTATTGAAGTCGCTGAAGTTTCACGAAATATCGGAGGTATTCAACGTTTAAGTAGGCACTCGTCGAATAAAAGAGGCGGATAAATATGTTTCCATGGATATCGTGAAACGTTTTGTGAAATATCTGAAAGGGCTGAGATAGATTGTCGTTGAGAGTCGAGGAAAAAAGCGGCGAAAGAAGGAGCCAGGAAGTTTCTAAGGAACAGGGGGATGATGCTTGGTCTCCTGTAATCTATTCTCGTTAATCGTTTGCCGGTCCACCCGTAGGCTTAATCAGTTTTCTATCAGGATGATTTATTTTCGTCCGGTCGTCATGGGATCCCGAGCTACAGGGTGTCAGAAAATTAATCGCTTCATTTGCTCGAGGCCTTCGTCAGACAATCACGATTATTTTCATGCTCCTCTGGATGTTTAGGCTGTTCTAGTTTAGGATGTTCTTCGATGGTTTAATCCTTTGAGGCACAGGATTTCAGATGAAAAATAAACCTATGTTGCACAGGAATATTATAGGGTTTTAAATGAAACAAACTTGGTAAATTTTTATTAATAAAGGTATAACATTATGTAAAAATATAACAAAATTAATTAAATTGTTAAGAATATACAACGTAAACAATAAAGAAAAATTTTGTTTGTATTACTGCACAAGTTCTATGGTGGGACAATTGAAATCCCACTATACTTTCATCATTTGCAAACAAATTTAACCATTGATTTATATGATAAAAATCGTTATTCGCTTATGAAGAACTAATTTTTGTAGAAATTACCTCTGCGATTTTTAACGTGAAACTAAGAAAAAACAAATGTGAGTGCTATAAACCTTTCGTTTATAACAATTGCTCAGCCGGAAATTGCATATTGAATGTTGCCAACACAATTAATAGGTTTGTAACATTATTTGGAAACATTATCAACTACTTTACGTAAATAAGGCAAAATATAAACCTATGCACATGCAGCTACTGCAAGATTTCTTGCAGTAGGGACTAAAGATGTCCCACCATTGAAATACATCAAAAAGGCGGGACACTTTTAATCCCACCGTGCCCCAAAAAGTTAACAGAGACGGCATCCCTGAAGGAATGATCGAAAATAAATTGCAAAAATTGGAAAATAAATTTGCTGAATAATGAAAATAAATAATCAGTGGTACGAGTCAATGTTTGGTCGTACAGAAAGTTCGAAACAAATAATTAGCGTTGTAACAATGAAATGTTGAGAGTATTTGTGAAAGTAGATGTCGGAGACATCTGAAATGAAGGGGAAACAGCTTTATCAGTGGCTTACACGGTTGTTTAATTGCACGTAATACCAGGTAAGTAGAACGATTCATTAATAGTCATCTTGATTATCTACCGAGAACTAATTTCCCTTGCTTTGAAGTTCTTTCAGAAGTCTCAATTACACTCGAGAGTTGAAGTCAACATTCAATTTACCGGTGGAAATGTGATCCCGTTCCGAGAAACGTGTCTGCGTATCCGCGAAGAGAAAAGTACATAAAACAATCGACCAACTTCTGAATTCCCCTTCTTTCTAACCCTTTTTCGACCCTCTTCACCCGGTCATCCACGGAAATTTTTCGTGTCCCTGTTTCCTGGAAAAATTGCAACGTTTTCGAGAAAACCTTCGCAAAATATGTAGCACGTGTTCCTTCCAAGCGGAAAGAAATAGGCTTTTCTCTTCATCGTATATTATTCCAGTCATTTATTTCCTTCCGTGCACCCCTAAGAAATATTCCAGAACCCGCATCCAGAAAGTTCGCAGATCATGGAGAGAATGGACAAAATTTCTCTTGAATTGTTTATCTTGCCGAAAAAATATGTGGGTCGGGAAACGTCAGATGTCGACACGCGTCGCTTTAGTTTTCAGATCAATTTGCAATATTTTTCGCAGAAAAAAAACACGCGGAATTGGGCTATCGGTTCGTATCAATTTAGCAGATGTTGACTCGCACCGATTCTATTAGATATTTACTCGGTCCACTTCGCTGGATATTGTTTCGTTTCACTTTAATTGCAAAGTTAGGCAGGGAGAAATAATATAGAGATGTAGGAAGAGTAGGCTTATAGTGAGGGCAGGGTTATATTAATCTTTTAACCTACAATTTTTTGTGCGACTGAAGGAAGTTAAAATGTTAGGATACATTATTCAGTGAATCTTATATGGATCACAATTAGAATTGCACAAAAAATTCAAGTGCAGTGAAAATACAAATGTAAATAGATTATTTTATAGTGTGACGAGTGTGTCACTTTATTATATTACAAGGGGTTGGAAGTACTTAGACAGTTCTTAAATCAGCCATCTTCAATCAACCTCACAATCTCCATAAATATAAAAAATATTTGTCTCCAAATACAATATACATAATTTGTAAATTACCAAAACATTGTAAAATAATAGACCACTAAATACTGTAAAATAATGAATCTCTATCGTAAAATAATAAGTGCACGAATCTCACCTGATATTCGCACTTAAACTCGTGTTCCAAAAACGACAGCCTCCGAAGTTCCCAGGAGAGTTCGAACGCAGTCAAAATGGGGTCCTTGGAGGATAGAGCTATCAAGGACGGTGAAGCGAGAGCCCTGTAGGCGTTTATTCTGCTCCTGGAATGCCTGAGGGAGTCCTCCCTCCTGGACGTAACACATTCGTCGCACCTATTTGGGAAAAATTTGGTGATCATCGATCCTCTGTGACGGGAAAATTAAACTTACCCGCAACGAACATCGTGAGGCATGGGGAGCGTGGATCCACGATCTAGAAGTATCTTAATGATCTCGTAATTGTCCCTGTGAGCCGACAGGATTAGGGGTGTGATGTCCGGGGTGAAAGTGGCGGTGTCCGACGGCAGGGCTTCCCAGCTCTGAACGGAGAAAATACATTTATTTTGCGACAGTTTTGTTTCGTTTTTACTGGCGGGAAGTGAAAGAGAATTAACACCTGTAGGAGCGCGGTAATCGCAGCGATAAATAATTCATTTATTGTTTATTTAAACTGCACGCGAGATATGAAATATGTATCTCAGAATTTACATAAACGTGGATTACAGGAATAATATTTACGCAATTGCGATGAAAATTATTCACATTGAAAACGCTACAATCATTTCGAGAGATTGTAAGCCGATTTCAAAAAAAAGCAGATTAAACCCTCCTTGTCTTTATTTTTCTCTCGAAACCGATTCGACTGGCGAGCGGAAATGGAATCCGGCGCTTTTCATCGGAGCCCGTTGTTAGTCCCGGTAACGAAAAACTCGGCGCTAAATCTGATTAAAATGTGGCTCGACCTATTTGTTGACTGAATCTACTTAACTGTCCTCTCGCTCGGCCGAAGACTGCAGCGAATTTCGATAAGTGAAACGCGATTACCAAGCCCGGAAAAATGCAATCACCGTTTAATTGCGAGACGAACTTCGTCGCTGAAATCAACGTGTCCTAACAGGAGGGAAGTTCACAAAGGGTCATCGTACTTTCGAGGAAATGTCTACGTGATGGGAGCATCCATTGTACAAGGTATTAACTGCTCGCTCGAGACTCAGGTGACTCACAACATCTCAATAAAATTAAAAAAAAATTAAACGTGATCTTACAAGTATTCTTACAAATCTTGCAACTACTTATTATTACTTAATTTTTCACGATGTATATAATTCGCAAAAAAAGAAGTGTGATAATTTATTTACTCAGTGAACTCAAGTCCACAAGCTTCTCCTTAAAGGTTATGTTCACCTTGACGTAAAAACGATCAATCAGCGAATTTACATTTATCGTTGTTCTCCGATTGTTATCAGCCACGAGTGTTTCGATTAACGATATCTCAACAGCCTGTTCAATGGATAGCAGTTCGAAGATGAAAGGAACTAACGTGAGGCTCTCCGTTTCGATGAAGACTTTCCTCGTGCTCCAACAGAACTTCGACCGCTTCGACGAATTCCTCGGAGATGGCATGGAGAAGAGCATCCTTCGTGTCGACTTTGTGCTCGATCAGAAGCTCCACCATTTCGAGGTTTTCGTTATCGATCGCCATCAGAAGGGCTGAACGTCCCAGCGGATCCACGCAGTTGATGTTCATCTCGGTTTCGTGAGCTCCTTGTAGCATCCTGTAACATTCCACGTGTACCTTTGATAATTTGCTTAGTCTTCTGTTATTTCTATGCTAATATAGGTCGTAAATTTATAGTTGGTTGTCAGGCGCAAAAAAGAGGTGATAGATGGTGGGACATTGTAGGACACTGATTAACGACTTGAATTCATTATCGACATTTTTCCGAGTTAGGCTCGAACACGAGATTTATGTTCACTGAACATCGAATTGATTTCTAATATTTTTTTATGTATAGTACATATTTTTGATATATTCTGAAATTTAATAAATTTCATGTAGGACGAGCAAATTAATTTCTTCCGATTTTTGTATCTACCGCGGTTTAAGGGCTGATGACTCAAATATTTCCCTTTGTACTTGAGCGGACCAAATGAGAATTCCAGGGTCTTGTGCATCGCAAAATCCTCTATTAATTGCACCGCAGGATGAGAATCGCCGTCAAGAATTCGAGGAAGAGTCGTGGATCGCGCAACGATTGTTCGCAGGATAATTAGATCCTTTGTGAGAGCAAAGGTGGCGTATCCGTTACGCCTCTCGACCTTGTTCGCGAGATTTCACATTCCCCTTTAATCCCAGCCGATTCCTAACCCACGCGTATACGCGGCCGTGAATATAGGTTTGCATAAAAGCCGCGATCGTGTCGCTTCTGTGCACGGCTTGTTCTTGGCTTTCAAATTAACCATTGTAATACCCGGCGCAGTCGCGTTGAAAGCAATCGAAACAATACACACGTTATTTCTCGTTCATTTTCGTCTGATGAAAATTCGCATTCACCTCTGGCTGGCATTTTGATGCGTGGCAATTTTTGCGCCAGCTATTTGGGGCATCCTTTATTGTTTATCGCGTGAATACACGTTTGTGTTTTTTTTTCCATTTTCCTTTGTGCCAGATTACAAACAAGCGTAACGAGATTAAAGCGAATGTTTAACTTGTTAAAAATAATAACGATAAATGAATACTTTGTGACGAAAAGCTTTGTTCGATGAAAGATTTGTAACAAATATTGTAACGGTGATAAATCGGAGAGAAACATTTTATTCATATCGATAATAAAATTGTATCATTACTGTGGGAGAATCGTTCGAAAAGATCTTCTCTAAAGGGAGGTTCCGTTAGTTTAATCTTTATCGCCACGTTAAACACGATCTTCCGGTTTGGAAAAGGTTAAAAGTCTCACCTTCTGACGGAGGCAACGTCCCCGCGCTCCACAGCGAGAAGGTATTTCTTCTCTTTGTAGGACAGACTGGCCATTTCCTGGTGCGGTCTCACCACATTCTCTTCTTCTATCATGCCGTGGATACTGTGCCTCTGAAACCATCGAAACTTTTCATTATACTCCCGCTGACGAAACTTTTGTAAACCCCGTGGAACGATTCTTCCGCTTATTTCTTTTCCCGGCTATTTATCATTTTTCACGGAAGATTAATTCTTCTAGTGTCAGTCTACAAACAATACTTGGCTGGCGATAAAATATGGTCCATCGCGATCATGAATGTAAAGCGTCAAAACACCGGAGCTATCAGTCGCGATTAAAAACAGAAAATAGAGAATATTTCTGTTTCATATGAAATTCTACGAATATGATATTTACACGAGACAAAAGAATTCTATCCCGGATATATTTACTGAAAGTTTCAAAGAATAGATGAAGTACAAGTATGAAATGCTCCGAAGTGATATTTCGTGGACGTATATATGCGGCGGTTTTAAAGGATTGATCGAAACGCGTTCCTTTCACGCCGTAGTCTCTTTGCGATTCACCTTTGAAGCTATCTTTTAGCGCTGGCAAATATTTGCGATATGCGATATTGCATTCGGCTGATGCATTACGTCAGAATGTCTTGACATTTCGAATACGGAAATTTCTATGAATCTCTTCCGTAATTTCGTAAATCCCTATTTCTGGCCCAAAATGACGCTGTTCGACTTTGTTTACTGCCTAGAGACGGGGTGCCTGGCTTATGTTGGGGCTCTTGGTATTTCGGTGTGTGGGAGTTTGAAGATTTGGAATTTGAAGAAGTTGGGAAGTTGAGGAGTTGGGAATATGGGGGCTTGGGAATTTGGGAGCTTGGAAATTTGGAGGCTTGAGAATTTGGGGACCTTGGAATTTGGGGGCTTGAAAATTTAGTAACCTTGGAATTTGGGGGCATGGAAACTTGAGAGCTTGCGAATTTGAGAGATTGGAACCTTGAGAGTTTGGAAATTTGAGAGATTGGAACCTTGAGAGTTTGGAAATTTGAAAAATTGGAAATTTGAGAGATTGGAACCTTGAGAGTTTGGAAATTTGAAAAATTGGAAATTTGAGAGATTGGAACCTTGAGAGTTTGGAAATTTGAAAAATTGGAAATTTGAGAGATTGGAACCTTGAGAGTTTGGAAATTTGAAAAATTGGAAATTTGAGAGATTGGAACCTTGAGAGTTTGGAAAGAGAGCTTGGAAATTTGAGAGATTGGAAATTTAAGAGATTGGAACCTTGAGAGTTTGGAAATTTGAGAGATTGGAACCTTGAGAGTTTGGAAATTTGAAAGATTGAACCCTTGAGAGCTAGGAAATTTGAAGATTTCTGAATTTAAAGAAGTTGAGAATTTAGGAATTTGAGAATTATAGTCTCTGACAATTCAAGGCTCTAAAAAACTGAACATCCATAAACCTAAAGATTTGACAATTCAAGAACTCAACAACTAGAAAATCAATAAATTCTCCACTTCATAAATCCCCAAACTCCCAAATCGAAGTAAACATAACCCCCGTAAAAAATCGAAACCGCTTCGATCAAGGCCATAAAGTTCCATCTCATCCTGTAATAACGCGTTTAACGACGTTCCGTTCCTACGATGTACAAGGTATTTTTTAGGCAATCGGCGATAAACAACCGTCGTTATTACGATCGGCTAGGTCGTATCGTCGCGACGGTGCTTTGATCTTCGCCACACGATCGAAACTCAACGAGCCACGAAGTAGAGGCGCAGTTTTCGACTCGTTAGGCTCTTGAAGGATACAAAGAAACGTGGGTTGATATTGCCGGCCGAGAAATCGAAGCTTTGGGTGGAAATTGGGACGATCGTAGGAGGAACGAGGGAAGCAATTAACGAGTCGGATAGCCCTCCATTGTTCGACGAGGAAACCTCTCGTTACGAGGCAACTTCTCGTTACGTCTGCCATTAGATTGTGGATCGGAAAAGAATACACGAACGCAACACGTAAAGAACAAACGCGAACGAAAACAATGACCTCCACGTTGTATTCGTAGTGCTAACGTTTATGCTTGCATACTTTCTTGCGAATGAAATGGGATCGACCGTTACGGATCGCGAAGCTTTTCTTACCTAGAACACTTGAGCTTCCGGATAAAAGCCGGAATACAAAGGTGTACAATAATGATTATGCTCTACGCTTGTTCTTTTTTTAAACGCTCAATATAATCGAGACGTGTACACAAATTTTAGAGATCGTTCGAACGTACATCCATTAGAAAGAATCGATAAAAGAAAGACTATTCGAGAGAAAAGTTTTATATGTACATGTACGGGATTGTAAACTATGTGTAAGATAAGAGAAGTTACGGTAATAGGGGCAGATAGGAGCAACATAAGTGGATGCGAACTGGAGGGTCTTTAGGTTCGCTTGCAAATGTCTGCAGCCCCCATTGACGACCTGATAAGGGCTGAGTTGTGTTCAGACCGAAGTTGGACATTTGTACAGTTACTGAACTTGACAAGCTGTGAACACGTGCAACTGAATTTGGGAAGTTCACAAACTTTTTGTTGAATCACGAAATTAATTCTAGGTCATGAAGCTACAAAGTTGGTATAAACATAAAGATATTTCAAAGTCAGACATAAGTTACAAACATATTAAAGTAAATACAAGAAATATAGCTATGACTGCAGTTACAAAGCTGGAAATATAGCTACATTTCGAACAGTTCCCTATTTACCGACAGATCTATTCGAAGATCCAGAGGAACCATAATCTCGCAGCGGAATTTTCGCAACGAAACTAGATCTAACTAGAGCAATTAAGTCACCCTTCGATTCTAATGATAGATCAGACCGCGTCCTTTGCGTACAAGGACGCGTTCGTCATGTGTGTACATATATCTGGTCCCAGTGGAAAAGGGTCGGCCTGGCAGGCAGGGCAGCAGAGGACGACTGGGTTAGAGGAGGGTTGATGGACAGTGTTTGCCGAGGGTGTGGCGGCTCGACAATTAGGGTGTGCCCAGACAAACACTCGTTCGCTGTCAGTGTCGGCCCTTGGCACAGTATGTCATCTTCTTGAAGCTGAGAGGGGTAATCGCGGGCTCGCACGTATTCCTCGAGTGCCGCGAGTGCTTTCCACTTATGTCTCTAGCCTCATTACTTCCTACCGACTTTCTATACAACGTTTACCCTCCGTTTTCTTCCGTAACCTCTTTATTCCAGACACCGGCTAGACCTAGACCGGAGGCTGCTGTCTCATACTTTTCAAGGGCTCACCAGGTGAATATTGCTGTTTAGTGACTGTTACAGATCAGCAATTCAAGTCTTCATGTGATAAGCTTGTCATATAAAAACTTCTTCATTAGGACTATTAATGAGAAGTTCAGGTAAAAATGCAATTCTTGGTTCAAGGTTGACATAGCACCAGGTGAATATTGCTGTTTAATGTTACAGATCAGCAATTTAAGTCTTCATGTGATAAGCTTGTCACATAAAAACTTCTTCAGTAGGGCTTTTTCTTCTTCATAAACTTCTTCATTATCAATGAGAAATATATGTGAGAATATAATTCTTGGTTCAAGAATGATATTAACCTTTGTTATTCTTTAACAAGTTGTACATGTTACTTGCACTTACAGTAATACATTTTACTAATGTCTCTAATACGTTTCAATTTGTAGTAGCAAATTTTAATTTGCACAGTCAAGGTTGATCATAAGAAGTTCAACTTTACCTTAATATTGCAGCTGTGTTCAAACCAGACGTTTCGAACAAAACTGCAATACTTAAATGATCTTTTGTCCCGTCAAATTTAACTTTAAAAAAGTTTATCCAATCCGTCGTAACGTGGCCATTCCTCAAGAAGTAGGACAGATTGGCTTATTATAAAAGATTGAGAGAAGAAAATGAGGAAACGAAATAAGGCGGGTCGGGGTGCATCGGAAAGAATGGAAGAAAGCGGTTGAACGATAATCGCGTTACTACGTCGATCCAATTTGCGGAAGTTGCCATTGCGAATCACAAGTTCGTCGAAGGGGGGATGAACGGAGGGGTTCGTTCTTTTATTGTCTTCTCGAAAGTCGTCTCGAGGCTGACGATTATCTCGCGATCCTTCGGATCCTCGCGAACGAAGCAAACTGCCACGGCAACTTAATTACCCTCTCGAGATGAACCTTAACGATATTTCGATAATCGCGGTTAATCTGATTTGGCTAATCAGCGAAGATTGCCTTTTAATCATGGAAAAAGAAATATATTCTTTTTCTGAATTGGAAACTATTTCCGACTTGAAAGCGTGTGTCTAAACGCTCGGAAGCTTTCTTTTTTATTACCTCGTAAAAGCTGCACTGGATGTAACGATAAGCACGGTGGACAGCACTTGTCCCGTTTAAACACGTGTTCATACATTATCGACACGATTTTTAACAAGCGTCACGCTCTACTTTATTAATTACATTGAAAATACTGCAGCTAATTATTTCAAGAAATAGCAATTTTGACTAATGGTCTTACCTTGACCTTTTCGTCGATCTTCCTCGGAGGTTGGTTTGAAGTTTGGGGCGGTGGCGGCGGTGCTTCGGGGTCAAAGCTAACGCGCTGCCCTGTACCCCGCAGGAAACCGCCACCGGCGCTCAAATTCCAAGGCCTCGTGTTTGTACCCATCTTCAACAGGGTGTCGGCGCAATCCTCGTCTGGAGCCCCGATTTCTTCACCGGCACCGGTTTCACCAGGGGATCTCGCGCCCCTGGTGACTTGCTCCTCATCTTCGTACGCGCTTTCTAAAACAGAAATTACTCACTAAATTTCACTGTCTATAATGGCACTCAATGGGAAAGGTACACAATCTCGTTTTATCTCGGAAGCTTCTCTAAGTTATTACTACTTGTTGACAGTGCAAATTGTGCATACATTTATCTTGCTGTGAATCTCTCAGAGAAACTTCGTAAGACGTATTACTGTAGCATTATTATCGTTTGAGGTATTATACATATAATAATACCAACGTATATCTTTAACAATAAATATTCTTAACTAAACCTATCAAAATTTATTTGAAATTAAAAATGAAGTTAAAATATAAATAAGCAGACGAAACATAAATTAATACAGTATTCTTTATTTTGATGAAAATCAATTCTGATTTCAAAGAATGTATTTTACCAAAGTGTACTCTAAATAAGTACCTTACAATAAGAAACTTGTTGAAACATTTAACTGGTTAGGTAGTTTTAGTGTTAATCTATTAATAACAAAATCTAGCAAACGAAACATAAATTAGTACACTATTCTTTATTTTGATGAAAATCAATTCTGATTTCAAGGAATGTATTTTACCAAAGTGTACTGTAAATAAGTACCTTATAATAAGAAACTTTGTGGAAACATTTAACTTGTTTGGTAGTTTTAGTGTTAATCTATTAATAACAAAAGCTAGCAAACGAAACATAATTTAGTACACTATTCTTTATTTTGATGAAAATCAATTCTGATTTCAAAGAATTTATTTTACCAAAGTGTACTTTAAATAAGTACCGTATAACAAGAAACTTGTTGAAACATTTAACTTGTTTGGTAGTTTTAGTGTTAATCTATTAATAACAAAATCTAGCAAACGAAACATAAATTAGTACACTATTCTTTATTTTGATGAAACTCAATTCTAATTTCAAAGAATGTATTTTACCAAAGTATACTCTAAATAAGTACCTTACAATAAGAAACTTGTTGAAACATTTAACTTGTTTGGTAGTTTTAGTGTTAATCTATTAATAACAAAAGCTAGCAAACAAAAAAATGAAGCACAATAAAGAACGGTATCTGCAGGAATTTGGAGTAGTGTATAACTGTTTCAGAGTACAAATAATCGATATCGGATACGGAGAGCACAATAGGCGATTACGTTCGATTTCAGCATTTTTGCGTCGGAGCGTGTTCGGTATTAAATCGAGCAGAAGTCGAGTTGGACGTATCACCCTCCCACGCAAGTTTCGTCATAACAGGCAGATCGTCATATCGTCGAGGATGCAAATAAAGAGTGCACGGAAAAATGGCGAGGACCTAGCATCCAGCGAAACGATGAAACGACCAACGGAACTGGATACACCCCGTTGGTAATCGAAACGGATGATGGATCGAGCGATATACTCTCCCTTATTGGTTTTACGCAAACATGCGCGACTGCAACTACGACGTCATTTTTAGGATTTTCTTTCTTTACTAAGATTTTTAATTCTTGTATATTTACTTTCTTTTAGTCTGAAATTGTTCAGGTATCTTTTAATCTAAACAACAGATTGTACTCGTAAGGTATATTATGAGTAATATAATGATAATGATAGTATTCAATATGATAATAATATTTAATATTGAATGAGCGGCATTTTGAAGTACACGAGTCATGAAAATTTCAGCCGTTTAAGCTTGATAAATTGAACCGAATTAAATATGCTCCTCGATGTATACGCTTTCGAAATAACCGCGTATGACAGATTGATATTACTTTAATAACGTGACACAGGAAATTGAGAGCTTAATTCGTACAATTAAACCGTCGTAATCGTTAGTACAGTGTGCTGCACATATGGCCATTTCCACCGCGATTAACAACCCGAAGTTTGCACTGGTGAAAAATTAAACACATCCGAAGACAATTCAGCAAACGACGGCCATCTTAGACACATAACCTCGTTCGACAGTTTTGTTCTTAAGGTCATTACGTCTCTTTTTACCACAAATTTTAGAAGAATGAGAAATTTTTCCTGCGACACGTTTGGTCGATTTTTCAATTGAAAAACACAAACGGCGACGGAAAAAGCTCAAACAAGTAATCGTTCGGAGCTTCGGGTCACATTTAACGACTGCATTGTTCCCAAGAATCGAGTTCTGTTCGCTGCCAAAGAAACGACTTCTTTTCAGCACCGCGGGTATCGTAGCTCGCAGATCTTTTAATTCTTCCACTTCATTTATTCGTACAAAGTTGTTTCTAAAAACACAATTAAACGATCTTCGCGAAATACGTGTCGTTTCAATTAAGTTTCGAAATAATTTCTCCGGGGTGAAATTTCATTATCAGTTTATCGAGCGTCGCGCCATCGTGGCGTGGTTATGCAATCAGGTCGTTAGAGACCCGCGATTTACATAAGGAAAAACATGCGAGTATATACACGTATTTCACGCGAACAATGGTGTAGATTGTGAAACAATTCGAACAACGACCCCGTTCAAAAGAATCTTAATTCACGGTAATGGAATTCCATTAAATCATTCGTCCGGACGTTGAATCAATTACTTCTGTTTATCCTGGCGTTGAGTCACAGATCGCCGAGGTCATATATTTTAAAGCCCTGTAGCCCCTAGGTTCTAAAATTAATAGTCCGAAAGTTCCAAGGTCCCAGGGTCTCGAAATTTCTACAATAATAGGTGCTTTATAAATCTAAGGCTAATCCGGTGCAATTGATTTTTATCCTAGGTTGTACTGTAGAGAACTTAAGGCGCAAACAGGAATAAAGTCGTTGTTTTAAACGGCAGATTTATTTGAACGGATTCGACCGATTAGTCGGCGGATTTCGTGCTCATAAAATTCCTAAAGAAACTGTTGGTACAACGCTTGTATCAATTTGAACATCTCACAATTTGTATTCCCTCATCTTCCTGTTGCATTATTCCGGAGCGTTAATATTTAATGGTGTTCGACCAAAAATAGTGATTTATCTTCGAATATTTCAGAAATTTGTACGTCCATAGTTTCGAAGAAAAACGAGCTCCCTCATGATTCTTGTATCTCCCTGGTTTCGCAAACAACACCTGAATTTATTGACCCGAAGTTCCTGTATATGAATTCTCCGGTAACGACCAGACGATCTTGAACATCGGAAAAGCAGGCTCCACAGAATCTGGACAGAGCGGAAGATCGATCATCCTCCTCGAAAATAGCTTCTCGTCCTCGAAAAATTCGCATCGCTCTCGGCGAACAACGAGAACCGCGGTGCGTTTCGCGCTTATTTTTGATACGACCAGGCACCGGGTAACACGTCTGTGCATACATGAAAATCGTATATCCTTTATGCTCGTCTGCATGTTCACACACGCCGGCTTTATCGATCTAGCTTCTAGGCTGGAACACGCGATTCACGGTAAGCGCAACGACCCGTGGACGAGGTCGAAGTTCGAGGAAACTGCACCGACAAGCTCCAATTGAAGATTCTCCGTGTCGTATATGCTAACACCTTTTCAACCCGTTCTGTCACGCGATTATTATCGGATTATTCGGGCAAATATGTTTTTGAGGAGCGTTGGACTCGCTGTGCATGAAATTGTCATGTGTTAATTATGTGGTAGTTCATTATGCGGTATAGAGTGATGTGTGAGAGTTACCAAGCGTAAAAATTATCATGCGTTAGAGTAGTCATATGTAAGAATTACCATGCGTGAGAATTGTCACGCATTAGAGTTAGGAGGCGTGAGAATTGTCACGCATCAGAGTCACCACATGTGAGAATTGTCACGCATCAGAATTATCACGTGTGAGAATTGTCACGCATCAGAATTACTACGCGTGAGAATTGTCACGCATCAGAATTACCACGCGTGAGATATGTCACACATCAGAATTATCACGCATGAGATATGTCACACATGAGAGTCACCACGTGTGAGAATTGTCACGCATCTAGTCACCACGAGTTTGAGTTGTCACGTGGTAGAATCTCCACGCATGAGAGTTGTCACGTGTTAGATTCACCACGCGTTAGAATTGCCATGTATTACTATCTCCACATGTTGGAGTTGCCACGCATGAAAGTTACCACGCATCTAATCACAACGAGCTTGAGTTGTCACGTGGTAGAATCTGCACGTATTAAAATCCTCGCATGCTAGAATCTCCACACAGTAGAGTTACCATGTGTTACTATCTCCACATGTTGCAGTTGTCACGCATCAGAGTTACCATGTACGTATTCCAGTTACCACGAGCTTGAGTTGTCACGAGGTAGAATCCACACGTATTCCACTTATCACGTGTCACAATCTACACGCGTTAGAATCACACATGAGGGTTGTCACGTGTTAGTGTCACTATGCATCAGAGTGATCGTACATTACATGCGATGGTGCATCATACGTTGCAATTTTGATGAGTTAACATAACGCGAAGCCACTGTACTAAACTTGTCACTTTTACAATCTCCATGAATTATAATCGTCATATATTAAAATAACATATTAGACTCATTGCGATAAAATTGTCGACACGTTAGAATTATGAGATGCCCCAGGTATACAACGTGTAAAAGTCATCATACATTATATCATCGTATCTCTACATTATACCGCGCTATAATTATCGCATTAAAATCGCTACGTAACTTCCAACACGTTATAATTAAAGTGAAGTAGCAGTAAAAAGTTACTTATGATAATGAGCCCACCTTTAAGATCATAAGAATCGAGTCTCGTATTTTACATAATTAGCAGAGATTCTTGCGGCCATTATGGAGCAGGTGTTGAAAGGAACGAGTGTGTATAGGAGGTCCTCCGCTAAGCGGCTAATAGACTCTCCGCCGAAGTTTCGAAATTTGCCGCGTAATCGGCGATCAAAAGCAAAACGGAAGTGCAGGTTGGCCTATGCGGCGATCGAGCCTACGTACTTCTGCACCTGTTGCATGCACCGCACCTGTGTAGCAAATCGTTTCCCAGAAGCTCGTATACTCGCATTAGCTTCTTGGAAACCTCGGAAGGACTTTGCTTTATTCTCTAATTAAATATCGCGAGAGGAACGAGGACGAAGGGAAGCGTTTAAAACGGTGTGGAGAGATTCCAAGGAATGTGTCATAAAAAATCCATAGCGATAATTCGTTCATTACGATGTACGAAATTGACGGCTATTAGCGGGAGCATAATTGGCAAACGACCCTTATAGTTCGGCCACGCCATGATTACATCGTCGCTGTTTTCGTGCCGATTGTTCGTTCGCGTGCATCATGGTTCTCATTTTCTCTCTGCGCTCGCATGCGTAATTATGAGCGAATATTCACCCCTGGAATCGCTCGCGAATGAATATTGTTCGATCGATGGCCCGTGAGGACCACGCTAATTCCCTCGGTTATGCGTTCGCGTGCGAACATACATTCCCGGAATTATTGCGCAAACTTCTTGATTGGCAAAATACGGTGTATATTTCTGCAATGACTACCATGCTATTCCAACCCTGTACTTTTCGATTATATTGCAGATTTATTTGGAGATTTATAAATTCAAAGGGAACGTAGAAATTTTGAAAGTTAGGGGTGAATTCATATAAAAATGTATGAACTGGAAAATTCTTTAATTTTGTAAAAAAAAATTTGGAAATACAAGTGTTGGGAATTTAACAACTTGGAAATGAGAACCTCTAAACATTTACAATTCACAGTTACCATTATAACAGTGCTTAATAGTGACTTAACGTTGAAAGCAACAACAGCTATTACCACAATAACGAACCATTACACCGTTGAGACCAAACCATCACGTTTAGCTAAATTCCGTATATTCGAATTGAAAAGTGCATCTTTCCGTTTAAATTTCGCGAACGTTTAAGCACCCTCGAGTTCCGTGGAGCGAAAATGTAGCGGCAGCTGCGTTAATACGTGGACGTTCGACATTACGAGATGGGAGTTTATTGGACGAGTTTGTTCGTCGGGGGTGTCGTATTCTGAAAGAAGCTGTACAAACGTAACTGAAGGTAGAGTCGGTCGGTTTACACTCGTAGTTCCCGGTAGAACGATTCCATTTAGCAAAGTAATAACGGCGCTATGTCGTCGCTTCTTTCGTCTCTCTTCTGGTCGTTCCACTTTTCCTGCGAAAAATACCTTCGTTTCAGCGTGACGAATCGCTGCAAGTCTTTCAGGTAAACACGAAAAAAAGAAAGGTACCGATAAATCTTATCGCTTTATTTACCTATCGACGTTCTTTGAACGGTTCCCTCATTTGCCTCGGTCGGTCGACGTTGATTTACGCGAATATTTTTAGTCCATTACTAGCGTTCGTTGTTTCGTTTGCAGGAAATAATTCAACACCGAATCTTCAGCAGAATTGATAAAACAATTTGCTTAATAATATTAAGGAATTTGTATAATTCTTTAAGAAATACAAGTTCAATCTTCAAAGAGAAGTGCTTGTTTGACAAACATTCTTCAAAGAAAGGTGTTTGTTGAACGAGAAATTTTTATCCATGGGTCATCGTCCCCGTTTCGTAAGATAAATAAACACAGCAAAGGGCTTTATTATCGCCAGGATAAAGAATATTTAATTTAACCGGAATCTGCATGGAAATGAAATTCCTTGAAACCGGAAGTCTGGACGTCGGAGTGTTCTGAATTTTTCCCCCGACACGATAAAAACACTGGCTAGTAAAAAGTCAACGCAAAATTTTTACGAGGAGGATTATTTTCGATATGAATTGCCGTTGACGGATTACGATTTACGAATTCCAGAGGAACGTTTTTCTTCGACGAGTAAGCGGATGATATATCGCGTTGGAATTCTGCCCGGGAAACGGCGAAGATTATACGTGAACGTTGAGGGAAAAACCTGATAGCGATGCGAATTCGATACTGCGAAGTTCCTGGCAACTCGATCGCTATTGGGTTTCGTGAAAATTCGCTGAAAATTCCTTTCAACTTTTTGGTGATTCGAAAGTTCGTGAAATTGAATGATCCTCGATGCGGTAACGTAGATTAAGGTTATTCGATGTTTATAACAGGCGTTAGATTACCACGCATTTCGTTACCACGCATTGGATCACCATATGTGAGAGTTCTATGCGTTGGAGTACCATATGTGAGAGTTCCACGCGTTGGAGTACCATATGTGAGAGTTCCACGCGTTGGAGTACCATGGGTGAGAGTTCCACGCGTTGGAGTACCATATGTGAGAGTTCCACGCGTTGGAGTACCATGGGTGAGAGTTCCACGCGTTGGAGTACCATGTGTGAGAGTTCTACGCGTTGGAATACCATATGTGAGAGTTCCACGCGTTGGAGTACCATATGTGAAAGTTCCACGCGTTGAAGTACCATGTGTGAGAGTTCCACGCGTTGGAGTACCATATGTGAGAGTTCCACGCGTTGGAGTACCATGTGTGAGAGTTCCACGCGTTGGATCACCATGCGTGGAATTACTACGCGTTGGATTACCATGCGTGGAATTACCACGCGTTGGATCATCATGCGTGGAATTACTACGCGTTGGATCACCATGCGTGGAATTACCACGCGTTGGATCACCATATGTGGAATTACCACGCGTTGGATCACCACATATGAGAGTTCCACGCATTAAATCGCCACGTATTGCATCACCACATATGTCAACAGCACGCACTGGATCACTAATTCTATTACTATTCCATCATTGTGCATTAGATAAAGTTGCATCACCACAGTTAGATCATCACGCATTCCAACACGCGTCGTATAAACACAAGTTCAATCACCACATGTCGTGTAATCACGCGTTAAGTCCACCATGTGTGGTGTAGCCGTAAGTTAACTCACCACGCGCTCTATCACCATCCATTCCATTACCACTCGTTCCATCACTATCCACACGTTTCATTACGTTGCGTACCCACGTGATCCATCACTACACATGTGTATAGCCGGCCACCAAAAATCCCTCCCATCTTCACCGCAGTAACATAATAAAATCCTCAAAGGACAAAGAAAAAATTTCAACGTCAAATGAGATGAAACATTTGATCAATAAATAACGATTGTCCTAACCAACCACAGTTTTATTATAATTACTTGATCGTTTCATTTGCCAACAGTGACATTTTGGTTGCCTCTTTAAATTCAAGTCCGTCAATGGTCAATAAATGTCCGCTGTGAATTGAAATTCCGTCAGGATCGAACTTCTGGGACAACGGGTTCTTTTTTTCTTTCCCTCCCTCTGACCTCGTTCTCCACTTCTTTTTTTTCGCCTCCACTTGGCCACCTAAATTCGTCGATCGGTAATATATTTTCAAAACTCCCTTGTGCGAAGTCTCTTATGTAAGCGTGAATTTAAAGCTCTCCGTAATCGGGGTCAATGACGTTTGCAACATACGAAATGGCTGTTCAGATTTAACGAGAGTGTTTTATTTCTACGAGTAGGTTTCGATGGTTCAAGGAGCCATCGACTGTAATCGAATAATGCTGAAATTGATTGTAAAACAATACAAAACTGAAGAACAATTTTCGATGGATAGCCATTCTAGTTTAACCTTTTCAAACATTTTCAGGAACAGCTTAACTTTTTCGGGAATATTGTAATCATTTTTACTATAATTATTTAAGTTAAATCTGTGAGAATTGTATAAATAAATTGTGGGTGAGTTTATGATTTACAAAGAGAATGGTAATGAGCTTTCATTTTATGGAAGATATCTTCAATTGCAAACTTGAAGATTTTTGAACATTTACTCTTGAACATCCTTCAGAGATTAAACTGCAGACCAATAGTAAAATATAAAATATTTATCGCGTTATTTCTCATCGATTAATCTCGCGAAATCGCGATTATTCGTCGTTTATCGCCATATCTCGTCGACCGGATGTACGCGTTTCATCCGCATCCGGCGGCTCTTAAGCCGGTATTGTAGAAAATCACGGTGGCGAAATTTCGCTGGTTGAAAGGCCTGGAAGTTTAGGCCCCGTTAGCCTACAGGGATAATATCGTGGATCTATTGTGCGATGATAAAATGGCGACGTTTATCGCGAGACGGTTCGCAAAATTTTCACCGCAGAAACGCGATTCTCTTTTGACTCCACATTTCTCCTGTTTGTTTCAATTCAACGTCGAGTATTCTCAAAAAAAAATAAACTCTCCGCTTCGCAAACACTCCGTGTTGTTTTAATTCATTTCCTCCACTGTTGCTTCGGTCGCGGAAATAATTGTCCCGCAATCTAATTCGAAACTTTGAAACTTTCGAGAGGACGCAGGAATTACAACTTTATACTCGCTGTCGGATCACGTGAACAGGTTGATTTCGTTAGGGAACCAACGTGACTTCTGCCTCGCTATCGTTCCTTTTCATCGTCACGCGAAAATGGGTCAACGTTCGTCGGAAAAAGGGCGAGGGTGTAATCGAACGGAAGGGAAAAGGACGGCACATGTCGTCGATGGAGCAATTTTCGAATCGTGTCTGTGTCTGGCACCGATGGCTCGCGTAAACGTCAACAACGCGGTCTTAATCACTCGTTTTCCAAATTCACTCTGCGTTAATTGGCCTCGAACACCGTCAAATTTTAAATTCTAATTAGGAAAATCTCCAATGCGAATTACTCCCTAATTAAGGCTAGTTTTCATCATTTATTCATATAAAATTAAGGAAGAAATTTTATAAAGAGTCAGGGTATGAAAATTAGTAAAGAGTGATGGGTTTGAAAATTTGCAGAGAGTGATGGGTTTGAAAATTTATAGAGAGTGAAGGGTTTGAAAATTTATAGAGAGTGAAGGGTTTGAAAATTAGTAAAGAGTGAAGGGTTTGAAAATTTATAGAGAGTGATGGGTATGAAAATTTATAGAGAGTGAAGGGTTTGAAAATGAGTAAAGAGTGAAGGGTTTGAAAATTAGTAAAGAGTCAGGGTATGAAAATTAGTAAAGAGTGAAGGGTTTGAAAATTTATAGAGAGTGAAGGGTTTGAAAATTTATAGAGAGTGATGGGTATGAAAATTAGTAAAGAGTGAAGGGTTTGAAAATTAGTAAAGAGTAAAGGGTTTGAAAATTTATAGAACAAGGAATTTAGAAGCTTGACATAGAGGAGTTTGACGTCACGGAAATTAGAGCTCGGTTCCATAAAAGGAGTATGTTTGATCCTTTCTCGGGATCGTGTACGTAATCTTAGCCGTCGTTTCAGACGTTTCGAGAGTATCCCAATATTGGCCGGGACGATAAACGGATAGACTCCTTTCACTTTCTGAAAGCTTTCATCGGTCGTAAGGTGATCCTGTCAATCCGGAATCTCTTTTAGCGATGGTAGATTGAACGATAACCGAAATTATGGTCGTTAATCATCGAATATTTATTCCTTCTTCGTTCTTATATTCCTAGATCCACATCTCCATCTTCTAAATTATCTACGTATTTCTATATTCCTAAATTTCTATATCTTTAGATTTGCAGCAAAAATTATTTATTAAATGTGACAATTAAATTTACATATTAAACCACTCTATTATCTTTACGTTTCTAAATTATCTGTATATTCTTAAATTCACAGTATATTTCTAAATTTGTACATCCTTAGATTCACAACAAAAATGTCCTCTTAAACGTGACATTTAAAATTACCCAATAAACTACTCAAATATCTCTGCCCTCCTAAATTATCTGCACATTCCTACATTTCTAAATTATCTGCATCTTTAAATTCACACCAAAAATTACCTATTAAACTTAACAATTAAAATTACCTACTACACTCGAATACTAGGATTAAACTTTAATGTACAACACAAATCTTGACAGAGTCGTAATTTACCACCCAGTACCAAAACACAGTACATCGAGCAACGTTTGATCTAATCAGATTGTCCAGGTGAAACAAACAATAACGATGGTTGCAAATGATACAAAGAGAAACACGTTCCCTGTTCAAGTTTAATTGCATCGATCGAATCACGAGGGATTGCGTTTCATCGCGATCGCAAGACCTCGTTATGGCTTCGAGTACCATTTTGCTTCGTGGCTCTTCAAACAACGGAGAGTTTCACTCCGTCGCTCTTGTTCTCGAAATCCGCTCGACGATAACCGGGCTTTGCGATTTTTCGAATATTTGTTTCAATCGTGCATGCTCCGCGTGTTCCGCGCGATCAAGCTAATTAATTAGAGGAAACGAGTGTATCGATTCAATATTTCCGATATCCATTACATTTTTCGTGACTTCAGTTTGTCGTATTTAATGTCAGAGGAAGATACAGGAATTTCTCGTTCGATTACTTGCAATTAAAATTTGTCGTAATCATAGAATTATAACGGAGAAGGTTTTAGACTTCGTTCCATTATTTGCAATTAAAATTCAGGATGATCACAGTATCATAACATAAACTATATTAAAATACGACTTTGAAGAATTAGTTAGATGATAAGACAGTCAGTGTACATAGTTAATATCCAAAAAAAATCAGTCACTATGTAAAGTCAGTATAAAAAAAAATCAGTCAGTATACATAGTCAGTATAAAAAAAATCAGTCAGTATACATAGTCAGTATGAAAAAAAATCAGTCAGTGTACATAGTCAGTATAAAAAAAAAATCAGTCACTGTACAAAGATATAAAGTACAGATTTCTTGTTGCAATTTGTAACATAACGTGTCCAATAGATTTCCTTGCACTCCGCAAAAAGAGTACGTTCCTCGAAAGATTTTTATCAAAATTGAACACTCGAGCATGTATTCTTTGGGTCACGATGGGACACTGGTGATATCGAAACGAATATGCGAGAGAAATAGTTTTCGAGAAATAGGAAGAATCCCTGGAAGCACTATTTCAAGCACCTGAAACGATTGAACACGAGAGGAAGGGTGCAGCTAAGGGTGCTACCCCTTAAACTTTATGACTTTGATCGAGCTCTCCACTCTTTTTCACGGATATCGAACGAATCGTTCCTGTTTAATCCCCGTCGCTCTCTATTCTTCTTTCCTTTTTTTCGGCGGAGTATAAAAGAATCGAGGCTGAAACGAGGCCTCTTTAAAAACGAGGATTTATACTTCTCCGGCGTGAAATTTTCGGAAGACTGCGTCCCGATATAGAGAACTGAAATACGACCGGTTCGTTCTGTTATCTGCGAGCCATTTCGCCAAGTTTTGCACTGTTCCGAAAGAGAAATGGCAGTTTTATGCTTGAAAATTCGGACAACGTTGCGTTTCATATTTTATCCTCAATGTCGTCAATTAGCAGTCCAAGTCTTTATACTAAGAATCAAATTTTAAAAGAAATTACAAATATCTTCAAAGATGTCATAATTTGTGGAGATTTGGAACTGTATAACAGGCAATATAGAGATAGAACAATTGGCAAAACGTTTAATAGACCAAGGAGATTTGTACGAGTGTCCACAGAGGATTAAATTGTATACCACTGTGATTGTATTTATGCAATTCAAAATTATCGTCGGAACGACTGCATGGAATATCGTCTGTTATCGGCAGAATCGAAATCTGATTTGAAATAGTAAACAGTAGTCGATAACAGTTGTTACGGAGACAGAGATAATGGAGAAACGAGGACAGAACTGAAGGGTAACTTTTTCACATTTACTCGGCTGCCAATCGCACGCCATTGAAATCGCGAGACGTAAAAAGCTGAGGAATTACAGGAAGATATAAAATTAGATACTACAAATTGTACGACTTCGGAAACTGTTTCAAACATTCACTGGTTTTTCGATATGGTTGAACTTCATGTGTTAGTTTTTCAATATGGTAACTTCGTGTGTTGGTTTTGTCAACACATCTCCATGTTTGATTAATAAATATTTTTCTGAGCAAGCAATAAGACACGACACTTGCGTAAAATCATATTCAATTTAATGAAATGAAGTTGCTAGGTTTCTCGCAATTTTTCTCGCAGTAACAAACTATAATTTCGCAAAACTCAAGATTCCCTGCAGAAGAATAAACTTCCAGCAGTAAAACTTGCGAAGCGTATTTCAAAATTCGTGCTCCATGTAAGATTAGTTCGTTCGTCATCAACTTCCGCGATACAATCATTTTAAAATGCTTGAAACTTTCTCGGGAACGATCATCCTAAGAGCTTCTAAACTTCTCTCCACCATCGTCCGGAGTAAAAAAAAGATGAACGTTAGCGCGTTCTTTGCGTTCTAACAGGATAATTAGATTACCCGATGCACCATTGTAACACGCTAACTGTAACAAAGTTTCCCTGCTTTCGTTTCCACCACTTACCCCCCGGTTCTCTCGGTTTCTTTCGCGCGCAACGTCCTAGTTTGCGAGCGACAAAACTAATTTCTTTCAGCCGGAGATTCGAGGTCTCAAAATCTGCTCCAGGCGCGAGATTCGACATCCACGTGACGTAAGCCTAATTGCAAGGGAGGTAAGCCTAATTGCATTATTTCGTATCCCCCGTTAACTAAAGACGATCAACTGATTGACCCAGATTCACCCCGAATTACCATACCCGACCCCGCAAAGTGTTACACTCCAAACTAAGGGTGGACGTCCGGAAGATGCGAAACCATGCATTCATTTCGCCAATGGAGACAGATCTATTGCGGGTAATTTACGTGACTCGATTCTGTGATACGAACAAACGGATAGGTACAAGCATGTGTACGAAAGGTTGACACGTGAGTTTTAGATGGTTTACGGATCATGTATATGGACGTGTAGTACATTGTTTGATGTAGAATTTTGTGTTCTTATTGTGAGTTTATTGTTGTGTTCTCTTAATGAAAGATAGTTATTAAAACTCTATTACGACCATCATATGTAGACATGATGTGTATCATATGTGTACATATGTATATACATATGTGGCACCAAGAAACATGATATACATGTGACTATAAGAAACATCATATGACATATGCATAGATTATGGATCTCGTAGACCTTGTAGCATAACATATGTATATATACATATGTACATATGTGACACCAAGAAACATGATACACATATGACTACAAGAAACACTATATGACTATATGCATAGATTATGAATCTCGTAGACCTTGTAGCATAATATATGTGTATATACATATGTACATATGTGACACCAAGAAACATGATACACATATGACTACAAGAAACACCATATGACATATGCATAGATTGTGAATCTCATAGACCTCGGAGCATGAACCTCTTACTTTGTAGATCATAATGAAGTCTAATTATAAATAATGTATACAGAAAGTCTTCCTTCCTCAGTTTTCATATATCCTCCAAAAAATCACGATTTTATCTCTGATTTTTTCTAAGATATTTTGTGGCTAGCCTTGAAGGCAATCGTGATGAATTCGCACATTAGACGTGAATAGCTAATAGCAAGAGGAATTTCGGGCCGCTTATCATCGGGACGATTGATGCGAGTACACGATCACACCAACACATTATCACAACCAGTGACCCAGGAAACGTGTCCTTTCATCGATTAGTCTATTACGTTCTGTCACACCATGATTCCTATCCTTCCGACTATTACGTTGCCTGCTTTCACCTGGAACATGTTCGCCAGATACGCTTGTTTACTAGCCTTACCATGAATAATTACTACGCAAACCTTGCATAACTTAAAATTAGAGAGTAACCTCGAATTTCTGAAACATCTGAAATAATAGCTCTGAAATGTTTATGCGAACTTTCCGTTTAATTGTTCTCGATACATTCCTAAATGAAAGCGTCGTTACTGAACAAACACGAAATGGTAGAGAAGCAGTAGAAACGGATCGTTTGTGGTCAGACGAGGCAGCCGAAGCCAGCTGGCTTGAAATCACACGGAAAAAGGTTCGTAGCAAAGGTTCTCGGGTTCAACCGCAGCATTCAT
The DNA here is from genome assembly GCA_963576845.1 of Megachile leachella. NCBI lineage: Eukaryota > Metazoa > Arthropoda > Insecta > Hymenoptera > Megachilidae > Megachile > Megachile leachella. The sequence continues at coordinate 2,846,100 of OY756256.1, forward strand.
TCCGTTCTTTCGAAAAGATCGCCACCAGACAAAGAACAGATAATTTATACTCCGTCCAAACGTTTGTGTTCCGGAAAGAAGACTCGAATTGATCAGTCCGTAGGCTTACAGATTACGCTTTCTTTTTACAGCGGAGAAATTAAAAAGTTGAACGCCAGCTAGGGTCAAACGTAACGACGCTCTGCTGTGTTAAGCTTGATGAATACCTTTTGCGCGTTGCTGGGGCAACTTACAAAGGACGTCTCATGATATTGGCTTTTCGCCAAGTTACATACACAGACGATCCATATTAAATACGTAATTAAGGATATGTAGGACGCATAGATTATATTATCTTAATGATTAGTTACCACAAAATAAACTAAAAGGTGTCAATTTTTTGGACGTCAGGTGGTTTATGTTCGCGTGATCTCCAGGACACGTCAATCAAGATAAAGCAGCGATGAAAGGTTTAATGAGTCCGAAAATTAATTATCGTGGCAATTGACGGTAGCGTAATTCAATTGCAAAGGCTCGGTTCGCGTTATAATTATAACGTCATAAACGCCAACGTGACCTGTTAAAGAGAATGCTACTATTGATAGATATTCAGCTCTCGGACCGATACAATTGAAAACGATCGATGCACGTCGCACAGAATTTAAATGGCTAAATTCGTGATCAATATATATTGCAGAACGTTGTCGATATTTCAGCAGAGACAATGTACAATATTGATCTTCTAACTATTTAATGAAACGTTATTGTTGCAAAGAAGCCCACGGACACTTGGAATTCAGGTTAACCCGGATTTTTTCAAGGTATAAACGATTCCGTGTACCGGGTCTCTTACGTCCGGCAAACTTTTCTAATTAAACGTGGCAGCGCAAGACGAGTAATAGGCCGCTCAATTATCATCGCGTTAACTTTGATTCGCGTCCCATTTTGCTTTTAATTTACGCTCTCAATCTATCGAGGGCCTTATCGATTCGCGGTAAAAACACCGCAACAGCAAAAAAACAGTTTCCTCTTTGACCCAGGCTGTGGTTTCACGACACGAAATTTATGCGAAAAATTTCGAAGCGGTTTTTTGTTAATACATGTTTTATAACCGAACATAGACTCTCCGTAGATCACATTTATCTCATTCAGAGTTCTTCACGCTAAAACAGAGCATGCAGTTCTACCTCGCGGCTCAAAGAAGCACCGCAGCAGCTACTTAATGAGCAGACTTCTCGTTAACGAAGATCTGCAGGTCTTTAATTAAATTCGTATCTCGTGTATCGTTCTTCGAGAAAAGCCGGGAATTTTCGCCGACAGATATTGCTTCTTAGACGAGATACCGATTCGATTAAACGGCAATTATTAATGTGAGAGCCATCGAGACACGACTGTTTCATTTGTGTCGATTATCACAATTTGCGTAACAAGTTTAATTACGCTTTGCGGTAGAATTGTGAAGATGTACATTGTGCATTGGTAATGGAACGTGGTTCAACGTATAAATTCACGGGTAATTTAACGCGTGGTATTTCTGTGGTAACACAAATCGTGGTGATTGAGAACGTAATCCAGTATGTAGTAATTTATGTGATAATCCAGCGTGTGGTTTGTGTCGTAATGCAGTGATCCAATCATTGGTAACTCGATGCGATGTTATCTAACGGGTTGCAGCGCGTAGTAATGTGACGTGAAGTAATCTAACGCGTAGTAATTCAACGCGGGATAATCCAGCGTGTGGTAATCCAACGTGTCGTAATTTAATGCAGTGATGATCCAATCATTGGTAACTCGACGCGATGGAATCTAACGGGTTGCGATGCAGCGCGTAGTAATGTGACGTGAAGTAATCTAACGCGTAGTAATTCAACGCGTAATAATCCAGCGCGTGGTATTTGAACGCTTGGTAATCCAACGCGTAGTAATCCAACGCTTGGTAATCCAACGCGTGGTAATCTAATGCTTGCTAATTCTACGCTTGATAATCCAACGCGTGGTAATTCAACGCTTGATAATCCAACGCGTGGTAATCCAACGCGTGGTGATCCAACGCGTGGTAATCCAACGCGTGGTAATCCAACGCGTGGTAATCCATCGCATGGTAATCCAACGCTTGGTAATCCAACGCTTCGTAATCCAACGCGTGGTAATCCAACGCTTGGTAATCCAATGTGTGGTAATCCAACGCTTGGTAATCCAACGCGTGGTAATCCGACGCGTGGTAATCCAACGCTTGGTAATTCAACGCTTGGTAATCCAATGCTTCATAATCCAACGCATGGTAATCCAACGCTTGGTAATCCAACGCGTGGTAATCCAACGCGTAGTAATCCAACGCTTGGTAATCCAATGCGTGGTACTCCAACGCGTTGTAATCCAACGCGTGGTAACCCAACGCTTGGTAATCCAACGCGTGGTAATCCAACGCGTGGTAATCCAACGCGTAGTAATTCAATACGTGATAATCCAGCGCGTGGTAGTCCACGTATCCGTAATCCGTAATCTAACGTTATCTAACGAAACTTTCCTCATTAAATCTCCCTTCACTAATTTGTCACAAATCCCCAAAAAAGAGAAAGTGTCTAAACACACAACTCCATTAGCATAAACATCCTTCTAAATTCATTGGCTCGATGTTATCGCAAGTCCTAACATCCGCGAATACAACAGTTGAAAATTTAATTACATACATCCTGCGGGCAAGCCAGATGAATTTAATGCGACGGTTCGCCACGTTTTACGATCTTCGGTTAGAAATCTGCATACTCTCGAACAGGGGAACACGCGTGAGTGAAACGTGAGGAGAGTAAAAATTTTCGAGACACATAATTTATGGTTACACGGTGCGCGATGGTTTCGCTTTCGCGTGTAATTAAAAGCTACGGAATATTTCATGGGTAAAACTGGAGGAACCGTGTCGACACTGTTCCACGCAAGCTGCTATCGTTAATTAGGATTAATTGCGTGGGAACGTCATTACGCAGCTTACGAGCTGATAACTTGGCAATTAACTAATAAGCCTATGGGCAGGTTTGCAGCTGTCGCGCGACTTATGATTACCAATCTCGTTGCTTGTTCTGTTGCATTATACCTTAATCGATAAAAACGTGCGTCAAGGCAATTTTTGTGGTGCAGCAAATTATTTTGCGAAGCTGAGTATGTTCAGTATGTTGAGTATCTTGAATACATTGAGTATGTTGAGTATATTGAATACAATGAGTATGTTGAGTAGATTAAATACATTGAGTATGTTGAGTATATTGAATACATCGAGTATGTTGAGTAGATTAAATACATTGAGTATGTTGAGTAGATTAAATACATTGAGTACGTTGAATATATTGAATACATTGAGTACGTTGAGTATATTGAATACATTGAGTATGTTGAGTATATTGAATACATTGAGTATGTTGAGTAGATTAAGTACATTGAGTATGTTGAGTAGATTAAGTACATTGAGTATGTTGAGTGTATTGAGTACATTGAATACATTAAGTATCTTGAATACATTAAGTATATTAAGTATACTAAGTACATTGAGTATGTTGAGTACATTGTATACATTGAGTATGTTGAATACATTAAGTACATTGAGTACATTAAGTACATTAAGTACATTAAGTACATTGAGTATGTAGATTATATTGAGTACATTGAGTACTTTGAGTACATTAAGTACATGAAGTATATTGAGTACATTATTGTTTAACGAATCCTAACTTATTCCCACAAAGTACACCTTCAATAGAAGCATCAATTTTAACCTAAATAATCGTCCTTCGTCTTCAGAATTTCACAAATGTTGTCATTATCGACTCGACCATAAAACTGTCATAGTAAAGTGCACTACGAAGAGTGCAATATGTAAATCTTTCAATGAAGAAAGTTTTTCTGCACAGACTGAAACATCGGCGGTATCCTTGGAAGACAACGTCTGGCAACCGATTATTCCTGTCAGAAGCAATTCACGCCACTCGAAAGAGTGGAATGTATAAGCAAGCAGCTGTTGAATGCCGGGTTACACAACGCGTTTTCCATAAGTCTCTGTATCTCCGTGTTCCAATTCCGTTCCTATTCTTCGAATAATCAGCACCCTGTTACGCTGGACGAGATCCGCAATGTCCTTCGATCCTATCAACTTTTTACGGTCTACGAAGTTCAACACCCTTGCATCCCCTACGTGATCCTCTCGGGGGATATCGCTAAGAATCAACGAAATTGCACGGTCGCCGGATTATTCTTTTTTATCAACCGTGTTCAGCTTCCGGGCAATAAGTCGAATTTACGCGGGGAATATTCCGTTCGCAAATATTTTTTTTCGTTTTATAGGTCGAATGTGTACGATATGCAGATACGAGTGAATTGTTGTTTGCACAAATATACGGCTAAATATTTTTGTTCTCGCGTTACATCGGTTTTGCTATTTTTTCGAATATCCGAAACTATTTGTAGCTTTAATACGTTATGTCACGGAGCGATCTAAAATTCCTCGAATGGCAAAAACATTTGGTATTTTTTTTTAAAAAATAACCGCAAATTTCGATGTTCACTATGTGCATAGCAATTCCAATATGTTTGTTCGTGGACGTGTTAACGCGATATCGAGGTACCTCATCAGCTATCGTACACTTTATTGCAGGCATTATACCTTTAATGGTTACTGAAGGCAAAAAGAATTAATAGCAATTACGCTCACTTTTATCGGGACATACGTTTCGAAACACCCTGTATTTTCACAGGGACCGGTTTATGGTTAAGGCTCCACATCTCGTGGAATGTCCTGACGGAAGTAGCTATCCGTCCTGGTTTTTCTTATCGGCGTCGTCAGGGATATCATATCGAGGCCCGAGAAGCTTCGCGAAAATAGGAAACAAATGACGCGAAAATGGCGAGGGTGTGGCAAAGATAAACGAGTTGTCGCTATTTCTTTTCGTAAAGGATATGTTGATTTAGAAGGGCGTCTTCGATAAGCTTTAACCTCGTTCAGAGCCTGCATCCATTTTTATCTGCGTTAAACTTCACTTTTATATCCCGTAAATACCACTCTGCGATATCTCTATGTTATTAAATTGCATCGATCGAAATTATTCTGATATTTCGATACCGAACACATGTCGGACATTAATGCATTTTCACCGAAAGTTTAAGCTTATTATACGTGTAGCACAAGTGCAATCTGCAATGCTTTTATGTCATAAAATCTACTTTTTATGTCCCAAACTTTGCACGTATAAGTCATCTAACGGCTAGCTTTTATACTATGAATATTAATGAAACGTTTATACCGTTATTTTCATCGCGCGTTCTAAACCGATGTACCATACCAATTTCGCGATACATTTCATCAAATTTCCAATAAATGTACAAAATCCAGTTACAGAGAATCGTATAAATTCAAAAAGAAACGTTTTACACTCGAAAGCATAAAATCATCGGGAAAATATTTTTACACGAAAGAGAGAGCGGTAGCCCAACCGTTCGATATCGTGTCATAAATGTTATCGTAAGAGGCCAGGGCCCCCCGTTTCGCTTTCCAAAACGATCATTCATTGTGATCAACGACGTGCAACGAACACATAACCCACGATGTTAGTGTTGTCGTGCGCAAAGTATCGATCGCAAAGAACGATCGAATATGCAACACGTTTTTTCGCCGCTGAAAATTCATATAACGCTGTAGATACCGAGTCCCCTCACATATTCATGCACCTCGACCTGTTCCGTTGTTTTCGTTGACTTTCTAATCTTCCGTCGATACGAAATTAAAATTTTTAGGCTACACTGCTTTGCATGCAGGAAGTTTTAAATGCAGATTTTTTAATAATTTCAGGTGTTTTTTACATTTTGGACGCCTGCAGAGTCGTATTGGTTTGTGCTCAAATTGTTGATTTGTCAAATTTTTGTATTTATACATTTTCACGCAGGGGTATTTTGGTCAAGTCAAATTTCTGTGCACTGAGTTTCTACGCGTGGGGTTTCTTAAGGCGTTGAATTTCCACGCTTTGAATTCCTACGCACCGAATTTCTACGCGTAGAATTTCCACGCATCGAATTTCCACGCGTGGGGTATTTTAACGCGCCGAATTTCTACGCATTGAATTTCCACGCACTGAATTTCCACGCGTGGGGTTTCTTAATGCGCCGAATTTCCACGCGCCAAATTTCCACGCGTGGGATTCCTACGCAGTGAATTTCCACGCGCCGAATTTCTACGCGTAGAGTTTCCACGCACCGAATTTCTACGCGTAGGGTTTCTTAACGCGCCGAATTTCTACGCGTAGAATTTTTACGCGTCGAATTTCCACGCGCCGAATTTCCACGCATTGAATTTCTACGCACCGAATTTTCACGCGTAGAATTTCCCCGCAATGGTATTCTAATCGCGTAAAATTTCCACGCACCGATTTTCCACGCGTGGTGTTTCTTAACGCGTAAAATTTCCACGAATTGAATTCCTACGCACCGGATTTCCAAGCGTAGAATTTCTACACCCCCAAATATCTACCTTACCAGGCGTATGTCTTACAAATTTCCTTTCGGTCCTTAAAGTGTTAACTTCCCACCCCCCAAAATTTCCAAATCCCCAATTTCCAACCTATCTCCCCATCTCTCAAAATCCTCCACCCCCAAATCCACAATTTTCCACACCTATATTATTTGAAAGAAAGGCTCGAGAGGGAAGCGTACGTTAGCTGACTCCTTGGGCGATAAACCGTTTTCACCGTCAGGTTCGTGAGTGGGCGTTTCCGGTGCATCGTGCGAATTTATTAGGATCGCTCAGGGTCTATGAACGACCAGCGAGAAAAATCGATGCAACGCGGCCACGGAACACGCAACGCGAAGGAACCGACGGAGAAACGGAAGTTGGAACCTAGGTTAACCCCGTGGCAGCGTGAAATCACCTCTGGGGTAATGACACCATTTTTCTTCTTAGTCTTCAGTCACTGACACTGGGTTTAGTTATTAACCGTACCGACCTGGAAATTTATTCGTGACTTTTTATCGCGTATCTCTGCTGCCCCAATATTTAAATCCTTCTATTTTTATTTGCTTTTATTTCCCTTTCATTTTTCTCGTTAAATCGTGCTCTCTTTTTAAAACCTCGTTTCGCTACGTTTTAGTGCGGTTTTCACTGAAACTATTTTTTCACTTTGGAAATTAATACATTGCCTGCAGATTTAATACCATATTTTTGATTGGTTATATTCCGTAACCGTATCGAATTCGATAAATCTAATTTCCAGTTTACGTTTTCAATTTTCATATAATATTATTGATATAACTGTATACAAAAGCTTTCGAAAAGCGTTAATTTGCGTAACAAGTTTCGCTAATAAACTTCCAATAACTACAAAGTCGTGTGAGAAAAGTAGGACAGTTAGTCGGCAAGTGTCGAAGGAAGCAACAATAAACCGAGACATAAAATATTGAAAGCGATTCGTACGCTACCTGTACTCACCGATCTCCGGTATGTTCCTGTCATGATTTCCCTCGGCGGAAAACTGCAACAGAAAAAAGAACACACGGAAGATGAAAGTTGAACGATCGTCGCAAGTAGATTTCGATTCGCGAACTAACACATTTTTTCTCCGATAGAAATCGCATCGACTCGCGGTTCGTTTCGCGGGGACATTTTCTTTTTTTCATATTTCCCTGTTAATGGACCGCGTTCGATGGAATACCCTTTCGTCGAGGAGTCAAATGGATTGGAGGAGAGAAGCTTTTAGCATGGGACAGCATTCTATCGGGCAAGGAAAATTTATCGGTTTCCTGATGGCTGCAGTGATTCATGCTAATAAAATATTTCAACCCCTACTTGTACACCCTCGATTACCCCTATTTCGCGCTGCTGAACGTCACTTTTCTAACTCGCGTATGTTGTTTTATATTATTTACTTTATTTTGTACTTCATTTTTATGAGGTTTTTATGAAGCTTCATGTCTGTTGATTTTGTTAAAAGTTTAACCATTTTGAGGTTGTGTAGCTTCATGTCTTTTGATTTTGTTAAAGGTTTAACAATTTTGAGGTTGTGTAGCTTCATGTCTTTTGATTTTGTCGAATGTTTAGAAATGTTGAGGTTATGAAGCTTCATGTATTTTGATTTTGTTAAAAGTTTAACAATTTTGAGGTTATGAAGCTTCATGTCTTTTGATTTTATTGAAAGTTTAGTCATTTTGAGAGATTATGAAGCTTCATATATTTTCATTTTGTTAGAAGTTTAGAAATGTTGAAGTTATGAATCTTCATGTATTTTCTATTTTATTGAAAGTTTAGTCATTTTGAGAGGTTATGAAGCTTCATGACTTTTGATTTTATTGAAAGTTTAGTCATTTTGAGAGATTATGAAGCTTCATGTCTTTTGATTTCATTGAAAGTTTAGTCATTTTGAGGTTATGAAGCTTCATGTCCTTTGATTTTATTGAAAATTTAACAATTTTGAGGTTATGAAGCTTGATGTCTCTTGATTTTATTCAAACTTTTTAAATTTTGAGGTTATGAAGCTTGATTTTGATAGCTTTAACATCTTAAAGTTAAAGTTTGATATCTCGAGCCTTTCTCTACAATTTTGAACCATTACCTCACAATATTCCGTCTTTTAAAATTGCATACACATAAATGTTTCAAACTTCAAATTAAATTTTGAAAATTACAAAAATTTGTACTGAAATCCTCAAAATCATTCCACTTCAGCTTCAAACTTCAAAACCTTGAAACTTCAGTAAGTTAGCAAACGGAGTAATCATAAAATGTCTCCCAAAGTGTCTCGACAAAAGTCCTCCAAACTCTGCTAATCTGCTAAGAGATTTGCAAAGAATATGCGTGCTAAATTCGCAGAATAAAAGACTAAACCGTTATCAGCGTACATATATATTTTGCGAAGGTCGTGCCGCCTGGGAAATCGTCTACGCAAAGGGAATGTAAAGATACTGTAGCACGCAAACTACATCAGCGATTTCTGAAAAGGGGAAATCGAACGCGGAAGTTTCTTCTACTTTTTACGAAATCCTTGTATAAAGATTTTTCTTAAAAGAAGCGCGTTTTGTTAAAACAGGTTCGTGTTCTTCAGGGACGCGTTGTTTTTCTCTTGGCAACGAGCCGTCCAGAATGTCGAACAGTCTATGAATATTTCCTTGGAATAGGGAACTCAGAAGCGATTTCTTACGTTTTATTTCCAAGTTAACTCCCTCCGAGCGATTTATCGTCGACGATTTTGATACTGTTCGATGCACCGTGTTTAAATTGCAATTTCCAGTTACCTTTCGTTCCGCTTTTTACCTCGAACGTCCAAAATTGTTCCTGTCAAATTAATATTCAGAACGGTGCCGCGCGAGTTACCTTCAATGGACGGACGTATTCGAACGTTTCTAAAATGTGCGCACGAATCCTCCACGGAATTTGAATCACGCTTGGGTAATGTCTTTAGCAGCAAACAATGTTTCGATTCTACGAATTCGCTGGCACTTCTTAATTTCTTTTATCGACTTAATTTACACAGTAGATGAGGGAAGGAGTTCGATGAAAGGAGGAGTAAATAGCAATTTTATTCGATGATCGCTTCAGCAGAAAGGATGATTCGCAATATGAATTCTATCTCGTATAATCACGTAATATCCGACAGAACTGTTGATTCGATTTCTTCAAACAGCTTCATTCAAATTGAATTCAAATTAGGAACATTTATATTACCTGGTTTCGGAAGTTGCGTCAGAGGTAACTGTTAAGACAAATAGGGGAAATCTAGATGTTGCGTTATGATTACATGAATCTATGGGTCCTTGATTATGCAAATAATTGCTGTTATAACTTCAAATTTAGTTTGAAGGTAATTTTGAACTTTTGTGTCTGGAGGGTAATGTGCGTCTTGAGTGCGTCATGAGTGTGTCACGATGGTGTTACCACGCATAGAATTTCCACGCGTAAAGTTTCTCAACACTCCGAATTTCTACGCACTGAATTTCCACGCGTAGGTTTTCCAAGCGCGTCCAATTTCCACGCGTAGAATTTCCACGCGTCCAATTCCCACGCATCCAATTCCCACGCGTAGAATTTCCACGCGTAGAATTTCTAAGCGCGTAAAATTTCCACGCATAGAATTTCTAAGAGCGTAGAATTTCCACCCGTCCAATTTCCACGCGTAGAATTTCCACGCGTCCAATTCCCACGCGTAGAATTTCCACGCGTCCAATTTCCACGCGTAGAATTTCTAAGCGCGTCCAATTTGCACGCGTAGAATTTCTAAGCGCGTAAAATTTCCACGCGTAGAACTTCTAAGAGCGTAGAATTTCCACGCGTAGAATTTCTAAGCTCGTAGAATTTCCACGCGTCCAATTTCCACGCGTAGAATTTCTAAGCGTGTAGAATTTCCATGCGTAGGGTTTCTAATCGCACCGAATTCTACGCGTGGAAATTCGACGCGTAGAATTTCCAAACGCGCCGAATTTGCACGCGTAGAATGTCAAAGGCGCCGACTTCGCACGCGTCATGGGTATCTCACGACTGCTTCACCATCTTATAATCGAAACTAATTACAAAACCCTATCAAAGTGTCCGTCAAAAAATAAACAGACCCACCAATTTTAATTCCACTCTAATTTATCTTTCTTCCACGACAAAATATCACCAACACCCAAGTCCCTAAGAATTTTTAAAAAATCTTGGTGAACAATAGCAGTGATAATGTTTGATTTACGATCCATAAGTCCAGCATTCAAGCATGAGCTAGCGTTTTTCTATTGTTGCGATTCTAAAGTGCTTGATGGAGTTCCCTTTTCCATCTTCAATCGAGGTAGTCCTTTATCGTTCCTGGTGAAAAGATTCCACTAGGAATCCTTCTTTCGGTGAAAACATTCGTCGAACCGTGGAGCTTCATTTATTTCGCTCCGTTCAAAGAGAAATCTGGCAATATATAACCTCTGATATTTAACGTTGCGATTAACGCTTGTTTTTCCTCTATTTCTCACGCTATCGATCGACTAATTGATATTTGCTATCTTTTGGCGATTCTATCGCAAACGTTCCTGTAGAACACGTATTTCTGTCGAGCTCTGTTTCATATGTCAACGAAAGAGAAAATGTCGTTTATCGGTTGATAGTTCGTTCGAGGAAAATCTACACGTTTTTCCTTTTCTCTTCTAAATGTACCGAAGTCTCAGGGGCTCGATTGATGCCTGTTGGAGCAATTTAATGTTTCAGAAGATGTTCGAGATTTAACTCGATGGAATTTAACGATGGATGATACGGGCTATAGAAACTTAATGCGGGGAAATTTGCCTCTGGAATATTTTACTGAGGTGATTGAACGTGTGGAAATTTGATGTGATGAAATTTGATGTGGTTAGACATACTTTGCCAGGGAATTCGGCGCGTTTGAAATTCCACGCGCGCGAATTCGGCGCGTTTGGAAATTCTGCGCGTGGTAATTCGGCGCGCTTAGAAATTCTACGCGTCGAATTTTCACGCGTAGAATTCGGTGCGATTAGAAACCCACGCATGGAAATTCTACGCGTCGAATTCGGTGCGATTAGAAACCCTACGCATGGAAATTCTACGCGTGGAAATTTGACGCGTGGAAATTTGACGCGTGGAAATCTGACGCGTGGAAATTTGACGCGTGGAAATCTGACGCGTGGAAATCTGACGCGTGGAAATTTGGCGCGTGGAAATTCGACGCATGGAAATTCTACGCGTGGAAATTTAACGCGTGGAAATTCGACGCGCTTAGAAACCCTTCGCGTGAAAATTCTACGCATGGAAATCCAACGCGTGGAAATTTGCAACGAGTAGAAATTCAACGCATCAAAATTCAGAAGCCACAAACGAGTGAAAATTTGACGCCAGCAAATTTGTCGCATGAGAACTCGACATGTGAAAATTTAGCACATATGGAAATTCCATGCATGGAAATTTGCCAAATAAAAATGTAACGCGTGGAAACTTCGCACGTGTAAATACAACGCAATAAAAATTCACCGCGTGAAAATCTAACACGTTCTATCGCATATAAATCCTATTCGCGTAAATCTTGCTTATAGAAATCTTGGATGTGGCGATCCAACGTGTGATCTATGGCGAAAAAATGCAATGAGTGACGATATCGGAAACCTGATAGAACCTTGTCATAAATCAAACTAACATGAAGATTTGCAGTTTTCGAAATGTTATCTCATTTACATAATATTATTTCTTAAAATTCTCTTTACATACTTAAAGTTATATAATTGTATTAAATACACATACTTATTAGTATATAAACGAGTATATTTAATATATACATACTTAAATACAAGTTATTTATTCTCACAAACTTGGTCAGAAACAGAAAATGGATGCAACTTTAAAAGGACCGAGTTGTATCGATGTTAACAATGAAATGGCAATAGTCGAAATTCGTTGAAGATTTATTCGATTCCAGTTGTCAGGAATCGTGAATAAATCTCGATGCTCCGACACACTAGACAGGCTCTTAGGGCAGAAGAGTAATAAATTTCTTAAGCGTTCGATAGTTACCAATTTCTTGTTCCTCCTTTTGGCATGAATACTCCTTCAAAACTTGTATGATGCAACTGATAAAAAGACGAAATTCATCGACTACGGAAGATGAAACGAAAATAGAATCTTAGTGAATAAAACCTGGTGATTGATTTCCCTCGTAATTTGACGTTTGTTTGCCGAGTGATCTAGTAATTAAGGATCGATCGCTGGTCCAGTTTTCGGACCGCTGTATTAACAAGGAACGATTTAAATTGGAGCTTTATCGAACACGCATCGAAATGTTAGCGTTTAATTAATCATCGATTTAATAATCCTATAACGAAAGGAAGACTCTGACAGGAAATCGAGTCCACACAGTTAATTCTGTCGATCGATCGGTAATTAACGCTTTTCATTTTTATTTCACTGTGATCCGTTATACTGTAATCCACTAGTGAAATCAATCGAATGGTATCGAGTTTTATCAAATTTCTGTGTGTAGAATTTCCACGCATGGGTAATTTAATTGTGTCGAATTTTCATGAGGAGGATTTCCACGCTTAGGGTTTCTATACGCATCGAAATTCCACGCTTTGAATTTCTATGCATCGAATTTCCACGCTTTGAATTTCTACGCATCGAATTTCCATGCTTTGAATTTCTACGAATCGAATTTCCACGCTTTGAATTTCTACGCATCGAATTTCCACGCTTTGATTTTCCACGCATCGAATTTTCACGCGTAGAATTTCCACGCTTTGAATTTCCACGTAATGGTATTCCAATCGCACCAAATTTCCACGCAATGGTATTCCAATCGCACCGAATATCCACGCATAGAATTTCCACGCAATGGTATTCCAATCGCACCGAATTTCCACGCGTAGAATTTCCACGCAATGGTATTCCAATCGCACCGAATTTCCACGCGTAGAGTTTCTCAACGCGTCGAATTTCTACGCATTGAATTCCTACGCACCGAATTTCCACGCGCCGAATTCCCACGCGTAGAATTTCCACGCATGGGTATTCTAATCGCGCCAAATTTCCGAGCGTAGAATTTCGACCCATAGATATTCTAGTCCCGCCAAATTTCCCCGCGCTGAATTCCTACGCCTCGAATTCCCTGGCTACCCAATTTCCCCAAGCTTTCCGAGCTTTATAGCAAATAGCGAACGAAGCATTTCGGATCGAAGGACTCAAGCTAAGCTTGAACAGCAGCAAACTGTATCCAGGAATTCGTAGGATCCGGCTCATTCTTTGGTTTCTCGTAGCTCCGGAGAGAATGAGGCAGAAGATAAGGTACTAATCCAGCAGAACCGACGCAACGCTTCGGTTAACGAACACGCAAACGATCGTCCGCGTAGCCGAAGGCTGTGGAAAACTCGTTTCCACGTAATGTTTTAACTCCTTAGAACTGTTATTTAAACGTCATCGGGGAAATCGATTTCCATTATTTCGCGAGATATTGCGTAAAGTTCTAAGTGTACGTTTGATCATATTTCCTGGAGTATGGAATACGTCTTCCTTGTATTATTGATCTTTTAGTGGATTTTTATTCTCTTTTTCATGGTACGTTTTATCGACGTTTGGTGATATTGGGAGGATAATTGCGAGAATCGGAGGAACAAATTTTATTTGAAATTGTGGACGGGAGTTGGGGTGAAAGAGGGTGGTTTGGGATTTTCTTGCAGAAGATAGTTTAGTTTTGGTTACTCTATCTTCTTTTATTTTTTGGTGGATTAGAAATTATATTTTGTCTATTGTAACTATTGTATATTGTCTATTATAGCTGTTGTATATTGTTTATTATAACTGTTGTAGATTTTCTCTTATATCTATTTATATTCTCTATTATAGCTGTTGTAGATTTTCTCTTATATCTATTGTATATTGTCTATTATATCTGTTGTATATTTCCTATCATATCTATTGTATATTATCTACTGTAACTATTATATTGATTGTCCATTACATTTATTACATATTGGTAAAATATCATACGTCATATGAGGGTATCATTTGGATCATGACAAAAATTATTTTACACAAAATTTGTACATCTACACACACGTCTGTCTTTCCTAAGAAAAGTCATCTTCAACAACCACCAAAACTTGCTCTCCAAACTCATCACAATTTTAATCTTCCAACTTACTCAGTTAAAAAAAGCAGTGCAATTAGAATCCTCTTTTTTCTAATTTCATGAATATTCTGATTCCACAAAATATAATACTAAACACAATCGATTTCTCGGCCCGACTTTCAAACTTGTCACGAAGTAATCTGAGTAAAATACGAAACGGGGTTTTTAGAGAACAGCTCAGTCGATTTTCCACGAAAGGACCGATCGTAAAAGCACACCGCAGCAGGTAAACTATAAGTGAACGTGGCCAGGCCGTCCCGGTATAATTTGCATATAATTTGAATTAAACGGTCTCGCAAAAGAAAGGGTAGCACGTGGTAGATTGACCGTTGGCACGCGGCCAAAGATTTTTCCACCATTTTCTGATCCTTTTCTGCACGTTCGATCAACACGGAATCGAGGAAATCTAAAACTGAACGCTTAACTCTACAAATTTATTCAAGTGCACGTTATTAAGAGATCGGGTAGGTTAAGACGTAGAGGTCGAGGGATATAATCATAAAATCATGGAGTTAATTGGGCTACAGTTAAGGCGACATAATTATAAAATCATGGAGTTAAATTAGTGTGGAGGCTGGGTAAATCATAAACTACCATAGTTGTTAATTTATAGCCAGACTTAAGTTAGGACTTAAGGTAAGGATTTTAGGAGGTGTTTATCTACATAAGTTGTTTATATAAAAATAAAATTGTGGACTTAGGTTAAGTCATAGATTAATGTGAGAGTCTGCAGACGAATTAAGGACCCTTCAATTCAGTTCAGTTTATGACTTCAAGATTAAGCTTAGGGAATTAAATTGAAGTCTACAATTACATTAAGAGCTAGTTAAGACTCAGACTGAAATTTAGAGTTGAATTACAACTCAAAGTTAAACTGCAACTGCAAGAGTTATGACTTAGAGTTAAAGTTCAAAGCTACTTTTGAACTATAGTTAGATGAAGGCCTAGAGTCACATTACTAAAATTACATTAAAACCTACTTAAGACTAACTGTCCCCTTAAACCCACTATATAAAATAATTTCGACATCCACAAGACTCCTTTCTGAATTTATTTCATAATTAGTTCATGACGTAAATATTTTTTTAGTGTTTCAATTTTCACCCCCTTCTATAGATTGCGTCGGATTGCGCGATTGATGCAACGTTTCTCGGCGTCCTATAATTATTCTATCCCGGTAACGCCTACTTTGTAAATTACCGCTGGAACTGTCATCCACAAACGTAACTATCGATCCATCCTTAGGACACGTATAACGATCAGACTCCAACGAGTGAGGGTCTTCTTCCAAGCATTTCCTTCAAGCCTGTCTACAACGCTAGGTTAAACGCCAACACTTGCACGCCCCTTTGCTCTTCTTAACCGCGGTGGTACACTTCTGGACACTAATCCTGTACTCCTGCGGTAAATTCGTGCGATCTTGTGTCTGTGGTTATGAGAGGTCAATTTGTTCTTCCTGATCCCTTGATACTGAACGTTCGTCCGTAACGTTCGTACTTCTCGGGTATGATTGAAGCCGTTACCATATAATTTTGTGTAATTTGGGTGGTGTTTTTGAGTATGTGGATTAGAGGTAGTTCGAGAGGTGCTATGAGAAATTCTATGCGAATTTTCACGCGTGGAATTTTTACGCACTGGTATTTTAATCGCGTCGAATTTCTACGCATCGAATTTCCATGCATGAGGTTTCTTAATGCGCCGAATTTCCACGCATTGAATTTCTACGCACCGAATTTCCACGCGTAGAATTTCCACGCACCGAATTTCC
Organism: Megachile leachella; assembly: GCA_963576845.1. Taxonomy (NCBI): domain Eukaryota; kingdom Metazoa; phylum Arthropoda; class Insecta; order Hymenoptera; family Megachilidae; genus Megachile; species Megachile leachella. The sequence continues at coordinate 2,862,468 of OY756256.1, forward strand.
ACGCGTGGGGTTTCTCAACGCGTTGAATTTCTACGCGTAGAATTTCCACGCACCGAATTTCCACGCGTGGAGTTTCTTAACGCGCCAAATTTCCACGCATTGAATTCCTACGCACCGAATTTCTACGCGTAGAATTTCCACGCGTGGAGTTTCTTAACGCACCGAATTTCTACGCGTGGAGTTTCTTAACGCGCCAAATTTCCACACATTGAGTTCCTACGCACCGAATTTCCACGAGTAGAATTTCCACGCACCGAAATCCACGCGTGGGGTTTCTTGACGCGCCGAATTTCCACGCGCTGAATTTCTATGCGTAGAATTTCCATGCATGGGATTTCTTAACGCGTCGAATTTCCATGCTTTGAATTCCTACGCATCGAATTTCCACGCGTAGAATTCCTACGCACTGAATTTCCACACCTCCAAATTCCTACACTCCCCAATTCCTACGCCCTCCGATCTCTACATTCCCAAATCTCTAAATCCACAAATTCCAAATTCTTCAAATTCTCCAAATTCTCCAAATTCTCCAAATTCTTCAAATTCCTAATATTCCCTAAATTTCCATACATTTCTTCAAACTCCCAAATCACCACCCCCATCAATCCTCACCCCCTAAAATATATAAGCTCCATAAAGATGTAAGTCAATTAAATATGAAATAGGCTCTTGACAGTTCGATTTCGTGAGCATTGTTTCCCCGACGACTCGTGTCAAAGTGACGAAGAATTAAGAGGGCAAGGTTCACTCGTCAAGCGGAACGTACAACGAGAGATCGAAGTCGATTTTCAAATAAACGACTGGCATGCCGGCCGCAGGCACTAGTCCGCAGCTGATTGCAGCCATTGTGCGTCTCTGAATCGAGTCCTTCTATGTTGTTGATCGCTGTTTAACCGAAATACAGGGATTCCCATGGTTCCCCGGGAAATCGAATCGGAAACCGTACTCGTTCGTTGTCCGACTGTTTATTTTTCGGGAAGGGTCAAGCTGTGTGCTCCTCGGCGCGTAAAAAGTAGAAAACAAGCAGCCCGAATCTGTACATCGTATCTTTCCGTTTTATACGTTCGGGAAAAAATTTGCACCGGAGGTTGGTGTAGTTTGAAGTAAAAATATTTGATGAGCGCGGTGTAGGATTTTCGTCGTTAAAGCTGTCGCGACGAGACAGTTTTTAAATAAATTTAAAAACGCAGCTTTGCGTTTCGCGATTTTATTTGAAACTTCTCTGTAAACGAATACCATTTCTCGGCACTTTCGCGAAGCGGACAAAAGGGAAGTAATCTTTTTTAATCCCATCAGCAGTTTGACGTCGCGCAATTTATTCCGAAAATTATTAGCCGAGTGCTTTAACGAACAATCTTTGTTATTAATAGCAATCTGCATACACGCTCTGGAATCCCGAATTGCCGGAGTATAAATATTTCCACGGTGTACAGCCGAAGGGTTAAAATAGACGCGATCGAGTTAACGCTGATTAGTTCAACGGAAATGCAACGAAAGATTTTAATAGAAACGCAAACTTCGTTATCACCCCTCGTTGCAAGCTCTACGATAACGCTACCCAGGCGCTCCGTTGCTCGTTTCGATCGCGAAATATTTCCAACCTCGCTAAATTCAGCAAACTTATCCAGGGCGAATATCGCGGTCAAATTTTTTCAAACTGCCCAAAATTTTCCTCTCTTTAACTTTCCATATTTCACTGCGATAGTTTCGGTAAACTTTCGTAAAAAGTTTGCCAACTTTTGCAAGACGCGTATGATTTCTCTGCACGTCCCATACGCGGCGACACGGAAACTAGAGATTTCGCATTCTTCGCATCGCTTCGTCAAGCAACTCCACAGACATTATTTGCGCCATTCTTTATTGCGTTTATGTTCCTTAAATTGAGATTACGAAACTTTCGAGAGCCACGGTTTGTGAACTTGGGGATTATAAATTTTAGGGAGGGTATTTGGGAGTTGAGGAAGTGGTATGAGGAGTTGGGAGTGTGAGAATTTGAGGATGTGAGGATTTGGACATGTGAGGACTTGCATATGTGAGGATTTAGGGACGTGAGAAGTTGGACATGTGAGAATTTAGACATGTGAGGTTTTGGACATGTGAGGACTTGCATATGTGAGGATTTGGGGATGTGAGAAGTTGAACATGTGAGAATTTATACATGTGAGGTTTTGGACATATGAGGACTTACATATGTGAGGATTTGTAGATATGAGAAGTTGAACATGTGAGTATTTAGACATGTAAGGTTTTGGACATGTGAAGACTTGCATATGTGAGGATTTGGGGATGTGAGAAGTTGAACATGTGAGTATTTAGACATGTAAGGTTTTGGACATGTGAGGACTTGCATATGTGAGGATTTGTAGATATGAGAAGTTGGACATGTGAAGATTTAGACATGTGAGGATTTGCACATATGAGGTCTTACATATGTGAGGATTTGTAGATATGAGAAGTTGGACATGTGAAGATTTATCCATATGAGAATTTAGACATGTGAGAATTTAGACATATGAGGTTTTGGACATGTGAGAACTTGCATATGTGAAGATTTGTAAATATGAGAACTTGAAGATCAAAAATTGAGAAGCATGATAATATGAATACACAAAAATTGAACGATCCTAGAAAATAGAAACAACGATCTCAGATTTGAACAAACATCATTTTGGTATACAAGAGCAATATCCAAATCCAAAAAAAATTCTTGAATCTCACCAACCTTCCAGTGAGTCCACATCCTCTAATCTCCACTTCTAACCTCCTCTTAGCTTGTTGATCGATTGCAATCTGAGACACATCTAACGCAGGTGCAACACGATTTGTAGCACAGTCTGCCTTATTCCACGGACGCATCTATCAGTTCGATCGAGAAGAACGCTCGTTAGCGATGCCATTAGGAGACAGTCTCGCGGCCGAGGCTTTCAGTTCCAATTAGTCTCGTATTCACCGACGAGTTCCAATCGCGGCTGTGCCGGAAGCCGACAGGAAACAGCAACGGGAAAGAGTAGCGTAATACTACGCTACTGCCACTCAACTTTGTCTAGCGACGCGGTAAAAGCGACAGAAACGGCTTTCAGCGTGTCGAGTTCAAGATAAGCCACGTACCCTTCCCTCCACTTGTCTTTTTTTCCTCCACCCTCGTTCTACTATTCCCTTTTTCCTTCCCTCAATGTTCGAGCGTTTTCGTTTCTGCTAGCGAGAGTAGGTAAACGTGGAGTGGAAAACAGAACGAGGAAAAGCAGTAAGAGCTTGTTTACCTTTTGTCTTTTTTATTCCCTGGACACAATCGGAAGGTGCGACCATTGTCGATTCTCAAGACTCTCTTCGCCATAACGTATAACATGAATTATGAATTTATCGATTTGAGACTATCATATTTTCATACAATCGTAAAAACACGGATTCAATGATTGTCAAAGTTAAGAAATTTTACGATTCGTGCGATTTCCGCACGAACGACCCAGTTTCCTCTCACATAAATAATCATGGAAATATCTCGTTTAATTTTTATGCAAACATTTTGTACAAAATAAATTGTGGCACAACGTCCGGATTTAAATATACAAACCCTTGTACCCTACATTTCACGCTCGAAGCTGCTTCGACTTCCGTCCCCGTTAAATAAAGGAAACGGAAACGTTTTCATTGCAGTTGCGGTCTCGAGTTAACGCAGCTAAGAGCAAAAGAAGCAACGCGAGAAAACAACAGCGGTGAAACGGATGGTTCAAAGAGGATCAGGGAATTCGATTCGTTTGGCACGAGCCACATTTCGGGGCGCTAGCTCGCTGTTTTTCGCTCGATCGCTTCTAAGATCCTGGGCCGATCAACACGATACGTATGCACCTCCTTCGGTTTCGCTCGGAATCTCTTTGAATTCCGCGTCCACCGTTCCGAACCGTTCGACAATCCATGAATCTTCCCGGAAATTCCATCTGGATCGATCCTTTGGAAGCTCTAACGAACACGTCCACCCAAACATTCAGATTAATTTGGATAGCTGTGCTTTCTCTTCAGATGCTTCATTTTGGGAAAACTGGTGATGTTTCATAAATTATTCAAGCTAAAGCAATATTACACTATGCTAGATTCATAATAAAGCATGTTTTCAATTATGAAAATTATTAGGAAGCTTTGCTGTTGAGCTTTCAGATGAATTATTTTATCAACTAGCTTGTGGTACAGTCAAGGAAATTTCATATTGTCATAATCGTCGAATTTATATAATTTACCTACTTTTGTAGTTCAGTTTTAATTTATAATTTAAATTAATACAAATTAATTTATTAAGTGATTAAAATCTAGGATTGAGTGTCTGAAACTCAGTGACGCAACAGCCGAAACCTCTTTGATATAAATTAATTTTAATTCAATTTTTAAATAATGAATTCATCTTTTCTAATTTTAAAACACGACCCGAAACCTACATAAACCCACACGACCAAAGAGCATTGCATAACAACTCCTTTCATCACATCGCATCTGATCGCATCTCGAATGCACTTTGGTGCACACAGTGATCGAGTTTTTATTCAGCCGTTGAAGAAGTCTAAAACGAAGGTTATTTATAGACGTGGAATGAAAAGTGGCAGTCTGACCCAAATCGCCGGAGATAATTGCAGGATTCCGAAGACACGGGATGACACGTTAAGGACATGAATAGACAATCGAACTGACGTATAATTTCGTCTTTCTGTCGAACCTTCCGAAGACAATAGTAGTGATCTATTCAGAGGATCAACCGTCGAGTTCACGCCTCGGCTAGGACTCGGAACGCGGCGTTTCTGTTAATTAGTACACCGTCCGCGCGAGTAATTAAGGGAATGCAGTCGAGACGATGGGAGAAGTGCAGCGTGTTGCGCGTTGCAGCACATCCAATTTTAGAGTGGACATTATCTCTAAGCTCTTTAGTCTGCGCCTTCGTCCTGCAGACGAATTAAGCCGACGAGAGTGCGGGGATTCAAGTCTTTCTACGCGGTTCGAGGGCTCGTTATCGTCAGGACAGGTGGGAAATCTCGCGTGTTAAAAATGGATACGATAATTTCTTTCTGTTATAAAGCTCTTTTCTCGCGGAGGATTATAGCGGTCTCATAGGCTTTTAAATAATTCTCGCGTTAAATTTATGGGTTTTCGATTTCTGTGATTTGAGGGAGGATTTTGGGATCGGTGGGAAAAATGTGGTTCAATTTGCGGGGATTGAGTTTGAGTTGCAATCCGATGCACTGCAATCTGGGGCGCTGCAATTCGAAGCGTTGGAATTTGACGCGTTGTAACTCTCAGCGCACTGCAACCCCACGCGTTGCAATTTGAGGCGCTGCAATTCGACGCGTTGCAATTCGGAACGTTGGAATTTGACACGATGCAACTCTCAGCGCACTGCAACTCCACGCGTTGGAATTCAGAGCGTTGAAATTCGATACGTTGCAAGTCTTAGCGCACTGCAACTCCACGCGTTGGAATTCAGAGCGTTGAAATTCGACACGTTGCAACTCTCAGCGCACTGTAACTCCACGCATTGCAATTCGATGCACTAGAATTCAACGCGTTGCAATTCGGAGCGTTGAAATTTGACGCGCTGCAACTCTCAGCGCACTTCAACTCCACGCGTTGGAATTCAGAGCGTTGAAATTTGACGCGCTGCAACTCTCAGCGCACTGCAACTCCACGCATTGGAATTCAGAGCGTTGAAATTCGACACGTTGCAACTCTCAGCGCACTGTAACTCCACGCATTGCAATTCGATGCACTAGAATTCAACGCGTTGCAATTCGGAGCGTTGAAATTTGACGCGCTGCAACTCTCAGCGCACTCCAACTCCACGCGTTGGAATTCAGAGCGTTGAAATTCGACACGTTGCAACTCTCAGCGCACTGTAACTCCACGCATTGCAATTCGATGCACTAGAATTCAACGCGTTCCAATTCGGAGCGTTGAAATTTGACGCGCTGCAACTCTCAGCGCACTGCAACTCCACGCGTTGGAATTCAGAGCGTTGAAATTCGACACGTTGCAACTCTCAGCGCATTGCAACTCCACGCATTGCAATTCGATGCACTAGAATTCAACGCGTTGCAATTCAGAGCGCCGAAATTTGACGCCCTGCAATTCTCAACCCATTGCAACTCGGTGCATCGAAATTCGACACCTTGCAATTCGATACGTCGTAACTCGACACCTTGCAATTCGATACGCTGCGACTCGGAGCGTTGAAATTCGACACCTTGCAATTCGATACGCTACAATTCGCAGCGCACTGCAACTCGGTGCGTTGAAATTCAATACATTGTAATTCTACGCGCAGAAATTCGATGCGTAATCTGATACGCTGCAACTTGATACATTGCAATTCGACGCGCGCTGCAACTCAACCCAATACTTCCACTCATTGCAATACAACACATTACAGTTCGTTACAATTATAATCCGGTACAATTCAACGTGCTGCAGTATCACGTGTAACTCATTCCTCGATGCAGTTAGATTCAACCCACGTATGCATTGTGATTCAACGGAATTCAACTCGTTGATTGAAAATCATTGAATCCTAGACAAATTCAATGGAACTTGCAATTCCACTGGTTTCAGTGCAGCTTAATTAAATTCAATATGCAACGATGCATGTATGAAGAAGATATATGAAATTGTATTGAAAGAACGCGTAACTTTCGAGTGAATTATAGTATCATTAAATTCCGAATTTGTGAAATATTCCATAATCGCGTCTCACACTTCGCCTGACGTTCACAATTAACCGAAGCTTCCGGAACAGCCAACGGGATACCGAACGAACTTTGCGGGCAGCTTGTGTTCCCGGATCACGAACCATCGAACCAGAAGGTCTAACCTCGGGAACAAAGTTACTATGCCGGACCGGATAATCTAAAACTATCCAGAATGCCATAGAGTTGCTGCCACGAGTTCCACCGCTCATCCATTAACGCGAAGAACAAGGCATCGGGTTCTATTTAATTGAGAAACCTCTTCGAATCTCTTTTCTGCGTCTACCTCATTTCCTCCTGGATTTATAGTACTATTAATAAATCCCTTTTAAAGCGGAGAGTTGTAACGCGTATAAAAGTTAAAATATCGAGCGATAAAATACGAATAAATTGATAATGGCGACGATGACAGATTCGTGTAATTTCGAGCGATTCGAAAGCAGGAAAGAGCACGAGTGCACGCGTTCTGGATGGTCCGCAGCTGTTGTTGAACTTGCGAACACCCACGTGAAGCTCTCGTGTTTCATTCAACGACTCTCCTCAACACGTTTACGAGCTCCGACGAATCGGCCATTATGTTTCCGCAACGTCTACGAAATTAGCAGCCTGGTTTCATCCCCTGTTTTCAAGTTCGACACAGTCGGACGCGCAGATCGTCCCAGAAACGAATTATATTCATCCGACAATGAAGTTCTTTTTAATAAAGAGACTGGAATCAAAGGAGTGGCCCTTTTAGGCAAATTAATGGAAGAAATAAAAGCCCGTTTATCTTTGATGTGTCGACCCTCTCGAAGCAAACATTTAATTGCCATTTCGGGTCTACCGAGGGCGAAATATCATTACGTAATTTTTAATTTTACTTTTTATTTTGTATATCATAAATAATGATTAAATTTGAACTCCGGAATGCCACGTCAAAGATAAACGAGTTTACGTTCCATTTTACGGTACGTTGATTCGGAGCTACTTTCAATATTAATTTCTTCTGGAAAAACGAAGGAAGGAACGAATAATAAATTCCATTAACGTGCTACTTAATTACAGTTCCCTTTCGCAAGGAATTTCAACGCGTTAAATCACTAATTATTTTCTCGCATCGGTTTTTATGATTATCAAGCGGAATTGTCGTAATCGAACGTGTTCCATCGATTGCTGCAAATCGGGGGCGTTTATTCTGGATGCGCGCGGTAGACGATAAATCATCCCTGAAATTTCGCTGGGTAGAACGTTTCACCGGCTACACGTGGGTAACGTCGTTATTATAACTCGCCTTTGTGTTTCCGTGAAAATCGCGGTCGCAGAGAAGAATTGTTTTAGGCGTACAAATGGAAAACGTCTGAAAAACAGCTACAAAAGGGAATTTAAGCACTGCTTCCGGCTAACGAAATTTCAAAGGTAATCTTCACGAAACTTTCTTTTAAATAGCATTAAATAGGCGGTCATATATGAGACTCTTCATTCGACAATTTTTACGTTTTACTGATTTGACGAGTCTAATTATAAATCAAGATGCACTTATATTTTGGTTGTGTTCGATTTCACTGAAATTTTTTATATATGCTTCAATTTGGAGTTCAGTTATAATTGAATTTTTTGGAGTTCAGTTATAATTGAATTTTTTGGAGTTCAGTTATAATTTAATTTTTTGGAGTTTAGTTGTAATTGAATTTTTTGGAGTTCAATTATAATTGAATTTTTTGGAGTTCAATTGTAATTGAATTTTTTTTAAAGTTCAATTGTAATTGAATTTTTTGGAGTTCAATTGTAATTGAATTTTTTTTAAAGTTCAATTGTAATTGAATTTTCTTAAAGTCCAATTGTAATTGAATTTTTTTTAAAGTTCAATTGTAATTGAATTTTCTTAAAGTCCAATTGTAACTGAATTTTTTTTAAAGTTCAATTGTAATTGAATTTTTTTAAAGTTAAATTACAATTGCATTTTTTTAAAGTTCAATTATAATTGCATTTTTTGGAATTCAATTTGAAGTTGAATTATAATTGAATTTTTTTTTAGTTCAATTTGGGATTCAATTTATAATAGAATTATAATTGAATTGATTTCTCTGTCTGTTTTAATATTGAACCTAAAATGACGCACCTAACCAGTAACTCATAGTGTAAGAAGATAACAATTCAACAAAAACAAATACTCCTTTACATTTCCTTCTCTAAGCATTCGAGAGCTGTCAGGATGAATCGAACCCTCATCTCGTAAGACGTTTGCAAATACGAATAATAAAAAAAGTTTTCGCAAAGAAAACGTTTGACTATCAGCGCTTCTGTAAGTCTAGCTCGTCCAAAGACAAAAGGGCTCCGACGAGAACAACGAGAGGATGCTTGAAGCGTCGGCGCTTCAATTTCGTTGGTAATTGCACGCCTCCAACTTCATTTTCTCCCTCTTGCGGAAGACTAATTGCGTTCCGAGTGTGAACGTTTCGAATTTCGTCGGGGCCATCACCTTTTACGAAGATTCGATTGATTTATCTCCTGTTACGCGAAATTAATTACGGCGTTACATTATAAATCTTACCAGTTTCATATTTCAATTCCCAGGAGAGTTAGACATTTCATATAAAAATATTATAAAAATTCAATCAGCTGGATAATACGATTAATTTTGATCAAGTTGACTTGATTTAATCTGTAGTTATTTGACTGTTTTGTGATTTATTTAACAAGAGTTTAATATCGCGGTTGAATTCGACGATGCATTTGGGGCAACTGTGTTCGGAGAGATGCAATTCGATGCGTCGACGCGTTGTAATTCAATATGATTGAATTCGACGCGCTGCGAATCAACGTAATCGAATTCGACGCAATTCTGAATCAACGTGACCGAATTCGGATAATGTAATTCAACGTGATTCAATTCGGAGCGTTGCAATTCGGTAGGTTGCAACTTGGAATATTGAGGTTCTGTGCGTTGGATCTCACTGCGATCGAATTTGGCGCTTTGCAACTGTATGGGGTGCTATTCGATGCGTTGCAACTCGGTGCAATTGAACTCGGTGCGTTGCAATTCGATGCAATGGAATTCGACGCGTTGCAAGTCGGTGCGTTGTAAGTCGGTGAAATGGAATTCGACGCGTTGCAATTCGACGCGTTGCAACTCGATGCAATGGAATTCGGCGCAATGGAATTCCACGCGTTGCAACTCGGTGCGATGGAATTCGACGCGTTGCAATTCGGTGCGTTGCAACTCGGTGCAATGGAATTCGACGCGTTGCAACTCGGTGCAATGGAATTCCACGCGTTGCAATTCGGTGCAATGGAATTCAACGCGTTGCAATTCGGTGCGTTGCAACTCGATGCATTGCAATTCGATGCGTTGCAACTCGGTGCAATGGAATTCCACGCATTGCAATTCGGTGCGTTGCAATTCGGTGCAATGGAATTCCATGCGTTGCAATTCGGTGCAATGGAATTCCACGCGTTGCAACTTGGTGCAATGGAATTCGCCACGTTGCAATTCGACGCGTTGCAACTCGGTGCAATGGAATTCGACGCATTGCAATTCAACGCATTTCAACATACAATTAACCTCGCTCCTCTCAAAGTGCATACTTAAAAATTAATTTATTCCTTGAAATTAACCAGCAAAGATCATGGTACTTATATGAAACGGTCCACAACACGTAACAATCAAAGTAAATTGAAAAGAGAGTGGATCCACCGTGAGGTAGAGGAATATGGTACACAACTTCATCAGCGGAATTTTTCGCGCACCCATTCAATTACACGACTCTCCTACGTGTCACCATTAAGGTTACCACGGTTTCCCGAAGGAAATTGGTCCACTTCTTCCCGGAGAAGTTTCATGCTCCGCCAAACATTTGTGCCAGCCAATAAAAAGCTGCTATTACGGTTATAACCTGTGCTGGAAGACAACAAGAATATCTGATAACATGTCTTCTCGAGAGCATCGTCCAGCGCCATAAATTTTGGGGAAAAAATAGGAAACGTAAACTTGCTAATGGAGTTTGAATACATTTAAAATTGAATTACGTGGAGTATGTAAAACGATCGAGTTGTAAAAAGAATTTATTAGACAACTTCGGTAAACGATTTACATTCGCTTAGGTTTGTTGATATGAGAAGATAAGTGTTCATTAACGGTGTAATAAAAAGCAGTTTACGATTATTCTGGCCAATCGATTATCTGTTATCAAATGTAGAAATAGAATTTCATTGAATTCACTTATGAAATGATAACAAGATTCGGGAAATGAAACTCACGGTTAAACTTCTGACACGCTCTTTTATTTATGCGTTTATTTAAGCCCTTCGGCGCAAATAGCTTCTGGGTTTGGATCTGACAATTCATTTACGCTCTGATCGAACAGCACCGATAATTGTGCAATTGCACGTGGAATTTAATTAACCCGACGATCCGTGGCGAACTGTTGACATTTGTTTGCTCAATGTGCAAAGAAACGTATCCGCGTGAAGAGTTCGCCAAACAATGGTCCTGTCGTTGTGTCTCGACTTTCCGATTTTCGGGGAAAATTAATATCTACCGTTTCTGGTCTTAATTTTTAAAATTTGATGTACCATCTGAATGTGTAGTTTAATGTGGTAGTTTTGAACAAATGTACTTGTGAAGAAACTTGTGAAAAAATGACGACTGATGAAATAACACAAGATGGTTCATAATTAAACAGTGTGAATATTACCTACAATAAATATTACCAGAATATCTAGAATATCACTCGAATACTGTAATATTAATTATTATGTCTGAACGAGTAGTTAAAAAGTGATGGAACGAAACAAAAATAACCTAATATGAAATATAAAATATGTTATTGTGCCTGGTACGACTCTAAAGAATCTTTTATGGACGTTTATACGACGTTTCTCCCGAGGTTTCACCAAACACACGTTATTTTTGATCCACCTCTCGCGATACATCAGTTTTTAATTCACCAGAATCGAATCAGGGTCTGACTCATCCGTTCAGGAATATTTTAGGACCCGGCAAAACGTTTCAAGCCTCTTGATGGAATTTATGAACCTTGTTAACCCATATACAACACTGATAACTTCGTTTCAACCTTCTCTCTATCTTCCTCCTCATTGAATATTGTATAACGAGGAAGATATTTTTTAATCCCGCTAAATCAACCCGGTTACTAGAAAGTTACTTCGTCCCGGTATCAATCGACTCGACACCACAGGATCTTGTCTCGGAGAAATTAGGTTCTCTGTGGAGGATATTAAATGAGCGGTTACAGTGCCGTAGACGCAAGGAGGACGCTGCGAGGGGTCCTGTGTAAGGATTATTACCAGCATGTTTCGTGCTATTGAGACATAACTGCCTTTACACGGACGAGGGATATTAAAGTCTATTTTTATAAAACGTCAATTAGGGTGGGGACAATTAGGAGACTCGTTCAGTGCGAATTTAGAATTTGGAAGGTTAGAAATTTGGGGTTTTAGGACTGGAGGAAATTTGGGGTGGGAGCATTTGGGGGTGTGAGAGTTTTGGGGATGTGAGGATTTCCACATATGAGAATTTGGGGATGTGAGGATTTCCACATGTGAGAATTTGGACATGTGAGTATTTGCACATGTGAGGATTTGGACATGTGAGGATTTGCACATGTGAGGATTTACACATGTGAGAATTTGGGGATGTGAGGATCTCCACATGTGAGAAATTAGACATGTGAGGATTTCCACATGTAAGGATTTCCACATGTGAGAATTTGGACATGTGAGTATTTGCACATGTGAGAATTTGGACATGTGAGGATTTGCACATGTGAGGATTTACACATGTGAGAATTTGGGGATGTGAGGATCTCCACATGTAAGAATTTGGACATGTGAGGATTTCCACATGTGAGGATTTGCACATGTGAGGATTTACACATGTGAGAATTTGAGGATGTGAGGATTTAGCACATGTAAGGATTTAGACATGTGAAAATTTAGAGATGTAAGGATTTGAGGATGTGAGAATGTGGACATGTGAGAATTTGAATATGTACAAATTTGCACATATGAGTCCTAATAAATTTAAATTAGAGAAATTAAGAATTTAGGATTGTTTGAATTTCAGTATCTGAGAATTTGAAAATCCAACCCCTAGAACACTTAAGCATTTGTAAACTTCAAAATTTGAAAACACACAAAATCTCACATTCAAAAACCTCTAAATAGAACCTTGAAAACTTAGATAACTTAGAACCTTAAAAACTCCTCCTAGAAACTTAGAATATTCCTCAAAATTTACTGCTAAAAGTTCCCTCCATCGCACCAATACAACAGTAATTGAATTTCCCAAACAGCGCGCGAAATTTGGTGTTCGATACTCAATTTGTGATGGCGTATTTTTCTTTCTCTCATTTATTCGACCCTCGTGGGACCCCCTGGCGCCATCGAAACGCAAACACCATTACCAACCCTGGCGCGTGTATCGGGTCTTCAGGTATGTCAACGGAATGAGAGGAGGGAAATCGAAGTTGGGGTAGATTTTCATTCCCTACCTGCGGAAATAGAATATGGGAAAACTTATATGAACGTGAGGCGAAAGTTTTCTGAAGGTATTGTTTTCCGTTGAAAATTGCACGTGCTCGTGCAACGGGCCAATAAGATTTTCCTAAAATCTTTCGTGATACGTGCCTAACAAACGATTCGCGTGTGCAGGAAATGATCTCACTTGAAAATAAATCGGTGGTGATTCGTGTCATAAATTCGAAACGTAACGCGATAATTTGTTGGAACAACGAAGATATTGAAAATATTTGTTTCGTTAAAAATATTTCTCTTGTCGGGGATGAAATAATGAAGAGATGGAAGTTTTCAGATACGTCGAAGTGGATTAACGGAAAGATTTAACGTGGATGGAAAAATACTTTCGATGGAATATCTGTCAAGCACTGAATACCTTTCTTGTTCGGAAAGCATTCGTTTCATTGATTATTTTGACATATATACCTTCAACAAGTGGAAGACAATTAATCTTCCATAAAAACAAACCTCGACATCGAGGACAGGAGATAGGCAAATAGCCGAACATTCACTGTAATTATGGGCTTCCGCGGTTTCGTGTCGCCGTTAGGCAACGACTATATACGACGGGTATCACATTTATCTAATAATCAAAGATAAATGAACGTCCGGACGCATTAGTCGCGATATCGATCTGCAAATGAGAATCAGGATTTGTGGAACGGCTTAAAACGCTTTCGACCATAGTGAACAATCCTAAACTGTTATTTTCCAATTTACGATTGCGATCGCAAATCGTTCGCTTAATTTCAACGCGCTTTGATTTCTACAAATATGCATTTCACATTTGGGTTTCCGTGCGTATGCACGCACTCCATTTTCGCGCATCGAGCACTTAATTTCGAATGCGTTTATATCCGTTTAGATTTTCATTTGGCTTTCTACACTTGGGTTGTCATGAAATTACCATGCATTGTATTATTATGTGTGGGAGTTCCACGTGTTGAATTACTATGTATTAGATTATCACGTTGGATGACCGGCTTTGAATTACCATGTATCGAATTACCATGTGTGAGAGGTACATACGTGGGCTCTACATATGTGGAATTATCATGCATCGAATTACCATGTGTGAGAGTTCTAGGTGTGGACTCTCTATATGTGGAATTACCACGCGGTGGATCACCACATGTGAGAGTTCCACGCGTTGGATTATCACATATGAGAGTTCCACGCGTTGGATCACCACATGTGAGAATTCCACGCGTTGGAGTACCATGTGTGAGAGTTCCACGCGTTGGAGTACCATATGTGAGAGTTCCACGCGTTGGATCACCACATGTGAGAATTCCACGCGTTGGAGTACCATGTGTGAGAGTTCCACGCGTTGGATTACCATGTGTGAGAGTTCCACGCGTTAGATCACCACATGTGAGAATTCCACGCGTTGGAGTACCATATGTGAGAGTTCCACGCGTTGGATCACCACATGTGAGAATTCCATGCGTTGGAGTACCATATGTGAGAGTTCCACGCGTTGAATTACCATGTGTGAGAATTCCACGCGTTGGATCACCACATATGAGAGTTCCACACGTTGGATAACCACGCATTGAATTACCAATAGTAGAATCACCACACATCACATCTCCACGTATGCAATCCCCACACATGAGACCTCCAAGCATTGCCTCAACACGACTACAACTTCCACAAGACAAATCACCCCAAATTAAATAACCCTGTATACCCCATATTCTTACATCCTCACTATCAAATCCCTATTACCAATAAAAGGCAGTAATACATCACCTAATAAAGCCCCAAATCCCCAGTGCCACTAACACGAAGTATTTCAATCAACACAGCAAGTTAATATGAAGTAATGGATTTAAAATTGACGTAAAATCGATGTGTCCACTTTTTCCGCTGTCATCGATAAATTTGTCGGTACGCAACGGAACTTGTTGCTCTGGAATCTGTCCAGACACCCGCAATAACTCTTTCGATCGATCATGTTACCGAAATCCAACGGATCGGTAGTAGATTCTCGACAGTCGATTCGGAGGAAACAGTCGCAGAGATCTAAACGAGCGTGGAATCGTGTCGGATACGCGGTTCATCGATCTCCGAGAAAAAAGAGAAGAATGACGAGTCTAAGAGCGGAACGGAAAATAAACGAGGAGTTGACTGGATTCAAGGTTCCCATCGTTGCCGCGGTTTCAGGTGGCTTCATCAATTTTGTTTTAGCCACATCGATGAAAAATCGAAGAAAAATATTCCATGGCAAAAATGGAACGTTCGATGAACATCCATGAACTTCCATTCCTGCAAATATTAGTCCATCAATTTTGTTTTTCCACCCGGAAAATTGATCGAATCGAATTTTCATCGGTGTGTTTTTTAGGAAAAGCTGGACGACGGTCTACGGAACTCCCGAGAAATAAAGGAAGTTCGCTTTACGATAATCTTAGGGGATTCTCCTGCCGTACGAATAAGGCTGGTTAAGTAGAGGAAAAGAGGGGTCGTGAATGGCCGCAGGGAATCAATGAGGATGGCGTCGCTCTGGGGCGTCGACGTTTAACTACACCCTACAACATTTCTCGCGAAATTCATACTTGCACGAATATTGCACGGAAATACTGAAATGACGCAAACTTTTGTTTTCATCTGTTAATACTTTCAAAGTCATTTTTTTTACGAATGTTAAGGGAACTTCAAGGTTAACTGAAAATGGTTGATGGTCTCTTTCTTTGTGGGTTTTTTAGGTGTATTCTTTAAAGTATTTTAGGTTCTGTCTGGTTCAATAGGAACTTTAACTCAATTGCAAATTAGATATAGTTTGAGCTTTCCATAAAATTTGATGATTATTCAGCAGATTTTCATATTTTCAAATTGTGAAATTTTATAATTTCTAAAAGTAAAATTATCGTATCACAAATAGAAAATTGAAAGCAATTTATAATCTCTGGGAACTTTAACTCAATTGCTAATTAGATATAGTTTGAGCTTTCCATAAAATTCGATGAAGATCAGCAGATTTTTATATATTCAAATTGTGAAATCTAATTTCTAAAAGTAAAATTATTGTATCAGAAATAGGAGAAAATTGAAAGCAATTTATAATCTGCGGCATATTTAAAAATTAGCGATAGGTTACCGGAAAGCTAGTTCGGATACACTTCCGGAAAGCGATGTTGCACGTGTACAGAGCTATCGTAGCTATTTGCATGCGTGCAATTTGTATGCGAGTTGCCGACGCGTATGCAGATTAGCGAGCCCCGTTCGTTTTGCCAGAAATATCAACTTCACGAGCGTGTAACACTGTGGCGAATATCAACCGCGTAAAATTGCAAACGAGCGAACCTGATTTTTTCGTCTCTATTCGCGAATTTCTCGTTCGTGCAAAATTCCCTGGCGAAGAATTCGATCGAGCATTTGAAGACCGATAACGAACCAGCGAATTAATTTAGCGACCACGTAATCGTCGGGAAATCGTTCGACCCGATTTTTGCAGGTTGTATATATCGTATTATATAAATTCCTGGGCTCGCCGATAAATTCCCGACAGTGAAAATCCATTCGTGCTCTCTGCGGTGACAGTCGTAAACAATGGAAGATCGAACGATTCCCGATAAAATCGCGCTGGTAATTAAGGATAAAGCTCCGCGTTTGCACGCCGCGAGTTTCTGTTTTTCGAGGATACGAAACTTTCGCGGAATCTGCTAAACAGCCTTCCATCCCCGTGGATGCAATTACGTTTCACAAGGGACACCTCTGCGAGCTAATTTTGTTAAGCTCGTTAAATGTATTCTACTCACGAATCCGTCGCGCTTAATCTGCGTTTAACGAGCTGTCTATCATTACTTTTTAAACGTTATACGCAAGAATTCGGTGGTGTAATTAACGTCCAACATAAGTGGAACACGGTAAACTTTCGCTGATTGTGTATCTCTTGACATAAAAATTGCAAGAAAAATTTGCTGCATTTGTACGAAGTAGATATGAAGTTAATTGCATGTACATTGTAGAAAGAAAATAGTAGACTGCTATTTTTTACTTCGAGCTTCGTTTTTTCATTACGCTGAAAGTTTTCCTACGTAATCACCGAATTTGTGCAAACATTAACGCGACACGAATACCGAGCTCCCTTGAGCAATCAATTTAATCGTTCGTGATGTCACAAAACAGATGAGAGACGCCGTCATACGAAGACGGTGTTCAATTTTGAACCGACCTGTACGTAGTTTCGCGAACACGTATATTTACACGTATACATGTAACACATGGTGTACACGGGAATATTAGTACAATCCCCGCGTGTCTATTACGAGAGCAACCAACCACTGAAATTGTTTCGTCCTAATCGTCATCTCCGGATCGTGGATTACGCGACGCCTAATTTCGTGGCTGTGTAAACAAACCCAATATGAGCGACGCGTCAGCAGGCCATCCTCTTCCTGTAAGACGTGGCATTTAATTTCCGGAATATGGCGCACGACCTGTCGCGACAGCGAAACTCGGTCCGTTTTTCTTAAATTTCACTTCGGGGAAGAAACGTGAACGACAGGTATAGCGATCGGGGGATATTGCCATGCTATATTGGAATTCCATGAAATATTGCGACTGTCGGGAAAATTAGCGAACTGCATCTTTAACTGTCCTGGATTTATGTACATTGTACACGAATTTATGGATCGGGTGAATTATCAAAATACCGAGTTCATATATTTCTAAATTAATCCTCAAACTCTCAAACTTGTAAGTTCTTGAACCTATGATCCTTGAATTTAAATAATTGCTCCAGTACGTTTTACATTATTTCGACACGATTAATAGCTGTGAAAATATTCCGGCCTAAGAGTAGCCACGACCCAAATAATTGAGTGCTCTGATAACCCCGATTCGACCGCCGTGGAAACAGGATAATTCGCTCGTGGGTTAAGGTACGAAGATGAGGGTGAAAAAAAAGGGAGTCAAAGTTAAAAGTTTCTCGGAGTAGTATATCCCCACTTTTCGTCCTCTCGTTGCGGCATGGTATTTTAACGAGAACTTTTGTGCATGGCGCTGAAAGGGAGAACTCGAGGCTCGCCGTTTTGAGGCGAAAAGAAAAAAAGATGACATGACAAAAATGCATCCGGATAATAAAGCCGTTGAAACCACAAAGGTATTGCAAATTGCTTCCATTTTAACCCTTCTGCAATATTCCGGTTTATATGAACGAATTTTAAGGTCCTAATATGATTTTCCTCTTCGTCCTTAAATTTCTAGAATCTTGATTCTGGGTCCTCAAATGTTTGAATCGTAAGATTTCTATAAAGAAGGTTTTATGCAGACGTAGAAACTAATTCAAAATATTAGAGCAATAATATAATCCTTCATCAAATATCTACATCCACAAATATTTAAATCGTAAGATTTCTATAAAGAAGTTTTTATGCAGACGTAGAAACTAATTCTAAATGTTAGAGCAATACTATAGTCCTTCATCAAACATCTACATCCTCAAATATTAAAATCGTAAGATTTCTATAAAGAAATTTCTAAGTAGACATACAAATTAATTCTAAATTTTAGAGTAATACTATGATCCTTCCTCAAATATTTAAATCGTAAGGTTTCCAAAAAGAAATGCAGACGTAACTAATAAATGTTATAGAGTGTCCATGATCCTCGATCAAATTGTAAATACTAGTCGGGTTTCAATTTAATTTGATCATAGACTCAATCGAAGTTTGTACAAGCCGTATCGATATCATAAGTCAAAGGGTTAATCAAGATTGCGCAAGAGGATTAAGGTGACGAAAGTTGACTTCAAAGGCAGTAGCTTTCGCAAACGATTGCTCGAGACGCAGCGTAGCGGAGCAGAAATCCCTGGGAAATGTCGGTAAATTCGCGTAAACATGTCGTCGCAGCCGATCAGAGCGAGCTAGAATTTACAGATTGATGTTTGTGTACGAATCGACGAGCCAGCATGTTCGAATAAAATGTCAGAAGTCTCCACTTACGTCGTGCTGTCTCCAAACAAACTAAAATTGGAGAACCGTTCGAGGAATTTGAGAAACGAGATGCACGGTTAACGATTGCGTGATATGTACATAAAATTAATAACATGTGAGTAAAGATAAAAGAGACTTCAGGAATAAAGATCAGAGAAACTTGATCCTCGCGAGAGAAAAATAAGAGCATACGCGTTAGAAGGACGAAGTGGCGACACAAAGCTGCTCCCTCTGTACATTACAAATGTAAATGGTCGCTTTCCTACCAGATGGTTCTAAAGTACATCTCATTTCGATTCAAGGGGTTGTCGCTTTTCGCGCGTTCTCCCTAGCGACAGCTTCCATTTCGAAAATTCCATTCTCCGTTCCTTCCACCGTTCCCACGGAAAATTCAGCCGGCGTTTCCTTCTCTTATCCGGCACGTTACTGAAAAATCTATCTACGATCAGAAAATGGTTCTGTCTTACCTGACGCCGATTAACCTCCATCCCCTTATTATACTTCCCCAGAAAAATATTCAGATCTCCGAGAGTATCGAATTTTGTACGAGTATCCAATTTAGAAATAAACGCGTCATTTATCAAGTGTTGACAATCCAGATTAATACACAACAGACGTTGCAGTACAAGGATTAATTATGCTACTCGTAGTAAACCGAGACAGTAGCGGGTTCAAACAATGCAACCGACTAACGGAGAACGAATTTATTCGTTGCGTGTCGTCTGTAGGGCGGTTTATCAGACAATGAACGAGAAATCCTTCGGCTGAAACTGGAGATCGTGCAGTTAGATTAAGAAGTACACGCGAAGATCGATGAGAACGAAATCGTAGTCCTTCGAGGCTATTTATCAACGGGGAAGCTGCACAGCTATTCTATTTAAAGAAATGTTAAGAGGAAACGGGTAAATAACATTATGTCGTAATTAGAAGACTTGATCAACATTTCGATACGGAAACGGCGACTATTAATCGGAGCAATGTTATATTTATCTTGTTTACATGAACTTTATGCAAATTGTAAACGTGAATGAATTTTTACAACCCTGTTGCAACGATAGCTGTTTCACGAGGGTTTCCTTCATTAAAAGACTTTGTACTCGAGAGGCGTCTCATTTTATTTAATACAACAATTTGGAATTAGCATTTTTTAATTTATTCTATAATATAACATGTATAAATATAGTAAATAATAACCTCAAAAGAATTCATTTAAGTTTTAAAGTTTCCGTTTGCAAATGGTCCAATACTTCCGACAAAGGTTAAATTACCTAAAAATTTTTAGAAAGGCTCGTTTAATTTTCTACGTTTTTCCTGGACGTTCCTATTATTCGTACCGCTAATTACATTTAAATTTCAAAGGGTTGAATATGAGTCCAATGTTTAACCTGCTTTTAAACTGCACCGTATTCGGTAGTATGTCAAAACCTACCGACTATGTGGGTATTAACGTATCACCGGTGGAAACAGGTCACGTGAAACATGTATAACGCTAAATGGTCAAACAATTCATCGCAGAAAAAACTATGTCGTATATTTGTCGCCCGCGAATTATGGGTTACAGGATGGTTAGGTGTGGAATTTACGATTTTCCCAACCTACAGCGGTTTAGTTTAGACACATCGATGTCAGCTAATCCACATTAATAAAACGAGCAGATACTCTAAACTGTTTTTAATCCGAGCTAGCATATAAGTGTCAGGTTCGAATTAATTTACGATCGGATCGATTTACGGTCGTTCGAGTAATGGGAATAATTCCCTCGGTGTATGAGGAATTTCAATCAATTTTTGATCGAAACGGTGCGTAGCCGCAGGTTAAGCGTTTTACATTTTTTCATTAGTAGAATTCTGGGGATGTCAAAGTATACTAAAGGTAGTCTTTGAAGTAGGCTTCAAAACACTTATTTCGTCTGTTAACTATTATTTACAGTCGAGACGTAATAGAGAAGGTAATTAAAATTGATCATTATTGTAACTAAGCCCAGAATATGAATAACAATGTTGATTATCAAATTTCCATCCGGCAAACTTGAGCGTGATTCGTAGATTCGAACAGTTTCGAAGTGGAAGCAATTAAGGGCGTTCGATCAATTTCCCGCGTTTCCTCAGTAACCCTAACCATTCGATCAACGTGACACGCTTTCAAATTTTTCCCGACCCTCGAACGTTGGGGGTCGAAATGGTTAACCGTAGGATGAAAGTTTTGCGACTTCTTCCGGCAGAATAGACGTTTCTGGACCAGTCGTCTTAAGGAGTACACCCGTGATTGACGATCGACCGATGGAAACTTTACCAATATTCGAACGCCATATTTCTCGGAAGATGAAACGGAGAGGCGAAACACCTCGAGAAAGAAGCCTGCAACAAAGTGGAGACCCGTGCTTATCTCCAGAAATTCTTCCTTTGCCCGGCCGCAGGCTTTGAATTTTCCACGAACGAAACTTTCGTAACGTTAAGTAATTGTTTGAGTGTATACTCGAAGAATTTTCGTAGTTTTACAAACGAAATAACCGCGACGGTAATGGAAATGACAAAGAAGCGGGGTCAAGAGGAGCCCATTCTTGACCGCAGTCACCCTCTGTATATTCCGTGTGCCGGTTCAGAACTTTGTTTAACTTCCCGTGTGCCGGCGTGTTTCGTTGCGAGCCGTGATCCAATTTACCCTTGAATGCTTTATGCGTTTTCCGACCAACTGCGAATGCAACTTCGCTGTTTCGTTTATCCTACGGTTGCGGCAAGAAAGCCGAACTTCGCAAGTCAAATGTGTACGAAATGTCTGTAACTTATTCGAACCCTTGGAACGTTTCAAAATTTCGCATTAATAATTTCGTCAAATTCTTCTCTTAAAACGTCCAAAGTTTCGCGAAGTAACGGAGTACCTTCTTAATAATTTAGCTAAATTCGGGTATGTTTCGCAAAATAACGCAAGAATATAAAAAATTTAGCTAAATCCAAAATTTATCTAACAAAACCACGAAAAAATCTGTGTGTCGAAAGCTTGAAAATGTTCGATCTTTCTATCGACCCATCGATCGTTTCGTGTGAAAAACTTGGGAAACGTCGCGGAGTAAATAAACTGACCTTGACTTTCTGGCATTTCCGGGCTGCGATGGATCTTGATTGCTTTCTGAGCGCCTCCAGAGGAAACCGCTTTCCACGGGATGCGTTTCACAGATGGTCTCCACCACCGCACTTCCTTCAACTTCACACTGTCGTTCGTGAAAAACTATCACCTGACCCGGTCACGAGACGGGAGGATCAACGGTGCTCACCAGGAACACCGAGAGGACAACCGGAGCTGACATACGCGGTCGTTGCACGCGTCCTACGTGTCGCACGGTAGCACCAGTGATTAAGATACATTCAAGAGAAGGATCGAATCACGTTACGAGGACGAAAAATGAGCGGAGGACGTAAAAGACCCGTTGGACGAATCGGTCGCGGCGCGGTCTGGGCGGTGACTGAGCGGACCGAGTAGTCTCGCCGCACGGCATCTCACCCCCACCCCTTCTTTCTGTCTCGATATATCTGTTTCTCTCTTACACCGTTGTCTCGACATCCTGTGAGTCCGATGGATACTGTTTTTCGACCACCCGCCTCTGGATTTCCCGCCTGCCATTCGACGCTCTTGTTATTTACTCCTTTCCACATAACTTATTCCTAACACCCTCTTCCTACTTTTCTTCAACGTGATGTTCTTCCAACTTTTTTAACTTACGTATTTGTTACTGTTTGTCAAAATTAGAATTTGAAAATGATCTAAAAATTTTCCCTGCTCGGAGGGTAAGTCTTTATGACTTGATGTCCATCCACAATGGTTCATCTACCCTCCTCACCAGAAGGAATTAATTACTAGTTATTGTAACTGACACTTTGTTAAAAAAAGCTCCATTAGGAAGATTACTAAAATGGCACAAATTTTAGAATCTGCTATTCGCTGTTATCAATAATAATTTTTTTCAAAACGTCTAACAAGAACGACAAATGCTAAGCATCTCTATTTGCAATCAGTAAATGCACTGATCTAAAAATTCACTACTCGAACTGTAAGTCTTTATGACTTGATGTCCATCCACAATGGTTCATCTACCCTCCTCACCAGAAGGAATTAATTACTAGTTATTGTAACTGACACTTTGTTAAAAAAAGCTCCATTAGGAAGATTACTAAAATGGCACAAATTTTAGAATCTGCTATTCGCTGTTATCAATAATAATTTTTTTCAAAACGTCTAACAAGAACGACAAATGCTAAGCATCTCTATTTGCAATCAGTAAATGCACTGATCTAAAAATTCACTACTCGAACTGTAAGTCTTTATGACTTGATGTCCATCCACAATGGTTCATCTACCCTCCTCACCAGAAGGAATTAATTACTAGTTATTGTAACTGACACTTTGTTAAAAAAAGCTCCATTAGGAAGATTACTAAAATGGCACAAATTTTAGAATCTGCTATTCGCTGTTATCAATAATAATTTTTTTCAGACCCTCTAACAAGAACGACAAGTGCTAAGCATCTCTATTTGCAATCAGTAAATGCACTGATCTAAAAATTCACTACTCGAACTGTAAGTCTTTATGACTTGATGTCCATCCACAATGGTTCATCTACCCTCCTCACCAGAAGGAATTAATTGCAAGTTATTGTAAGTGACACTGTATTAGAAAAAGCTCCATTAGGAAGATTACTGAAAGTATGAAAATTTAAGAATCTGCCATTCGCTGTTATCAATAATAATTTTTTTCAGACCCTCAAGAACGACAAATGCTAAGCATCTTTATTTTCAATCAGTAAATGTACTGATCAAAAAATTGCACTCGAATTACTGCAGAAATGGTTCAACAGTAAAGTTCCCTGATTTCAGTGAATAACGACGTACATGAGCAGACATCCACACCTCTCCTATTTCAATGAACAATTATTTCTAGCAAGTTCTTCCGTGTTTGCCCAAACGAGAAATGGCCGAAACAATATCGTAGGTAAAATAATAGAGCCTCCAGCAATCGACCTAAATACATATAGTTAATGAAAGTATACGTAACTCTATAATAACATCTAACTTCTAATTTCTAGTGCACTTAATGATCTTGAACGGTTAAAATTAAACGGGAAACATCTTCCTGGCCGAATAACATTAACGACGTTTCTTTAACCTTAATTGCTGTTCGGAACGTTTCTTTCGGTTGATTATGCCGCGATCGGGTGTCTGTTAATTGGAAGCTGTTCGAAGTCGAGACTCGTTCGAAGTCGATTCTCCATCTATTTCTGTCATTATAAACACTATTTCGACCGAGTGGATGTCCGGTGTTTCCGAACTTCTCACGGCTGCATATTTCACGAAATTTTATTCTGGAACGTGCTTGAAGTCCGCGCGAATGGGATTAACGAACGGGAACTGGCTCAATCAGAAGCTTCGATGTCTGCCGACTTGTGACTGAAAGGGTCGAAGAAAAAACGAAGCGATAGAAAATTGAATTTCAGTTAGCCTCGATACCTGAAGCTCCTTGAAAATTCGCGACGTCCATTTCCTGACGTTTCAAGCTTTAGGATTATTACTCTCGCTTTTATTTTCAGCTCGAGATCTACGAATTTGGTATTTTAGAAATGTGGAAGAGAAGTGCTTGTCCCTTGATTTGTACTTAGTGCAGGTTTTACTTGTACATCTGCCCTCTTTGTTCTTATCAAACGAAACAGCCACCTTAAGAATGCTCTTCATGAAAATACTCGAGCCATTTATCTCGAAAAAAAGTCCATCCACTTCCCCGGAAAAAAGAACGCGTTCCTCTGAAACCTCTTCCATCCCTAAAACCATGTAAATTCATTCTTCCCCTACAAATAATGCAATCTCTTATCCACCCCTCTGTTTTCCTTTTTTCTAAATAACAGCTCATTTATTTGCAAGAAATTGCGGTCATAGTTCGACCGCCATTTTCTCGTCAATTTTAATTTAATCAGTCCAATATCGAGGCAGACTTGGTTAAATTATGCGCATGCATATTAAACGACTCGTCACGAGACAATTTTTAAGGCTACTCTTTATTCGCGGTGCCACGGCTAATTGTTCTTGGGGAAAAATGTAAATTCTTCGGCACAATTCTCTTTGCGAGAACACCGAGACACGGTCGACAAGTTTCCTCGTTGAAACTTAACTAGGGTACTCGACGCTGGATCGGTTAAGGATGCGCGATTACGCGTCGAGACGCTCTTAATCGTCCTACGTCGACTTTGCCTATCGTTCCCAACGGCAACTCAACTTTCCACGATCCTGTGTGTTTCTAAACTTCCTCTTCCTGCTTTAAGATTCTCTTTCTGAATTCTAATATGATACGAGCCAGAAATTCAACCTCGTGACATTCTAGTAAATTGGAAAGGAACTTTCTTCCGCCTGTTTCGATTATTATATCTCTGGTCGTAAAAATCAAATTTCACAAGTATCAAATAAATCAAGACGGTCAAAATGGCCACTGAACGCACAGTAAAACCTTTCCCGCGTAATATAACACGTGACGATCTGACATTTACTAATTATTCATTATTCAATCATGGTTTAATAAAATTCTTACCTTGAAATTTCATACACCTATCAAGTAAACCATACGATTCTTCACGCGGTGAAACACACATCATAAGCTAATCACAACAACACCACATTTGTTCACAATAACTTTCTTTTTAAATAATAACTCTGTCACGCACAAACGTCAAGTTTAAAGCACGAACAATTTCGATTCGAATGAATTTCCGCGTCACGGATCGAAGTGCCATCTGGACCCCATCGGTAACAGTTCAAAAAAATATTTCGAGTGTGACAGGTTTTTGGGCAATAATACGCGCAACTGTTTGATCTAACAAGGTGAAAATTGAATTCGTTTAATTATTTTCTTTGGGTCAAAAATCAATGAAAATGGCAACAAGTATTTCAAGCGAAAATGGTAAGTGAATTGTGGTTGATTTTAAGGTTAAAGTATAGTTGTACACAATTCAGTAAGTTGCTTCCTTTTATACAAGTTGCGATGAAACAGAAATGCCCGTACATGGAAAAATGTTATCGGAAAAATCCGATTCATTTCAACGAGATGTCACATCCACATTGTGAGTATTGATTGTTTGTTTACATTTTTATGGACTAAGACTGTTGCATTAAACAATTATATTTGTGTTCCAGTGGAAAAAATTGTAAGAGATCAGCTGGAGGGTGATATACGGATACCTGAGAAACTTGATTTTGAGTGTTCTGATCGGTCACTTTTAGTGGATCAATTAAAGGTCTTACAGATGGTATTAAGGAAACAGAAAACTAACACGGACAGTTCTTTATCAATCACACAGTCAACTTCTCAAGTAGGCACCTCAAATTCAACGGTATCTAATACTATCAGTAATCCTAATCAAGACTTGAAAGATAAGGTAGAAAAACACAAACAAGCAGTGGCTATAAGGAGGGAATCTAAGTTGAAAGAAATGGATGAACAGGGTGAAGCACTTTACAAATTTTCTAATAGCAGCGCGGACTCAGCTAAGGTCCATACAATGAAGGATAAACTCGATAAGCTCAAAATTGCTGAGGATAATATGGAACAAGGTGGTCCTTCGCAAGAGAGGAAAAGGAACAATAGCGGATTTAATGATAATGGTAGAGAAAACAAAAAGTCAAAATCATTTCATAATAAACAAAATGAAGAGGTTCAAGAGTGTACCCAAAGTGCAAATAATAGCACAAATGATACTACCTCAAAAGGGAAATCCTTGATGGATATTTTTCAATCGTGTAGCTCAACGAAATCCAGAATTGAAGTCAGAGAGAAAGCTATTGAGATGATGAAACGACAAGGTTTTAAGGTTTCTGTGGTGGAGCCAGGAAATTTTGCCATGAAATATGCTCTTTCAGCACCGTATCACCTATTTTTTACAAGAATTCAGAATTCAAAATCAACATATGACCAACCATTCTCCATAACATTTCCTGAAATTTTAGATAGAAGTCTGGGAGAAATAGTTAATAGTTTACATATTAACTTTATGGTTGATGTGGGATGGTTATGTTTGCAATATCTTTTAGCTGGGCAACGTACAGACATGTTAATTTTATATGGAGATAGAGTAGACGAAGAAAAGCTTAGTTTAAATATTACCATGATACCTGTACAAATGCCAACAAAGTTTGGTTGTCATCACACTAAGATTATGATTCTAAAGTACAAAGACGACGGTATACGAGTTGTAGTGTCTACAGCAAACTTATATTCAGATGATTGGGAGAATAGAACACAAGGGTCAGTCAAGGTCATTTTATGTTTCTTCCTGTCAAATATCGGACTTTAGCGAATAAACGGTTCAATTGATTTTGTTGCTCAGACTTTGGATATCGCCACACCTTCCACCGTTGCCGGAATCAGCAAACACCAACGACGGGGAATCACCTACAGGATTCAAGAAGGACCTGCTCCTTTATTTGAACAAATATAGACAGCCAGCGATGACAGAATGGACGAGTGCCGTTCGAAGAGCCGACTTCTCCTCCGTGAACGTGTTCTTCATAGCTTCCATCCCGGGAAGGCACAAAGGCGTCGAGTACGATAGTTGGGGCCACAGAAAATTAGGTTATGTTCTGTCCAAGCATGCTACACTGCCTCCAGACGCTCCACGATGGACATTGGTTGCTCAGAGTTCCAGTATCGGTAGCTTAGGTCCGAATTACGAAAGTTGGCTCCTGAAAGAAATAACATCCTCGATGTCGAAAGAATCGCCATCGAATCTGAAGAGTCATCCAAACTTCCAATTCATTTATCCTTCTATAAATAATTACAAGCAAAGTTTCGATTGCAGAGTCGGATCGTGTTGCTTGCCGTACAGTCTCCAGACACATTCCAAGCAAGAATGGATAGAATCTTACATGTAGTGAGTTACTAGATTCAAAGTCCGCAGCTCAGCAGCTGGTAATTGTTTTACTGAAGAATATTTAACTTCCGTAGTCAATGGAAAGCCACGCGAACGGCGAGAGACAAAGCAATGCCTCACATAAAATCATACACAAGATTCTCGCCAGACATGAAGAAGATTCCTTGGTTTGTTTTGACTAGTGCCAATTTAAGCAAGGCTGCGTGGGGCACAGTAGGCAAGGATTCCCATTATATCATGAACTACGAGGGAGGAGTTATATTTATTCCAAAATTTATCGTACGTGAACGCTGATGTATAGTAACGTTTGCGAAGTTAACAGAACATATAATCTATTCTCTTTACAGATTGGTTCGACGACATTTCCTGTCCAAGAAGAGGAAAATGGCGTCCCAGTTTTTCCTATTCCCTACGATCTACCTCCCACCAAATACCAGAGCGGAGATAAGCCGTTCGTCATGGAGTTCTTCTATTCGTAAAAATGAAAGTCGCCAGATCATGTTACTATTTTTAAAAGATTAGATTAACATCGCTATGCGTAATGTACAAGTGAATTTTTATAATAAATACGATATTAACACGAGGTCGCAATAAAAAGCGATTCTATTCTGAGTTCATCGTCTGCTTCATCAGGCCAACAGAAATACGAGTTTTAACGCATAATCGAATAGTCGTACGTGGAGTAGCAGAATTTTTATGACCTCTGAAATTTCCGCGTCGCGCGTGACTTCATTTTCGATTCACTCCCGTGCCGATTTCGTGGCTGCTCGTTCGCGGACCACGCGTTTTCCATAAAACATCAGCAGGAAAGCGTTTCCTGACCAGCGGTCTTTTGTCGTGGCGTAGTATTGCCTGTGCATGCCGCGCCTTCAAACAGCGTCTAACGAAGTTCTGCTTGCTCGTATTCCCGTGGCAATTACACACATGCTGTAACTCTCATTGGCGTAATTATGACTTTTGTTCTGGTGTGGCCATAGCTCATGGCTTTATCAGTAGAGTCAATATGCCATACTAAGCGTGACTAAGCGTTTTCGGAAGTATACTTAACGACTTAGAAATTTGGGAAGAATTGGCAATTTGGAAATTTAGAAATTGGGACTTTATTTGAATATTTCTAGTGTGAGGTGATCTGCCGCCTACGTTTCTTGCGTTACGCAGGGCCGGTTCGTTTTTCTTTGGAGGGGAGAGGTTAGATCAATTCCGATTCCTCTTCGGATACGTCAATGCGAAATGTATATGATTTTGCAAAACATCCAATTCCAGCTATCGGTTGCAATATTTTATCCTCTGGCGAGTATGCAATCAAACGAGTATTTTATTCAAATGAATTAAAATTGGTTCAGGTGATCTGAGAAAATTGTAACATAGTTTAGCCAGTGTTTTCAACGAACGAACCGCGGTTATTTTAAGGAAACATAACACGTTCCATTGTTATTACAAATTTGAATGTCTCGCCGAATGTATCAGCGTCATAATTGTTTCGGCGAAAAAAACTATAAAACCATATTCGCAAAAAGGAGGAAGAGAAAACATGTTTTGTTGATTCTCAAAGTTGTGATAAAATACGACCTATAACATTATGTTAATGAGAGGTGTTAACAGCGACATTAATTACGATTTACACGTAACTCTTCTATCCCCGGTAGGCTATTTAACATCCCATAACGAGCGGCTTTATTAATAAAATATCGAAGAAACCCACGATCGGGCTATTATAAATACTAATCTCGCGGTGGCTGTAAAAGCGAACGGAAGCGTGTTCCACGGATCAGCGCGGTTGACATGAAACCATAAAAGTCGAAGGACACGAAATTTTCAATGAAATTATCAACAGATTACCAATTTCTCCTGACCGATGATCGGGCCGCTTTCAAAATCGGAATCATTTCTCGATTTGAAGGCGGCAACTTTCTAACGTGTTGTTTTGAAACTCCGGAAGACAAACGAGCCAGTTTTATCGCTCGGACCATCATCCGGCGTGTTTCTCGCGACACATCGACCAGGGTCAAGCATCCTTCTCCGTCCACGGCAGGGAGTTCGGTTTTTCATTAAGAAATAAGGCAAGGATTTTGACGTCAACACTAGGCGAGTCTTCGCCTCCCACTAAAGCCCGGCTTCACGGTTGGATGTCCTCGGCGCAGATGCGACTTCTGGAAGGGCACGTCTGGACGCCCGCTACGAGCACGGCGTCGACGAGGAAGCCAGGAACAGGTCGATCAGTCAGTCCGTGAGATGTCGTCGACACGAGCGGACACTTCTTGAAGCCCTTGGTGTCGTCTGCGCGTGTGTGGTGCCGTGTGTGCGTGTTCGCAAGCATGTGCAAACGCGTGTTGTCGTGAGCAGACCACCAAACCGCGGATTTTCCTTCTGGCAGAGTGCCGACACTCCTGCAACGACGTCGTCGGGTTCCGAGATAAGGTCCACATCGCGGTAGATAGCCTATCGCCAGAAAAGTCTCTTAGTCCGCGGTGGTACCACGACGGTGGCGCGTCGCGAACCTCGTCGTAGAACGCCGCAGTTTCGAGCAATTTTCGGAGAATCACGAGCAACGGAAAACGTGTCCTGCCTGCCAATTGCACACCTTCGATTCATCAGGGAAAGTAGGTTTCTTTCGTAATTTTGATTTGTAAACTTCGCCGTTCGAACGAGATCGAGTTCGCAGTGAAGTTCGTTTTTTCGTAAAGGTTTTCCTTAATCGTCGCGACTCATCATCGATCGGTTTACGCATCGACGGATGCGAGGCAATTACCGGCAGACTGGGCGCGTGGCTCGTCCGTGCCTATTTTTGACGCCTCGGCCAACATCCATTGCCAGCTGGCCGCTCTTCGTGTTTGCGGATTCATTTATGAACGAACGAGTTTCCTCGAGTCGTTCTTTTCGAACGTGTGTACGAAATCGTTGCATCCTTATCAATGAGTATCAACGTACGATTGTAATCTGCTGTCTTTAGCTGCGAGGCGTTAACTTAAGCGGAATATTCCGTGTATTAATGAATAACGCAGACAAATTCTAAGTAAAGCGTGTTTGTCTTCAAACGTTTGCTATTCTTCGTGTTGCAGATTCGACGTAGCTCATCATCGAAGGAACGCAAGTGGTCTAGCATTGTCGAACATGATCCGATGATGCCTCACAAAATGAGTCTGCCCGCCCAACGATTCATCCGCGATCGTTTGTCATGCTAGTCGTGCCACGCAACTTTTCATCGGCTAGAAAGCAGCCAGAAAACGCCGTCAGTCTCGACCACGAATCGATAAAGCGGAGCGTGGTGGTTCAACGACGGTGGAGAGATTCCAAAGTCTGACCAGACGGCTCTTCCTTTTCTGCTCCTACAAAGGGAAGAAAGACCGTTATCAAAATGTTAACTTGCTGGGTGTTGACCGGCGTCTTCGGGGCCATTGTGTTGCTCTACGGCCTAATAGAGGTCCACTACTTCTTGCGCATGTTCTTCACCGTGCTCTTTGCGCGGTTCTGCAAGAAAAAGGCACACATCCTCGACGAGACTACCGTATACGGTACGTTGAATTTTTCATACGCCAGACAAAGGGACGACTTGTTTGCAATTATTTTATTTGTGTTAAGTGGACACTCGTAAATGCACGAGTTTCGTGGAAGTAGTGTCTAGAATTTCTTTTAGGAATCGTGCGTTAGATGTAGCATTGTAACGCGAGATGATTCAACGCGTCATCTAATGTTTTGAGATCCACGTGGAAATTCTATGCGATTTTAGACGCGGGAAAATGTCATGTGTCTGAGTGGTAAATTAGCGAGTGACGTGAAAATCCAATTCATGGAAATTTAACGCATGGCAATTCAACGGGTGGAGACCCCATTCGTGGAATTCTCGTGCCTGGAAATTCAACGCTTGGTAATTGGACGCGTGAAATTGCCACGCGCCGAAATTCAATGCATGGAAATCACATGGGTTGTATTTCAAAGCGTGGGATTCTTTGGGGATGGAATTCTTACGCTTAGTTATCTAACGCGTCGAAAACCAGTGCTTGGAATTTGAACGCGTGAAATTTCCATGCGTTGAACTGCATTGTGTAGAAATCCTATGTGATCCATATGAACCGTGTAGATACAATCTGCAGCGATCCCATCAAAATCTAACACGTGTAACGCGAGGTCCCAACGCATGGATATCCAACGCGTAACTATCTAACGTGCAACTATCCAGCACGCAACTACATATGCCTTTGTACATTTCTCGCGACAATAATACATCGTACCAACAACCACTTTCATGAATGATTGCATAGTAAATAATGCTCATCTTGCAAGATGACAGTGTAGCGATGTTGAATTATTGCCGCTGCATGATCGGTGCAAGATTATTATTCAGGAACGCAGAGATTCCATGAAAATGCATTTCATAGTCCCTCCATGTCGCTACGTAAGTCCAGAATCCTTACAATTTGCCGACTTATCTCGGTCTCGTTGCCGGGAACCTTGACCTACCATGCGCGAATCAGTTGGCCGGCTGGCTGGTTGCTCGTGTCGCAAATCCGCGCTAGTATTGATTGCACGCCACGATGCAGCTAAATTTCACCAAACTGGACCGACCAAATTCAAACGTAAACACTACTTGTGGAATTTATGATTCCTGTAGTCTGTAGACGTCATTATACTGCCGCGAGTTGACCTCGCTTGGGGGTTGCGCTCTTGCTTGTTTTTCACCAACTCTGCTCTTGAATGTGGGCTCTTCTGCCAGAGGGTTAATTGAATGATCAATGTTTTTATATTCGATCAGTGTACAAATATATTACTGAAGTATTGTATTAGTTGAGGATCTCTAGAATATTGACAAGTCATCTGAGTATACAAATATTTGATGGAGTATCAGATTAGTTTTTTCTAAAATATTGCCAAGTCATCTGAAGCCTTCATCAAGGTTCTGATGCTGAGTCAAAATTTGTCAGATAAATAACTGAATATAAATTTTGTACGTAACGAGAAGTGTTCGTCACAAAATTTTAAACAGCACAACAATGTTTCAAAATTCTCCAAATCTCCATATTTTAAGATTTTCTAAATTTTTAGCCTGTACCACTATGTAGACCGTGTACACCTGTTTTGTTAATATAGTTACCGACCTATGCATCTTCGTCACGCTGCGATTCCACCGAGGAATAATAAATCTTCGAAACATATATTGTCTGGGTATTCTGACTAATGCTAATCTTTTATTTAACAGTCCTTGCAGCGGATCAGGAAACCGAATGACGCTACTCTTACCTTCTTTTTCCGATCTTCCATACCGTCGTCTAGCGTCCGCTCAACCTGACCGCGTCGATTCGACATTGTGGGTGTCAGACAATATATGCGAACTTGCAAAACAAGTATAAAAAATTTATCTCGAGGTTACTTAAAATTCCAAGAAACTTTCGACATGAAATGTTATATATGAAAAGTCTCTTTTAGTAGTCGTATATTTGTAGAAAACTGTTTTGTAATCGGAATAGCAAAGCAGTTTTGTTTTTGCTTGTTGTTTATTCATATTTCCGTCATATGCGTTTTGCACCTGCATAATTAAAATTAACAATATTTGAATTGTAAAACGAGCGAAATAATTCAGCACGTGTATTCTTAGATTCCTAAGTCTGTGTCGCTAATTCCTTCATAACAATTCTTAAATTTTAACTTATCTTCATTGATGTTGATTCAATGACCATCTGCATTTTTTGAACTCTTATCTCTTTCCTATCGAAGTCGTTGAAGTCAAGTTCCCAGGATAGGAATCTAATATCTCTAAGCACGATCGAAAGCTCTTGTGCTCGTTTTCGCAATTA
Organism: Megachile leachella; assembly: GCA_963576845.1. Classification (NCBI taxonomy): domain Eukaryota; kingdom Metazoa; phylum Arthropoda; class Insecta; order Hymenoptera; family Megachilidae; genus Megachile; species Megachile leachella. The sequence continues at coordinate 2,896,336 of OY756256.1, forward strand.
CGATAGCAATTATCTGTGTCCAGTAAGTGCAAATTATATTCATAACCGGTAATGGCACCGTTTCTAAGAAGCGTGCAATCGTGGAGTATAGTTAACGACTTTCGGTACGATAACAAAATCACGCGACACTCGAATATTTGACGAGTCGTACTAATATTTGATGTTCTTCAGGTATCTGCACCACGACGGACGTGGACACGCTTCTCTATCACATGAACAACTCGAGGTATCTCCGCGAGCTCGATTTTGCCAGGGCGGATTTCTACGAACGCACGAACCTGTACCGCGAAATCTGCTCCCAAGGATCCGGCGTCGTTCAGGGTGCGGCGACCATCCGTTATCGCCGCTTCGTGAAGCCTTTGTCCATCTTCAAAATAACTTCTAAGGTATATTCCGGCGAGAAATCGTATTACAGATTAACGTTCGTTGTACTTTGACCAATCACCTCGAAGAATCCCTAGAAGACTTTTCTTCCCGCGACTCTGCAAACAAATATAACTCTTGGCAAATAGACTTTTCATTTGTTTTGAGACATCGCTAATTTTAATCAAAATTATCGCCAAAAAATAAAACTAAATAAAAATATCAGATGTGGTAAAGAACACCTGATATTTGTCGCTGAGTTAGAAATAAAGCTTGATAAAATTTCATACTAGTTTGTTGATTTTTCCACTGTTTAATCGATGGAACGTCGGTAGTTTCTTAACAGCATTTTAGAAGCCGACGGCCAATCATGACGGTGCTAATGAAGTGCCATAATTACGTATGCTTTCGGTGGACGTATGACGTAGTGCGTCGAAAATTTATTCCATCCTTCTCGGTATCTCTTTTATCGCGGTGCAAGCAGAATGCAAATTGAACCTCAATTACGTTCCTTTTCGTTTCTTGCCAATAAGGAACCAATTACATCGATATCGATGTTATTCGACGAACGAATGATACTCCTTTCCCGAAAAATACGTGGGCGAAGTATCCTTCTTTGTTTCCATTTTCAGATTATATACTGGGACGAGAAGTCAGTGTTCATGGAACATCGGTTCATTACACCCAGTGACGGATTCGTCAGGGCCATTGCAATCTGTAGGCAGAAACTTTTGGATTGCAGTGCAGAGGCTGTCATTGGCTCCTTGATGGAACGGGGAGTGAAACAGAACGGTGTCGAGGCAGGTGTAACTCAGGTAATTACTTTTCTAATACACGTCGTCTTTGATATCTTTGTTAGAGAAGAAAAAAAATATACTGATCGAATTGAGTAACCTCCTCCTTTTTCGAAGTCGGTTAAAAAAAGATTAGTTATCCTAAAGCAATTGAAATATCTATCATCTATGTACACACTTAACGATCATATAAAATATAAACATTGTATAAGGCTAAACGCAATCTTCTATGATAGCAAAAAACTCTCAAGTGTAGTATTTTTACCTCACTTATCGCCATTACATAATTCCTTAACAAGAATTCTTATTATGTCACATTAAATCCCCTGATTCCTTAAATATCGCTCGGGGATTCGTAATTATCTCATCGATACCAATAAATAATCTCGAAGATTAAACATGCAAAGAGTTACAGTGTAATTATCGACAAAGTAGGATTTCTAAATTATGTAAAATTTAAATGACTAATTATCGACTCGATCACGGTCGGTTTACTTGTAAGGTAATAAATGTGGGCGTTACAGATACCTCACGTGAGGCCGCAAATGCCACCGGAAGTAGCAAGATGGTTGGAGAGCAACGAGATCTCATCGGCGCTCCTTCGTCAGTCAGCTGCAACGGCGACAAATTGCTGACAAACGGAGGAGACGGCGTCCACAGCGAATGGCGCCGTTTCCGCTTCTGTCTACGCGACCACGACCGTGTAGGGTCGAAAGTGAAGCCGTTTCGTCGGATCTCGTCCGATTCGTAGCCGACTGCTCGAGAATCAATTTTTACGGTGAAGGGGATACGGGTGATCGCGTTAAGTTTGAAAGTTTTATATGGTTGTAAACTGCTCGTCGATCGAGTCAAGGGTCAAAGCGACACCGTCGCTTGAAACTTGACATCCGTCCGCCTGGAAAATTGATTCAGCCTAACGAAGACGTGGTGTCGAAAGTGTCTACGATAGGAGAAAGTACAGAAATAGAGCGAAACTATTTTACTAGGCAGCGATTGTACGCCTCGAGCGATGGCTTTCGAACTTTTCGGTTTGACAACAGACTGCGCTCTGGAGAAGCTGCAACCGTGGAACGGGCTGCCGCAGTTCGTCGAGCGAACATTTGCGATTGTAATCGACGATTTTACTGTTAATGAGCTTCCAAAGCTTCGACGGTCGCGATTGTTGAATATTCTCCGTTGAAAGTAATCGTCAGGCGGTTATTCGCTACTTCCTTTTTTAAACGCGCCGCGCGAACGGCGTCGGTAATGAATCGCGGGAACACGGATTCTACGAAAGTCGCGGGATACCGGAAATGCAAGAACAATCAGAAGTCGAGAGTATTTATACATACAGTGTTGTCTCGAAAACAACCGACGCTTAGAGGCTTCGTAGATATATGATTGTTCCTCGTTCGCTCGACAAGGAAATTTCTATTGTAGACATTCGGAATTTAAGAAATCACGAATGGTACCTTTCGAGACAGCACTATACTTCTATACACAGGTGCCTTTATGTACAAGTCACGAATGGGATCTCTTTCTGCGATTATAGACAGCCTTAAGACATCGGGACTAGCGAGAATGGACACCTTTGTGATAGAGAAAATATTACAACGTACTTTGAAAATCTGTGAAAGCTTTATCTACAAATATTTATCGTAGTCTCGTGGCTGACTTATATGCGTATACGAATTTCAGTTTCAAATGTTCGACTGCATTTTTAACGAGGTTTTAATGTTCCCGTGTCGAAGCGAGGTTTACAGTAAAGTTTTTGAATATATTTGTACAGCCTTCCATTACCGACGCTACTTGCACGGCCGGTTCCTTCGAAGATATTCCACCGAATTTCGAACGAAACCAATACCGTAGTTTTGGTCATTTAATGTAGCCAATCTCGACAGCTATATAGCATTACGCACCTGATGAAACGTTACCATAACTTATAGATGATAAATAATGTCACATCTGTCGAAATAATACTGTGTCGATCGTGTCGAGAACACGTGATTGTCCGGAAAGATGAATAAATTATTCTTTAGATGGTTAAAGCGTTTTTTACTTTCCTTTGAAAAGCTAGACGAGTCGTTAGAAAAGTCGTTAGAGAACTGTAAGAATTTCAGTTCATCAAAGGTAATTGTTTTAAGTGCAAATGTTAATTGATAACCCTTGATTTATTCCCTTGATTTATTATACTATCTACGTATTTGCTACTACTTCCACACACGTACATCTACGTCGGAACATTTATCTTTGAAAGACGATGTAATTGTTTAACGTAAAATCCTCATTAGCTCTGTTAACTATTAATATTAGACAAACAAATTTAAATGTAAATAGGGATCGTTTCTCGGGTCATTTTAATCGATGTTACTCGTTTTTTTGTACCCTTCGATTTGCATACGTGTTGAACGTTGCTACTTACGTTTATTCCAGTGATACCCGCTGAACCATGGTGTACATTTATCTCGTACTTCTTGCTCTTTATGTGTTATTCGATGTGCACTATTTTATTCGAACCTTATTGTCTATCTACGTGCTGCAGTATATCCGAGGGAAGCTGAAGGTCCTCGATGAATCCAACACTTACGGTAATTTGAATAATTATTCATTAATCAAGAACTGACACTCTCGTTGCTCACGCAAAGAATCTGCAAAATAATATACAACGAAAATCCTTTGTACATTAAATATAATTTATGAAGTAATTCAATAAAGAAAATAGTGAATTCAAGAGTAGTTTCCGCAATTTAAAATGGCGATATGCGTCACACATTTAAAGACGTTTAAAAATTAAAAGATGAAAGAGAAGTGTAATTTCTGAATTTTTTATTCGTCATTGTTTTATACTGCTGTTGATCTTTATTGACAGTTCATTTCATTTTTCTGCTAGGAATATGCACCCCGCAGGATATGGATAGACACGGTTATATGAACAATGCGCGATATCTTCGGGAATTAGACTTTGCACGGTTTCTTCATACCGCTAGGAATGGAATTTTTTGGGCAGTTAAGGAAAGCGGTACAACCGTAGTCGGAGCTTCTGTAAGCTATAACTATCATGGCATTCCTGTTTTTGCGCCCTACAGAATTGTTACTAAGGTAAGCAATGCAACTACAATTCAAATCTAGGATCTTGATAAACTGCAACTCCATTTTGATAAGCTCAATATTCAAAAGTTAAAGTCGGTGCAGTATTCAAAGGTTATATTCAGTGCAATATTCGAAAGTTTCGATGCAACAAGTTTCCTTTATTTTCGCAGGCGCTGTACTGGGAAGAGAAATACATATATATGCACCAAAAGTGCATCACTCTCCACGACAATCTCGTTCGCGCTGAATCTGTCGTCAAGCAAGTTTTGATAGGGCCAAAGATAAACATGGTCAAAATCGTTACGGATTTAGAGCCGAACACTCATTCTCCTGACCTATCAGAGGATCTCAAATTGTGGATCACATCCTTGGAAGAAACATCGAAAAAATATAGAAAGAAGGATTGAAGTGTTACGTGAATAATTTTCTTGAATTCTGTCACAAGGAAAAATGTATTTTTAGATTAATGTATTGGTTCGAAATCCTAACAGGTAAAAGAGTTGATTTAAAATAAAAGAATATTTAATTCGCAAATGTGTGTTCTTTCTTGTTAGTTGCGCGTTCAACCACTAGACGGTGCTAGCTGCATTCGGTATTGGTAAGCGCTGATATGCAAAGATTTGAAAATTTGATAAAACACAATTTAAAATCTTAAAAATTTAGAAGCGTAAACCTTGAAAAATTTAAACACCTAAAATTTGAATATCAGCAATTTTTTACTCTGACGTAAACATTTTGATGAAAAGTCCATACAAAAAATTTAATGACACAGCAAATAATTATTGATACGTAAGTTTTTTTATAAATAACCTACCTGTGAAAAAGCGAAAGAAACACGCGATTATGTAGAGATTTTTGAAGACTAATATGTTTTGATCGAATTATAAGACACGAGACCACATTCACAAAAACGTTAGAGACAGGGAAGGAACAAGTTACCGCTTCGTGCGTCGTTCGGAGCGACTTCGCTCTTTGGAATATAACCGGAACTCACAGTCTTCTTTCGACTGTGACTACGTGAACGTCGGTCAGCGTTGTTTGTGCCTGCAATACCGGAAACACGACAGAAACATGGTGTGTGCCTGCTTAATCACGGTACTTCTATTCCTGTACATGATCTTCGATGTGCACTACTTCTTGAGGATCATATTCACCATTGTGACCGGCAAGCTCTTCCAGAAGAAGATAAAACTCTTTGATACCACCACCATCTACGGTAACCTGTCATTTTTTGTGTTAAAAAAGAACTTGACTTTTGCCATGTCACGTTTTGAAGTCTTTTCAAATGCGTTTCGATTTTAAAGTAAAATAATACATCGAAAGAAATTTTGTATTTTCTTTTATTTTTTTTGTTCATACTTTTCCAACAATTTCACGGTAATCTTTAATCTCTCAAGTTAATACTCGAATTAATAGTCTGATATGTTAAAGGATTTTATTCTGGAATTTTCTGTAAATATTCACTGATTTCAAAGTCCTTTTTAGTTCATTTCTACAGAGCAAGAACCTTTAACTGTCGTAACGGTTACCCTACATTATCGACACAGATGTTACATCTGTAAGTAGTCCAAGTACCGAAACTTTCCGTTACTTTAAAATGCACGTAAACATTGTTTAAATGCATTTCGCAAATGCATATTTTTGCTCACGAAATATTCCTGCATCAAATTTCCTTCATTAAGTTTTGTCGCACGAAGTAATTTAACCGCGCTGAAGCTTTAATGAGCATCGCAATTAATTACAGCGTAAGTATGTGATAATCGGTGCGATTATCAGTAGATATTGATTGCAACGTACTTATATAAATCATTTTCGAATCAATGACTCGCATAAAAAAGGCGGGAAAAAATGTCACGCGTACAGAATGTGGATGCACGTATCGTATATTTGTTTATTACACCAAAAAAAAGTCAAAAGGAATTTTTACTCTATTCTATTTTTCCATTTTAGGAATATGTTTAACGCAGGACGTGGACCTGTTCCTAAAGCACATGAACAACGCGAGGTACCTTCGCGAATTGGATTTCGCACGTTTCCACTTTTACGATAGATCGGGACTTTATGCAGCTATTTCGAAAAGAGGTGGTGGAGCAGTGCAAGCGGCTTCCTCGGTCCGTTACCGTCGTGCCATTCCTATTTTCTCACCGTACAAGGTCACCACTAAGGTAAATAATGCATTAGATGCATTTTCTTTTAATTGTTTGTCAACGACAGTGGTAATTACTGAGTCAACATACGATTAGATATTACGAATTGACAGTAACGTTCTGATGTTCCATTACAATATTTCCATAGCTACTTTACTGGGAAGGCAAGAACTTTTACATCGAGAATCAATTCATCACTTTGAGCGACAATTTCGTTCGTGCCGTGATTCTCAGCAAGCAATCATCGACAGGAATACAAGCTTCCATGGCTGAAATCGTCGCGGACGTCGAACCGAACGCTCGTCTTCCTGAACTGCCCAAGGATCTCGAATTGTGGATTAATTCTATGGAAATTTCTTCTAAGAAGTTCAGGAAACAGGAGTAGATTTTTAATTTTTATATTTTGTTTAATTTGTTACGATCTACGGTTTTGACTGTTTTAATAAAGCGGTATCAAGCCATATTCTCATCATTTTTATTTCAGACGATAAGTTATGATAACTGGTTTCTTATAATTCGATGTCGAAATCTTTGATTACGGAAACTTGAGTAAGAGGCTATAACGGAGAAAGTTATTTTTTCATCAAGTCGTTCTACTTACAAAGAATGCTTATTTTTTTTAAGAAAGGCTTCTCCATAGTTTTATAGCCTATTGCTGGATGTCGCTACTAGTCAGTCTTCGGACCTGGGTACTCCGTAATCTGAACAAGCATTTAAAAATTTGTTTGCACCAAATCTTAAATGTAGGGAAATTCATGGTCTTGGAAGTTTACAAGGCGAAACTCGGAATTTGGAACATGCAGACTTGAAAAATCGAAGGTGGACTTGAGAACTTATAAATTTGAAACTTGTGAATTTGAATGTCCTAGCTTGGAATGTTCAAAGCTTGAACCTTTCAAACTTGTCAGGCTTAAAAATTTGAAATCGATAAATTAAGAAGTTTGAAACTTTGGACCATCAAATATTAAAAAATTTGAAATGTCCCGAAGAACCCTTGCTGCAAAGAATACATCAGGAAGGTGAAAATCGCTTTCTCCGAAAAATGTAACGACGGTCCATTTCTCTGCAGCGATCTATGTGGCATTTTCACGGTTACCGTCAGATGGCGACTTTCGTTTCGCGATGACTGATGGAGAACGGATGTGCGAGAGTTGTGCGCGTTTCTCTCGTGCAGTCGATCCGGGAACTCGAAACCTGTCGCGAACACGAGCCGACCTTTGACTCTGCTCTCCATGAACCTCCGTTCATCACCGAACAGCTCTTGACAGCGTCTGTCGATTGTGCATCGGACGGTTCTCCTCTTACCGGTAAGTCGTGTCAGCGTGTTTGAACTTCCATCTTCCGGTTTCACCGGCTTCCGTCTTTTTAAATTTCTCCCGCAAATCCGTTACATTAATATTCGTTTTACGTCTAAGAATGATCTGTGCATTTTCGCGAACGAAAGTCGTGCAGTTTACGTCAATGTTTATATTACCGGTGTGCTACTAACGTTGAACTTTGTTCGCGTAAGTAAATTTGGTTGCGTGAACCTACTGATCCGTGATGAAGCAGTTCATTTAATTGGTTAATTATGTATCGAAGGACGTGCATAAATAATTCAGTAATAGTATCGTAAACAGTAATTGAATTATCTCTATAACACGTGACGAATATATCAACAATATTTCTCACATGTTTCTATTTAATTATTTAATCATTCTCTGTTAATAACATACGTCGTTTATAGACCCGAATACATATTGGCATACTATTATTTCACTGAAAACAATGAATTATTTATCAAATATCGACGGTTAATATTCGATCGTTGCATAATGTAACTAAAGGTTTACTCCGTATTGTAAATTAATTATGGTAACGGCAGAATATATCGTTTACAAGGGTCAGCGATGTCGGCGGATACGCAAGCGTGTCGTTTTACGGAATTTCGCAATGCGAGCACAAATTAAAAGCTGGTCAATGAATAATCACCATTGAGACGAGTTACCATCGTTGACCTTTTTCTGTACGCTTGAATCGTGATTCAAATTCATTTCCGTTTGAAATGCAGCTCAAAAACAGTCCTTAATTATTGTAGGTAGCGTTTACATTTGCGTGATCTTTTGCGAAAGCGCACACGGATTAAATTACGCAATTACTGCTGGAAAATTCCTACGTGGATTTCTATTGTTTCCCGGCCGGTTTTCATATTATATGATAAAACACGTAGGTTTGACTGTTGCGACGAAAATGGGGCAAGATGTGAAATTCAGAGAAGATGAAAGTGTTGTTAATTTAAAAAGATGCTTTGTAAATAATCTAGGGTTCATAAACCTTATATCAGTACATTTATCGTAGTGCATATAACAAGAGCGATTGCAGTTCGATACCTCGGAATATCACGCCGTAATCGTTGCAAATTTCTTCTCACCTCGATTAGCGTAGAAAATTACTCTCGGCAAGGCTGCGAGCAATTTTGAAGCCTATTCCGCGACGTCTATTAATCCCGCCGATTAAGTCCGCGACGGGAAGAATTAATTCGTAGCCAGAAAAATGGACTTAACACTTTGATGGTCGCATTTCGTGAACTCTATGACTTACAATTTGTTGTCCTTGTGACGCGGTCGGAGGTGACCACGGACAAGGGCACCACATGGGAACAGTATAGTTGGGAGATGTTGAGGACTTGATTGTGGATTAAATTTGAGAATCTGAAAATTTAAAGATTGAAATATTTGGAAAATTTGGAACTTTTCATTGCGGAACAATGAAGTATTTGGTGAGAAAATGCATCAGTCATATATGGAGCCTGTTACGTAAGGCAATCGAGACCTCGTATTACATAATAATGATTATGAACGAATCTCATAATCAAGCTAATGCGAATTGTCCAATGACACTAACGCAACCCCATTCCCCATGGTTAATGACTACATGAGAAACAGTCTGTCGCAAACCGATCGAGTGCGCTTGTACCGTTACATTTATTTAAATGACATCCTTCAGACTCTTTGATCAGAATTTCAGATTTTGACAATTGCCATCATTTTCAGAGATCGTGGCAGACATTAATCTTTTCGAAGTGGCACAGCGTGCAGTTACGCTTTTTAATGATCCCCGATTAGAACAGGTTTCTAGATCAAGGACCATAATCTTCCCCACACGCGGGGGATTAGAAACGTTAATTAAATGTCGCGATGCGGGCCGTTTCGATAATCCTCCAGCAGATCGCGATATCGAGGAAATCGATCGTGCGAACTGAACGTACGTCGATTTCTCTTCCCATGTTTCTCTTCGCGCCAACAATTGTTCGCAGAATTTTGCTTTTTTTTTAGCATCCTCTGCTTTCTGATCTCGTGGGAAATCCTCGAAACTTTCCTCCTGAAAAACAATCGCGTGCAGGATAAATCGGTTAATAGGTAAAAAAAAGTGATTAGCTGCACGCAATTTTTGGGATGAGCCAATTCTCCTTTTTAGAGTTCATTTAGACAAAATCTGAGTGAGGTGTGAGAACTTTTGGACTTGATAGTGTTAGAACTTTTGGCAATATAACAAGTGGAGATACACGACATTGCATCTACATCGAATTTCTATTATAAAAAGCGACTTGAAGCCTACATTGAAAGATGTTCAAAGAGTTCAATGTAAAAAAAAAAAAGATTCTGAAATTCACATAATCCTCCGTTTGGGAAGCTGCTCACGCGTGCGTCGCAAGGGATCAAGGGACCCTGATGGCACCGATACGTGCGGCCCTTTGTTCGATCCTCCATTATGTCACGTGGGAGGACGAGCACACACGCGGTCGCATATCGTCTCACGATTAACGAGCGCATTGTAATAAATTAGGAATTATGACGCTGCTCCCTCTTCGCCCTCGGCTCCTTTCGCCTGGCTCAATTGATGCGTCGCGTTTTTCTCTAATGATCTCCCTCCGCTGCGATCGTGGACAATTCGATGATTGCATCTATTGTCATAATAGCGATTGCGCATGACGTAGAATATTTTCTCTAAACAATGCTAGAAGCAATCTCTTTGTCAACTTTGATTCCCAATTTAAAATTCACTGACTTCCTTCTATTTTTTCAATTTCCTTTCAATGCAATCGAATTGCAACCAAAATTGAATCTTGATTCAAGACGTATAAACTCGTCGCTTTTCCACGATTACGTCACGTGGGATAGCGTGTAGGAGCGTAAACGCGATGGCGTATCATAATGCGAGAAAGAACGATAGCCAGGAGGGGTGAAAGGGAGAAAGAGAAAAAGAATCGTGTCGCGTTAACTCTTACGTTTAAGCACCGTCCACAACGTGTCGACGTGGCGACGAGCGGGGAGATCATAGATGATGGCAAATTGTCCGCAATTGGCAGGAAGTCGTGGCAAGGGGGACCGTTTCTACGCCCCCTTGCGCTCTCTTCGCTGTTCATTAGAGCCACCGCGTTTGCGGTTCCATTTCGCTCGCTACGAATTGATTTCAAGTACGATTAACCCCGTTAACGCGCTTCCCTTCTCGATCTCGCCTTCGCCAAATTTTCTTCCCTCGCTTTGGTACAGGAAACTCGTCGCACTTCGAGAAACACTCTTTCGATTCGATGCAACTTGCTATTTACCCCTTAAGACGTATTGAACTACTTCAAATTTAAAAACATTTTTTTTAATGGAAGTTTTTTAGTATTAATTATATTTTACTTGTAGCAATTATATAAATAAATCTTGAAAAAATTTATAATGTGCAGGAACATTACATATCTGCAGGAATATTACATATATGTGGAACATGTGTGTACATGTATACTTATGTGAACATATGTGTCTAGTACAGATTTTATCAATATTAAGAGTTACAATTTTCCTCTGAGATTTCACAAATTCCTCCAATTGCGTTGAACAATAATTTGAAGTAATGTATTCGATAATATCTGACCCAGACCTAACCTGTATCAGGTAACGAGTTCAGTTAGCAAGTGGTACGGCGTGTTACGCAAAAGATTTGTTTGATCTCGCGATAAGATGAATCAATATTACGTAACCTTGCTAACCAAATTCCAATAAACGTATTAAGGGACAAGAAACGCTGGTATAAATTGTTTTATCGACTCTTACAAGACGTAGAACTGTGATCATGCATTTTTACAGGTGTCTATTAGCTGTTTCATGAGCTGCCACTTTCCTTTTGCTGCGGTCTATTATACATTTTATGACTGGTCATTTTCCATTAGTTGTACTGTATGATACAGGGAAAATTTAAAAAAAATACTGTGAGAAAGTCTCGATATTTAATTTATCGTATGTCCGAAATATTTTTACTGTTACTGACGCAATTTAATAAAATATATTTAATACTTCATTTTAATAGCAAAATTAGAATATAAAGAATAATAACAACGTTATTTTAAGCAGGACAGTAGGTGTTTAGAACTCAAGAACTGCGTCTTTTCTCGATTTAATGCGATTCAAAAACGTAGAAACCGGTGACTCGTCGAAACGACTGAAGTCACCCTTGACTGCTCGAGATAAGGCTTGTCACGTCGTTCTTCTTCGTTCTCACCTGTACAAAGAAACTCGCGCCTCGATCGTTGAAACGAGAAATCCAAGTCAACCGATTTGTTCAGTAATCAAAAGCGTATCTCATTCGAGAACAGCGTACAGCAAGAAATTGTTCTTTTCCGTCTGACGCGTCCATAAAGCGATTTCTCTTCCGTAATTCGTTCGAAATTTAACATATTTATCAAAATTTCTACAAACCACATAAATATAAAATTCTTCAAATTTTATCAAATAGCAAGAATTACAATTAATGTAAGTTCCTTCATAAAATGACAAAGAAAATCCGCAGAAATTTGGACGAATTTGCAGGAGAAGCGATGATTCACTGTATGTTAATCGTTTATACCGTAGTTTTGCAGAGGAAGAAACTCGTAATCTCACGGATCTTTTATTCAACGATTAGACGCACTATCCATTATTTACATGCTATCATACATGTTTAATGCATGCAAAAAGCGTCTGTTCTAGACTTCCTATATGGCGACCTTACGGAACTTTTTTCTCAACACTAAAGATTATACCAACAGACCTTCGATTAAATCGAAAAATTAAACGAGCGTTATTCTCTGTGGTTGTCGGATTGAAAACTTCTAACTTAACTCTTCTCGTTGCGTCTAAACGTTCGAGAGGAAAACACGAGGGCAGATTTCCGGCGACCTTGGGTCTTACACGTTTCTCAGCAGGCATCCGTAGGAAAGTGACGTCCACGCGTGAGCAGACGTTACCTCTAGCGGACCCACGCGATCACGATCGCGATCGTGTATGAGTGAGAGGCCGCTGTCGGCATAGTGTCCCGTTAGGGGACCTAGAAGGCCCAGAAGGGGCCACAGCCAATCCTATCAACCTGGTTTCGAACACACCGGAACGGATCCTCGTTCGATGAGGATCGTCTGTCAACCGGTCATCTATTCTTTCGCTACAATTTTTGCATTTCCGCGTTTATTCGTGACCTTCGCCTTAACTGTGCAACCATGAGATATTAGACGTTCAAACACTGTAAGTCGATAACGGAAGTATTTTTCCTCGCGTATTCCGGGTGCAGCAAAAATGATGTATTGAATAGTTAATGGTGAAAGTAATTTTCACACGTGTTATCTGCTCAGATATCTCAAGTATCAAGGCTATTGTGTTAACGTGGTGTCGAAGAGTTGTGGTATTCGCACGCTTGTATAACTTCAAATGTGTAGCACGGAAGTGATCAAACATTTAATGTCTAAGAGTTTCATTCATTTGTATCCATATATTTATTCAAACACGTGCTGTTAGAACACGTTGAAAGGTACGTTGTTTTCGAGACGTATTCTCAAGTTATTCGATTAACTCGTTAAAATTGTAGAAGCGATGAAAAGCGATCGAACGATGAAAAGTTGACCGCGATGTTGATATTCAACCAGGCAGTGGCGATTTCGTGCGTTGTTAGTGAAACAGAAGCCACAGCGATCCTTGGGGAATAAAGATATCTGTCGGCTGGCTTTTCGTGAGACAGCCCGCATTCGAGCGGAATACGTAATCGTCACGTGTGCTTGTGCAGCTTTATCTTCATCTCCTGCTGCTTCTACTTATTCCTTCTTCTCGTTGCTCGTGTTGGTTCGTTGGTGGTCAAGGCATTTCTCGGTAATTCGGAGCGACTCGCAGTTCTCGTGCATCCTCTCGATTCGCGTGTTGTTTTGCGATCTTGGATACATCGAGCGCGGCTCTCGAGTCAAGTTTGATTGATCGAGAGTAAACAGTGAAAGTTCTCGAGGTACAGTTAACTATTTGCCGATACTAGCGGCTTAATGAATGCCTCCAACTTAATGAACGCGATTAGGATGAGATAATTGTATACACTTATCTGGAAACGGTCTGAACTGCTTATTTACGGTTAGTTTCGATTTGTGGAAATAGATAAAGTCGTTTTAAATTTTCGATTTTGATTTATTTGACTGTTACGTGACTTCAATCACAGTACGCTCTTACTGAATAATAACTGCGCTCTTATTTGAAAGAATTTTTTAAAGAGTCCAAAACAATGATTTAAATTTCGCGCCAAAGCGTGAGTTTCGTCCAAGTATTTTTACGATGTTTTAAAGAAACAGTCGCTGAAAATAGCCTGGAAACGGCGTAGAATCATCGTGTATCGTTTCTGGTGTTTCCAGGAATCACTGCCAGTTTGAGCGAGGACAAAGGTTGCGAAGGATCGAGCCATGGGCCGCACAGGATACACGTGCATCAGGCACGTCTTCTGCTCCCTCAACGTTCTCATATGGGTACGTAACACGTACTTCTTGCTACAGCAAATAAATCCTAAGTTCTTTTACAATAAAATAATATGAAAAAGTCAATGACGAAGAACCAGTTACAAAGTAAATATCCTTCGCATGAAAGCAACTCTATTGCTGATCAGATTACGGAGTTACTATGTACAGCTGTTCTCTCATCTCCGCATTCATTCGTAATTCACCGAGCAGCAATTACTGCACGTTCAATGTTATTTATTTCATCATCGACCATAATAAGCCTTGTTATAACAGGTTAAAAATAAATATTAGCTGATGCGAATCTGAGAGCATTCAGCAATTTATCCGTAACCTTCCAGCTTGTGAAAGTCTAGAAATACTAGAAAATGTTGAGAAGATAATTTCTGGTCCTTTGGGGAGTGGACATCGTTGCACGCCGCTGTACTTTCGCGACCCAATATATACCGGTTTTATCGATGAACAGAGCGGTGCATGATAAAGAATCAGGGAGGAATGAATGGAGCGATCGAGAGATTAAACATCGATCGATTTACGTGATTCGCGAAACTGGTACCGTTAAACATTTTTGCAGCGAACATAACGGGCGTGCAAAAAGACCAACATGGTCGATTAGCAGACCGACTGCATTCTCGCGCGAAATTACCGATGCAATTTCAACGCGACCAAGCGTACAATTAAGGGCAGTGCAACAAGACCGCTGAAAATTGCGAACGTGTTCCGCGTCGAAACCGCGCCGATTCTTTTCCGCTTCGTCCACGGAAATGAACGGTACTATTTTTGCTAGCCATTTGCTGTAAATCTTGAGAGAAAGATTCGCAAGAAAAGTTTTCGTTAGACGCGTGCCTCGCGAGCATGTTCGGTACCGTAAGTTCATAGCTCATAGAGCACGGTTCAATGTCCTATTTAAGGCCGGTGCACGGAACCGACGATTTTAAGTGGTACGATAAATTCGAGAGGAGAGTCGAGCATGTCGGAATGCAACGAGAATGACAATGCGCATCGATTTAATCGCACGCGTGGGCTGTTCCTGCTTCTTCCTCTTAATTCTACCCTGCACTGTCGATGATTTATGGTTCAGAATTATCTAACTCCTTATCTTGTTAAGCTAATATCGCATTTTTGCTTCTGATAATTTTCTACGGGTAAAACAAAATATTCTACTGAGCTAATATCGCATTTTTGCTTCTGATAATTTTTTATGGGTAAAACAAAATATCCTACTGAGCTAATATCGCATTTTTGCTTCTGATAATTTTCTATGGGTAAAACAAAATATCCTACTAAGCTAATATCGCATTTTTGTTTCTGATAATTTTTTATGGGTAAAAGTACCAAATATGTGATCGTGCAAATGAGAGATTGCAGTATGTGGTCCACAGTTTCTTTCATTCGGAGGAAGTCATCCTTGCATTTGTACGATTGATACTACTCTAACCCAACGCTTAAATTACCTACGTTCGAACTAGTTCGACCGGATTGAATAACGCAGCCCGTGGTTACCACACTGATGCTAATTTACAGCAGTTTGATGATATCGCTAGGGTCAACACTCTGTCGACGACGTTTCTGCCCGAAGCGTTGTGCTAGATTATCCGCTTGTCTTATCTGCACGGTTGTCCCACTTTAAAAAACGTACTTCTGATTATCCAGTTAGAAACCGTTGTTTTACTAATACTAACTTATATATTTGTAAACAAACTTTAAGACTGTGTTGCAAGGAGAAAATGCACTAATCAATAAACCTAGATGTAACTTTAGTTTAAGTGGAGAAATTGAGGGATTTGTACAAATTGTGGACATTGAAATATTTAGAAGATTGGAAATGTAGAAGTTGGGATTTGATCAGAAGCTGAGAAACTTGAGAAGTTCAATTTGAATTTAAAACTTGCTAAAAGTACGAAATGTATGAATTCGTGTATTTTATCCCAAAAGTCCTCTTCACCAGGAGAAAAGTCCTCCTCTTCATCCAAAAAGTGTACATTCAATATAACAAGTCTACGTTCTACATAACGAGAAAGTTCATACGCAGACAAAGGAATGAGAATCGCAAATGGGAGACAACAATCGCTTTAATCTTGCGGGTCTAACTGGGCAGTAAATTACAGAACCTCGACAATCAGGGAAAGGTCAATATCCCTAATCACGCTGTCACCGACAACTTAGTTCAAAGCCTCGCTACACCAAAGCCTCCCTATCCCACAACTTTGCAATAAATCCAATCTCACTACTAGTGCAAATCTAAGAAGTGAACTCAGAAGTGAACAATCGCAGAGTATTTTTCTTTCAAAAATACGTTTCACAGTCGGCCGCATTCAGGCCAACCGTTCTGACTCCAGTAATTTCCTTTACAGTTATGCGCTTGCGGAATTTTGGGTGCAGGCCTATGGCTGCGATTGGCTTACTCCGGTTATACAACCTTGGTACCGCAGTATAGTCTCGCGTCAGCTGACTCGTTGCTGCTCGCTGCCGGATGCGTGACCTTCGTCATCGCCTTCTTCGGATGCTGCGGTGCTTGGTTTCAGTCGAGATGCATGTTAATCACGGTACGTAACCTTCGACGGAGTTCTACCTTTACTACGACCCTTTCATTCTGACCGATCATGTTTCCTTGCAGTACTTCGGTTTGGTCATTCTGATGTTCCTGGCTGAGTTCATGCTAGGTACTCTCGCCTTCATCTTCAGGGACCATCTGGCTAAGAGTCTGAAGGAGGAGCTGCTCGTCGGTATTGAGAAGCACTATGATCAGATCAGGGAACCTGGGACGCTGCCTGCGATTTGGGACCACATACACACTGAGGTGAACGCGTATTTATTTTAGTTCGTTGTGAATTGATGGTAAAATAGTTAATTAGGTAGATTGTTTGGTATTAGATAAGATCTGTATGCAAGTGATGGGAAAATTGTATCTTTGATTCAAATGACGCGATACAGTAACATGACTACTGTATGAAATATGATACAGTCCGAAGCAGATACCAGTCCCAAGCTGATGATTTTTATTAATCTGATAAATTTGTGATCATAGAAATATTTTAAACTTGTTGTATCAGATTCGAGGTGCATACTGACTTGATTGAAAATCGATTTCACCCGACTGCTCAGATATTAGAAACTTAAGAGCCCAACTCGATTCACTCTTCTATCAATGGAATAGCAGAAATGTTTTAGGATTTGAAGTAGTCTTCCAAATCGATCTCGTTCGACTTTTACCGACCGCCTTCGGTAAGCCTACTTTCTTTGGACGATTTTCTAATTTTCCGTGTCAATTTCAGTTCCACTGTTGCGGTGTACGGGACTACACGGACTGGTTCCAGATCAACGCATGGCCATCGGAGAATCGTGTACCCGACTCTTGTTGCATACAGAGAGAACGATATTGCGGTCGTTTGGACGCGGAGGGACACAACAAGGAGTTGTGGTACAAGGAAGGCTGTGCGACGGCAATTCAAATGTGGCTGGTTACCAGGCTCCATGTGGTCGGCATCGTGGGTCTGGTGGTCGCTTTCCTTCAGCTGTTCGGACAAGTAGCGAGCATGATCTTGTTCTGCACCGTCAGGCACAAGAGGTCGTCTCACACGTACAAGAGCTACGACACCACGAACACCTAGAATTTCCGATGGATCTTGGACGAAACGAGTGTCTAAGGTCCGTGAAGAAATAAAACAAGAACAGTCGTACCGTGCACCGGTGATGATCACGATCTTCTTCGCGTTCGAAGAAGATTTCGATTGTTAAGCCTGTCCTGTGAGAATAACTCTTCTCGATAAGATAACGCGTTCCTTCTTCTGTTCAAGTTCGAGTAGGGCCAACAAATCGTTGCGTTAAGATCGTGGAAATTTCTGTTTATCATCGAGCAAGAAAGTGGAGCGAAATGATTAACGAGCACAGCTTAAGAGATACGTACGACGAGTCATTAGGCTAATGGGCCATTAGCGTTGATAAACGAGTCCTTCTTCAGCCGACGACCAATAACGCTCGGCTCTCAACGAAACCTACTGTTAATTCGTACTCCGACGTTGTACACGCGTAAGATTCGAAAGAAACAAAATGGTTTCAACATAGTATGTTATCTTGCATGCGAATCTGTTTATTTACTAGGTGTTATCACACGCATACCAAAATTGCTGTTCGCACGATCGTTTAAAACGCGTCTGCTCGCGAACACGCAAGTATTTTTATTCGTTTTAAGGTTGTTTGACATCGAGCCGATACAGCTACGGGAAACACAGAGACTCCTTCGCTTAGCTTTAAATCCGCGGCTGTGTCGATCGTTTTTATTTGTATATTTATTTAATCACGCTGTCGCGTAGTTAGCAACCCTGCAGCACGTTTCATATTTGTTCCACACGTTCACTGATTCGGCGGAAAATGAACACTGTAAATTATTTTCACTGACGCAGTTTAGGAAGAAACGTGTCGGAATAGCGGCAGCTCGTTTATATATCGTTTAATAAATAATATATTTATGCAATGTCCTTTCGCAATACTTTGTATTTTTTTCTGGTTTGCACTTTTGCTAATTTTATCGTGCAAACATAATCTCGAATGATAATTAGACTGTTTATGCATTAATGTTCGATAACATTAATCAGTCACATCATATGATTATTTCGTAGACTTCGATAAATATTTAACAGTTCAGATGATTCAGAGAATGTAAAAGTGAAGCACACATGGTTACATGTATGACATCAATGAATCTACGATACATATTATGATGAGAATTAATTCTAAGGATTTGGAAAAAGAGGATCTTGAAAAGCTACGTCAGACACTAAACTACAAAAAAAATCTTCAATTTCCAAAAGCTTCGGTAAACAAAATAAATTTATTAAACTAGGAGTAACAACGTAAAAAAACGACTATATCATTCACCCCATCATTCGAGACCCACCAGCTTTGCTCCTACGTGGTTCAACGCCTCCGTGAGTCCACGAGAGGTGGTCTTAGCAGCATTTCGTGGAAACTGAAAACAATAATTTATATTATAATGAAGCAGTAATAATCTTATATATCAATAAGAATCATCTTGTATGTCAACAAGAATGATCTTATACGTCAACAAGAATAATCTTATACATCAACAAGAATCTTATATCTTACATCAACGATAGAGTTCAAGAAGTTACTGAATCCCTCGAAGCTGTTGACCAACGCTCTTCCAATCCCAATAAACTTGTCGCCAGAGTTGCCATATTTGTCCTGCTCCTTGATACCATCGACGATTGGCGTTGGTTTCAAGAAGGACTCCAAAAACCCAGCCGCAGGCTTAGGAACTGGTTTTTCGAGGAAACTTTGGGCAGACTCGGTCTCTAACCTCACTGTTTCTCTAGCGTTGGGTCGGGTGTTTGTCACTGGAGGTGGGTGAGAGTCCAAGGTTAGTGGAGGTTGCTGGACTTCTAGGCTCCTCTCTTGTAGCTTCGTGGACTCAGTCTTCGGTTCGGTAACCTGTGATTTGCTCGTCCCGACCTGATAGACAATATACAGAACAATATTAGTTTATTCTTGTTATGAGGAGAAAAGTAGCAAATTGTATTCGTTTGTGAAAAGCTCAAAGTTGTGAACAGTTGATTCAAGGATCTTTGATTAGATTGTTAAAATGGCTGGATTTGTCTTTTAATACTTTTGTCATCAAATTTTTTGCACGTTTTACAATCTATTTAATATGCAACCTAATACGCGGTTAGAATATTCAGGATTAACGTAAACTTGGAACATCAGAATTCTTCTAAGATTACCTGTGCGTGCTCGGAAATTCTCATTAAAAAAATGCTACGTTATTAAAATTGCGTTACATTCTAAGAAATATGAAAGAACATTGCGTGTAACATTTCGTGGATCATTGCGCCGACCGATCAATTAAACAAGTTTTATTCGACCTCGACAACTTTTACGCATAATATTTTTTGCATCCCGTCCGGCTCGTTAATCACTATTGCTACACATGATAGGAAAACGGCAACCTTGTGCCGGATAATTGTGAAACGACCGTCGCCAGGTAATCCGGTGTACTCGATCAGCTTCTTCGTGGTTTCTAAAAACCGTCCACATATCGATGGGAGAGGCGAAGGTTAATCAAAGAGAGTGGGCCAATTACCTCCGCGCGATCGGCTAGGATGTTTCTGGCCAACGTGACAGAATTGACGAATCTTCCAGTTCCTATTCGTATCGCGTCCACGAAACGGCCTAACAACTCCTATAAAAGCCGAAACACAAAGACGCGCTGAAAATTCGACGCAATGTACATTCGACGTCCTACAAATTCGACGCATGAAAAATTCGACGCATAGCAAATTCGACGCGTTGCAAATTCGACGCGCTGTAAATTTGACGCGTTGCAAATTCGACGCGCTGCAAATTCGACGCATAGCAAATTCTACGCATAGTAAATTCCACGCGCTGCAAATTCGACGCGCTGCAAATTCGACGCGCTGCAAATTTGACGCGTTGCAAATTCGATGCGTTGCAAATTCGACGCATAGCAAATTCTACGCATAGTAAATTCCACGCTCTATAAATTCGATGCGCTGCAAATTCGACGCGCTGCAAATTTGACGCGTTACAAATTCGATGCGTTACAAATTCGACGCGTTGCAAATTCTACGCATAGTAAATTGCACGCGCTGCAAACTCAACGCGCTGAAAATTCGACGCATTGCAAATTCGACGCGCTGCAAACTTGACGCGCTGCAAATTCGACGCGCTGCAAACTCGACGCGCTGCAAATTTGACGCATAGAATATTCGACGCGTTGCAACCTCGACACGCTGCAAATTCGACGCATAGAATTTTCGACGCATAGCAAACTCGACGCGCTGCAAATTCGACGCGCCGCAAATTCAATGCATAGCAAGCTTCACGCAAATTAAATTCAACACACTACTATTTAATGCATTGCTATTCAACGCATCGTATCTCAACAATTTCCAATCGAACCCAATTCAATTCCGAACCAAAGGACCAACGTAAACTTTAATAATCATCTTGAAGATATTTTTAATTCGTATTTTTAATTTTGAGGGTATTCCTAACCCTGTGCACTTATGGACTCCTTACTATTATGAGATGAATAACAAGCTCAAATATTCATAAATCATTACACTCACTTGAATTTGTTCCAACGTTGACGGCACTCGTGAGTCGGCGGTTCTAATAGTATTACCGGTGTTCAAAGTGAATTTTGTCGGTTGTTCTGCAGGTCGACCTATCGATAGATCGAAAGAGCACAGTATGATCAAAACACAGATGTGTGGAAGCTTCGCCCTTAGTGCACACATGGTTCTACAAAATCATGGAGAATGCAAGTTAAACGATTTCATAAATGAAAGTCTCTATCTTTCATAGAAATGTACTCACTACGGGACTGCTTGTGGAATTTTTTATATGAAATTCTTTTGATGCAAAAATACAGAGATGAGGAGATACAGCAATGTTTTGTAGCTCGAAGTTCGTCGACGACTAAAGAATTTCGCTGTTCCATTACAAACTTGCCTTACGGTCTTGCGACATGCTTACTTTCTCTTTCGATTTGCTCCTCGTTAGCGGCACGTACGCGGATTGAGCGAGTTTTGAACGGCGATAAGTGTTTATCCGAAAATTGATATCAAGGAAATTATTGTAGACAATGTTCTCCATCTATTGGAGTTAGGATAGCTGCCCCTGATGGCTTAAAATGATGAAGCAGTTGAGAAGTATGACGCTTATATTTTCGCAGAATGCTTTGTTTATGATGTAGGGTGTCAAACATTAGAATAGAAGACAAAATGATGGCGCAGAAGATAAAATAGCAGAGCTATTTGTAGATTCAGATTCAGATTCAAATTGTAGATTCAGAAAATTATTATTGGGAAGACTTTTTAGTTTGCAAAATTTTAATGTACAAGTTTAGACATTTTTATGATTCTTAAATAATAGATGTAAGAATTTGTTCTCTTGCTACGCTATTTTCTCTTTACATTTTATTTTCTAAATTTTTTTGCTCTATTTCTCCAGAAGGAAGGAAGAAATAACACACACTCAGATCTCACTCAGTTTTTTTCAACATATTTTATACAGTACAGTTTAGGGTTGACATGATTGTTGACTGGAGGTTCGAAGACAGTCCGAAGACGGTGCATTCTAATTCAACGCGTTGCAAATTCAACGCGTTGCAATTCCACGCATCCTAATTTGGGGCGTTGGATTTCGGTGCATTTTAATTCAACGCGTTGCTATTTCGACTAGTTGCAAATTCAACACGTTGCAATTCCACGCATCCTAATTTGGGGCGTTGGATTTCGGTGCATTTTAATTCAACGCGTTGCTATTTTGACTCGTTGCAAATTCAACGCGTTACAATTCCACGCACCCCAATTTGGAGCGTTGGACTTCGGTGCATTTTAATTCAACACATTGCAAATTCAACGCATTGTATCTTCACGCATCCTAACTTGAGGTGTTGGATTTCGACGCACTATAATTCAACGCGCCGAAATTTCGACACATTGCAATTTCAAAGTGTTGTAGTTTGGACGCGTTACACTTCAGCGCGTTGCATTTCCACACGCTGTAATTCAACGCGTTGCACTTCGACGCGCTGCATTTTGGTGCGCTATACTTTCACGCGTTGATCCTCGATGCAGTTGAACTGCACTGTTGCAATGCATCTTTCAATAAGTGAATTTTATTGTTTATCACTTTGATAATTTAAGTCAGTGTTTTATTAAGAAAGCTCGTTTACGTTTAACAAATTTATTTAAGAAATCTCTAAAAAAACGTGTATACAAGATAAGTACGATTTTGCCACTAAACTAAATACAATAATTTAAAAATATTGTTAGGAAGCATTGTTCTTTAAGAAGCCGTTGACAGCACCCAACGTCGAAATCGGTATCTGTGGAAGGAATTGTTTGAATTAGAATTAAAGAATATCACAAAATACTGCAGTGCTTGCATTATGATTTATCATATGCGTTAGAATTAATCGCAGATACAATATTAACCCTTTGCACTCGAAGGTAATTTTACTGTTTGCAGACAGCAACTTTAAAATATCAATTAAAATGTTAAATGAGTTACATGAGCACTATTATAAAATTAATTAAATAATGCTTATTTCAAATTATTGTATTAAATCAAATGGCGCCTGGGAAGCGCCTCTCGAGTGCAAAGGGTCAAAACAGACAAACAAAGCTGAATATGTCAATTTAGTATCAATCGTTGACTTGATGTGCAAATTTCTATATACCTTAAAAACATCGTCGAAGAAATGATCACCATTGTCATTTTCCATGGGAATGCCATTTCTACCCATCATGGGTCTATTTGGGGTATACATTGGCACCTGACGACGTTTTCGGTCCTTTTTCTGAGGAGTTTCCTGAGACTCCACAGACGAATTTATGGTTATATACTTTGTAGGTCCCCACACTCGCTTCCTGACTCTCCATAAGGGTCGTCCAAACTTTATTCGATGAGGACGTTGCTCTGAAAAATGTATTAAATTAGTGATCTTAATTTAATAAAGAAAAATTGTATATCTTACCGAGTTGCACAACTTCGTTGACTTGGTTGGGTAAAGGAGGTACTAAGGGTGCCTCCAGGATTGCACCACCCATAACTGTTTGCGGAACTGGAATCGCGGAAAGGGGGTTGAAAACACTGGCTGCTGCTGGGGGTGTTTGCACGGAGTGTACTTCACGTTCCTAACATAATCGTATTTGAAGAAATTATTTCAACGTGACCTTAAAAAAATTTGTTTCTTTTCTTAAGGAGAAAGTTTGTCTCCTTTCTTAAAATTGTTCCTTTATAAAAAATATTTTCACTTTGATGTCATTGTAAAATTACCTGTCACACTCGTTAATAAAGTACAATTCTTTATTACAAAAGACAAAGAAACGAAGCAAACAATTTTATTATTATATCAATTACATTATATTAATATCATTCTGTAAATACACTAAATTTAAAATTGAGCAAACTGAAACTCGTATTTCCATGGCAATCAAACATAACAAGATCGGTGACAACTTCATAAAAAGCCTCTGAGGTTTAAAGAGATCGGCTCATAATCCTTTAGATCATTTCGAGTCATTTACCTCTTTGCTCGCCGCAGGCACAACTTGTTTAGAACTCTCAGTCGATCCTGCCTCTTCAGCCAGTGCCTAAAAAATTCATCCTTGAAACTTACTCACGTCGCAATACCATCTAAAGACGGAAGTAACCAACATACCTGCTTTATTTTGTGCTGTTTTTTTCCACCGTGCGAAATGATTTGTATGTTGCTTGTACTTTTGCCTGTATTTCCTCCAGTTTGTGAGTTTGAAGTACTGGGTTCATTAGGATTATTCGATCCAGTACTTCCACTTGCAGATACTCCTACACCGTGGTCTCCTACTTTTGCACCGGCGTATAAACCACCACTGGCGGGGGTTGTCGATCTTCCACTTCCGTCGAGAAGACCGCCGAGACCGGCTCCTACTTCCGATCTTCCGTGTCCGAGGCCTGCTCTGGCGTAGAGACCTCCTCCTGTAGAAGGGTTGTGTTTTTAATAATTTAAGGGAGAGAGATGTGGGTTTGGGGGTTGTGGAGACGATGAATAGTGAATTCGGAGGGTTGTATTTTGGAGCGTTGAGAATTTGACGCGTTGGAAATTCGACGCGTGGAAAATTCGACGCGTGGGAAATTCGACGCGTGGCGAATTGGACGCGTAGAAAATTCGACGCGTGGTAAATTCAACGCGTAGCAAATTCGATGCATTGTAAATTCGACGCGTGGCAAATTCGATGCGTGGAGAATTCGACGCGTGGCAAATTCGACGCGTGGAAAATTCGACGCGTAGCAAATTCCACGCGTTGCAAATTCGACGCGTGGAAAATTCGACGCTCAGCAATCTCCACGCGTGGCAAATTCGACGCGTGGTAAAATCGGCGCTCAGCAATCTCCACGCGTGGCAAATTCGACGCGTGGTAAATTCGGCGCGTAGCAAATTCCACGCGTGGCAAATTCCACGCGTGGAAAATTCGACGCGTGGATAATTCGACGCGTGGAAAATTCGACGCGTGGCAGACTCCACGCGTGGCAAATTCGACGCGTGGTAAATTCCACGCGTGGCAAATTCCACGCGTGGTAAATTCGACGCATGGAAAATTCGACGCGTGGAAAATTCGACGCATTGCAAATTCAACGCATTGCAACCCAACGCGCTGAAATTTCACGCGTTGCAATTCGACACAGTGTAACTCCACGCGCCGTAACTCCATGCGTCATAATTCAGCGCGTTGCGCTTCGAGGCTCTGCAGTTCAAAGCTCTGCATTTCAAGCGAAATTCAAACACGTCGCACTTCAACTTGTAGCAATAGGGAGCGCCGCAATGTAACCTGTCACGCAATTTGTCACGCTACTATTCAACGCATAGCAATTTGTCACGCTGCTATTCAACGCTTGCACATACAACGTTGATATTCGAAGCGTTGCAGTTCAAGCTGTTCATACCCAAGTATCTTATGGAGTACACATTTGTAACTACTTAGTACAAATTTGTATCACAATTCGTCTCAACCCTATACATTTCTCCTGAATATAATTTGCGTTACAATTAAACGTTTCAATATAGCACTGTTAGCAACAGTTTCCTGTCTATGAATTCATTCCATAATTTAATTCATCGCCTTGCAATTAACTGTGTCGCAATTGCAGTGTCTATTCAATGCTGATATAACTTGCTAGACTACTGTTAGATGACGAAACACTTAACTGAATACTATTGCTATTTAACACTAGATTTACGGAACCCGTCAAAATGATGGATAATAGGTCTATTTTAGATAACAGAACTTGTCAAGAAATTTTTATAAAAATGTCAACTTTCATCAACTTTCAAAAAAAGAATCAATGTTTTAGGCAGCACACATCAACTGCAATTCATTTGCTTTTTTACTTTAGTTAAAATTTAAATAAAGTGTCCATCAAACGTCCGTAAATCTAGTGTTAAAGTGGCGGTGATATATTGGGTCGTCCCGAAAGTTCGTGTCGATTTTGAGGGGAACTGAAACACAGCTCATTTAAATTTGGTACACATTTCTTAAATTATATAGGTGCCATTCTGATCTATAACCTTCCTCCGTTTTTTATATAACTTGAGAACGTCTTAGGTTTTATGGCGAAAAATTATTCTAAATAAAATTTCATGCCGCTTATCGAAAATCGGCACGAACTTTCGGGACAACCTAATACTAACCTGCAGTTGCGTCGTCACCACCGAGAGCTCCACCCAGACCAGCTCCTGCGTGTGCACCCCATGGTGTTCCAACGCTAGCATGGAGTCCACCCCCTGCTTTGGCGCCTCCGAGAAGTCCTCCTAATCCTGCAGCCGCGTGGTAGCCTCCGAAATTGAATCTGATGCCTCCGTTGGTGAACTGAATGAACGGTAGCTGCAAAATTATTACGTAATCCGTTTAATATTACTTTCTATTAATTACATATCGAAAATATGGGAGAAATCGACCTCGATGGACGGAAGATTTCGTCACGATTCGAAGAAATATTTTGTAGCTTTGTTCTGGTAATGTATGGTGTCATTAAGGATCGATGCTTTACTGTACGCTCTTTGCGAAATTTTTATATGCGACCGAAAGCTATTTCGAAATACTTTACAACACTATTTGTGCATTAAACGTAAGTCATATAAATTGGTTAACACGTGTCACGATAAGCTGCAACTTATTTGTAAGCAATACGTTTAAAAATTAGTTCGATGACTTGCTAAATTGTCGACACATTGTAGATGTTTACTATTTATGAAGCGGCCATGACCTTGCTGATCAATTCGTATCTATTAATTGCTGCGATTGTTGCACATCTAGACGTGCATACTCTATGGACGAATACTTCCGCCAGCCTTTCTCTTCGCGTGGTTGCGTTTGAAAATTACCTAACCGTTTTCCACTGCAGCTCTTTCTTTATGTAGACTGTTTTTAGTCACCTGCTTCAGCAATTAGAATTTTATTATTGTCTATTATTTTAGTATTGTATTTTAGTATTGTATTTATTATTATTGTATTAGAATTTTATTATTATTTATTATTATTTTGTTATTAGTTCACTTGGTAATTTGGTCATAGTTGGTGTATTTTTTAACTTGATAACTGTCAGTTTACTTTGCAGTTAGAATAATCAGTAAAATAGTGCTATATTTTCTAGAATATTGATAAATAATATTTTTTACATTTTACTATATTTTATACAATTTAGTTAAGAAACAGTTTTGTAATTTAGTTATTGAAGACCTTAAAATTCACAAGTTCACTTAATTAGCACTTACATTAATTCTACAAGCATCTCTTAAAATTAAAAAAAGTCAACCTTGCAGTTATAAAAGTCATACTCTGCAAATATTTGTCATACATCACTGGACTTTATAAAAAAAATAAATATCCAAAATCCAAATATAGCTATTACGTTGTCCATCAAACTTCCATTGAATTAGCTTTCGAATTACTTTTAAAATTTGCGAGAATCATTCAAGTAAAGACAATAAGTCTTCGAACAAAGAGAATCGCAAACAAAGAGTGTTTAGTCAAAAAGAAACTCACCCCGGAAGAGTCCTGTCCATTGCCGCCATTTTGCGGCATTCCGCGCACAATGGCGAGGAGACAAACAAGGAGAAGCACAACAACCTTGCTGTACAGCATCTTTCGATCAACTGACTAGCACCTCGAGCCGCCCCACGGTTTACTAGCGTTTTCTAAAAAGACCTCGAAGGCATCTCTGCTTTGCCCAGCGGGAAGGGATAAAGCTGTCTGACGTAGCTTTGAAAAGAAGAAGAAGAAGTTGTCCGGTCAGTCGCTGTTACTTCGTGACTGACTGGGAACTTATCGTTGAATCGCACGATTGTGCACTGAATGTACTATGATTGTGAGGGTCAAGGTCGTTCTGCGTCGTTAGTTTGTTCGCTAATGGCGTGGGATGAAGAGTTCATGGTCGTTTACGAAAAGAAACACGCGGTGGGAGTTTGGAGATTTGGAGGTTTGGAGTTTTGGGATTTTTGGAATTTTTGGGACTTTTGGAATTTTGGGGATTTTTGAGATTTTTGGGATTTTTAGGACTTTGGAGATTTTTGGGATTTTTGGACTTTGGAATTTTAGGTTGATACTATTTGGGATTTCAGGAGTTGGAAACTTTAGAATTTTGGAAGTGTGGAACTTTGGAAACTTCTGGATTTCGGGATTTTAGAATTTTAGGGCTTTCGGATTTCAGGACTTTGGAATTTCAGGATTTTTGGGATTTTTGGACTTTGGAATTTTAGTTTAATATTATTTGGGATTTTAGAAGTTGGAAACTTTAGAATTTTGGAAGTGTGGTACTTTGGGAATTTCTGGATTTCGGGATTTTAGAATTTTGGAGCTTTGAGATTTTAGAATTTTGAGACTTTGGAATTTTTGTAATTTGGAGCTGTGGAAGCTTGAAATTTTAGGAACTGTGAACTGTAAAATCTGTGAAATATGGAACAGTGAGCCCTTAGAGATTTTAGAACCTTGAGACCTTAGAATTTTAGAACTTTGGAAAATTTTGCAAATTCCATACCTTGGAACCTAAGAAAATATAATTCACTGAATCCAGTAATTTTCTAAGCTACTTTTCCTCAACCTCCCATTTATTTCGATTAATAAATTCAACGATGACACAGAGAAAAGAAATTACCATAACCTGATAAATATTCCAAGGAACCAGGAAGAGCAGGTTTGTGTTTGACCATGAGATAGTTTTAATGTTCATTTTAATATTTCCACGAAATAGTAAATGTCTGCTGAGTAAGAAGAATGATTGGCGTTTTACAAAATTGATACTGATGACGTTAGCAGAAACGAGATCAAGAGGATGATAAAAAAAAGTGAAGTAATGGGATGCAGATATATGAAATTAATCTTGTTTCTTCTTTTTTCTATGTTTGTCTGAATATTATCCACTATTTGTCTGAATATCAAGTTGTTGTGACTGGCTCTACAGTTTGAGACTTGGGAAAATCTTCACAGTAATTAATTTTTTATTTTGTCATTTTTTTTAATTTTTTACTTTGTCAATTGTTCAGTTTTTTACTTTGTCAATTTTTCAGTTTTTCACTTTGTTAATTTTTCAATTTTTTACTTCATCGATTTGTCAATTTTTCAATTATTCAATTTTTTAATTCTTCAACTAACCAGTTCATCACTTTGCCAATATATAAATGTCAACTAAATGTTCCAAAGCACTCTAAGATGACCCAAAATACATCAAACCATTAAAAACATCCTCCACACTCATAAATATTTATAAAACCCCAAATTCTGATCCATACACAATTAATGTTTTCCTCCCAGTTCCACATTGTCCAGTCATCCTGACTAGCAGACTAAAAATACCGTTAAATCGACAACCTTTCACTGCGTATATTTTATTAATTCAAATCAAAACTGCTGGCGATAATGATTACTGTTAAGTTCATCGTACCCGAACTAGAATTGGACGCGACTACAAAATTCTCTTCCAGAAAAGAATCTTTAGAGTACAAAACAATTTTCTCTATAAACTATCTGATTGAATCGTCGCATGAATCATTCAGCCTTGCGTATGTGGCAGTTTACGTGCGTCTGCTCGGATATTATAATTCAGGAATAATTTACAAGACAAAATAATTACCGTATTGGCTGAAATTGCAGGCATCAGTGACGTCTTCGTGCATAAAAACGAAGTTGCGTGTGTGATTCGGAGAAGTATCGCTTCATATTTTTCATTGAAAACTAAGCGTAAATAAATAAAGTTAGAAATTAGATTGTATGGAGGTTCGAATACTTCTTCGAGTAATTTGAGTACAAAATTTAATTTAGGAAGCTTGATACTAGCATAACGAAAATGACAAATATTAACAAAAATTAAGTATATACCAACTCTTCGATATCTAGCAAGTGCGTAGAAATGAAATGTGTGGAGGTCCAGCGCGTAGAAATCCAACGTGTCGATATCCAACGCGTCGATATTCAGCGCGTCAATATTCAACGCGTCGATATCCAACACGTGGATATCCAACGCGTCGATATCCAGCGCGTTACTATTCAACGCGTGGACATCCAACGCGTCGATATCCAGCGCGTTACTATTCAACGCGTCGATATCCAGCGCGTTACTACTCAACGCGTGGATATCCAACGCGTCGATATCCAGCGCGTTACTGTTCAACGCGTGTAAATTCGACGAGTGGAAATCTAATGCGTAGAAGTATAATGCGTGGAAGAGCAATGCGTGGAAATCCAACGCATGGAAATCCAACGCGTAGAAATCCAATGCGCCGATATCCAACGCGTAGAAATCCAACGCGTCGATATCCAACGCGTAGAAATCCAACGCCTCCCAATTAAAAATAAAAAATTAAACTCCCAAAATCCCAAACTTCTATATTTCATTTGCCACCCACAGAAATTAAACTGTCTCCACAAAATGTTTGCATTCGTAAGGTGATAGAAGTTACGATCGTTCTAGACAAAGAAATAGGAAGTTTATTTCAATTCAAAGCGGCACGCGCACACGTGCTGTTCCTTTTCGTCCACGATGTAACGCTCGAATAATATGGGCATTTTTCACGGCAATCGCGTCGACTCGCATGTCAATTCACAAATTTTCGTGACTTCCGTACAAACATGTCCTCGCAGATTTTTCGAGAACTCACTCAGAAGATACATATAAATCATACACACGTGTTTTCGCGATACAAATCAAAGTCCACGAAAACACATTTAGAACAATCGTACAGTTTCATTAATCGCTTTCATTAAGATACAGAAACAGTAATTGCGTTGCACATTCATAAGCAATTTAAACACCTATAATATCGTTCAGCGTTATCTTATCATAATTTCCAGTAAGTATTATGAATCTTCATTGTGTTTGCTTCAGTTTCACATACCTTTCATTAATATGTTGAAGGTCATTAGAGCTATAAATTTAGTATAATCGAGACAGGAAATTCTTCAATTTTATGCAATATGTAAGTATTATACTTGTGCAGGATATTGCGTTTAAATTTAAATTTACAAAGTTGGAGGATTTCTGAGGATTTTATGTGGTCGTATATCGTGGAGATTTAATGCATGCAGATGCTATGATAATTTGTGGTTGGAGAGACAATGCATGGAAATGTAGTTTGTGGAAATACAATGCGTGGAAATTTAAAGAGAGAGAATGAGGCGCGTAGAAGTTTAATTCGTGGAAATTCTACGCGTCGGTATCCAACGCGTCGATATTGCACTCGTCGATATTTCACGCGTCGATATTTCACGCGTCGGTATCCCACGCGTAGGTATCCAACGCGTCGATATCCCACGCGTCGATATCCAACGCGTAGAACTCCAACGCGTCGGTATCCAACGCGTCGATATCCCACGCGTCGATATCCCACGCGTCGATATCCCACGCGTCGATATCCCACGCGTCGATATCTAACGCATCGATATCTAACGCGTCGATATCCCACGCGTAGGTATCCCACGCGTCGATATCCAACGCGTCGATATTCCACGCGTCGGTATCCAACGCGTCGCTACTCCACGCGTGTAAATTCGACGAGTGGAATTTTAATGCGTAGAAATACAATGCGTGGAAATCCAACGCGTAGAAATCCAATGCGTGGAAATCTAACGCGTGGAAATCCAATGCGTGGAAATCCAATGCGTGGAAATCCAACGCGTGGAAATTCAACGCGTCGATATCCAACGCGTAGAAATCCAATGCGTAGAACTCCAACGCGTCGATATCCAACGCGTAGAACTCCAACGCGTCGATATCCAACGCGTAGAAATCCAACGTGCCGATATCCAACGCACCGATATCCAACGCGTCGATATCCAACGCATCGAACATTCACCACACACCGCATATAACAAATGTCCCATATAAAACGAAAGTTTACCATAGTTATCATAGTTTTCTAATTTTCCTCCGTACTCCTCATTTATTACCAAGCATAAACAGCAACGAAATGATTCATTCGCTTAAACTTATCGTTACGATGACTCTGTGAAATTGACACGTTATATAATTCTATGCTAATACTGTCTTTTTAATTTCCATACGAAAGCCAACGTAGGTTATCGTTTTTTGATTTTAGCTTCAACAATATTGCCTTGTCTTTCAAGACTGAAACGATATTCTGTTGCTCTTGGGTGCAATTTTGTTCTCCAACGGTGCATCTTCCTCGAATCTTGGTCTGTCTCTTGAGTTTACAATTTTGTGCTGTGGTTTGTATCTGTTCGATATGTCGTCTTTGGGAGCGATTTTGTTTTGTATGGTTATTTCTGTTTGCGTTGGTCGAGAACCGTAGAGGGATCCGAAACCAGCGGTGATACCGTGCCAGGAGTAGTTCGTGTCTTCTTCTACGTTCTCGTGGACTTCGTAGGTGTTTTGGTGGTCTGTGCTTCCGTGACTTCCGTGACTTCCAAGGGGACCTACGACAAATTTTTTGGTACTCATGGATCGAAATACGAATACATAGAAGCAACTAAGGGTGCAGAACAACGCTACAGTTGTGCGAAAGTTACAAAATATTCTACAATAATTTTCAGTAAAAATTTGATGAACTATTGAACCATAAATTTGATGAACCATAAAAAACTATTTTACAGTATTTAATACTAAGGTGAAACGCTAGAAACGACACGCAGCAAATTATACCAAATACTATTTAATTTTCCATTCAATCTCTCTCACCTTAATAAACTACCATAAAATAAACACAGTAATCAACATGTTACACAATACTAGAAATCTAGAGCACCCTTCACTATCGTCTACATAGACTAAATATTATACAAATATTTACCATGACCACCAAGACCGCCATTACCACCATGCCCACCATGACCACCATGCCCATGGCCACCGTGACCAAAAACACCTTGAATACTACCTAAAATCCCATGATTACCAACCAGGAAGGTTAAGCTGTTCAAACCGAACGGATCTTTATCCTTTATCTTGAAGGTCTTCTTCATTTGCTGCTGTTTTATACGTTGCTGTTGCAGTTGCTCTCGTTGCGCCCTTTGTCTTTCTCTTTGAGCTATTATTCTCTCTCTGCGTTCTTGTCGTATGCGTTGCAAGTCATCCGTTTGACGTCTTTGTCCTGAGGTTGCTTTTACTAGATTGCCGACTGCTTCCAGGGTTGAGACAGGAATCTAAAATATGTAGACACTCTTTATATTGCTGCTGACAGTATACATAGTTTATGTACAAATATATGTGAGAGTGTATTGTATTTTATGTTTGATGATAGAATGTTTGTGTAGTTTGGCAACCACTGTGAAATTGTATGTGTGATCCCACGCGTCGGTATCCAACGCGTCGATGTCCAACGCGTAGATATCCCACGCGTCGGTATCCAACGCGTAGATATCCAACGCGTCGATATCCAACGCGTAGAACTCCAACGCATCGATATCCCACGCGTCGGTATCCAACGCGTCGATATCCCACGCGTAGGTATCCAACGCGTCGATATCCAACGCGTCGATATCCAACGCGTCGATATCCCACGCGTAGATATCCAACGCGTCGATATCCAACGCGTAGATATCCAACGCGTCGATATCCTACGCGTAGATATCCAACGCGTCGATATCCAACGCGTAGATATCCCACGCGTAGATATCCAACGCGTCGATATTCTACGCGTAGATATCCAACGCGTCGATATCCAACGCGTCGATATCCCACGCGTAGGTATCCAACGCGTCGATATCCAACGCGTCGATATCCAACGCGTCGATATCCCATGCGTAGGTATCCAACGCGTCGATATCCCACGCGTAGATATCCAACGCGTCGATATCCAACGCGTCGATATCCAACGCGTCGATATCCAACGCGTAGAACTCCAACGCGTTAATATCCAACGCGCCGATTTCCAGCGCGTTACTATTCAACGCGTGTAAATTCGACGAGTGGAATTTTAATGCGTAGAAATACAATGCGTGGAAATCCAAAGCGTGGAACTCCAACGCGTGAATGACGATTTATGAAAGATTTTGATAGGTATGTAAAAAAGTGTAGATAATTTATATAAAATAAAGTTTATATAGAATAAATAGAATATAACAAGATTCTAAATAGAGTAAAATACCGTACCTGTAAAACGCTGTCGACGAGTTGCGAATTTTCCGGACTGAATGACTGAGCGGCCGCTGCAGTCTGCTTGATGGCCGTAATCGGTATCTAAAATCCATAAAATTTAACTTTAGTACAACCAAATATATTTAATAATTATTTTAATGCAAGTGCAAAGAGCATAGAAGTCTTACATTAAAAATTTTGTCTATCACCTGCCCACCCTCTTCAGGATTCTGTCGTTTCATTCTACGAAGCATCTGCAATAAAACATACAATTTTTGACAGGTGTCTGACCTCTTTCGAAAGGAGGTCTACATAACGAAATCATGGTTATAAATTCGTAGATGCGGGTTAAAAGTTTGGCGATGCCCACAGGGATTCAGCTGCTCGTATACCCACGTTCTTTGCCAACTTTCACTTTTACATTTCACTACATATAAAGAACGTCAAATGATTTTCTGCCTGGTGATCGAAAGGTCATCGTATCGTGTCTCTTCGATCTCGTACTGAATTTCTTCTTTGATCTTCTGTTAGGAATTTATTTACTGTTGAGAGATTGTACTAAAATTTTCTGTTGAGAAATTGTTTCTTTCTTTTTTAAATAGTTGAGAAATTGTTTTTTTTATTTTGAACCTTTTGGAAGAGACTGTTAGGTTTAACATTTTGATCTGTTCAAAACAGTTTCAGAATCTGAAATTCTACCCTTGTTTGTTGTAAATTAAATCTTTTACTTCTTCAAGTTTAATATAGAACTCTAACTCTAACTAACTTTATTATTGCTTTGCAAATTGTTAAAGCGTGAGACAGTAGACAACATTCATCAACAACACCAACCAATTAATCTTACAATCTGAATTTCAACAAAATTGAAAATAAACTACCTACTCCTTAGAGTACTTTTGTATAATAGAATTCCGAACGATTTATATAATAGAATTTTGAATGATTTGTATAATAGAATTTTGCTCTATACTATAATTAAATATACCGACAATAAAAATTGAAATTAAGAATTATACAACTGCAAAATAGAAAAAGAAATGAAACTCACCCCCTCCGCACCAACGACGCAAACCAAAGCAGCAAACACAACGCACTTTCTCCCCAACATTTCAGTGACACGTTCGATTAGATCCTCTTGATCAACAAACTGCAAGAAATGTTCGATCCACGGATCTATAAGGGTGACTGCAAGATCCCACGCCAACGATCGACCAATCACAACTTGAGTCTTACCGATCTTCACGCAATACTTTTCGATCACCGATCCTTTCTATTTCACGTAATCTTCGTACACACTGTCAGCCCCTCCTTTGCTTCTTTCACCGAGCGTTACGTAGGCGGAATCGCTGTTATAAAATCTGTTTGAAAAGTGCATCTTCTGTATATGTAACTGACTGCATATGCAATCGTAATGAACACATTAGTTTTTTGTTTTTGTAACTTTGAAAGTGGCTCTTTAGTATTTATGATAGAGTGACAGTAGCAAGGAAATGTAGAAAGAGGATATTGAAGAGGTAATCTAAACAGATGCAGATGGTGAGTCAACAGATCTGACATAATACTTTACGAGATAGAATGAAAGTTTATGTTTGATGCTAAGTAAATTCATCAGTTAGTAAATTCGTCAGTGAATTGATTAATAAAAGATTGCACTGTATCTACACTTTTCTATAAGCTTAGATCGTTGACATCAAAATTGCAAAACAGAAAAGAGTTCAGAACAAAAACTTCTCACCTATAATACCACTCACATAATATCTACTCACCAATAATACTTGCAGACAAAGACTTTCAGACATTCCATTCAGTTAGTGAAGGAGCTCCACGAAAAGTTCTTGATCCGCCAAATTTTTCAGAGGAATCCGCGCCACTCCGGTGATCCACATACATATAAGGGCGAGTCAGAGGTCTCACAGCGCGCATCGACCAATCGAAAGCAGCCAAAGGTGCTTTCTACTCACCGCAATCGGACTTCTCGAATTCGCGTGATACCTACCTGTTTTCCTGATCACCCGTACGTGGGTCGCTTTGTTACATAAATATTCGGGCGATGATCTTTCGAAGTGACGTAACGTGGGCCAGATGCAAACTGATGATGTTTTGAAACTGATCGGCCTTGAGCTCGATTCGTATTAGGATGACTGAATTTTCTTGTCGAGTTCAGAGAGAACCTAACCAAGAACTAAAGTACACTTTATTTCTTCTACAGTATAGATCAATGAAAAATCCTCTAAATGAAACGTGATTGATTTATGTACATTCTATGTTAGACTCTCTCTGGATCCTAAGTGTTCTTGATTCTAAGTTTGGTTAAGATTCTAAGATTCTAATTCAGATTGTTGTAACATTGATTCTAAGTCAAATTCCAAGTTTCGAAAGTACGTTTTAATCCAAGTCGTAAAAAGTCTTTGGCTACAAGCTAAGAAAATACACATAGACTTCTATGAATTAATCTTGCAGTTCCTTTTCAGTAGGCATTGGGATTGTCTTGGAGGTACATGCCCACCTGTTTGTTCAAGTCTCTTTGAAACTCCTTCACGTTCACCTCCGATTGCTAGAAAATTAAAGAACTTCAGTAATCACCGACTTTCTGAATTGCTCAACAAGATAAAACTTCGTCTCACGTTCAACGCATCCTTCCACTCGATGTTGAACAGTCTAACGAGACCCAGAACGTTTCTCCTGATTAATCTCTGGAGACTACTTCTAGTTAACGTGAAGTTCATGCTGGGTCTTGGTGTGGTTATTGATGCATTGGTTGCGTTTCCGGTTGTGTCTGTAGAATTAATGGCTGTCAAGGCACTCGTCATGGAAGCCTGGGTGGCCGAGTCGGGTGCGATGTTATTGCTGATTATTTCGCTGATTTGTTTGATCGCTGATGACGTGTCATTGATGGTCTGAAATTTTTAGTTTATATAAATAATAGGTGATAGTTTAAAAATGACATTTGATATGTAAAAATAGATATGGAATTTCAAGGGTTGATAGATATGGGATAAATAATAAATATGGATTTCAAGGGTTGATAGATATGGGATAAATAACAAATATGGATTTCAAGGGTTGATAGATATAGGATAAATAATAAATATGAATTTCAAGGGTTGATAGATATGGGATAAATAATAAATATGGATTTCAAGGGTTGATAGATATGGGATAAATAATAAATATGGATTTCAAGGGTTGATAAATATCGGATAAATAATAAATATGGATTTCAAGGATTTCATCTAAAGACTAATTGAAATCTTACTTCGAATGTGACCCTCGCCAAAGTCCAAAAGAACCCCGGTTTATGTTTTCGAACCTCTCGAACAACCCTCTTCGACTCTTCAGGTATAATTTTCTCCCCAATCGCATTCGTATCAAGATCCTTCTCGCTCGAGTCTTCAGACAACAGCTTATCAAGTACTTTAAACTTCTCCAAGATCTCCTTCTCTCTCGAATCACTTTCCTCAACTTCCTTCGAATCTTGTTTCTCGAGATTCGGTGCAAAGTAATTATATGGTAGGTGCTCTTCAGGTACTCTTTCAAGGTTTGGCAAGCTTCGATAATTTAATTCTAAACTAGGTGGTCCCTGGTATGTCACAGGTGCTTCATGACCGATCGACGATTGATATCGTGGAAGTTCTGGCACGCGATGCAGCGGATACAATTGGCGATCCACCGGATTGTACGTTTCATAATTCATCCAGTATGGTGGCTGAGGGTCGCTATGGAGGGGGTGCACGATACACAATAGCGATATGCCAGTCAGGAACAAATTAATCGGCGACACCTGCATCTGTAATCAAACGCTCTTTATTAATCACTGAGTTATGATATGATGCGAAAGAGTACACTATTATAACTGAACACGTGTGTAATTCTACTCCTGTGTTTCAACAGAGACAGTCTATTTAAATGATATTTAGTGACACTTTTAATTAGGGTGTTTTATTTAACTTGTTGTGTGAATGCTTTAGTTAACTTGCTTTAATATTCATTTAATTTTTATTTGATTTTATAATTTGATATTAACTAGTTTGAGTATGAAGTTGATTATTGTCAGTGGCTGCCAAACTTTCAATTAATAATTTCATATTAACTTGCTTGAATATCAAACTGCTTGTTGTCACTGTCAACCAAACATTCAATTAATAATTTGATATTAACTAGTTTGAATATAAAATTGATTATTGTCAGTGGCTACCAAACTTTCAATTAATAATTTCATATTAGCTAGTTTGAATATCAAACTGACTGTTGTCACTGTCAACCAAACATTCAATTAATAATTTGATATTAACTAGTTTGAATATGAAATTGATTATTGTCAGTGGCTGCCAAACTTTCAATTAATAATTTGATATTAACTAGTTTGAATATGAAGTTGATTATTGTCAGTGGCTACCAAACATTCAATTAATAATTTCATATTAGCTAGTTTGAATATGAAATTGATTATTGTCAGTGGCTACCAAACATTCAATTAATAATTTGATATTAACTAGTTTGAATATGAAGTTGATTATTGTCAGTGGCTACCAAACATTCAATTAATAATTTCATATTAACTAGTTTGAATATGAAGTTGATTATTGTCAGTGGCTACCAAACATTCAATTAATAATTTGATATTAACTAGTTTGAATATGAAGTTGATTATTGTCAGTGGCTACCAAACATTCAATTAATAATTTGATATTAACTAGTTTGAATATGAAGTTGATTATTGTCAGTGGCTACCAAACATTCAATTAATAATTTCATATTAGCTAGTTTGAATATGAAGTTGATTATTGTCAGTGGCTACCAAACATTCAATTAATAATTTGATATTAACTTGTTTGACTATGAAATTGATTGCAGCAATCACTGCTAAGCAACCATTTAATTAATAATTAACAGGCAATGTTTATAATAGAAGCTAGAAAATAAATGACAATAAAATTGAGATACTTGCAGTGCCACGAATTCGCGCGCAATTCCCAGGAACTCGATGCACCGGTTCGACCATAATGAAAGAAGGAAATCGAAGAACTAATGGAACCGCGATTGCCAGAAGGCGTTGTCCATTTTCTCGCGAAATAAGTAGTTAATCGAACACGTTGTTCGCGTGATTCCCATCACGTAAGCCTAGAATCCCGCCAGGAAAATGGGAAACGCGATTAAAGGCGATTCGTATTCGACTCGAGATTCGATTTAAAGCGTACCATCCATTGGCCAACTATCGCGGGAAACCCACATTCGTGCGAAACACGTGTGTGCACGGTGGTCAAGCGTACGTCGAGGAACAACGAAACGAGGAAATTTCAAAAACACGATTTACCCGCGCATCAGCGTCGCGCTTTCACTGTTTCCACTTTCCAGCGCACTTGAAAAATGATCGATTGACGCGATGCAGCTGCGAGGTTCGATCAAACATTCGATGGAACGGAGGCAGACGAACGACTGGTCAGTAACGATCGAAATTCTGTCTGTGGAGGGTCCCTGGCCCAGTGGTTGGTCTCCTGCTCCATTTTCACCGGACGTGACCTCCGAGAAGACGCGTGCAGGGAATTCACTAGCTATATTTCGGGACTTTCGAAACGCTCTTGGATTTTCATCATCGTTTTCGATGTAATTGCGATTGCGATATACTGGACTGACTGGGTTTCTGTTCACGGTGATGGTGCGTTCATTTGTGGACGGTGGGATTTTGTGTTTGGAATTACCTTTCGGATTTTTTGGGATTTTAGAATACTGGAACTTTGGAAGATTAGAAGTTTGGGATTTTGGAACTGTCAGATTTTGGAATTTTTAAAAATTTGGATTATAATGCTTTGGACTTTGGTATTTCGAAAATTTGGATCATTGATTCTTTAAAATTTGCGAATTTCGAAAAGGAAGTATAACATCGTGGAACTTTGAAACTTTCAAATTTTAGAATTTACTGATTTCGAGACATTAAAGTTTGAAGCCTTAACAATGCAATGAAAAATTACCATTTCGAAATTAGAGAATTATCTCCAACATGATTGAGTTGCCTATAGAATAGTTTGCAACTATGTAGCAGAAATTGTCAGTGATTGCCATATAAAACTTGAAGTAAACGTTGCGTTGCTAAATTTGAACACGAGGTCACCCAGTTTTTCCACATTCCGCAAATGTACCAGTTTCAGCCCTTTACAATGA
The DNA here is from genome assembly GCA_963576845.1 of Megachile leachella. Taxonomy (NCBI): domain Eukaryota; kingdom Metazoa; phylum Arthropoda; class Insecta; order Hymenoptera; family Megachilidae; genus Megachile; species Megachile leachella. The sequence continues at coordinate 2,936,745 of OY756256.1, forward strand.
TTAGGAACTGTTAGAAGCATTAGGTAATCGATAGTCATCGCGTAATACCAATTAAGGTGAAATCAAAGCTGCCGGTTGGAAAATTAATATGCTTGATAATGTATCGAACTCCCGTGATACTTAGTATTATTTTAACAGAATAATGTTGAACGATATGAAATTGAAACTCAACGTATGTGTAAATTATATGACAATCATATGTGTGAACATATCTGATACAATTGTTATAGTTTCTAGATATCTAAATATTGATTCTCTGTTTATGGAGGTAGGAAAATGATTCAGTTAACGCACATGCATTTTTCACTACCATGCTTGTGTAAACCACTGGACCAGCAACAGAAACTTTCTACGGAAGTTTCACGAGTTATCGAGCAGGAATTTCTGTCGATTACGCGATCACGTGAAAGGTGAACCGATCGTTAAATGCACTTAGCTCTTACAGAACGGACCAGTACATTTTTGATGTTCAATTTATGTATTTTATGTAACCTTGTGTCAGGTAACCTCGACAGGTAACCCAATTTCTACATTTCCTATTTTATTCAAATCCATAATGAACGACATAAAAAAATGAAGCTACTAATTAAACATAATGATATATCTCACTGAATCTGTCGACTTCAATGTCTCCTTCCTTTCTTCTAATTACACAGCAAGTCAACCCATGATTATTCCAGTGACGTCCAAATAAGTTCAACCAACGAATGTCACAACGCTGAATACGCACATTTTCACAAACTGACTTAGAAGCTAGATAATGACAGTCAAATGTGTTTATGTAGTGAGATCGAGTGAATTTGCTCGCGCTGAAAAGACCATGCAGGGTGCGTGCAGCTCGCACTTAGGTACAATTGATACTTGACGTTTGAAACAGAAGCACGTGGACCGGGTTACTCGCCTCAAGGATCTTTCACTTTCACTGTGCGCTGTCACGCGACCACGTGTTAAGAACGCTGATCGCTTTTTATTGGTCCTTTTATTTTTTAGATTGAGTCGGTTGCATATGAAGGTGTTTCTTAATTTTTCAATTTTTCAATTTTTCAATTTTTGGATTTTTTAATTTTTGAATTTTTGGATTTTCTAATTTTTGGATTTTTTAATTTTTGGATTTTTTAATTTTTGGATTTTTCAATTTTTGGATTTTTCAATTTTTCAATTTTTCAATTTTTCAATTTTTCAATTTTCTCAGTTTTCCAATTTCCCAATTTTCCAAATTTTCAAATTTTCCAATTTCCTATCTTCCAAATTTCCACTTTCTCAATTTCCCATTTTCCCAATTTCCTATCTCTCAAATTCCCATCTCTCTAATTTCCCATCTCCCTAATTTCCGATTTTCCCAATTTCCTATCTCTCTAATTTCCCATCTCTCTAATTTCGCATCTCTCTAATTTCCCATATCTCTAATTTCCCATCTCTCTAATTTCGCATCTCTCTAATTTCCCATCTCTCTAATTTCGCATATCTCTAATTTCCCATCTCCCTAATTTCCCATCTCTCAAATTCCCATCTCCCTAATTTCCCATCTCTCAAATTCCCATCTCCCTAATTTCCCATCTCTCCAATTTCCCATCTCCCTAATTCCCCATCTCTCAATTTTCCTATCTCCTTATCTCCCTATCTCCCTACCTCCTAATTTCCCCATCTCCCTATCTCCATACCCCCTAATTTCCCAATCTTCCACCACCCCAAAATTTGCGATAACACAAAATTCCTCAAACTTAAAGATAGTGCCTATAAATAGTACCGTTTTCTTTCGATGACAACTGTTTCACTTTCTACTCACTTTTATTTGCTCCACACACACAATTGTTGCGCAATCTGCTGTCCCACCAATTCTTATGCAATTCCTCGTTATCTTCTCGCGTGCAGCTGATTCCTCTGCCTATAAGAAACGACCCATATAATTTTGTACAAAGATCTTTAACTACGAACCAAATAATCCATTGTTGTACCCAATTTTCCGTGAAAACTGAAACCGTGAATGTTCCTTACAACTTCCAGAAAGGACTTCGTGACAGGGACTGCAGACCTAGATCGTTCTAATATCTCAATAACTCTGTTGCAGAAAGGAATAAAAAAGTAAAAACCTTGTACCGTAATTTAGCGTGTCATTCATATTTGAATGTCGTGTTCTTTGACGATTGCATTGATTTCAGTTCTTGTTCGAGGATGTATGAATATAGAACACGAATTTGGGTACGTGGTATATGAAGTTTCACCCGTAAGACATTTCGGCAATGTGTTGTATAATAGTACGGGGACGAATTGGTTTTTACGTAATGACTTCGTAATGAGTTATGAAATGGGCAACGACGATACTTCGAACTGTGGAAGAATCTACGAATTCGAGAACTGAAATGGGAATGTATTTAAGTAGAGAAAAATTGTAATTTTTTTTTTGGAAAATTTTAGGATCAATTTATATATTTTTTGTTTGAGATATTGATAGTATAGACATGATGATGTAGTACACTTTAATTAAAATGTAGTAGATAGAGTGGGAACAGTGATAGATTGGTCTAGTTGCTGATATACTGAGTTTGAGGGCGAGTGGCAATATCATGTGTGGAAAATACGGGGTGTAAGATGTACAACGCGTAGAGAATACCACACGTAGAGAATACCACGCGTGGTGATTCCACGAGTGCAGTATATAACGCGTAGAGAATACCACGCGTAGAGAATACCACGCGTAGAAAATACCACGCGTGGTGATTGCAGCGCGTGGAGAATACAACGCATGGTGATTCGACGCGTGGAGAATACAATACGTGGTGATTCCACGCGTGGAGAATACAACGCGTGGTGATTCGACGCGTGGAGAATATAACGCGTGGAAAATACAACGCGTGGTAATTCGACGCGTGGTGATTCGACGCGTGGCGATTCCATGCGTAAAGAATACAACGCGTGGTGATTCGACGCGTGGAGAATACAACGCGTGGTGATTCGACGCGTGGAAATTACTACGCGTGGTGATTCGACGCGTGGAGAATACAACGCGTGGTGATTCGACGCGTGGAGAATACAACGCGTGGTGATTCGACGCGTGGAAATTACTACGCGTGGTAATTCGACGCGTGGAAAATACAACGCGTGGTAATTCTATGCTTGAAGAATACAACGCGTGGTAATTCCATGCTTGAAGAATACAACGCGTAGAAAATTCAGTGCGTAGAAAAATCGATGCATAGCGACTACAACACGTGGCAATTCTACACATATTAAATCCCTAAGACCACAATCTCAATAAAACCCCAAAATCTCCAAAAACCACGTCCCCAAAAAAATCATAAAAATTGCAAAATAAAAAGTGTACTGTTACAAAATTCCTACCTTAACCAAAGATCGAAAGTCAATGAAGTTTCCTCAGCGAATACTTTCGCAGTTTCCGGGTGTGCAAGGGATCCACGCAACAGCTCCGCGCAAGAACAAGTGCATCTTGTTGGACGGCAGAGCCGACACTAACGAGATGAGTCCCACTGTCTCCCGATGCCTGGAATCACTCACGAAGGTCGTTCGCGTTTTTACGAAAGATCTGTCTACGTTCAAGGAAAGAATTGACGAAATTCCGGTAACGTTACCCTCCTTCCCACTTCTCTGTTCTTGTGGTGAATCACTCGCCGACGAAAATACAGGATGGTTTGAATAGAAATGGTATGTGGAAAATTGGGAAATCTTTGCTGACGTAAGTGGAACGTATTGTAGATAGGATGTAAAGGGGATTATTAATCATAGATGTCTTTTTGAAGAGGTTATATCTTGAGGAATATTACTTCAAGATTGTAGTTACAGTATTTATTTAATGTTTTATAGTGTAGTGGTTTATTTAGGTAAAAATTTGATGTTTGATGTTGATATTTAGGGGATGTAGACATTTATGTTAAAAGTATGAAGATATTTGTATTTGAAGAACACAACAGATTTGTTTTTAAAGAATTATTTTCGTAAAGAAAATTAATATTCACATCTATGGATAAAACCAATTGCATTCGTGAATAAAATCAATCGCTTCCATGAACACGACATTCAAAGTCTGCATAAATCTGCACAAAATCTACAAATTTAAGTGGCCTTAATTCAAGTCAAGAATTGCTTATTCGACCTTCCACCAAAACTTCTATTAAATTCTAAAAAATTCGTGGTTGACAAGCGACCTCTCACTATATGGCCCATCTCAGTACTCATGCATCTACCAGCGCCTAGCGGTATGCAAACCCATTAACTCTCATGTCCATCCAGTAGTAACCACAAAGGCAGTTTCAGCTCACAAAATAAATCATGAAAACAATAACCAATTTTGCATGAATGACAGTGTTGTCAGGCAAACACTTTGTACTATGACCACGAATATCATAGAAACGGGAACGTGTCTTACATGGCAATTATTCATCTAACTCATCGGTGTCGGTAGATCTGGGTCAAATCTCTTCTCGCGACCTTCTGTTGATATATTAACTTTGAATTTTCATTGAGATAAATAGTGAGGAATAACATTAATTATCTTCTGGGAAGCTCATTCTTTTTTTGAAGAATTTATTGACTTTTTTGTTGTGCGAGGTAAAGTGCAAGGACTCTAAATTCTTTAAGACTCTAGATTCTTTAACAGATTCTCATAGGTTCTTTAAAACCTAGGTTTTAAACTCGTAGGTTCTTTAAGACTTCCTAGATTCTCTCTAAACATCACTGATTTCTCTAAATATTTTTAAAAAATAATAGCAATGTGAAATATATTCCATGTACAATTTTTACAATTAACAAATAATTTTCACAATTATTTAAAGCCTACGTTGCACTTGAATTTAGCATCAAATGCAATCATCCTGTGTTACATGCATAAAGAATAAAAAACAGCAAAGTTAGTTCATGAATAATTTATTTATCTACAAAAGTATCGATACAAAACTACATAAAAAAATACATTGTGTATCTTACATCTTCCATACGCTTCAACTCTCGTGTTCAAACGCGTTCTATTTTGTATTAAACTTACGCAAGTACTGATAGAAAAAAAGAATTGTTACATGGGAATCACGGCTGCGTGATAATTATACCGGAACGTTGAGCAATTAAAACCAGTGTGTTAATCAGGTTTCGTAGGTTACGCTTTAAATATCGTTTAAATTATTGATAGAGCTATTAAATTATGTATACTTGCACCGTCATAGTTCACATAAAAAGCTTACAATACATTATGGACGGATTAAACTGTTCCTTCTATTCGAAGAAAGGTTTTTGGTTTATTTATAAGTGAATTAATAAATTAACAGAAATATCAGAAATCGTTAAGCAAATAAATTGTATGCTCTAACTCGTAGATCTGTCTGGTTTGCTTATCTAGAAAGTATCTTGCAGGTGCAAACGATTTCTCGCCGGAAGGTAAAGTGACAAGTATTGCATTTCGAAGAAAAGGAAGGAAATTGGCGGAGAATTTTCAATCAGTAAAAATTGTGCGGTTGATCAGGAACAATATTGGTTAATTGCGAGACCTGATATGTTGAATATATTTTAATATGCATTGGCGTAGTTAGGATATTTCTTGGACTGGATTTCTTAAGTCTCAGACTTTCAAGTTTCCATATTTTCTAATTCTCAAGTTTTCAAATTTCCATGTTCCTCAATTTCCAAGCTTTCAAATTTCCACATCCTCTAATTTCCAAGCTTTCAAATTTTCATATTCCCCAATTTCCAAGCTTCTGAGTTCCCACATTTCCCAATTTCCAAGCTTCCAAATTTCCAAATCTCCCAATTCCCAAGCATCCAAATTCCACATCCCCCAGTTCCCAAGCTTCTAAATTTCCAAGCATCCAAAATTCTATATTCCCCAATTACCAAGCTTCCAAATTTCCAAGCATCCAAAATCCCATGTCCTCCAACTCCCAAGCATTCAAATTCCATATCCTCCAATTCCTAAGCTTCCAAATTTCCAAACCCCCAACTCTCAAGCATCCAAATTCCACATCCCCCAATTCCCAAGCTTCTAAAATTCCAACTCCCCCAACTCCCAAGCATCCAAATTCCACATGTCCCAACTCCCAAGCTTCCAAATTCCCAAATCCCCTATTCCTACATCCCCCACCTCTCAAACCTTCAAATTTCCATACCCCCAAGTATCCAACCCTTCAAATTCCCAAATCCTCCATCTCTCAATCTTCCAAACCTCAAAATCTCCAACCCCCAAATTAAAAACTTCCCAACCGCAAATAACCCAACCCCAATCTCCAATCCCAATCCCAACTACGCCAATGACCATCAGATTTCATCGAACTAATCATTTGATCTAAAATATGGTACATAGTACTTCCTGAACAGCTACATTCTTGCAAGCATTTAAGCTTATGGCAACGCTATAGGAAATCGTCAAACGATTTATATAATCGCAATCTATGTTAGAAATCAATTTGCCTGTCGCTGGACGAGATTAACCATCAAAATCCAACACAAGATACCTGAATTGTTGTACGTGATAAAATTTTCTAAATTGCCATTCTATTTTTACAGACTATATACACGAGTCTCTGGTCCTCTTGATTTTAAGAGGAGAGTCCTCGTTCCCTGAAGCGATCGTTGAGCTATTTGTCTCGAATCGAGATGTTAGTGGTGCTTGTCCGATGGTAGTCCTTTAATGGCGAACGCTCCTCGGAAGAAGGGTTTGAAGACTTCTAGTACTGTCTGTGTTCTGCGGGCTGAGTTCTGAAAAGTGTTAAGGAAATTAGTGCTCGCTAACAACAAAGTTGCATATGTGAAAATGTCAGATAACGGCGCAATTTGTAACGTTTAGTATGCGTGGAAACTTGTCGAGATTTTGTAATAATGTTCAGTGAAAGGTATTACTAGAGTCGAACGCTCGCATATTTTTAGATGGCGATAAAATGAAAAATTAAAGCATCGACATCCATCTTGAGGCTTGTCAGAAACTTTGATGGAATGATAATGAAATTTTTTTATGTAAAATGTGAAACCAGCTATAAAAGATAGTTAATCACAGAAGAAGAAAATACATCTATAACAAATTTATCGATTCGAAAATAAAAATTACGAAAATTACGAGTCACTCGGTTAATTTTTGAACACACTGAAATTATGTAAATGATAACTTAATTTGCATCTCTGTCACGTTTTATGTCACTGACCGATAAAAACCAGTAACGTGTACAACTTACTAGTATGACGCTACTGAGGATTTTGCTGATATTGGTAATTAGGGTGAAACCAGTGCCGAACGCTTGTGGGGGTACATCCAAGGACACTTTCATCCTATCGAACTCGGGGATATCCTCCGTGGTAGTAGAGACCGTAGCCTGAACAGCCAAAAAAATAAACTAATGAAGCCGTACGCTTAACCTCTCTATAATTACAAATACGGTGAAAGAGAGAACGGGATCGATGCGAGGGACACGTTTCTCTATCTATTTATATCGCATTGATCTCGCGGATGCTGGATCTATCGTGTGCCACATATCTGCGCAGACTTAACCGTTCAATTATTCAGTGTTTAACGTGATCTTTAATTGACAATCATTGCTTGACAATTATTAGATACAGTTCATCTTTCTGCTTTGAAATTATAAGACTTCACAATTAGTTAAAATTTTATTTGTCGAGTTTGAAGAGATGAACATTCAGACTCTGTCCTGAAGATCTCTGAAGACTTTATTTTCTGTTCTAATTAGCTAATTTATTAAAGTAACTAGATCTACTTATTCCAAAGAGGACAAGGAATGAAGGTGCACTCGTACACAAAGAAGTGATTTATTTAACATCCATATTATCATTACCATGGTCAACATTATCATAAGAGTGTACTTGAGAACCGTCAGGTATATCTATTTACATGATTCGCACAGCGTTCGAGATCACATCTGTGCAACTCCTAAAACATTATTTACAGCTCGCAACTGTGACGAATCGATTTCACAGGGGACATCTCGATGGCGGGGTTAGACCAGAGTCTCTCGCTTTTTGTAAACATAGATTACTCGGGGAGGGCGTAATGGGGAGGTCCTTTATCGGCGGTGCTAAAAAGAAAAATTCACGTCGTACAATTTTGTCTGCTTCATTTTGCATAGCGTCCATCGGTTTTAGTTTGCTTTTGGTTTTTTAGTTGGTTGATTTTTTAGCGTCAGGGATCCTCTGTCAAGCGTGCGTTGCTGCTCGATCGCCCTTACGGGTCCAAAGGCGATGGTCCTCCGTCTCCGTTTTCTCATACATTTCTAAGCCGCATAATACGCCCTTTCCGTGTGCGGTGGGTCGTATTCGTACTGTTTATGCACAACACTCATTTTAATCAGCGAGTTCAGCTTAAAGCGTACGCTCGCGCTTGGACGATGACCCTGATCATCCAAGCGCGATGTTACATAGGAAGGAAGCTTGTTAGATCACTTGAAAGTTAGCGATAGGGTTAAGTTACCAAGCCACTGGATCTAGAAACTAATCCTACATCGGTTAAACATCTTTAGCATAAAACCTGCATGCACGATTAACATTCATAGGATTAAACGAGAGCATCGAAAGTCTTCTCCTTCTGAATCCTGTCGCTACTTTCATTCTGTACCGATGACTTTCGAACGTCGAACAGGAAACAAGCAATTGGTGGGCACAGAAAGACTAGTTACATCCACGGTGAACATCCAAATTAGTCGCCACATACAGCAGCCGTATAACATTGAACAAGAACATGAAGTAGACAGAGAAAAGAAAGGAAACTGTTATTTTGAGCCTACCCCTCCGCCTATGCTCCCGAAGGATCCACTCTCGTGGCTCGGTGACTCGTGGTGAACGCTGCCGTGGTTTTGGCTCAGGGACGACAGGCTACCGAGTTTAGAACTGAGGATGTTCCCCAGGATTGCGGCGGTGCTTCCTAGTCCACCGTGGTCGGCTGAAATAACCGTAGTTTGTTTAGGTTAACGATGAAACTTGGTGATTAAAACTTGAGCAGACCTTTCAAGGATACAGAGCTAAAGATCATCAACAGTTAGGTATATTTTAGATAGGAAGATTGTCGTTTTTAATGCTTCTACTATTACTGACATTTTGTCACGTCTATTAATATTCACACAATGGAGCATTGAAATTACAATGTTTAAAGAAGAATGAAGTTAACATGGAGTATGGATTTCTTAAGAATAGAGTCAGTAGGATCAGTAGACTTAATTGCAACGTAGAAGTCAGCTAGAGTCTCTGTTTCAATCGTAGTCACTTAATAGCGTCAGAGTAGAATCAGTAGAGTGATTGTAACACATAACTCAGAGTCTCTGTTTCAGCCACAGACTAATGCAATTAGAACCTGATCAGACAAAATCAATACTTCAAACCCTATTCCCAGTGTCAGTTTTTACAAATCCTAAATCTCCTAAATGTGTCTCCTGAAAGGTCTGCTGTTGAAACCATAATTACTCTTACCTCCACCCTCATGCGGGTGGTGTTCATGTTTCGCGGCAGCACCAGCCGACAAACCACCAGCAATCGAGCTCAAAGGTGCAAGTTTCGACACCAAAGCTCCAGCAAGACCAGTCTTAGCACCACTGATGAACGTTGTGGCGCTGTTTATGACCGGACCGATACTTCCGCTAGCTGCTTTGATCTTCGCCGCTACCAGTTCACTGATGAATTTACTGGTAGCCGAATGTTTCGCGTCGATTCCGTACGCGGCGTTTTTTACCTTGTTCGCTTCGTCCAAAGCTGTGAGAGCTTTGGTTTTTGAGTCTAGGAAGGAGTCCAGTTTCTGTGAAGAATACGTTATAATTTTGTGAAGAATATGACGTCAATATGTTATAGATGTAAATGTTGAAGTTGTCTTACACCAAAGACGAAGTTTATGATTCCGTTTGACACTCCCAGCTTCACCACACCGATTTTCCTTTTGTCTCTGTTGGATCGGTCGTCGTCTGCAGCTTGGTCATCTTCTAGTTCCACGAGGTATACCTAAGTGGACAGATTGTTTCACCAGATTGTTTTCCTGATGGGAAATTCAGAGCTTAACCAATCAAGTTGAATACGAGGTAGAAGATTAAGTAACGGGCGAAAGGAGAGAAAGGTGAGGATATTATCGTTCAGATAGCACCAGTGAAACTTTGAGATTGTGAGTCGAAGTGATACTCATTAGTTTCAGTGCTATGTCACGATATTAATAGTTTACGATACCTTGATACATTGGACAGCTTCAAGTAAATGTATAAGCTCTGAAGAAATGTATTTGTTCTGAAGAAAGACGTGTCAGCGTAGCAGCTTCATCAGGGGTTGAGTACACTGACATTCTATTCTGTCAAAGTCTATTATTTCAGTTTTATACTCCTACTTTTATATTACATTTACATAAACGATCAAGAACATTTTGGTTATTAACACAACATTCAATCATGCCGATCGACAGACATTTGACACATGCAACGTGCTCACATGTCACACATTAAAATAGGACATATACAAGAATGTTTTAATTAGACAATTTTGAAACGAAGGACAAGACAAGTATATCACCGGAAATCTATACTGGAAACACGTATAGGTACAAATCAACGAGAGAAACGGGAAAAAGGTTTCCTTGCGTACGACCACGTGTCCGCTTCAGAATTTTAGTTACGCGCGCATGTCCGGCTCAACATGTCTGCGCTGCTGAACTTAGTCAACCACTTTCACTCTTTGCTCGTTCCTCGCGGTTCTCTCTTTTTCGTTCGTTACGTTTACACCGGCTGTTTCTGTGTCCTTTGCCCCGAGAACGAGGTTCAAGTCGCAAATTTTCGTTTCGTCATCAACAAGATAGAACTTCAAAATAGCTTTCACTTTCTTCGCATTTCGATTCTGATGACGCTCGCGATTTTCGTGCTGTAACGATTGTCTGGCTTGTTAAATTCATTCATTTGGATCACGAAGTTCACAGACATGAAGAAAGTCTGTAGAACCTGTTGAAACTTGAATACTCAGGTTGGACTTGAATACACAGTTGGACTTTTATTTTATTAATGTGAGATAGCTAAATAATTTTGATAAACTTGAGATTAAGTTTGTAGGTACTTAAATCATTAATAAAATTGCAACATGTTTGACTATAACCCTGTGGCTGTTGACAAGTTGAATACAGTAAATCACTTCCTATTATCATAATTTTTAAAATTGTATCAGATATTTTTAGTGTCAAATATTTTAAAAATTGCTCTAATTAATGTACTTCTTTAAAAATCTAAATAATTCAACACATTAAGTTTCTCAACAAAAATTACAATGTTTGCTTCAAAATAAAAATAGATATTAAAGTACGATAATAAAGAATGGAAAAGTATGACACAAAAATAATAGACATTTAAGAGGGAAATCTATCCAGCAAAGTAACAAATTTCTATTATTAGAAATCACTGTTCGCAAACATGAAAGTGTCAACTATCAGCTAGGTATTCCAATTAATACAGTTGAAATCACGATTTTACGTAATGTTATTCCTCTCGCATGAATTTGCATCATCGTGCACATCGAAGAATCCGACTTCCTGACACTCGACACAAAAACTCCTCGAAGCGTACTTTCTCTGATCGATCGATCTTCGAAGACGTTAATGAATCTCTTACCTCGTTCAAAGGACTGAGATCCTCCGACTCTGCTTCCCTCTTGACGACCGGCCCGGAAGCTGCGTACGCGACCAGCAGCGTCAAACCGAACAGCACGTAGGTTATCCTCATGTTGTCTTCTATGTTTAATCCTGAGAAAAGCAAGGAACGATAAAACGTGAATGACACCTTTAAACCCCGTGTCGAAATGTCAAGTGAAAGGACACTAACAAGATTTTGTCAGGCAATTATACAAGTGTCGCGAAGCGTAACGAAATAGAAATGTCTATATAAAAATATAAAACTTGATAAAGTGCTTTGAGTAAATTCCGAATTATAGTTTAATCGTAAGAAGTTTGAAAGACCGGCGAATTTACCGCGATCCTTGAGGTGACACGTGGGAGTATGGAAGCACGTGGTTGATTTAGAGAAAAAAGAAAAAGGAAGAAAGTCGATCAACTTACGAACAGAGAGTGCGTGTAGCAGCGCGAGTGCGTGAGATGTGTACCTGACGGAGCTCGAGGCTCGTTTGAGGACCACGGTGAAGGAGATCCCGATGTCTTAGCAAGCCGAAGGGGAAACGAAGCCAAGCATGTGTGCCCCTTCGAGAATCGAGAATCGAGCTTCGAGAATCGCACGCCTTTACCTACAAGGTGGGAGGCAGCTTCGATTTGCTCCGCGAATCCCACGCAACCTCGTTCTCTCGGCTCTTGAAATAGCCAGATCTGTCCCGCGAGTGCCACCACGCGAGTTTACGCAACCCTAGCGGAAGATCCCCTAGAAACGGGGATGGCATTTCAAAGTCGAATCCTTTGTAGATCGAGGACTCGTATCGTGGGATCGGGCTAAAGTGGGGCAGTCATCGGTGCGTAGAAAAATATATTGTGCAATAAGGTGAAAACAAAATGTTATTCAAGATTTTTGAATTGCTGTCATGGTGAGATTTCAGAAGTGGAAATAAGTGATGAAATTTGTGAGCGATTTGGAACGGGATTTATGGACTTGTGTGCGAAGAGGGTTCTACAAGTATTATGTAATATTATTCAGGATTCTCTGAACAAATTTATTCTTTGTAAAGTAATTTGTGTGCAAAGCTATTGTTGATGATGGGTATTGTTGGGAAGAAAGAAAAGTATTGTCCTTTTGAGAGCAACATTCTGATTGCTTAACGACAATTTTCTGTATTATATTCTAAAGTAATATTCGTACCAATTTTTCCTGTCAATAGTCCCATAATTTTATAGTAGTAGACTTGATATTTTTACATTTTGCGTACAGTATCTTTAAGTCACTCGGCGTAAATCAAAACTTGCTCAATTAAAATTCATAAAATTTTGTAACGTAGTCTTTAATTTTGATATCTTCCGTTAATCGTAAAATTATACAACTAAGAAGGAAAGTAAGAACACCCACTTATATAATTAAATATTTATACGCGAGTCGATGCGTTCGCTGCTCCCGATTTGGTGCTCTAACCTAAAATGGTGGACACATACGCGTTGTTTGATTATCGATGTAGTTATTACGACCAATTATAATTTTATTTTCGAGTGCACTGTCGCTTTCTCACTGTTATCTCATACAACGTAGCATCGTAATGCCAATTACGCAACGTCCAGTTTCTCCAAATTAGACCATTCGCCTTTCTCGCTTTACATATTGTACTGTGTAACGAGAACGTGACAAAAACTCGATCTTATTGCTTTAATTAAAACTACTTTGTATGCCACATTTTTACTATCACCGTGACTAACACCTTGAAGGTATGTTTTATGGACTTCTGCAATCTTATGTTTATTGCTGACTTGATTAGCCTATTATGAATCGTTCTTGTTTTTAAAATACTAGATCTTGATTGCATACGTACTGTAACTCTTTAAAAGTATGTGAATTTTATTTTAGTCTTATTTAAGAAAACATTGTCATGTGATAAACTCATATAATTCTGTCCCTTGTATTTACTCGTAGGTTTTTTAATTTAACCCTTAAAGTCAAGGATAATGGTGTAAAACGTGAGCACGTAACACTAATACACGGAGTAGTAACAGCTTTACTCGTTTCAAGACTTTATGGAATTTCTCAGAGGAAATAATTTAGCGAGTACTAAAACTGTTTATCAGAAATCAGACGATCTTAAGAATTCTTGCACACTTGGTACTTGGAGAACCAGATGAAGCAATTTGGTTAGTAATTATACTTGCTCGCTTCGATCGTAAATGCTAATTGGAACAAACGGTACTTTCACCTTGACCATAATCTTGAAAGTGCTATTTTCCGAATATTCAGAATACGAGATCTTTCATTATGAGACTACAAGAATTTTTCGTACACCATATTTTTTATCATATTACAGTATCAACCTATGTTTTTTTACGTTTATTCCATAATAAACGCTTCTACATAAATTTGATAAGAAATTGTAACATGTCTGAATCCACTTCCTCTGTTTATATCAATAAATAAATTACTACAAATTAAAGTAACTCATTCATTTTGTAACAGCAGTATTACAATTTCGAAAGGCCAATTGAAAACTCGCGTTCTGTTAAATCGTAATAAATAACGAATATCAGAAGCTGAATTAATACGACTAGCTGACGTTATCGTGAAATTCGAAAGTACGATTCGAAATGCGACCCACGGACTGGCCGATAGAAATGATCAAGGACGCGTTTCCCTAGTTGGTTCTTGAATGCAACTGAATCGACGCTTGTGTCGGCTAATTCGAGCGCAGTCGGCGACCAACACGATACCCTACGTGCTCGAATTACTTTATTCGATACTTAGTTTTACCTTAGAACGTTACGAAACTTGGTAAAAATTATTACCGTGAGATTTGATGCCACTGGGTTTAGATTAGGTAGGTAGGTGTAGATGAACTGTAGAAATCTTTAGCATCGTATAATGGAAGGTATTAGGACTTTAGTATATTGTACTGAAAGGTGGTTAATAGTACTCTATTTTAGAAGACAATTACAAGTTTACTATTTCGTACTGAAAATTACTATAAGAGACTGAACTTAATTTAATAAATTTAAGTACTGAAACTTTGTTTTAAAATGTTTTAAACTTCAATGTACCTACATGTACCTAAATATACCAATGTACCAATGTATCAATGTACGTAGATTAAAGTAGTAAATCTAATCTAAAAATTGTTCTAAGTTCAGTAATCCAAAAGGTGTATGAAAGCTTTGGTATTCGAAGAAGCATTCGAGTATTAGTATTCCGTAGCAAAAGAATGGTTCAAACAATTTCGTGCATAATATATTTCAACTTCGAAGGTGGTCCTTGACTGAATTTCATGGAACACGCGGTCAGCAGAGAAGATACGAGAGAATTATGTTAATTGTAGAGCACGCGAGCAAGCTTTGAATTTTAGGGAAACTTGCGTAATTGCTTATTCTGAAATACTTATTAATACTCATCACGTATCGAAGTGGGTCCACGTTACGAAACTGCTTCACGGTCGACAATAAAACGTTCATTTTTAGTCATTAAAGTGCAACTTTTCAAAAACAGGAAATTCATCAAAATTAACATCGTATTCTACACAAAAGGTTCAAACAAAACTTATTCATCATAACTTAAGCAACACGAGGAATTACTGCATAAAGAACCATTCAAAGTTATCATAACAGTTTCACCATAACTCCGCTCTTAAAAATACACCTAAAACGCCAAGATTAATGGTTGCATATTTTAAGATAAGCTCACAACATCGAAAGTGCGAATGCTATTTTAGAAAGGGGGTTTCGTCATCAACGATGGTTATCTATTTCACAAAGGAAACAGAATAAACTATTAAATACCATCGTTCAGAAAAAGAAAATGGAGTAGATGCACGGGCGTAGAAACAGGCCAAGTAGTACAAGTATTGTGTGGTCAGACAGCCCGGTCGTCCTGTGGTGCCACGCTGCGTCCAAATACAGAAACACGTCAGGTATTTCAATATCACGACAGGGTCAATGCAGTCCAATTCACTATTTTATTTATTTATTTATTTTTCTTAACAAACTATTTACATCAAGTATTTATTTTGTCAAAATTTGCAAACTTATACGCAAATTGTTTCATTTATATTTTTAACTGCGATGAGAATTTTTATAGAATTTCTTTTAAACATAAATGCATTACTTTAAATAATTACATAGTAACTAATAGCTAATTCTTGTTACTAATAATATTTGATCTTAAAATTTGATTACAGAATTTATTTGATCAAAAAACACAAATTTGAACGCAAGTGGTTTCATTTGTATTTTTAACTGCGATGAGAATTTTTATAGAATTTCTTTTAAACATAAATGCATTACTTTAAATAATTACATAGTAACTAATAGTTAATTCTTGTTACTAATAATATTTGATTTTAAAATTTGATCACAGAAATTGGTAATTGCAGTTGATCGTTGAAGTTCAATTTTTAATAGCAAGGGTGTAGTTTTAAATTGTATACTGTAGTAATTTGACCATTACCTTAGACACTAAAAGATGAACCGATAGAAACTCATAACAAAAAAAAAAGAAAGAGGAATTCATGGAAGAAGCCGGAAGACACGTTACGTAAAGCCAGTATCGGTTAGCCGAATATGAAAGTCGATATGCGAGCCCGAAAGGCAACGGTATACCGAACGTTTCGGGAGTAAAATGGACCTTTTTGCGATCCCCGAAAAGTGGAACAAGGCAGAGAATGAAACGCCACAGCCGGTTCCGGGGCGAGTGTACTTACGCAACTATCTGATTCAAAAAGAAAGTGGATGCTCCGGTTCCTCTCATTAATTCGCGTCGCTTGGTCACGATCGATATTCCGACAGGCTCGTACAACCTTGTAATACATTACATCAGACGTTGCACTTCCTTAACGAGATCTCATCGATTTCGATAAATTCGCGAAGCACGCTCGCGCGACGAGAAAGTTGTAACTTTCCACGCGGTTGGAAAAAGTGCAAACATACTTGATTTTCTTTTCTGTGTACGATATCTATGAAATTATCCTAGGCGCCGATTAGACAGATACGTTTACTCACCCGTCTCGTTCACCTCGAAGGCTCCAAAGATCGTCAACGATATTGCAACGCGTGCGTTTTTTCCACCGCTTAATCAGATCAAACGTTTAACTCGACAGGATAACTGGTTTGCCGACAAAAGTTGTACCCTTCTGAAATTATGTCGACAAAAAATCGCCGCAAAAACCGATAGAAAGTATTGTAGTCATTCCACTTTTGAAAGGAACGGGAATGATATATAGTCACACACGAGAATATATAAAATGTTTTTTTCGTCGCACAGAGGTTCTCAGTTTCTGATCGATCACTATCACCATCACTGCTTTTCGACACTCGGAAATACGACACGGAATCGGCGTACCGTTTCTAACGCGAAGCCGATACGTCGCTGCGAGACGGTGCCGGAATAGAGACGAAGACACGGCCGACGCGAACGAGAAGGAAAGTCATGGGGAAATTGGTCGAACGGCACGTTGCTTCTGTCCACGGCGACGAAGGTGGGCGAAATTTATGGCGTAATTCCAATGAGTGCGTCACGCACAGACTGTACACCTTTTTCATTAGCGTTTCCTGACACCCTGGATTGACGTGCCTCGCAATTATCTGCCGACAGTCTTCTTGCGCAAGGAGAAGAAATGAGAGGTTAAATGGAGCAATGGGTCGAAGTCCATGCCGACTGCATATGCGAGGAAAAATGGGGATGGTTTCAAATTAGTAGTTTTAACTTGGTATACATTTCTGGGTACATTTTTTATTTTTGGGTTTTAAGTTTCAAGTTTTGTATTTTTAATTTGTGAATTCTGGGACCATAACTTGTACGGTTTTTAATTCTTTAATTATGTAACTTTGAGTTAGCTAATTTAGAGATGCTTAAATTATTGAATTCGAGGTATCAAGTTTCTAATTCTCAATCTCTAACTTTTCAAATTCATTAATTCACAAATTTGCTAAATTTCTAGCCTTTAGTTCTTGTTTAATAATTTTTAAATTTCTAAATTCCTAAGGTTTTAAATATCCAATCTTCAAATTCCAGAATTCTCAATTTTTCAAATTAGCAAATTTAAAATCTCTTAATCTTCCAATCCCCAAATTTAGAAATCCTGAAATCTTGCAATCTCTAAATTCCACAATTTTTAATTTCCCAAATTACCAAATTTAAAAATCTCCAGATCTTCCAGTCCCCAAATTTAAAAATCCCCAAATTCTCAAATCTTCAAATCCCTAAATTCCTAAATCCCCAAATGTCCAAATCACCAAATCTCCAAATTCCTTAAAATCCCCAAAATCCCTAAAATCCCTAAATTCCTCAAAGTCCTCAAATTCCCTAAAATCCCTAAAATCCCTAAAATCCCTAAAATCCCTAAATTCCCCAAATCCCCAAACACTTCCATAAAATGCAAGGAAACCCATAATTGTTTCATTATTGCGTTCTAACCCACTTTCACGCGTTTCAGAAGGTTGTTCTTAGTCACATCTGTCCACTTTCTCAATCGCATCGATTTGACCAAGTAAGTCGTCATCCGAGGTATCGATCGATGGACCATGGCATTCAACACTTTCCCTTTCACGAATTCGCACGGTTGCCATCACAAAGACTATTACTAGTATAATAGCGGAGAAGCCAACGAGCTTCTTCCTCGCAGTTTAGGTTGAATACCTTTACGTAACACATGCTCGTGTCCGTGCGTTACACGTATCCTTACGTATCTCAGTCGCGTGTAATGACTTCACGTGACCGTTAGGATTGATAGTAATGGGTATTAGATACTCGTATCTAAACATTTGTTTGATATTAATGAAATATTGTAGGAAATTTTATTTGGGAACTTCAAGGTAAAGTTTTGTGGATTCTAAGGTTAGAAATGAAACTTTGTATCTATAGGTTTTATTCGGTATTTATTTTCTAGTTTGTATAGGTTTTATTCAGCACATATTTATTTAGTATTACCCGTATTACATGTGTATACTCAGTGAATATATGGACAGATCAATTTCTGCTTATTTTTCAATCTCTCCACATTTCAATTGTTACCTATTAAATTCGAACCTAATCGAGACTCATTCTTAACTTCCATCTTCCTGCGTTCAACCACTATCACTCTGCATTCACCATGCACCGATCACTATCAATTACATGCCTCTAAATGCAGATATCAATCATATACTTCCAAGAGCAACTACTCTCAATTATCACTTATCAATTTCAGTAACCTTTCAATCAGCAATCCTATCAACCTTCACCATCTAATCCTCCAGTGATCAATTTTGAACACGATCTACTATCAGCTCGTAGCCATCGCTAGCTCATGCATATTCGTAAGCCGAATAAATATATCATCCTCCACTTTCTCTATAGAGTGCTGTCACGAAACTTCCTATACTATTTTCGCGAATCGTTTTCCCATATAAACGTCCGAGTTACGTTTCGATACTTAATTTCCTCCGAAAAAAAGAGCAGGCCGGTTACGACATGGCGTAAGATGTTTCCGGGCCGGTGAAAGTCCACGTTAATCGTTCCATGAAAACGTCTCTCCGGATCCTCCCAAACTACAAACTGATAATTGTGTCACGGAAAGAAGTGTAAAGTGTGAATCACTGAATCGACGTTACTGGTTCGTGGATGTCGTCCGTGTTAGATCTTTGGGGAATCTTGTTGCTGAAAGAAGCGTTGCTAATTTCCCACTCTCCTAAGTTCCAAATCTCCCAAGTTCCAAATCTCCCAAATTCCAAATCTAGCAAGTTCCAAATCTCCTAAATTCCAAATCTCCCAAGTTCCCAATCTCCCAAATTCCCAATCTCCCAAGTTCCAAATCTCCCAAGTTCCAAATCTCCCAAATTCCAAATCACTCAAGTTCCAAATCTCTCAAATTCCAAATCTCCCAATTTCCCACTCTCCCAAGTTCCAAATCTCTCAATTTCCCAATCTCCCAAGTTCCAAATCTCCCAAATTCCCAATCTCCCAAGTTCCAAATCTCCCAATTTCCCTCTCTCCAAAGTTCCAAATCTCCCAAGTTCCAAATCTCCCAAATTCCCAATCTCCCAAGTTCCAAATCTCCCAAATTCCCAATCTCCCAAATTCCAAATCTCCCAATTTCCAAATCTCCCAATTTCCAAATCTGCCAAGTTCCAAATCTCCCAAGTTCCAAATCTCCCAATTTCCCAATCTTCCAAGTTCCAAATCTCCCAATGCAGAAATGAGTCTATTGCTGTCCCATTTCGCAATTTTTGAACTCCGTGTAAATTGATTTGTTAGAAAAATTTGATCGAGCAAAGTATAGAATTTACAGCCTATGTCGCAATGTGTGATAAAACTTGTAGATCAGGTGTCACCATAAAAATTGTTCTCGATCATTTAAGTACAGCGGGATAATTAAAATGAAATAAGAAACGGGTTTTTAATATTTATTCATATTGCATTAACGTTTGGTTTTTTATGGAGATTTCCTAAGACTATTAAAATTATTTTACACAATTGCAAGAAATTCTTTAATATACAAAATTAAGTTCTTATATTAATTTAGTTCCTACGCCAGTGATACTTTCTGCAAGTCAGTTATTTCAGAATTCCAACGCCTCTGAATAACAGTTATCCTATAAGAACATTGTTATTTCGTTACGTAAAACTTCATACGATCCGTTTACGTAATTATTAAACGAAAACATTCGTCAGATGAAAATGAAATTTCACTTTCCTTCTGTAACTCGTTTTAGAACATCTAGTCGTTTAATATATTCTAGGAAGTAGGTTATGTTCAACCATAAATCACATTCAACTGCGAAGAATAATATGTAAAATAAAAGTGTATCAGTTTTGGAGAATTTCGGAAGTGTGACTCGTTAGGCTAAAGGTTACTCTCGTTTGAAATGACACGTAACAATGCACGAATAGAAAGCGATCTTCGAGACGGAGCTGAAAGTAAAAGTCCTTCGGGTCGTTGCATAATACTCGAACTTGTGAAATTTCCGGATGAAATGGTACGCGGTCCAAGACCTTAAACTTTGCTGGTACCTCGTACTATTTCCAATACATTTTCCGTTCGAGAAGTATTTCTGAATGTTATTATCTCTTTGCACTCGAAGATAATTTTACTGTTTGCAAACAGCAACTTTAAAATATTAATTGAAATGTGAAATGACTTCTTTTGAAGTTATTATTTCTCTACTAATAATTACTATCATTGTCTATTTCATTATGTTTATACATCACATAAGCAATATTATAGAACTAATTAAATAATGCACTTTTTGCACTCGAAGATAATTTTACTGTTTGCAAACAGCAACTTTAAAATATTAATTGAAATGTGAAATGACTTCTTTTGAAGTTATTATTTCTCTACTAATAATTTCCACCATTGTCTATTTCATTATGTTTATACATCACATAAGCAATATTATAGAATTAATTAAATAATGCTCCTTTTTAATTATTGTATTAAAGCGAATGGCGCCTAAGAGGCCTCTCGAGCGCAAAGGGTTAATAATTTCGGAGTGGGGATTCGGAAATTGAGACAGTGGGAAATTGGGAGAGTGGGAAATTGGGAGAGTGGGAAATTGGGAGAGTGGGAAATTGGTGGAGTGGGAAATTGGGAGAGTGGGAAATTGGTAGAGTGGGAAATTGGAAGATTGGAAATTTGGAAGATTGGAAATTTGAGAGAGTGGGAAATTGGGAGAGTGGGAAATTGGAAGATTGGAAATTTGGAAGATTGGAAATTTGAGAGAGTGGGAAATTGGGAGAGTGGGAAATTGTAAGATTGGAAATTTGGAAGATTGGAAATTTGAGAGAGTGGGAAATTGGGAGAGTGGGAAATTGGAAGATTGGAAATTTGGGAGATTGGAAATTTGGGAGATTGGAAATTTGAGAGAGTGGGAAATTGGGAGATTGGAAATTTGGGAGAGTGGAAATTTGGGAAAGTGGGAAATTGGAAGAGTGGAAATTTGAGAGAGTGGAAATTTGGGAGATTGGAAATTTGAGAGAGTGGAAAATTGGGAGAGTGGAAAATTTGGGAGATTGAAAACTTGTGAAATTGGAAAATTCAGAGATTGGAAAAATTAAACATTGAGAAATTGAGAAATCTCCATTGCACCGAATTAGACATTTCAAGTTCCAAGCTACAGCAGCCACAAACAAGAACATGACATTTAAAAACTATAACGAACCCGCTCTGCTTGCGAATTCTATCCATTTCTCGAAAGTAACCCGTCAGTTTTTCTCACCAATACCTCTCACGCGAGTACCTGGAATCATTAAAAACCACGAACGGAAATAAACGTTTTATTTATTGGGTGCAAAATGTGTAGCAATATAAGGTAATGGGCGAATAAGATGCCCGTCTCGTAATATACATGCGAAAATGATTTGTGAAATCGGTGCTAAATGCGAACATGTCACGGTAATATCATCGATCTGAATTAATTACAAGGTTTACATAAACAAATATGGAAAGTGTTAGAATCCATTAAAACAGCAGTAAAAGCAGAACTAATCTTGTTTTCTCTAAGGCATTCAATAACTAGTATTGTATACAAATGAATGGACCAATCGTGGAACACAATGAAACACGGCGATAAATTATACACGGACGTGAATGGAGCAATTTATTATTGACGCAATGAACTGGTGCGTTGACCTTTTGCACAACGAAGTGCGATTAAAAAAAATGCTAATGACGATCTTGTGAAATTTCGAAACTGATGAAGATGGTGATACGGTGACATGGAGATAAAGTCCAGGAACTTTTTCTGTAAGTGCGGACGAACTTATGGTAATTCGCAGTAGTCGGAGTTCTGCGGGGTTGTGAAAGATCTCGGTTTGTTGAAGTCAACCCTGAAACAGAAAAATGTAGTGGTTAGTAGGGAGGAAGATAGGTGAGGTTATGTTTCAGTGGGAGTGAATTTTTCAACTTTTCAACTTTTCAATTTTTCAATTTTTCAATTTTTCAATTTTTCAATTTTTCAATTTTTCAATTTTTCAATTTTTCAATTTTTCAATTTTTCAACTTTTCAACTTTTCAATTTTTCAATTTTTCAATTTTTCAATTTTTCAATTTTCCACTTTTCCATTTTACCAAATTTCCAATTTTCCAAATTTCCAATTTTCCAATTTTCCACTTTTCCATTTTACCAAATTTCCATTTTACCAAATTTCCAATTTTCCAATTTTCCAATTTTCCAATTTTCCAATTTTCCAATTTTCCACTTTTCCAATTTCCATTTTATCACATTTCTACTCTTCCAATTTCCCACTCTTTCAATTTTCCACTCTCCCAAATTTCCAATCTCTCAATTTCCCACTCTCCCAATTTCCCAATTCCCCAATAAAAAATTCTCTCACAAAACCAAGCCTCACAGTTCCACGAATCACTCAAGCAATCCCTCAATTAAAAAGAAAGAGGTAATGATTTGTATCAAGATCGGCGTCCCACTTGCAATAAATACTCCCTAACAAAAAGGTCTGCATTTCTTCACTGGCGACAATGAATTTTCCTAGTACATATGCAACCTCACAGTCGTAATATTATGAAATACAGAAACAGACTATAACGGGTCGATCTTTGATCTTGTAACAGGTACTTGCAATTTTCTTATGGCCACGTTACACAAACCGTAATTGATTTCTTTGGAGGCGCGCTGCCAAGATTGAGATCAGACATTCATTTAATAAACATGAAGCGATATGTGAATCAAAATGAAACAAAGTTGAATAATACATTTCAAAGTAGCGTTACTGTACTTTCTATGAAATACAATTTTGATACATTAATGTTTTGATACCGAAACTGTATAAGTTTTACTGCTATCTGTGCCACCATTTTAGATTGAATTTATGGAACACAAAATGGCGGATAGTGTCCTCATAGAGAAGCTTCACAGTTCACTTTCAATTTAAAAATAAAACTTCTCAACACTCCCCAATTTATGTTTAAAAGAGAAATTTACACGAACACCATTTCTCCCAGCAATTATCCAAAGATCAAACTCCTTGTAACATTACGAAATCCGACAGCACATCGAATAAAAAACTTGTTCATAAATATTCGACGAGGCAACTAGAAATCGGAAACGGTTGACGTTAAAAGGTGTCGTTATAGCAACAATTAATTGCAATTAGCTCTTCGTTCCTCCATGAAGAATTCTCTAGACGAAGAACAAGCGACAGGTCCGAAAGGCTACTGTGACAAACAGGAACGACAAAAAATTTTGCAAACGAGATCCAAGGGTCAAACTGTGTCTTAGCTTTCTTTTCTAAATGGAAAGTGACTGGCCTTCGAGATTGACGTCCGATCTTTGCGCTCTGTTATTATGCAAAAAACCGTGGAAAACGGTCGGCCACTTAAGTAGTATGATATAGAACGCTTTATGGTTGGACACCGCTCAGTTATATTCCACTTGTTCCTTGTATTTTTCTGAAATTCTTAATCGAATAACCTGTTTGTGGATGGTGGAGCTGAGATTAAAATTCGGAGGGAGTAGACTTGTTGTAATAGAGAGGGTCAGTGAGACTTTTGGCTTTTGGGTAGGTGGGAGATTTGGAATTTTGGGAATTTGGGGAAGGTGGAAGGGTGGAAAGGTGGTGGGGTAGAAAATTGGGAAAGTGAGAATTTTGGGAGGTGGGTATTTGGGGTTTGAGAAATTGGGATTTGGAGAGTTGGAAGCTTGGAAATTTGGGGATGTAGGGATTTGGGGATGTGGAGATTTGGAGATGTAGAGATTTGGGGATGTGAGGATGTGGACATGTGAGAATTTGGGGATGTGAGAATTTGGAGACGGGAGAATTTGGGGATGTGTGGATGTCGACATGTGAGAATTTAGGGATGTGTGGATGTGGACATGTGAGAATTTGAGGATGTGAGAATTTGGGGATGTGAGAATTTGGAGACGTGAGAATTTGGGTATGTGAGGATTTGGGGATGTGAGGATGTAGACATGTGAGAATTTGGACATGTGAGAATTTGGGGATGTGAGGATGTGGACATGAGGGGATGTGGAGATGTGAAGATGTGAACATGTAGGGATGCATGGGTTTAGAGATGTCAGAATTGAGATATGTGAGTATGTAGATATGTGGATATGTTAATATGTGGATATGTAGATATGTGAATATGTGAGTATGTAAAAATCTGAGGATTTGAAAATTTAAAGACTTAAACATTTACAAATTTCCAAATTTGTGGATTGTCAATTTAGAAACTTGAAACTCCACAACATAAACATCGCAGCTCCATTAACTCCTCATCTAAAAATCCACAAATCCACAATTCACAAATACACAAACTTGCAATCCTTAAACCTTAACAATTCGACAACCTTCACAATTAATACATCTCTACACAAGTGTTCAAAATGATCAAATCCATCTTCAAAGCCCACAAACTCTACTTGCACCCCAACCTAACCTTCCTACTAAAACCTCCTACTAAAACCTTCTCCTTTCTCAGACCATATTAGAAACACTATCAAGAAAAACACTCGAGCCACTAAAACCGTAAGGAAATAAACTGAAATTTCCACGGCATAAATCGTGCGTTAACATTTCCATCGGTTCGTTGATACCACCCGTGACTTTCACGGTCCGATAACGATGGCAAGTGTACGGATCTGGTAAGTCGAGTTGCTTGTGGGTGGTACCGGTAACAGAGACAGAATACCACGATCTTCCGTGTTTATTCGTAGGTCAAACAGTGAAATGTGCTTTCACCTTGCAACTTCACGGACAGCCTCGACCGTGAATGGTAAAACGCGATTATGAACGACCGTGTAGTGTGCTACAATGTAGTAATCTACGATCGAAAACTAATTCCAGTTATCTTAATAGTACCTTGAAACCGCAGCGTAATTAACGACTGTTGCAATCGTTTATCCAACTCTGATTTGCGAAAGCAATCGCGTTACGTTTAGTTAAACTAATTCATAGAAAAAATTATTGCAGTTATAGTTTATTAGAATGAATTATTATTTTGTACGCTGTGATTATGGATAAAAAGATGTGAATGTTCGCTTCTGGTTGACACTGGTGTTTACTGGAAGAGGTCGCTCCTGAACAAAATGGCGGCGGGAGAACCACGACCTTATTATTAAATTTTGGGCATGAAGAAATTAGAATTTTAATTTATAAGGTTGAGAAACTGAAACGTTATGTAATTTAAAAAATTGAAAACTACAAGTTTGCATATTAAATTCGGAGATACCTATTCTTTATGGACGCCCATAAATCATTTCTAGGAACCAAAATCATAATACGAGTGAAATCGAAACATCAACTGCATGTATCAATAAGCCTTACATCACAAGAAAAGATTTCGAAATTCGCCTACATCTTCCGCGTCCAAAATATCGCGAATAAATTATCCATCCTTTCGAAATCTTTAATGATTCAAACAGGAGTTAATAAACTTTAAGGAAGAATGCGATAAAGGATTCAGCGTTGAGTAACTAGGATTGGCCAACACATTGCACGTTCGAAATTCATTTAAATAGGAACTCTTCGAGTACATGTTTTTGTGTTTCATCAAGAAATGATTAAGGGGGGAGACCAGTATGACACCTTAAAAAAATCGATTTTTTTTTTATTATCTTAAAAAATTCTTCCATCTTTTCTGCGTATAATGCCGAAAACCGGATCTAAAAATTCGAAAAACTCCTGTCGCTAGACGTGTTTCCGTATCCCGCGTCACACTAGCCCGCGCGTGCAGATAAAACTTTAACCTCGTTTTTCTCGGAACATCATTTTTGGACCTTGCAACCAGCCTACAGTCTAAACGGAGGTTCAGATCACCTTGAAATTTTTTGTGCTAGTATTTCAAATCACTGGCTATCGGCCTAACCTAAAACATCCCAGAAAATAAGTCTAGTTTTTGAGAAAAAAAATAAAATGTATGAAAAAATTGTGTAATTATGCGTTTTGCCACTTTGATAATTTTTATAAGCTATTGGGTTGAATAATCCATTCAGGTCGGAGGTTAGGCCGAAAACAGCATCGATTTCCTTTACAAATAATTTTATTTTATGCATTTTAGACAACTCGTTTGACCTGTACCCTGGTTACAGTGAGGAAGTGCGCCGAAGTGCAGACCATCTATCTTTTTCTGGTTGTGACTATACCGTCCTTATTTGTACTACTTTTTTTTTTTAAATAATTAAATAAAGGTCCATTTTAATTTAATTCATCAAAAGATTTCATTTTTCTTAAGCAGCAAAACTCTGACGATCTTTTAAACATAGGCCCGTTTTAAGTCGCGTCATACTGGTCTCCCCCCTTAAATTTGAAAACGATTACAGTGGGCGGTGAGAGTGGATTCGGTAACGTGTCTTTTGTAAGGGCGGAACGACTATGGTTACGTCAGGTGCGAAATTGTATCCATTCGAAAGCGGAACTTCCGACATTGTATTTTATTTTTGAGTCATGTAATCTCATATCTTGTTGCTGTGTTCCTGTACGGATATAACATCCGACAGTGATGAATTATTATAATACACAAAGATTTCTATAAAAACTTAAAGTAATAACAAGATCTTAATTGTGTAAAGATTGAACTTATGTAGAGATTAAATTATGAAAGCGTTAATAATGTACTGTAAAACATACATCATAAGTATACATATATCTTCACGTACGAGATTGTTAAATAAAAATATATGTGTCAATGCCAAAGAGGTTACACGTGCTTACAGAACCATCATTTATTATCTCATACCACAGATTTACAGTTACGTCTTTCAGTAAAGAAGCTGTAGAGGAAATTTGAAAAAAGAGTAGCCGTGAATAAATGAAACGGTGAAGCATAATTGATTTAGGTCGAATTGAAAGTGCGTCAGTGACGTTGTATCCTGCATCCTTGAATTATCCTCGCGTTATAATAAACGATTAACCTGTGTCAACTATTGCAAAATAAACTACCGCAATTATCCTACAACAGTCTACTTAATGTTCCACTTTATCTTGTCATTTGCGTTGCAAATTTTATTTCATACTGAACACTGAATTATGTGAACAATTAATAGGTATTTGGAGCATCTTTATTTTTTACATATAGTTTGTACAGAGAGTATTAGAGGAACAAAGAGGAAGTTAACACGTTGAATGCCGTTGGAGATGATTGGTGGTCATTGCCATATATTCAGTGTGCGAGGCGGTTATATAAGTCGTTGTATTTCTATGCGTTTTATTCTTGCGCGGTGAGTCGTTATGGGTTGTAGTTCTGCGTGTGGGATCTCTACGCATCGAAGTAGGACGCGTTGGGTTACTATGTGCTGTATTAATACGCGTTGAATTGCTGCGCACGGAATTACTACGCGTCGAAGTTCTGCGCATCGAGTTCCTACGCGTTGAGTTTCTGCGCATCGAATTCCCACGCGTTGTGTATTTCTGCGCGTCGAATTTCTGCGCATCGAATTACCACGCGCTCTGTATTTCTGCGCGTCGAATTTCTGCGCATCGAATTCCCACGCGCTGTGTATTCCTGCGCGTCGAATTTCTGCGCATCGAATTCCCACGCGCTGTGTATTCCTTGCGCGTCGAATTTCTACGCATCGAATTCCTACGCGTCGAATTCCTACGCATGGAATTCCTACGCGTCGAATTTCTGCTCATCGAATTTCCACGCATCGAATTCCTGCGCATGGAATTCCTACACGTCGAATTTCTACGCATCCAATTCCCACGCGTCGAATTCCTACGCGTCGAAGTTCTGCGCATCGAATTCCCACGCGTCGAATTTCTACGCATCGAATTCCCACGCGTAGGATTCCTTGCGCATCGAATTCCTATGCGTGGAATTCCTGCGCATGGAATTCCGACGCGTCGAATTCCTACGCATCGAATTCCTACGCGTCGAATTTCCACGCATCGAATACCCACGCGTAGTATTCCTTGCGCGTCAAATTCCTATGCGTGGAATTCCTGCGCGTCGAATTCCTACGCGTCGAAGTTCTGCGCATCGAATACCTACGCATTGAATTCCTACGCGCCGTATTCTCATGCGTTGTACTACGCGTCGAATTCCCAAGCATCGAATTTCCACGCGTTGTATCCCTATCCACCGAATTCCTACGCATCGTAGTCCAACGTGTAACATTTCTACGCGTCGTATTTCTACGCGTTGTATCCCTACGCATTATATTCCTTCGCGCTGCATTCCTACGCATTGCATCCCCACGCGTCATATGCTCTCCCATTGCATCGCCTTCTATCCTATTCCTCCGCATTGCATCCTTACACATCAAATTTCTACGTACATCGCCACACTATCCAACATACAAACCCTTACATACCCTTCCTAAAACTGCCTCCGCCCTATATTTCCAACATTCCCCAAAATAAAATATTGCTCCAATAAGTCAGACATTCAACGTGTTATTTTTGTTCACAGTCTCAAGAATCGTTTCGGGTTGCTAGTAGTAATACTAATGGAGTCGCTAGGAGGAATCGCGAAAGCTTGCATCGGACGAGGTGCACCATAAGTGGGACGTGGTGTAGAATAAGAGGGACGAGGTGTACTGTAAGAGGGAGGTGGACCATAAGAAGGACGTGGTGGACCGTAACTAGGCGATGGATCCTCGCCACTATTCGAGGAAGAACTGAGAACCCCGGTGACGACGTTCACTAACGACCCGACCAATTTTAGTACAGAATTAAGAATGTCTTTGACAGAATCGCCAAGAGTCACAAGCGGGTTCGGTTGCTTGGGTGGCACTGCAGCCTGGAAAATTGAGAAGAGTGTAAAAGAGTAGCGGTGAGTTCCCAAAAGGGTTTTAAAGAAAAACTTGGGAACTGAAAATAAGCGTGGAGTTTTTTGAGAGAAAATAAGATGAGAGAGGGAGGAATTTGAAGAGACTCACGTAGGTGTTGGTAGAAGGTCTACCACTGTAACTGTCGGTACCATAGCTGGGGTGGCCATAGTCCTTTTGACCGCTGGAGGCTGCACTGGTACCAGCTATGGTTCCTGCGACCACAGCTTTTACGAGACCCATGACATCCGAATTGCCGTCAGCTGTGGAATACTGGAAGAATTTCAATTATTAGTACACTGTTTAAATACTAGTCTTATTGTCAGAGGTTCAAGTAGAGCTTGGTTGAAACATTTGTTAGTTTTCGTAAAATCTAAGAGTCATTAGTTTCTAAGAAGTAGTCATTAGTTTCGCTCGGAGAGTGACATTGTCACAGAGGTGTACCGTGGTATATACGACACAGTTTGATGGTGAAACGATTTATTAGAAAGAACAGTTAACAGAAAATGCGTACTTTGCTAAGACTAGAGAGAATTCCGGCGACGAGATTCGATAGTTGGGACATTTTTCCAGGTCCGATAGGCTGAAAACATTGAACAACAAGGATTATACTCCATGTAATTTCATTTGGGTAGATATAAGTATGATAACGATCACCTGAAGCAACGAAGCTAGCACGGTGTTTATTAAGTCCGTGATCGATGATCCACCTTCACCTATGGGCTAAAAATCACCCTCGATGTTAAACATTAAATAGATTTAATTCAATCAAGGTACTTACGTTACTGATTTGTCGACTCAATGGCATAATCAGTGGACCGACAAGAGGTCCTATTAATGGGGCAATTGTTTGAATTAGTGGCGTCAGAATTGACACTGAATCTGTTGGTCCATCTTCGTTCTAAAATATAAATTTTTTTGTAAGCTTATTTTAGAAGTCAGAACATTTTTAGAATTTTTTAGGTAACTCACTTCGCTAAGTTTTAGTAATATGGGCACGAATATTCCCGGAATGTCGAATCCTGGGGTGTCACCGTCTCCCTAAGGGAAGAGGAAACTTTAGATGGTTTTCTATGATGATTTCATAGGAAATTTACCTCGGATAATTCTTGGAGGAACGGAATGGCAGCACTGAACACGTCAGCTAGATCCGCGTCTGATTCAGGCTGAAAGAGAAATTATGATGTAAAGTCTTCGAAGTCTTACAATCTTACACAAATGTCACAATCGTTGAGTATTAAATTAAATCTTAGAATGTAAAAATACAGTAACTCTAAAGAACCCAAGTCCCATAATTCTAAATCCTACAATCTAAATTAATTTCAACAAAGTCCAAAAATCCTGAACTTCCAGTCTTAAATTCTCAAACTCCCAAAACTATAAAATCCAGCAAAGTTCCAAACTTCTAAAATTTTTAATTTCTAAATTCCTAAACTTTCAAAGTTCTAATATTCTTACATCCTAAATAAAATTCCAATTTCTAGTCCTAAAGTTTCAAGATTCTTACGTCACTAAGGTCCTCCAAAATGGGTGCTGCAATATTAAACAACTCGATAATCGCCTGGACGAAACCACCTTCCTCTTCATCGTCTTCCTCGCTTTGGCTGGAACTTTCATCGGAGCCATTACTGTCATTTCCTTCGTTGCTCTCGACATCGTCTTTTCCATTGTCTTCTTCATCAACATCATTTTTTTCTGTACTCTCTTCGCTGTTACCGTTACTTCCCTTATCGTCACTGCTGTTATCGTCATCCTGTAAATTCCATCTCGTTGCAATAAATTAACTTAAATTTATATTTAAGCGAATGAAACTTGTCTTTCGAAACTTGCTCACGTAATTTCAACGGTAACGTAATTTTCAACCGTTAGAATAAATAAAAAACACTGATGAAGTTAATCGATCAGATTAGATAATCTACTGTCATTTACCGTTCTCACCGGTATATTTAAAAATTATTAATGTACGCAAAAAATGAACTATCGTACACCTAAGTCCGTGATAAAAATATGAAAGCTAATCTGCGTAATTTATTATCAGATCTGCATAATTCGTGAAATATAAATAATTTAGAATCGAATATTATAATGACAAGTTTGTATACTCGTGAGTGAACGTGTTCTCCGGATATGAGTACAGTTAAAAAAAGAATTGAAAGTAGTTCGTGTGTCGCAATCTAGTTGTCCATACGTATTGAAAAAAAAAGCTGTATTAATTAATGAGAATACGTACACGTTTACCATTAATCATACCGATTATTCGAAATCACTTGCACAACAGGTCGTACAGAAAAATATCAAGAAAAATGATAAAACTGGAAAGTCAACGTACCTCAATTTCCTGCGCCAGTGACGTCTGACCACGTCTTCCTTGTTTCAACGCTGACTGAAATAAACGGAATCGACTTCAATAAGTTCTCATGGATAGTTCGTTCAATGAAACAGAAAGTGGCTATAGATGACCTTTGCGTAAAAAAATTCAGAGACCTTTCTATATGTGCGTTTATTATTACGCTAAAAGGCCTGGCAAGATATATTCGAGAATTCTTTTAATAAATACATTATTTACTCATTTTATTTCATTCGCATTGCAAAGCATTTTCGTCCACCTCGATTCGATAGAAAGGTAGGACAAGTTTCGTTGCGAAACGACCTAAGTGACCTAAAAAGATGACCCATCGAAAAGGTAAACAGTTGCAGAGTCTTCATCTGTGTCAACTCGTCGAATTTTATTATGCAACGCATTTTTATTGATGTGTCTCCAAACATCGATGGCATTTCAAGAATTAGGAACGTTAAAATATGCATTGACCCATCAGAAATATCGAAAAATTAATTATTTATTATACTATGGATTTACAAACTTAAATATATTTGACATCTTATTGATGTAGTAATGTACTGTTGTATTGCCCTGTTGGAGAGTTGCAATCCTAGGAATTGACAATGTAGTCACTACATTGTAGTGGATTAATTAGTGCATTCAGAAGACTGTAAAGTGGTAGGTGATGTAACGTGAGAAGGTTTGGTAATATAATACGAGGGGATAGGAGACGTAGGTAATTCGATACGTTGAGTACACAACGCGTAGGTAATTCGATATGTAAGATATGTAACGCGTAGGTAATTCGATACGTAGAGTATGCAACGCGTAGGTAATTCGATACGTGGAGTACCCAACGCGTAGGTAATTCGATACGTCGAATACACAATGCGTAGGTAATTCGATACGTAGAATCTCCAACGCGTAGGTAATTCGATACGTGGAGTACCCAACGCGTAGGTAATTCGATACGTGGAGTATGCAACGCGTAGGTAATTCGATGCGTAGAGTACCCAACGCGTAGGTAATTCGATACGTCGAATACACAATGCGTAGGTAATTCGAGACGTAGAATCTCCAACGCGTAGGTAATTCGATACGTGGAATACTCAACGCGTAGGTAATTCGATACGTGGAGTATGCAACGCGTAGGTAATTCGAAACGTAGAATCTCCAACGCGTAGGTAATTCGATGCGTGGAGTTCCTAACGCGTAGGTAATTCGACACGTCGAATACACAACGCGTAGGTAATTCGAAGCGTAGAATACTCAACGCGTAGGTAATTCGATACGTGGAATACCTAACGCGTAGGTAATTCGACACGTCGAATACACAACGCGTAGGTAATTCGAAGCGTAGAATACTCAACGCGTAGGTAATTCGATACGTGGAATACCTAACGCGTAGATAATTCGATACATAGAATACCCAACGCATAGGAAGTATGCACCGTAATTCAACACATGAGAGCACAGAATATAAACCTTCACTACACCCTAATTTCCTCCACTCCTATTCAATCCTCAACATCAAGTCCCATCTACCATCTCAATCTCCATTTCCCTAATCAACCAATTTCCACTTGAACCTCCAACACTACCAAACTTACCGGCTTCTTGTACGCATTCTGCGTTCTCGGAGGCGGATACCTTTGAGCCACAGGAACTTTCTGCGCGACCGGAGCTCTTTGCGTCGTCGTCTTCTTCTGAGAGACCAACGGAGGAGGCTTCAGATCCGTCGGCAAGCTATTATTATTCCTCAACGCCGCGAAGGTCTTCAAGAACTGACTCACAACCGACGGTCCCTTACTCTTCTTCTTCGTCTGCTTCTTCGATTCCTGCTTCTTCCCTTTACTCTTCTTCTCTTCTTTCTTATCGTTCGTGGTGAACGTCACTTCTTTGTCGTCCTCGAACACCACGTTTATCTGCCCGGACTCGTTTGTCAATGTATAATTGGTATCGAAGTACGGAGGAAACTCGTCGGGAGGATCTCTAGTCGGTATCAAGACATATTTGTCTCTGTCGCTTCTCCAAGTCGTCGTTTCTCCCGCGTTTTCTCTTGTGAACGTGATCACAGCCTCGAAGGGAACCTTCAGCAGCGGTTTTACGTTGACTGTCGAGTTTCTTTGAGGCTCCACGCTTCGTATTGGTATCGGAATTTTGTCGTTGAGTGGATTATTAGTAGTTAAACTAGCATTCAAATTGAAAAACGCAAGATTGTTCGGAACCTTTCTTTCTACGCCGTCAAAGAAATATCTCGTAACGAAAGGATCATTCGGGTTCTTAATGTTGTCAGTCGTAGCAACAGGAAGATAAGTTCTCGCCGGAGTCGTGGCCAAACTCAAATTCTTCGGCAGAAGATTGTTATTCCTCAGATCAGGCAGTCCAGGGTCAGGCAACGGCGGAACAAAGTACTGCGGCTCCGATATCTTCGGACTATTAAAAATATTCTTATACGACTCTTTAGGTAAATTTATATTCGCCGATATTTCTAAAGGACTTGGAATAGTGGTATCAAAAAATCCCAAGTTCGTGAAACTCGGTGTCTGTTTGAACAGACTGTTCGAAGTGACTCCATTGATCGCCAACGTCGAGAAGTGTGGAACAAACTGCTTCTCCACAATCGGAAAGGTTCCGTGTCTCGCCGGAACTCTAATCATCTCTGATCGTCTGCCATTTTCTAGCGGCCTCACCGTCGGAGGAAGCTCTACATTCTTCATGTTAAGATTATTCACATTCGCTGCGTATCTCACGTTCTGGTTCATGTTCATCATATTACGAACACCCAGTTGGTTCATCTGTGGGTTCCTCTGTGGATCCCTCGAAATTTGAGGCTGTACCGTATTGTCAAACGCTGCGTCTGGAGCCTTGGTGTTACCAGTAGAAGGCTCTTTTATGGTAGTTAGCGTGATGTTGATTCTAGATGCCATTAGACCCATCACGTACTTCGCCCACGCGACTAAATCGTCCTTCGAGGCGATTTTCAAGGGTAGTTGGATCTCCAGGATCTTTGGGACGGTGGAGAAACCGGCTGAGGCGTTCTCCGGTGAACGTTTGATAGGCGGTGCGGGCATTGAAATCACCAGGTTCGTTACTATGAGCATGATAATCGGGTAGGACCTTGGTAACCTTCCTAATAGGAACAACATTCTGGGCTCTAAGTGTAAAATCTCTAATAGAAATTATAATTATTCAGAATCCATTTTTTTGGTAAGTCTTGTTACTCGATTTCGTTCACTTTAACACCTTAAAAACGTCCAAGTGAAGAACGAAAACCGACACTGTGACATTTCTCAAAATTGCTGTCTGTAGTTTCTCTGCAACATTTCACATTATCGAAAGTGAACGGAAGGAAAAGTCGACGACAAAACGCGACGAGGAAACTGAAACGATGCCTCGAAAAAATGCTCGTTTTATAGCGGTTGACCAATAGATCGTCCCTTTCCTTTGTGATCGTGGAAGCGTGCACAGTTCATCGTCGATCGGGATATTGGCACTCTTAATGACAGTGCCGCGGCTACGTTCACTTCCGCAGTTGCGTTCGTCATCATCAGCGTGCAATTACCAGGAGAAGGCACGAGACACGCGAACTACAATCGATAACAAACTTTCTCGAAGCAGTGGCTACTGTTTAACCTGAAAAACGTGCGCAAACGTTTTGCGGAGAGTGCGTCATTCACGATTTACTAATCCTTTTGCGTTACATTGTAATACGTTCGTTACTTGAGGCTAGATTTACTGATATGTAGTTATTAAACCTGCACGCGAACTGTTACGTGCGTGGTAGAAATATGGTACAAAGTAAAAAGGAAGGAATATGGAGTTTATAGGAAAATTGAGGAAAATGTCTTAATGTCTTATTGTATGAAGAAAAGTATGAGACTTCGGAAGCTAGAAATTTTTGAAGTTTCACATTTTGGTACTTTTGGTCGAACTTGAGAAGAGAGATTTGAGGAGTCTGAAAGCTAAAAGTATTGGACCTTCTGAAGTTCTGAAACTGGAAGAGTTAAGTCTAGTTTTAAGACCAGCAGAGTTTGGTACTTGGAAAGTGGACCTAAGGAGTTTTGAACCTAGAGAGAGTGGGGCTTGTCGAGTTATGAAACTTGATGAGTTTGGAACTACGAGAGTTTGGGACTTGGAGAGCTTGGAACCTGAAGAGAGTGGAACTTGAGGAGTTGTGGAAATTTATGGGTTTGAAACTATGAGTGTTTGGGACTTGGAGAGCTTGAAACCTGGAGAGAATGAAACTTGTGGAGTTATGAAACTTGATGATTTTGAAACTATGAGAGTTTGGGGCTTAGAGAACTTGGAACCTGAAAGGGTTGGAACTTGTGAAGTTATGAAACTTGATGAGTTTGAAACTATGAGAGTTTGGGACTTCGAGAGCTTGGAACCTGAAGAGGGTGAAACTTGAAGAGTTGTGAGACTTGATGAGTTTGAAACTATGAGAGTTTGCAACTTGGAGAGCTTGGAACCTGGCGAGGGTGGAACTTGTGGAGTTGTGGAACTTGATGAGTTTGAAATTATGAGAGCTTGGAACTTGGAGAGCTTGGAACCTGGAGAGAGTGGAATTTGATGAGTTTGAAACTATGAGAGTTTGGAACTTAAAGAGCTTGGAACTTGAAGGGATTGGAACTTGGGAAGTTTGGAACTCGAAGAGATTGGAATTTGAGAAGTTTGGAACTCGAAGAGTTGTGAAACTTGACAAGTTCAAAACTAGAAGAGTTTGAAACTTGAAGAGTTTGGAACTTGAAGAGCTTGGAACTTGAAGAACTTGGAACTTGGAAAATTTAATACTTGAAGAGTGGAACCCAGAAGAGTTTAAAACTTGAAGAATTAGAACCTTGAAAAGTGCGAAATTTGAGGAGTGTGGTACTTGAAAAATTCAGATCTTGAAAACCTTGAAATTTCAGAAAATTAAGATGCAGAGAGCCTAAATAAACTTTGGGAAAATCTGAGAAAAAAACAATCGTCCTTTGAAACAGACAGTGAACTTGATCTGCAGACACTCAGAGAACAAAGCAAGGTTAGCTCCCAAGCAGATGAAAGTTAAATTCCATTATTGTTTCCATTCCATTATAAATTTCATTCTATTCCAACCACCTTCATAAAGCGTACATTACCTTGTACTATAATTATTTCCACAATAACAACATTAATCTATTCATAACAAACATAAAAAAATACAAGTACAACTGATAAAGAATATTAAATTAATCATACCGTTCCGCCTTCGCTGAGTAATCCTACACTCAATATCTTAATTTCATGCTAATTACATGCTTGAACCGATAGAAAACAAAATGAAAAATTGCTCGAGTCTGCAGGTTGAAAACCGACCGTCCTACGGAATATGAAGATGAGGTCAAGAAAAACAAGAACGCAACTAATAAAACTCAAAGGACACAAGGAAAAATAATGATCATTTTTTTCGAGCTAAATTACAGTACAGTGACGTTAGAATAAGCAATGTATTACATCTGAATCGAGATCACGAAGCATCCTCGAACAGGTTTCGCAACGAGTCTCAAACCCGAGGCGTTTTACAACGAACACCGTTAGATCGGTTTACTGACCAGCCTCAAAGTAGTCTTGTATCGGTCGCATCCTATCTCTATCGATCACGTTTTATGGCATGAGTGCTCTCAAGGTCGACTTACTCGATTTGTATTACAATTCCTGGACCGTACAATCATGGCAGTTCCTGAAACGTTCTCGTTTGTGCAATGGTTGCATCATGATAGACTTGTTTGTGCTTCTAAACTTGTTTCCGTTACATTGCTTCTGCTGGAAAAACACTTCAAAGCAAGTTGAAGAGCTGTAACTTCATTTCGATTTGGAGATGATAAAGGAGATGAGAGACTTGATCAAAGATTCGAAAGTCGAACGAGAGTCAGGAATTGGATTGGTTGGGATTGCATGAGTCTGAAAATCGGAGAAGTTTGAAACTTGAGGAGTTTAGGACTTGCAGAGTTTGAATCTTGAAGGAACTTCTAAAGTTTAGAACTAGTAGAGTGGAACACACGAGAGTTTGAAAATAGAAGAAGATTGGAATTTGAGAAGTTTGAAACTTGCAGAGTTTGAATCTTGAGAAAACTTGTGAAGTTTAGAACTTGGGGAGTGGGACCCAGGAGAGTTTGAAAATAGAAGAAGCTTGAAACTTAAGGAGTTTAGGACTTGAAAAGTTTGAATCTTGGAGTAACTTGTGAAGTTTAGAACTTGAGGAGTGGGACCCAGGAGAATTTGAAACTTGAGAAGCTTGGACTTGGAGGAATGGGATTTAGAAAAGTTTGGAACCTGTGTAGTGAGACCTAGGAGAGTTTGAAACTTGGAATGTTTGGTACTTGGGAAGTTTGGAACTTGAGGAGTCTAGAATTTGGAAGTGGGACTTAGGAGAATTTGGAACTTGAGTAGTGAGAGCTAGGAGAGTTTGGAACTTGAGAAGTCCAAAATTTGGGAAGTGGAACCTAAGAGAGTTTGGAACTCGAGGAGTGGGACTTAGGAGAGTTTGGAACTTGGAAAGCTTGGAACTTAAGGTGTCCAAAATTTGGAAAGTGGAATCTAAGAGAGTTTGGAACTTGAGGAGTGGGATCTAAGAGAGTTTGGAACTTGGGGAGTTTGGAACTTTAGAAGTTTGGAACTTGAGGTGTCCACAATTTGGAGAGTGGGACCTAAGAGAGTTTAGAACTTGAGGAGTGGAACCTAAAAGAGTTTGGAACTTAGGAAATATGGAACTGAAGAAGTTTGAAACTTGAGGAGTCCAGAATTTGTGAAGTGGTACCTAGAAAAGTTTTAAACTTGGTGAGTGTAAAATTTAGAGATCGGAACCCAAAGAGTAACCTACATTCACCTCCATTTTCGACAGTCACTTCCCCAACACTTCCAAGTGACTCCACGTGTCGATCAATGCCACCAAGCAAACATCGAAAAGGTTACCTTTTGAATCTAGGTCCCTTTCTCAACACGAATCTCTTCTGCAACAGTGCTTGTGACTCCTGATCAAAGATTTATAGTCACCTTTTCCACAGAATAGCAAGGATCATTCCTGAAACCGGTCCTCTGGAACTCGAAATATTTGCTTTCTTTGACTCATATACCATGAATGAAACGTTTTTTATTACTCTACAAAAACTAACTTTTTTCAAAATGGTAATGATATCTAAATTATCTACTTAGTAATAAACACTGATCTCGAACTTCAGATATAAACGATCAGTTTCCCGATCACTGTTATTAATCGAAGTCAGGTTTCTTGAAGTTCTTTCCCGCCGTGAAATATTCGTCACGCTGAGTGAACTTCATAAATTATCGGACTTTGCTTGAAAAAGCGTCAGTTCGAAAACGCAGTCGGAAGAACAAGTTCAGTGAACCTACTCGTATCATCCGAATGCTTTCAATCTCGAATTTCACGCGTGTCATCGAGAAATCATACGTGGGCCTTTCACTTTTTTCTGCGTTACGAAATCTCATAAAGGTGTGATAAATAACGTTTCCTGTTGGACGATTAAAAGAGTGGATTAATTGCTCCGCAGAGTGAAACGAAGTTCAATTTTCGGCGAAAAGGTTTCGTAAATAGTGGTAAACAATTGCGTCGCTTCCTTCCTGATCTCGTAACGACAATCGCAATTAAGCGGCTTTCGCGATCAGAAAATCATGCTGTTATTAATAAGTATATTTATATGTTTTAACGTCGCTTCAACGAGCACGGACCAGACGGAA
The DNA here is from genome assembly GCA_963576845.1 of Megachile leachella. NCBI lineage: Eukaryota > Metazoa > Arthropoda > Insecta > Hymenoptera > Megachilidae > Megachile > Megachile leachella. The sequence goes on from OY756256.1 coordinate 2,976,062, forward strand.
AACGGTGAAATATGTGACATTACTTTCTACCCGGCTAATGGATGGTCTACGTACAATTTTATTGCGACGTATGCATCGTGTTATTAGATTTTTCCTTTTCTTCAAAGTATCATTATTCGCGTGGAAAGTAAAATTGAATCATTCATTTTTTGCAGAGTTTCGACACTCTTTTTCTGTCTCATAAATTGAACTGCATATAAATTATACGTTTTAACGATTAACTGTTTAGTTATAATAATGTAAACCGGTGGAAAATAGTTTTCCAACGTGTTCCAACGGAAATCACAAAATCATATCGATCTTAGCAAAAACTGGTTTGCTCGGAATTCGCGTGAACTTATTGACTTATTTCATAGATTATAATCACGGTGCACCTTTCATTTTGCGATTTCGTCGAGATCGTTGTTTCGCACGTAGGTCTTATGACATTTAACTTTTATTTCGTTTTATAAAATGTGGAGCTAAAGTTATGGTTCACTCTGTTATTCATTTAAGTAAACCACAGAATCCAGCTTTATTTATAGATACTTTGAATAATAATTTTAATAAAAGATGGACAGAGGTGTCTCCGTCTAGTGAACGTACAGACAAGTAGAAATAATCGAAGACACAGCTATCGATTCTGTAGTGGTTCGCGCTGTCGGTAATATCGCTATCTGATCGATAGTGAACCACTTTTCCATAACTCAAAATTTTGCTTTTTCACTATTTCTTCTTTTTATTTAATAGTTGATGTCTTCACAAAAAATATACTTAATTACTCTAGCTTATTGTAACTCATTGTAACACCTCCATGTGTGAGTTTAAAATAAAAATTTCAATACACAAACTTAAAAGAATAAAAAGTTTAAAATAAAACCGAAGAAATGACTTCTTAACTAAACTTGTTTGTACAATGAATTAAAAGTCATTTCCTTTGTGCAATATTTTAATTACTCAATCTCTTAACAGTTACTAATGGCAATAATTGCGAAAGTTGACAATACTAAAAACTTTCAGTATTTGGAAACGAAGTTGAAAACTAGGTTGAAAGTGTAAGTACGCAAAGAACGCGAAAAGCATGAAAACGGTGCGATAAAAAGAAAAACCGCCACGTGTGCGTGGATCGAACCGTGGAGGGCATAATCGGTTTCACTTTTACACGAGCATCGGATAATAAACGAGTTCACGCGTAAAACTTGAGTTTTAGACGCAATCGAAAATGCTTTGAAACGTTCCTGAGTGCAACGGTTTCATGCAAATACGTTGGCTGCAAGGTTAGCAACATTCGCGGAGTGATCAGTCGTGAAATATCGATGTTCGATACTAAATCAGTTAATGAGTTACGAAACGTTCGATTACTACAGGATAAACAGCTTGTACCTTCGGTTATTCAAAATTCTATGCAATTATAACTCGCACAGATGTTAATCTTTTAGAATTTCATTATTTAATAAGTTAATTATATATAATGACACTGGTCGTAAAAAAATGGCAATTTTTCTGATGATTATTATAGATAATATTTAAATGTGCGTGTTTAAGTTCAGGTTTTTATAAAAAAGAAATTACGTCAATATTTTGTGGCGCAACTTCCTGCTTATTTTATTAGGTTTAACTATTATCGTTGGCGTTTCAAGCAAGATTTTATTAGAAAAATCGATTTTTAGTCGAGAATGTTTTTCTTTGTAAGAAAATTATGTGTAACTCTTCTTGTAAAAGAATAATGTGTCTCCTGTTGTAAAAATGTAATGTGTGTCTTCTTTTGCAAAAAAATAATGTCTCTTCTCTTGCAAATAAAATTATGTGTATCTCTTTTTGCAAAAAAATAATGTATATCTCTTTTTGCAAAAATATAACGTGTCTTCTTTTGCAAAAAAATAATGTATGTCTTTTTATGTAAAAAAACAATGTGTCCTTTTTATAAAAAAATAATGTATGACTCTTTTTATAAAAAAATAATGTATGACTCTTTTTATAAAAGAATAATGTATGTCTCTTTTTATGAAAGAATATTGTGTACCTCGGCATCAGACGCCATTACGGTATCAAAACGCCAGCCATTAGGTAACTGTCAGTTTCAGAGCACTGCATGAATTATGTGATTCCAGTAACTGCGTTGAACATCGAATATAACCCAGAATTGCAAATTTTATAGGACTATGATCTAACTGTTCCATACGTAACCATAGGTTCGTGTACTTTCTTTAGAATAGTGAAAACCGCTGTACTCGTTTGTGATTTATTTTGGTGTTTTTATGAGAGCTGTGATAATCTTAAAATTACTGTCTGCTATAAGATGTAACGAGAAAGTAGTAAATAAAATTATTTTGCGTAACTAAGGCGTCTGAAGTTCCTGGTGTCTGTAACTTTAGGTCAAATCTTATTCCTGGTTCAACTGATCATTCGCAAGTTTGCAGATTAAAAATATGTCAACGGAGCGTTTCTGTTCCAATTGACGACTATTCAAAGTAGATAACGGCGTCTAATAAGCTCTCGTTATATAATAAATCCAATCATCTAAAATTACCATACAATCGTGAATAAATAAGTTTAGCACAGTTGAATCGTCACCATCGAAAGCAACACCGTTGCGTATAAATATGAACAAAAAATATGACTCAACCTGATTTTGTAAGGATAGCATTAGTAGTCCTTGGCCCATTGGTAAGTTTCTAGAGTAGAAACAAGGAATTCCTCTATTTTCAACCTTCCTATATCACTCCGCCGCCTCCTGTTATCTGATAGAACGTCGTTAATTATTTATCAAGTGTTTGCGCGTGTACCAGTTTCATTGGCCACGGGAAACGCTCTATCCTGAAAAATTCATTAGAAACGACGAAATCGTGGTCGCATCGCAAGGTTGCGCCAACCGTTTCATTAGAATCTAACAGTGTCCAGGAAATTTCGTGACTGGAATTATCGATAATGAAAATGCATTCTTCTGACGTACTAATCGGACGAATAAATTAAGTACCATTTTCAGAAGTGTGAGTTGCGATTTTTATTATAAAATGGAGATGTGGATGTTTATTATATTGGAAGGTATATTTCAGAATTTATAGATCAATTATTGGATCTGACTCTCACGTCTGTATGTTTTCAAATATCTGAGATGTCAAACTCTTTTTGTCAAAGTCTGACCAGACATTTTAGAGCAGATACTTAGCAGATACTTAGAGCATCAGATAGGTAGATCATCAGGTACTTAGATCTTCAAGTACATAGATTAGCAGATACCTAGATGATCATACACTTAGATTGACGAATACTTAGATCTCTAAACACATGGATCTCCAAGTGCCTGAATTTTCAGAACTCCAGAAGCTCAAATGTTGAGGTCCACATACTACGTCCTACGTCCAACATCCTACGTCCAAGGACCTCTACCTTCCAGGATCTCTAAATCTTCAAATACTTAGGTTTCGAACACCTAGATCCCCAGATATAGAAATCCACAGATACCCAAATCTCCAAATTCGTCAGAGACCAAATACCGACATCCCCAGATCTCGAGAACCCCAGATACCTCAAACCCCAAACGTTCAGATGTCCAAATTCCTACGTCTGAACCTACCAAACTTCCAACCTACTAAAATCCCCCAATTCTTATATCTTTGGATCCCCAAATCTTCCTACTTCTACATTCCTCCACTTCCACATCCCCAAATCCCTATACTTTCACATTCACATAACCGTAGATATCCGAAAAATACCCCTATTTCTATTCCTCCACTTCCACATCCCCGGTACATCAAAGCTCTTCATCCACAAGTTCCTACATTTCATCACAAACCTGTATTTAATGTATCACCCTATTTTTAACGAGTGACGACAAAGTAAGTAGTTGTTCTTGGACAACTTCTTGACTTCTTGCGAATATCACTCAGCCAATGATCATTTGGTTCATTTCCTTGGGCGATTTCTTCGAATAAACGGTACCGGAACTGTAATTTATAAAGAAGTGTTACGTGGTCGACAGGTATTCATGTTACGATATGCTTTCATAAATAAACAATCGAATACTTACATAAATCAAGGTGCTGTATGCCACTGGAAATAGAAGCACGCTATGCTCATTTGAGAGTTTTGCTTGTTCCAAGGACCCCATAATTTGTGTCATTAAATTCTATTTTCAAGCAAGTTAGTTTAAATGCAGAAATACTTTATTAGAAATATAAAACTTTTCTTAAAACTGATATTAAACAGATTATGTTAATAAGTTTTAACAATTCAAAGTACAGTTAGCAATAATCAGATTACCTTCTTCAAAGGACATTTTTTTAGTCTTTCAAGGAGCTCGTATAAATAACGATTTATTAAACCGATGAGGATTATTTTGCATGTTAGATAAAGGATGCTTCGCAAGTTTACTCTATCTAAAGATCGACAAAGAGGAAATCAAATGGTCTGGAAAGTAAAAGTTGCATAACGTTGAAAGTTCTTCTAGGAATGTTTTTGATAACACTGGAACAAGCAATTAGTGACACACCTTTAAAGAACCACTCATTAGAATGTACTTTTATCGTGAAATATGCTATCAAATATCTGTCGTATAAGAAACTTGTTTAACCCTTGCATACCTCGCTGTTAGTAGAACTCATGTGCAAAATATAAATCGATAGTTCACTCAGCTTCCATAGAAGATGTAACACTTTATTAGAATTTGAGGTGTAGGACTTAAGAGAGTTTGCAACTTGATGAGTTTAAGAGAGATGGGTTTGGGACTTGAGGATATTAGAATTTGGGATGTGAGGTTTAGGAGAGTTTGGAACATGGGAAGTTTGGAAGTTGGGGAGTTTGGAATTTGGGGAATATAAAATTTGAGAAGTGGGACCTAGGAGAGTTTGAAACTTGAGGAGTTAAGAATTTGAGAAGTGGGACCTAGGAGAGTTTGGAACTTGAGGAGTTTAAAAGTTCAAAAGTGGAACCTAGGAGAGTTTGGAATTTGAGAAGCTTGGAACTTGAGAAGTTTGGAACTTGAGGAGCTTGGAACTTGAACAGCTTGGAACTTGAGGAGCTTGGAACTTGAGGAGCCTGGAACTTAAGTAGTTTGGAACTTGAGAAGTTTGGAACTTGAGGAGCTTGGAACTTAAACAGCTTGGAACTTGAAGAGCTTGGAACTTAAGGAGGCTGGAACTTAAAGAGTTTGGAACTTGAGGAGTTTGGAACTTGAGGAGCTCCGAACTTGTGGAGCTTGGAACTTGAGGAGCTTGGAACTTAAGGAGTTTGGAACTTGCAGAGTTTGGAACTTGCAGAGTTTGGAACTTGAGGAGTTTGGAATTCGAGGAGTTTGGAACTTGAGGAGCTTGGAACTTGAGGAGTTTGGAACTTGAGGAGCTTGGAACTTGAGGAGCTTGGAACTTGAGGAGTTTGAAACTTGAGGAGCTTGGAACTTGAGGAGTTTGGAACTTGAGAAACTTGGAATTTGAGGAACTTGGAACTTGAGGAGTTTAGAACTTGGGAAGTTTGGAACTTAACAGTACATTAATTACATTGTGTAATTTCATATTTAATTCCATATACACATAATTGAATCCCAGGTCAATGCAGACTAAATACAATAAATAAAATGTAACATAAACCAAATATAAATTTCATATGATTGACGTAGGAGAAAGAAAACATATTTCAAAATTGTCCAGAAATGTCATTCTACAATCTCTATTCTATTGTGTACTTTTTGATCAATTATTCCTAACAGATAGATGACCGGTTTGAAAAATTCCCAGTATCATTAGCCGAGTGAATAATGATCGTTCTTCCTCTTACTCCTGTCGTTCGTACGATGCTGACATGTAACAAGCGGAAGCGTCCTAATGGCACAAACTTCAACGACGTTTATAATTTCCATGGACGCAAGAGGTTGACAATATTTACCGTCGTAACGGTCCTGGATTACACCGTTCATATTTGTTCCTATTCTCCTTCGGAAATAAGTCGTTTCTTCATCGTACGAGAAAAACGTATGCAAATCGGACGTACACAGAATCGTTCCACTGTAACCGTCCATCTATTTATAGAATCAATGTGAAAATTAATTCTGACCGTGGTATTAAAGTCGAAAAAAAAGGAACTACACAGTTTTGTTTACGAAGCAGTTCAAGGTTCGAGTTGCTTCAAATTTCCTGGTTAATGCCAGTGTTTAATGGGTTTTCTGCTCTCTGGATTCTTGGAAAGGCATTAATTCTTCTTGGACGAAATTATGGTCGTACAAAGAACATTGTGGTTGCAACATGGTAATTAATTAGCGCTTGGAATGATTTTGGAAATCGGCTTTATCTTGATTGCGTAGTGGCGAGATACATAATGTGAATTTGTGGGAGATTTAGTATATTCTAGCTTTGATTTATTGAGGGTTTAGTGACACATTTAATGCAGGGAGCTGCGAATCAATGAGTTGCGAATTTTGGTGATTATTGATGCTAGGCGATGGAAATTCAACGCGTTGTGAATTTAACGCACCGCATGTTCAACGCGTCACAAATTCCACGCATCACAAATTCGACGCATTGCAATTTCGACGCGTTACAAATCCAACGCGCTGGAAATTCAACGCGTCAGAAATTCAACGCGTTGCAAATTTGACGCGTCACAAATTCAACGCGCTGGAAATTCCACGCATCAGGAATTCAACGCACCGCAATTTCGACGCGTTACAAATCCAACGCGCTGGAAATTCAACGCGTCAGAAATTCAACGCGTTGCAAATTTAATGCATCACAAATCCAACGCGCTGGAAATTCCACGCATCAGGAATTCAACGCACCGCAATTTCGACGCGTTACAAATTCAACGCGCTGGAGATTCAATGCGTCAGAAATTCAACGCACTGCAAGTTCCACGCGTCACAAATCCAATGCGCTGCAAGTTCGACGCGTCACAAATCCAACGCTCTGGAAATTCAACGCGTTAGGAATTCAATGTGCTGCAAGTTCGACGCGTCACAAATCCAACGCTCTGGAAATTCAATGTGCCGCAAGTTCAGCACGTCACAAATTCAATGCACTGCAAATTCAACGCATTAGGAATTCAATGCGCTGGAGTTCAACGCGTTACAAACCCAACGCAACTGGAGCTTAACGGGCCACGAGTTCAACTCGATGCAAATTCGACGTGGTGCAAGTTCAACGTGCAATAACCACACTCCACGACAAATGCAGCACACAGTAAATGCAGTGCATAATAAATCCAATGACGTACGAATTATACATACTGAAAATTCAACGACTTATAACATCAAAAAAATTTCCAAAAAAAGGTGTAAAATCTTGCAATAACCATATCTAGATCTATTGTAAAAATATTTGATGGTACTCCTAAAAGTACTCTTAACTCATAAATTGTTGAAGAGGTACAAACGACAGACCACATCAGTATTTCACGTTTTCCTCGAATTTAACAGTTGGCTCTGAAGCGAACAATTGGGTAATAATCTGGAATGAAAGTTTCGCGGTTCCACGGACACCGCAATGCAGATCTGCTCGAGATCTTGATGGAATTTTCACTGGATGCGACACACAACAAGGTCGGTGAAGCAGAGAACGAAACTGGAAACGTACCTCGGAGAAAGCACCAACGCCGGGTTATCGAGATAAGTCTGATTTAACCGGTGCGCATTCGACTCGTGCTAGTTCACGAATAATTGCTGGAAAGTTTTGTTTGGGACACTCTAATTAACCGTTAAGGAGCTATTGTTTCTGGTATGAGTCACACCGCTGTAATTACTAAGGGAATGGTGGCGATTTTTGTGGCTGAGTGCGAACTAAATCTACTGATGAATCTACTGGTTACTACTCCTTCTAACAGCTAGAAGATGTGTTTGCTGGGTACTCCTATACAAAATGTATTTAGAAGATGTATAGTTTGTCAAGATATATTGTCAAGATACATTGTAAAATACATTGTCAAGATTCATTGTCAAGATACATTGTAAAATACATTGTCAAGATTCATTGTCAAGATACATTTATTTTCCCAAGATACAATTCTTAAAAAATAGTCATCCTTGTTGAACTTCTATAATTTTGTTACAAGCAGAGGTACATTTATTTTGTGATTCAGTTGAGGTACAAAAGTAGAATGCTCTCTTTCACGAGTTTATATAGCTTCTTGATACCTTTTTCCTAGAAAGTAGGGGCAAAAGGGAACCAGTTCTATAACCCGGCGGAGAAATTAAATGTGACACTAGATTCAGTGTGCATCTGTTTAAAAAAGAACGTGTATCGCGTTTCTCTTGATGTAAGAACCGACACTTCCTGTTAATAAAAATATCGCTCGTAATCCTGCGTAAGAGTTTTCGATTTTTAGAAAAGATTTCTATCTTCCTCTGTATCCTGTGTAAAACGTCAGTCATTGAGTTTCGTCACAAATTTCACTTCTTACTTAAAATTCTTCAAAATCTTACCAACTTCCTGTATCACCTATTAGTCAAATATTTCTTGAAATATCGTGGTCCTTGAAATATTGAGAAGACGAAGTGTGTGGATGGATAATGTAATTATTTTTATATGCTCCATCGAACGTTACTGAACTTTTTTTTAAAGTTACTCTTACAAGTTACCATCATCTATTATTTATTTAAGCTACTCTGACGTCAAACTACCTGATGACGGTTTATCTGATGTCTAACTACCTGATGACAGTTTATCTGATGTTAAATTACCCTATTAACCTACCCCTCAAATAAATTGACTTTGAATAAAGAAATCTGGGCATAAGAAGTCTAGTGATCGCAAGAATAAATTCTAGAAGTTCTACCTGTTTCCAGAAATCCCTGAAGATGGCTAAAGATCGATGGGGTATCTCCCGTGTCATCTTCAGGGCCAAAGAACAGGAGAATCTCCGGTGAACCAGAACTGGCCGGTCGTCGACGATCCCTTCTTCAGGATCACTGAAGTCGGGAGCAGAGGAAAGAGAAACAGAGAGGACGGAGGCTTAAGTGTAGCGTGGAGGTGGCGCCAGGCCCCTCCTTCTAATAAAAGCCGCTCACTAAGCTCCGTTACACAGACAGTCACAGAAAAGTCGAAGAGAGCAGGAGCCGGCGAGAGCTCCTTTTGAGTCCTCTTAACAAGCGGCCAGTTCAAATTTATCGTGTGACGGATTACGATTCGGTGTGCGGTGAGTTCCGCGACTCGTGCGTTTCCCCGAACGATAAGTGAATCGGGAAACGGTTAGGAAACGAAGGAACCACGTGGTTAACTCGAGGGATCAGTGAGGGAAATTATCGAGTAGACTCGATATTTTTGTTCAGATACTTCCATGCAATTTTTTTATTTTTAAGATCGTTGTTTTGGAGCTTCACTTTTAATTCACGTTACTCGATTGTTTCCCCGGTGAAGAGTGTTCCCTTCGAACCTCCTAGGGTGATCTCAGGAATTGTCGCAGTGAAAAGCTTCGTGTAGTGGTTCTCGCCGTGTGCGACCAGCTCGAAGAGAAAATCGACGAGGAAAATGTGACTTCGATCTCGAACACGTGTGGTTCTTCGTTTCCTCTCATCTTCCTCCGTGACTTGACTAATTTTTTATTTGAAGAAGCACTTGGTAGCGTCGTTATTTTTATTTGCTCTCAATTCCCTATCTTGCATAATGTGTCACCTGTTTCTTTTTTACGGAGATGTTTGAGCTTGCAAAAAGTAAATAGAATTTTAAACATTTAATTTACAGAAGAGAGTCGAACTTCATCTGAATATTCTTCTTTATTAACTTACGTAGAGTTCTAAACAGCAAACATTGCATTCACAAAAAAATAATATTTGATTTATAAAAAGTAAGATTGCAAAGAACATGTAAATGTAGAATGAATGTACCATTGAACACAATCTATTTCACAAATAGAATAAAATAAAAATTGAACCCCGAAATAATTTATGTACAAATATTTTAACAATGACGAATAATTGACAGTGCCGTCCTCGAAACATTGCACCATCGTTGTGCGAGTTGAATGTATATTGCCTCGATGCCATCATTAAATTCTGGCAGCTCGCTCGAATAGTTGCACCTGAATTTCTATTGCACTATTCACTACGCGACGAACATCAAACCCGAAGAAACTACAAGGTACATATTTTGTTAGAGCATCTTTCCCCGGGAAGCGTTGAAGATGGCAACGTTCTCGACTTTCATTCGGTCGAAAGTGATAGTTTCGATCCGAGCTCGAGAAAGGAGAGCTCCCCTCTCCTGGAGCATCACCGTGACTCCTTCACCTTCTTCTTTTTCCCCAGAATCCGTTAGAAACGCTTCCGTGCCATCCCGCAAGAAACACGTGTCGCAAGAAATGCAAGATAGAAATGCAACGTTTTTAGCAAACGAGAAAATCGAGCTAGCAAAAGTTTCTTCGAGTAGCAAAAATATCTTCGAATAATTCGAAATAACCAGTTTTGAGAATATTCTGTCTTTTTGCAGGACCAATCGACAAACATGAAACTCATCATCGTTCTGGCATGTGCGTTGTGCGTGACTTTGATCGGCTCGACACCGCTTCCCGAAGGAGAACGTTTCCAGTCCGAGGTGAGTCCTTCGAGAAACCTTCATCCAGGAACAGGTTTTGCCCTCAAGCTTTATTTCAATTTAGGCTGGTGTGAACGTTTCGTGACATTGCATACACAACTACGATCGTAATTCCGTCGATGAAGGTCAATGCAGCTTCAAAGATAGTGTACACATTGTTTTTTAAACAAACGCCAATCATACGAATCACATACTACAATTATGAGGTTTATTTTCAATTTGTTGCCAAACCTTGATATTTGGCCACTGGATGAATAATTCATCTCCGAGAACTCTGTACTCCTTTTTTACGAATAAGTTGAGGAATATCTTTGGAAGTATAAATAGCTTGAAAGGAGTTCTGTGCAAACTTCTTGGTATTTAGACCCATCATGGATAATTTCGATTATGACTCAGTGTTAACGATTACAGTTAAATCATTTTTTAACTCTTGTTTTGTTACGTAATCGGTTACGGTCGATTTCTCTGTGTCACTGGGTCACCAAGATGCACGGTCTTCTTATCATCGAGGATCACCGGAACCGGAGAAAGTGACTGTTTCCGTTCACGGAAGCTCAACGGAGACAAACGATGACCGGTTTAATTAAGTCGTAGAGAATCGCGAAAGTTCTCGCCGCAGTTTCACGGTTCAGCTAAGTCAATCGTCGGTGTTTCGTTTTCGATCAGCGGTCTTTCACTCGCCGAGTGTTACCTCGCGTTGTACAAACAACTAGGAAAACTTCTTGACTTTGAAATCTTCGCGTTTCTGCGATAATTCAATTCGTGTTGCTTGGTTAGCGTTTAAAGACAAAAATCTTGGCGAAACGTGTTTACCGTGTATAATCAATGAAATCTGCAAATTTAATGCCTAATGGATTCGGCCGTAAAAGTGGCAGCGCTTTTGATGGATGGAATGATCGTAAATGCGTAAATATTTTAACTGGCTGTCACCGATGACATTGAAAGCCTAGCGAAAGATTTAACGCGGTGAAATACGGCGGTTTCTTCACCTTTCGTGGATAGATCGAATCTGGCTTCGTTTCAAAACATTTTGACTCTTTTCTCTTTCCTTGAACCGAGACACTGTCTTATCGAGAAACTTTCTCGTTATTCTTCGTTTGAGCACTTTTAGATTTTCACATTTTACTCCTGCCATTAATTATGCTGATAATTTTACGTAAACTTGCCACTGAATACTTTCGATCGCTGCAACTGTTACTTTCATCCTTTTACAGATCTGCAGAAAGCAGATCCTTATTATATCGAAAACTGGATTTCCATTGCATAAGTATCTTTTGACAAAAAGTACTCGTACGACATTGACATCGATTTAGTCGTAAATTCCCCGAAAGGCAAATCCTAAATCAGAAGGTCATCCCGAGGTCAACGAAAGCGATTCTGTAATTTCTGAGTTTCATAGAGAAAAGGTTAGGCAAGTGACGTTTCACGATGAAATACACGGTCGAAAAGCCAGGTTCGAGCGGCTCTCTTCTTTGGCCCGACACTTTCACTGGCCGCGAACTTACAGAGTTACACCGGACACTTTCTTCGGTCGATCGGTGCCCGATGGAAAGCGCGTGCGTAAGCGTACACGCGTTCACGTGCACGTTTCAACCTCCTTCTGATCTGCGATTCCTCAGACACCGCCAACCAGTGGTTCCCAAACGGTCTTCAATCTTTTATTCTTCTTTCCAATTTCGTTTATAAACACACATTCATGCACAACTTTATTTCGGTTGACACTTCAGGAAAAATTATCGGAAATCAGCTGTAGTTGCTTATTGACAATCGGTGTTCAACTTGTATATTAATATTCGATTTTAATTATGCATTCCGTCAGAGATTAAACTCCATCAAGTGGTTAATAGATTGACATTCGAGTGATGTTTGATCACATCACATAATTAAATTTGCTGTCCCCATCAAGCTTTGATGTAATAATTCTTCGAAGACCTTACTGGGAGACATCAATGCGTGGCAAGAGAGTGTTCCTAGTACGTTTAATATTTCGTCTTCAGAGACATCAATGCTTGGTTAAGACATCTAAGTCTTTAAGTCGCACATGGAGTATAATTATAAAGGAAAGCTTGATAACTGTAAATGTGTGCATCGCGAACGCGACAGAAAAACGCGAGACGGTGGAGATTGTAACGAAGGAAAAAGTAATTGCTGTAAGGATAAAACGCGGGGACGAATAGCGTAACAGCTGCTCGAATGTGAACGTGGTTCGAGGGAAAGTGAACCATGGTAACCAGGTTGAGCAACTTTTGAGTCCGGTGACCAAGACGGCACGATTAAGCCTTATCGAATAGTTTGCGTCAACAGGTTCATTCTCAAAACGAACCGCTGCCGTTTAATTCGAGCAACCTTCGCAAGACAATGTTCAAAGTGGTCGTAACGGAGAACTATGATTCTGTAATAACACACAATCGCGTTTAACGCGGTAGTTTCTGATGAATTATCGTCGCTCGGCTTTACGATCCTCTTGTTGAATTTTATCGCTGTTCAGATCGACCACGTGTTGGTCGCTGATTTTACGTAATTCGAAAATTGCTATTTACGAACGAGGTGCTTGGACAGTTCCTTCCGAGATAACGTCTCTCCTACCACGTGTCTCTAGGATTGCACAACCTTATATTACTATAACTTTCGATCAATTTCTCGTGCAAATTATACCCGTCGCTTCCTTATCCTCGAGAGCAACGACTGAAGAAGTTGACTTCCGAAAAGAACCAAACAGGAAGAAAAAGAGGATGGACAGAATCGCGAAAGAAATACTTTGTAGGGACAAAGGGCAACTTTTTTCAGGCACTAGATCGATTGGTGACCTTCGAAGGAGAGAACGAGATCGCCCTCAGGAGAAAGAGGACAATCGGTATCCTGAAAGAACTGTTCCCAGAAATATCTCAGGTGAGCAGCTGCTGAACAAGAACGCAAATCCTGCAGACAGCCAGGACCTGTTTTAACACCTTCCACCCGTTAACAGGACCTCGAACGTCCTTCCCGTTGTTTGTCGATAAGCGTGTGAACGTCTGACCGAGAAATCTTCCATCGGATGGCAGAGAAATTTGATTGGTAATCTTGTGTCGATTCAAAGCGGAGGAGAAATTGCTCGCAGCGAATCGGCATTCCTGTCAAGAAAGTTGCACGTTCGATTCGCGATTCACGCAAAAGTTTCCCGTTTCCCTCTCGGATTGTATAACCGCGCGTTTACTCATTTTATTAATCGATGTTCGCGTTATCTCCCGCTTATTAGACTATCTGATTATTCAAACTCTTTATACTCAGATTTTAAGCTTCGAGTTTTCATGTTCACAATTTCCCAAGTTCCCAAAATCCTTCGCCCGTAAAAAGCTCCTAACGAGTCTATTAAGCGGGCTGCCCTAAACATCATCAATATGGCGACGATCTCGGTTCAAAAGCTGACAAGAGAAGTTGCTCTCGAATGGAATTCGACGACCCTTCATACAGCCGCCTCATCGACAACCCCGAACCGGGATGAAAATCCAAAACTCCTAAGACGAGACGACAGAGACCAAGCGACAGCCAGCTAAGAGCCGTTGTTTTCTAGATGATCGAACAAAAGGTGAACGCGATAGCAGCTGAAATCATCCGAGTGCTGGGTCCGACAGTGCTGCGCAGTTTCATCGGGAATAATTCTGGGGCGAGATCCGGGGGTTCGTCGAAAGAGGGATCGACGGTGACCGCCGCGTCTCCCTTCGACGACGACGATTTCGACGTCGACGGCACCAAGTCGACCAGTTCGAACGGTAGAGTGTCGATATCGTTGCCGACGTATCCGCCGGACGAGGTCGAGGACACCACCGATAACTCTACCACGATCGCCACCGAATCGTCCGTCGATGAGACGACCAAAATCAGCGATGACGTGCAGAACGCGGGGACGACCGACGTCAGCAACACGATCGCTTGATCGTCGTTCGCTGACCAGCTCGGTAACACGTTTGGAGGTCAATGAACCTCGGGAAGATTGATCCCTCGATGTACCGGCAAGGACGACCACCGCGCAATCGGGACTGCTGCGGACTCTATGTCTACCATCTTCTTTGCCTGCTAACTGTCCTTTTTGTTCTGTGTGCGTTCAATCTCGTTTTATCTATCTGTTCACGTATCGTCTGTCTTCATTCTGTGTTCGAGACGTTGTCCCTTCATTGGAGGGTGTATTGTTCTCTTCTATGGCTTACCTCTTCTTCGCTGATCATTTCGTGCTCTTCAGAAACGACGACCTCTCATACTTCTCTCGAGCGTTTCTGTTTTTCAAACATTCTTCATCGAATTGGTCTTATATATCGTCCAGTTTTCACCGCGTGGTCTGATTCGAAAGGAACGTGGTTGAATATGTTTAAACTGTGTATTATATAAGCAGCAAATGTATTTCTAACGATCGTAATAAGTGTCGATGCACCTGAACGATTCCCAACGCTCAAACGTTGCTCAGGTCCAATCAAAGTTGAGAATCGTCGGATTAATTTGGTAATACACCTGTAGAGCTTTTAATTACGTCCGTGCTTGCCGAAGACCTTTGTTAATTAATAATATCGACGCGTTTTCCGATCACGAGACATCGCCAGAACGCGCGTCTCACGCTTCATCTCCCTCTTGCAAATGCACTTTCCGCTCGAATGATCGTTCGGTCGCCCTCTACATTTATCAAAGAATTATGTAAACATCTACAAGATATTCGTTACAAGAAACTCGATTCGGGTTAACGCTCTATCGAGACCTTGGTTGTATTCAAATTTAATAGCCCAACTATAAATTCTTGCCTTTCTCAAATTTAATTAAAGATTGTCAAATCTAATGTCAAATGTCTACGTTCGGCGATCGATCGGTTCCTTTCGAGACCCCGGTTCGAAGAGGTCGACCGTGAAACTTGTGACTTACAGGACGTGAACCCGGAAGCGGAGGACAGGGTGAACGAGGTGGCGGCAGAATCGCAGAACAACGAGGTGAAAGTGCAATTCGCGGACGAGGCAAGCAGTGATGCAGCGGCTCCTTTGACGCCGTTGGACGAGGTGGAAGCGGAAGACGACGAGAACCGGAACAAGAGGTTCCTCAACTTCGGCTTCGGAGCGTCTGCGGACAAGGGCAGCGGCGCCGGATCGGGCAACTTCCTGTTCGACATTATCAGGGTGAGTTTCTTACAATCTACATCCTTCTTCGGAACTCTTTTTGGAACATGGGTGAAAAGTGGATTTTGTACAATCCTTAAATCTGGAGCTATTTGAATAAACACACGAATGAAGTCTTTTATTTTTTTTTTAATAGTAAGATGAGATGAATATAGACTTGAAAGAAAGAATATAGACTTGGAAGACTCCTCTGTAGATTTTTAGCAAATGCATTTTTACAATCTTAAATCCAGAACTATTTAAATAAAATCACGAATGAAGTCTTTTATTTTTTTTTAATAGTAAAATGAAAAAAATATATACTTAAAAGAAAGAATATAGGCTTGGAAAGCTCCTCTGTAGATTTTTAGTAAATGCATTTTTACAATCTTAAATCCAGAACTATTTGAATAAACTCACGAATGAAGTCTTTTATTTTTTTTAATAGTAAGATGAGTTGAATATAGACTTAAAAGAAAGAATATAGACTTGGAAGATTCCTCTGTAGATTTTTAGTAAATGCATTTTAAATAATTCTTTTCATACAGTCGTCAGCCTCGATCAGTATTCACGCTTTCATTACTACATCTTCAATGCAATAAAAAATAAATTAAAAAAGTGTAACATCAGTAACACGAAGACAAAAAACTTGACCTGGCTGTATTTACAAGAGTAAAGTACAGTGTCATAGTAAGAGCGACTGGATGAACAGTTCGAATCCAGTTTATTAGTCCGATTGCAAGGTTGTTTACCTATTTATGAGTTGTTTGCTTAATAAAGATCGAACGACCGACTTATGTGAAAAAGTCAGGAACTTACACAAAAATAGAAAGGATCTTTAGCTTCACTTTTTACGTTGCTGAAAAAAGGAGTGTTAATTACGGGATAGGAACTTGAAACTAAACGGAGTTGGACTTTCGTGTTTGCGATCAGAGCTGAACATACTTGGGTCGATTGCGAACGGCAGCAATGAAAATAGTAATAATAGAGTGGCAGTAGAAAGTAGCTCAGCAGGATATAACGCGTGCGGATATTTCTGATACAAGTATCAGGAGTATCGATTATCGAAGTCCTTAATCTGAATTGATGAATGAACTCAATTCCGCTATTAATCGCTTATAGAAACGTACGAGGAAACTTTCTGTGCGTTTAACTATTTAAAATTAGAAAGTCTTAGAAACCTTGATATCCTTGATAAACCTTGATTAAGTAAATATTACTCAATAACAAAAAAGTCAAGAATCTGATTACCAAACGCCTTTGTTACTCGATGGTGACCCATTCAAGTACACGAAAAACCCGGCAGACCACGAGTGACTAATCGAAACTGGTCTCCGGCTCAGTTTCCATTTAAGTTCACGATAAATAGCCATTCTCTCGAACTCCACTTTTCGCCCAGGTACGAAAGCATCGAACGAAACAGCGAAAAGAGCAGAGGTCCCAGATGAACGCATCCACTGGTTAAATAGCAAAATTTCAGCCGCTTTACAGGAAGTTCGAGCTCGAGACGAGGAAATTAGGAGGTAGCAGCGGAAAGACCTTCGATAAAAAAGAACTAAAATAAAGACAGGCTCGCGTAGCTGAAGAGCGGATCAGTAAACGAAAGTTTCTCGTGTCTGTTCTCGTTTAGCAAGCGGCCGACGGGGCGGCAAGAGCGGCGGGCACGGTGTACCGCGTGGTGGCAGGTACGCAGAGCCTAGGGCTCGGTTTAAGCGCCTCTCGGGACTTGGGCCCTGTTCCCCAAGGTGCCGCCCCTGCTGCCGCTCCAGCTGGTTCCTCGACCACGGCGGGATCCTCGACCAGCGCACCGGCCGCGTCAGGAACCGGAAACTTACCACCGGTACGCCAATCCTTCCGAGCAGAGCCGAACGGACACTGCCGAGAACAAAAGAACAAAAAATGAAACTCTGCACGTCTCTCTTATATCTGTCCCGGTGAACGGAAGCCAGACCGCAGCTTCCGGCTAAGCGATTTTCAGTCGCCATGCTGGAAACCTCGTGTTTACGCTCTCGTTAGACCTGGCTTCTTTCACTGATTTTCTATTTCTCTGTCAACGATTCTTTCTGGCTTTCTACTCGCCCACGTACCGTTTGCGGAATGCTTTTTTCTTAATTCTGGTTTTAGTGTGCATTGATTAAGATTCAGTGAAGATTATTTTAAGAGACACCCGGTATATGATGCACATTAGGTTTCTATGTTAACCAGCTAATTTTGTAGTTGAAAACATGATGAAGATCAGGTAAATGTCGATGTCTGCATTCGTTATTCATTTTTTCATGAAGCTCAATATCAACAAACAGAATTAAATTAACAAATTACATAATTTTATAATCATTGCGTAAGTTAATGAATATGTATCGGGGCAGTAAGTCAGGAATGTGTTAATATTTATGTAACGAATTTTCTATTGAATACATCAGAGATCGCACACGTTGTACAGTCACGTGTCGGAATTTGCAAAATCGTCGGTTGTCATTGTTACTTGGAATCGACACATGAAATGGGTACTTATCACAATCACACGTAGAATCGCCACTTGTTATATTGCCAAACCTCGAGTCACTGTTGTGTCACTCTTCGTAGAATATGTGTTGTACCCTCATGTGATGTATCACACGTGAAATCGGTATACGTAGAATCATATGTTGTATTATCGTAAAATCGTCTCGTGTTATATTGCCACAGGTTCTGCTAGAAAAGAAGTTACGTATATTGTCACGTGTTTTATTGCAACACATTAGCCAATATTTTACCACCATAACTTACTCCGCAACAAAACCAGAATTAAACAATTACCTTCTAAAGATATTCTATTATTTATGCTATTCTTAAACATGTTCTAAACGCAGTAGTAAATATCCGATTCAAGGAAAGAAGCATATCCGCAAAGTATGACTCGTGTATCTAACAGCTCAATTGCACCCGGTCCTCTACTATGTTTGATTTGCATGTCATAATCCTCGCACGTGGTTAACAATCGCCTGTTGTTCGTTCTGCACGTTCCTCTTCGTTTGCTCTGCGTCTACCGTTTACTTAACCACTCCGGATCACCTCTTAGATCTTCATCTATCTTCAGCTTGAATTACCTCTTCGTTCTCCTTCGCCTTGATCGTGCATAGATTGCGCGGCCAGAATGTTTGTTTTAAATATTTGCTTCGAATGACGTAACGGGTCGCTGTGAACATGTTTTTAACATCGGCACGCAATTCTTGCCACGTGTATCAATTACTTTGCTCATTATTGTCACTAACCTCATTTAGGACCAATTTGAGTAATCAAAAGACATGCAACGCTGAAGAGTAGCGCTAGGTATTTTCTTTAATTTGTTATATTCTTGCAAAATATATTCGAAATTTTTTGTTATGTTTTTGTATTAAGTTTTCAAAATAAATATTTCAGTTGTCAGAACTTTTGTGTCATGTTCAAACTAAACTTCACGAAACACCTTCACAAGTTAATAGAAGGAACTGTTCTAATATCTGAGGAACTGTTCTAAAATTTAGAGAATAAATATAAAAAGGGAAACTTAAATTAAAATTGTTGCAACCTCAGTATATCTCGTTGCTGCCTTTTGCTCCATCAGATCAGTTAATACCGATCGTCATCTTCCCACTAACAAACCACATAAAATTCGACTCCTCAAAAACCTGAAATCTGCATTCCAAAACGCACCTTTCTCCAATCGTTCCACCCGGCCAACGGTCCCGACGCGACACCGGCAACCACCATCTTTAAACTGGCTTGATGGACATCCCGGCCGATTTTCGACACGGAATCACATGGCAACCATTGATCGATTGCCGATTTTTTCGTTGCTGAAATCTCGTACTCGTCCATTGCACCGTAACGGGTGTTTAGCTGTAGTTCGTTCGTTGCTGCTGGAACGCACCGAGAACCGATGTGTCACCAGTCGATGCACTCTCTCACATTCTTAGCGATTACCGTTTCAAATGAAATCGAATTAGATCGTCTGGTCACGGAGCTCTTCTTTTTAGTAGCAAATTGATAGCACGGTACGTGACGTGCAACTTCGTCCATAAGTCACCGGACACTTGACTAACGTCTGAGGACGTTTGACAAATAGTGGATACACTTGACGAATGTCTGTTGCAAATCTTGCAAGATAGTAATTTATTAGATTTTCATTGCATTTGTGTTTTAGACATTTTGCTGACAAGATTGATTCTGAAGAATTCTGGTCAAGTTATTGAATACGAAATTTGCAGAGGAACAGATTTGTTACTGATCTTACTGATCAGAAGAATTAAATCAACAACTTGGTTCTCATTTGTTTTTATTTGTAATACGAGTATTCGATGACTTATGAACTGGGATGCACGTTTCTGGCACCAGAGTATAGGTAAGTATGGTCGTCAGCTGCCTTGTAATTACCACAGTAATCTGATTGTCCATCTGGGTCCTGGTACATATTTTCTAGTAATGGTTGCACCTGTAGGCTGTCCATGCCACTCGAAACTTTGTTCAACGCTGAAACAACATACGAAAACTTGCTCTCAACATGTTAATTTCAGTTTGCTCTCTCAAAAGATCGACCTTAAATCTATTTATCCAGCGTTGCATCTAGCGTTAGTTCCAGCGTTAGTGTCGAACAGAGTTTCAATCAAGAAAGAGTGGCGTGGACAGAACGATGTTCGAACAATGTCACGAGCCGGAGGAGAGCACGTAAGGATCGTAGCAGCAAGATCGATGGATCGCAATTAGGATTCAGGATGTAAAAGCACCGTAGTGTCGGGAGCGCTGGAGCTGGACGTGGAGCTGAACTACACACAGCAATCTTCCTAATTAGACATCAAACTTAAGAATATTCGCACGATGATCGATGACGAAAGGAACGATCTAAACGACTTATTCTCTAATTCACACTTCTTTCTTCGTGTTGTCCTTCGAGAACGAACGCTTTCCTTTCGATATCATTTTAATGGAAGGTTTGATTGTTTACAGCTGGTGGCTGGTAGCGGAAGTGCCTCGGCTGGTACCGGAAAAGTGGAGGAACCACCTGAAGCGGTCCCTGGACCGGTCACTAGGCTCTTCGTCATTGCGAACAGAGGAATTTCGAACCTCATACAGGACCTCATTCTTGTGAGTTATTTATTTTTTTATTTTGGTGATGGTCTTTCAAGATTTGGAGATCTTTGGGCTTAGAAGGATTTAGGGTTCTTAGGATTTAAAGTTCGCAAGGTTTGCAGATTTCAAACTTTGCAAATTTGAGAGTTTAGCACTTGAAAAATTTAAATATACGCTTGAATACTCTAATTTGAAACACCAATACTTCCGAAACTACTAAACCTACCGGTGTGTAATACATACTTAATCTCAGATGAAAAACGGAGTGAAGAAGTGAATGAACAAACGAGAAAACATAAATTAGTACACACATTTATTCCTCATCTTAATGAAAATCAATTCTGATTTCAAGAAATGTACTTTAACAAAATGTGTGGCTTATAATAAGAAACTTATTTGACTAATTTGATAGTTAGAATCAATTGTGTTATTTATAATGAGGATCTTGTGGAACGGTCTTTGGTAGTTTGGTAGTTTTAGTGTTAAAAATTTGAATGAGAACAATTATCCAAACGTAGCAAGTCGTTGCGTCAATGTAAATCCGCAACCACAGTGAAAAGGAATAATTCAATAAACGTAAAAGCCTTACACAATGATCGTTAAAGAGAACATTCGGCGAACAGTGCAAATAAAAGTCAGAAACTCGATTGGCGGAGCGGAGGATTGCGGTAACCGTGCTAGTCGAACTTCGTGGCTAGAAATCGATTATGTTTAGCGAAGCAAAGAAGATATCAGGACGCAACGAAGAAAAAATAAGCGAGAAACGTTACGACACGTAGCAAAATTATGGAGCAAGACTTTCCACGAGATTTTCCGGCCGGTCTGGTTAACGAGCCACGAACGAAGCATCATTAAAGTTTGAGATGATTCGCGTCATCGTAATCGCATGCTCACGACACGAATCGTCCTCTCGAGGACAAGTTTTAGAACGGAGCTCTTTTCTTACGTAGTTTTACATAATTTGTTGGAAAGTGAAACCTTATCGTCTTTGGGAGTCTGAGATTTGTTGACGTTAATGTAACGTTTACGGAAACATGTAAAACTAAGTACTTTATTTGCGGTGTTATAACAGAATGAAGTTGGTGATGTCTATATTAATTTAAAAAAAAAATTGAAGAGAGGTACATATTTATTTTGTATAAGCTCAATCATCGCTGCTCAAGTTATCCAGTATTGAAACATTAAATCACGTAGAGAAAGTGAAATATTATGTTTTGCCTTTAACACTGTGGTGAAACCGTCTGTACGGTGTAATTGTGTATTATACTGGATGATTCTATTTTTTAACTAAAGCTTTCTATCTGGCATCCACGGCAATTTCATCAGTAATTCAAATATAAATATTCAAATAATATTTGAAATTCGTTGCAACACAATATGGAGTTAATTTTATACTACAAAGTAATGGGTTGAGCAGTGACTGTGACAAAACAAGGACAAGAACCTGTACTCGCGTTTCTCGTCACAAAGTGATGTGGAACAGGTTCCCTGAAAGTGGATTTTCCGTATCTTATTTCTATAGGTCAAAACAGCTTGTTAATACATTTACTGTCACAGTAAAAATTAATAATTTTTATCAGTAATTATCAAATTTCTCAATAATCAGACATATTATTATTATAACACTGCAAACTTTTATGTATCATCTTGTTTGGTCGATTTGCAACTTCTAAACAATCGCAGAACACATTACAGTTTATAACTCAAGCGATGTCAAATCCGTTAAATTTATTTCGAGTTCAAACCATGGTTCAGCATAAAAATTTGCCAATTTCGTCAGTGACCATCAATTTATAACCAACCAAAGGAGAACGCGCGTGGATTTTGCCAAAAGTCTCGCGACCGTTCCAGATATAAAACTGGGCGATTACGCAAGTTCTGTCAGGATCGGCGGACAGTAAAAATGTAAGCGACTTTCTCTATGAAATAGCTCGTCCATTTGCTTGCGGACTTATGCAAGCTACTGCTACGTGGCTCATGGTACCATATACCGCCAGGGGCACGGTTCACCAGCCCGTGATACATGAAAATCGATAATGATCCGTGTTTGTTGACACGTTTGTCCGTAGGAGATCGCTAGTGTCACATTTACGGTGGCACGCGCGACAATAGTAGCTTACATTGCCATGGGTTGGTACTGTCATTGGTAGTTGTAACATCGATACACGTTGCATTGACTGTATTGTGATGGCGTGTGGAAGTACTGTGTGTGGTATGATTCAAACTGGTACGCATTGTATTACCATAATTGGAGTTGAGTTAAGTTGTATTATCACGCGGTGAATTACTAATGGTTGGAGTACTGTGGGTTGTGGTATGATGCTTGGGATTGATTCTTGGTGAATTACCACGTGGTGAAATACCATGCGATGGAATTCTACGTGATCGAATTACCACGGGATGGAACTTTACGCGATCGAATTATCACGCGATGGAATTCTACACGATCGAATTACCACGCTATGGAATTCTACGCGATCGAATTACCACGCGATGGAATTCTACGCAATCGAATTACCACGCGATGGAATTCTATGCGATGGAATTCTACGCGATGGAATTCTACGCGATCGAATTCTACGCGATCGAATTACCACGCGATGGAATTCTACGCGATCGAATTACCACGCGATGGAATTCTACGCGATCGAATTACCACGCGATGGAATTCTACGCGATCGAATTACCACGCGATGGAATTCTACGCGATCGAATTACCACGCGTCGAATTACCACGCGTCGTACTACCACGCGTGGAATTACCACGCGTCCAATTACCACGCATCCAATTACCACACATCCAATTACCACGCGTCGAATTACTACGCGATCGAATTACCACGCATCCAATTACCACGCGCCAAGTTACCACGCGTCGAATCTCTACGCGCAGAATTACCACACACCGAATTACCATGCGTGAAACAGTTACGCGCTACATTACCACATGTCGAATCACCACGCTCAGAACTATCGCACCTTGTATCACCGCGCGCAAAATTGTCACACGCGCAATTACACGCGTCGCATTACCATACATGGTATCGTCACATATTGTACTACAACGTGTAGAATTACCATACGTGCAACACCTTAATTAAACAACTACTATCGCATTCTAACACTACACATTGATATATTTCTGAATAGAGTGAAACAGTGGCAAATTCTGTATACAGTATTTCGAAACGAAGTCTAAATTTAAACAAGTAAATATATTTATCGCACCCACGCGTCGAGATCCGTTCCGCTTGTGAACTCTAAACGAAAGCGAAACCGATCTACAAAAGAAACGCGAGAAACCGTTTTGTTAGAGGCCGTTGATCGCACCTTGTGTTATTTGCTATCACTAAGGATACAATTCCGTAAAACATTGACCCGTTTCTAGAGAAACGTGATCGTTGCATAAAAATGACTTCTTTGGTACCGTTTGTTCAACGAACGAAGGAGAAGTAAAAGACATTTTTCTGCCACTTTCATTTGCCACTCGCTCGAATGCCGGTTAAAGAAAGCTGAGGAAAAACAATGCGCGCTAAGAATTCGTCTAAGAAAAAGAATACAGTGGTTGAACGGAGTTCTAGGTTTTTATTTTTCTTTAATAACGTCTTTATTACGACCCAGTGAACACTCTGATCGCTGTTACCGCGAGGGTCAACAATCATCGCGCTTGTAATTTCTATTTTTCTGCTAAATCACCTATTACACCGCTATTATCAATTAAAGCTTGCTAATTAAAATTAGAGAACAATATATGAATAGAACAGTTTTTGCAAAATGTGTAGATCTTAACAGCAGTTGTGTTATTTTTTATGATATCGCAACAATCTATCTAACCTGACATAACCCAACCAATGACCGACATTGTGAAAGTCGAAGATGGCAATATAGCGAGTGACTACCCCAAAGTTAATCAATGCGTGACATCGACCTTCAGTCCTGTAAAAACAAAAAGAAAAAGGGAAACGTTCAAAACGCAACACAAAATGAGTAAGCAGGTACAAACAAAATTGTGAACAGCAGTTTGACTGAGGCACAGGGTAATTGGCGAACCTAATCGCGCCATTTACGCGCAATACCGAAGCGTGCTCGCGAAGCGGACATCTGGAAAGCGTTCACGCTTCGCGCATCGCGCGGAATCCGATTTATTTCCCGGCAACATTGAGAACAAGAACGGAAATGTTCTAGGACTAGCAAGTTCGATCGGTCGGAACAATGGATCGATTTCTTTCGTTGGTCACGGTGAAACTTTGGCCGCGTGGATAAAAAGTGTCGAAAGCGGCTCCGCTTCGAAAGCGTTGCAACATTTCTCTATGCGGGAAATCTAGCGCGTTGTCGTTATAGGAAGTCGAACAATGAGATGCAAGAAAGAGCGAAGTGCAGAATTTAAACTATTGAAATGTTCACTTCTTTTGCCATGCAAGAAATTACTCGGGCCAATAAAATCAGGAAGTCGTTTCGAAAGTGGACTACGCTCAAATAAATGCAGAAGCTTTCGTTTCTATATCCTTTCACCTTTATGCTACCCTTTCTGCTATATTTTACTGTAAATCTGTTGGATTTACGTGTATGATAAAATGTCACAAGTTTATACAATATTCTTATTAAACTTTGTGAGACACCTCTCAGACAACATTGGATTTAATACAATAATTTGAAACGTTGTTTAATTTAAGCATTATTTAACTGATTTTATAAGAGTGATATGATGTATAAACATAGTGGAGATTATTAGTAGAGAAATAACCTCAAGGGAAGTCATTTTAACATTTTAATTAATATTCCAAAGTTGTGAACAATAATATCTTCACTTAATCTTGAGGTGACTCGAAATAACCTAGTAGAGAAATAACCTCAGAAGAAGTCGTTTAACATTTTAATTAATATTCCAAAATAGCAAACAATATCTTCACTTAATCTTGAAGTGACTCGAAATAACCTACTAGAGAAATAATCTCAAAAGAAGTTGTTTAACATTTTAATTAATATTCCAAAATAGCAAACAATAATATCTTCACTTAATCTTGAAGTGACTCGAAATAACCTACTAGAGAAATAACCTCAGAAGAAGTCGTTTAACATTTTAATTAATATTCCAAAATAGCAAACAATATCTTCACTTAATCTTGAAGTGACTCGAAATAACCTACTAGAGAAATAATCTCAAAAGAAGTTGTTTAACATTTTAATTAATATTCCAAAATAGCAAACAATAATATCTTCACTTAATCTTGAAGTGACTCGAAATAACCTACTAGAGAAATAACCTCAGAAGAAGTCGTTTAACATTTTAATTAATATTCCAAAATAGCAAACAATATCTTCACTTAATCTTGAAGTGACTCGAAATAACCTACTAGAGAAATAATCTCAAAAGAAGTTGTTTAACATTTTAATTAATATTCCAAAATAGCAAACAATAATATCTTCACTTAATCTTGAAGTGACTCGAAATAACCTAGTAGAGAAATAACCTCAGAAGAAGTCGTTTAACATTTTAATTAATATTCCAAAATAGCAAACAATATCTTCACTTAATCTTGAAGTGACTCGAAATAACCTAGTAGAGAAATAATCTCAAAAGAAGTCGTTCAACATTTTAATTAATATTCCAAAATAGCAAACAATAATATCCTCACTTAATCTTGAAGTGATTTGAAATAACCTAGTAGAGAAATAATCTCAAAACAAGTCGTTTAACATTTTAATTAATATTCCATAGTAGCAAACAATAGAATTATCTTCACTTGAAGCGATTAAAATTGAGAATAAATATTTTGTGTTTTGCAGCGTCTTGCGGCGACGAGCGAGCGTATCGTCAACTTCAAGGCAAGACTGATCACTTCCATCATATAGAACTCGTTGCGCGGGGCACAAGGTGTGTGGAAGTAAACGAGAAGATCCGATGGTCCTGAAAGTGATCTGGATCCACGTGGGAGCCATTGTCGAGCCGTAACCATTGTCGCAGGAACACGGGTACGACGTTGGCAACGTAATCAGCCAACACGTTGCCCCCTTGTCCCCGAGGTCCGAAGTGTCTCGTCGATGGTAGATTCGTCCTCGTAACTAAAAAAAAGTAACCTCGCGACTTCGTGTTTGCAATCGCTCGTGATATGTACTTGATGTCCTCGTTCCCTTTCGTCCTTCCTCGTTTCTCTTCTTCTCTTATTTACTTCCTCGTCCTCCAACGATTCTTCGACTCCGTTTCTCTTCTTTCTTTATGTTATAGTCTATTAACAGCGTTCCCACTGTTATTCGTCCAATACGACTTGTGCGCTTTGTACGGTGTGCATTGTGACATTACAAACTTAATTGTGTAAATTATATCTTGTGGACGAGCATTGTGCAGAATTGGGAGATTAAGGTATATTAAGTATTGAACATATTTCGATATTAAATATTTAAAATATTTAATCTCTACATTGTCAAATTCGTAATTTCCAAATTACCTAATTATGAATTTTCTTCACAATTCTCTAATATTTTTCTCTATGTATCATGCGACTATGATTGCAATGACCAATTCTGCACAGTACAGGTTCAGATAGACCCGGGAATAAACACGTATAAAGCGCACTCGTCGAAGCACTTCTCGCCCAGCCTTGTGAACGCATCGCGCAAATTCCGCGTGAACTTGTACATACTAGCTGTTCCCAGATTGCAACAGTGCCAAGAGTCGACCCTTTTGTACCCTTGATATATCGGTTACCACCTGAACAAGTGCAGTCGGTGAACGAAGACTGCGGTGGATGATTACCATCAGCACCCTTCTAGGAAATTAAGCACTGTCTGAGATTATTCTGGTAAACGTTAAACGAACGGCATCTTTGATTTTGTTGACACCGACTGTTCATTCGATTACGAAACGACGCGCGTTCCCTTCGGACCGAAGAGAACGTTCGTCGTTATGTTCGTTAACGTGTGTCTATCTATTGTAAATCGCCTCTGTTGTTTTGTAGTGTAAATAAATATTATTGTCATAAAAAAAGGAATTCTATCGAAATGGAAGACACGCTTCCTTCATTTATTTCCTATTAGTATACTCCATTACAAACAACGATCGTTGACTTTGGCAACGTTGATTCAATATTTAGAAAAAATACACTCGAGGAACCTCGATCATTTTAAGCACATTATAATTGGCAAAATAATATTCGTAGAAATATTATCTATCACACGGTCGCGTGAACACTTTCATGTACGCTATTATTGTTTCCGACTGGAAGAGCCACGAGTAGCGTCTCTCGCGAATTAGGCCTCTGCTACGAGCTTTCTTTTGAGTCTCTGGCCAAATCTTTCTTTGGCGAGGATTGGGCTTCCGCGAAGAAAATTTCGTCCTCGCACGAAGCCCACCGATGTAGCTATGGAGGCGAGATCAATAGGGGTTGCTTATCAGGTACTCCGACGTAAATTGGATCCCCTATGCGCACCATCCCTCCGGCGGCTCTAAGTCCAAGGTGAATCCCCATCACTGGACTCTCGCCGGTCATCGGACGGTAAAGTGGATCCGTTATTTGCCTGTAACTGTACGATACATTCGTATAAGGAATATGACAGATACTTGAGAACACTGATAAGATTATTCCCACAATTATGAGATATATTCTAATACTCTTAATACTATGATAACTGGGAATCAGTGTTATCACTGCTTTATCTCGTTCCCAATTTTAAGACCTTATCAGATATAATTTTGATCTTGCGATATGGTCTTCTAATAAGACCCACATATGTATGATGAAAATTTCAAGTATTAATATCTGAAGTATAGTAATATCTAAATCGTAGAAACCGTATCAGTTAAGTACCTTTTCAGAGTTTTCAACGGCTCCGCTTTGGAGTCCTTTTTCCCAGTCTCCGGATCGATGGTGGTCAAAATGCATCTGGTGCAAGGCATCACGTTCTTGAAGATCACGTCTCCGATCTTCACCCACTCCCAACTGTCCTCTTCGTACGGCACAGCGCCTTTCACTACGAAGTTCGGACGAAACTGTTCCCAGGTAACCGGATTGTCCAACCGAGAGTTCAACTCGGCCACCGAACTCTCGTTTATCAGATTATAACTTGTAGCGTCCGGATAGGCACCCTGAAAGTGTCAAGTTCGTAGAAACTGTGTCAGTTATGTAAATCTTGAAACTTACAGTGTCGAGGAGTAATACTTACAGTGTCCTCGCAGGTCAACGGGAAATACTTGTTCTTCTGCCTAACTTCTCTGGTAGGATTACTTAACGGGTAGTAAACCAATCGAAAACCGGTGTCTTCTTGGAGGATGAAGCGCGACAACCACCGGGCCGCTTCTTCGCCGCAGTCGCACGCTTGCACGGGTTGACCCCACACCGCCACGCGGAACCCTTTGCCGTTGACTTGCGACAGATCGATGGACATGGACATCATTCCAGGAGCTGATAGCGTGAGAACCGATTCAGTAACACTGGGCGATACCTTGTAATAATAGAGTCTTTCAGTTTCGTTGTAATCAGAGACGGAAACAATGTATTTCCGCGTAGGAGGCGAAGGCGTGACGAGGTAGGATTTCTTTTTGGGGATAGGTGAAGTGGATATTTTTGTGGGAGAAAGTTAGAAGGTTGTAGGAGCAATTTTTGAAAGCTCAAAATTATGAAATTTTGAATAGTCAAATTTAATAAGTTCTGAGTTTTGATAGTCGTGAATTTTCGAGCTCCCAAGTTCCTATCTCACTACGATCTAAATTTCTACATTCTTAAAGCTCTACTCCTCTAAATTCCTAAATCCCTAAATTTCTACATCCACAAATTTCTACGTCCCTAAATTCATAAATCCCCAAATCCTTGCATCCCTAAATTTCTGTATTTCTAAATCCATAAATTCCCAAATCCTTGCACCTCCAAATTTCTACATCCCTAAATCCATAAATTCCCAAATTCTTGCACTCTCAAATTTCTACATCCCTAAATCCACAAATCCCCAAATCCTTGCACCCTCAAATTTCTACATCCCTAAATCCATAAATTCCCAAATCCTTGCACTCTCAAATTTCTACATCCCTAAATCCATAAATCCTCAAATCTTTACACCCTCAAATTTCTACATCCCTAAATCCATAAATTCCCAAATCCTTGCACTCTCAAATTTCTACATCCCTAAATCCATAAATCCCCAAATCCTTGCATTCTCAAATTTCTACATCCCTAAATCCATAAATTCCCAAATCCTTGCACTCTCAAATTTCTACATCCCTAAATCCACAAATCCTCAAATCCTTGCACCCTCAAATTTCTACATCCCTAAATTCATAAATTCCCAAATCCTTGCACCCTCAAATTTCTACATCCCTAAATCCATAAATCCCCAAATTTCTACATCCCTAAATCCTTGCATCCCCAACTCCCTACAACCTTAACTCCTCAACCTCCAAATTTCTGCCAAAATAACACCTAAAAATAAATTAAATAGCGTTCAAGATTTCATAAGATGTTCTTTGCAAGGAAAAACGCTGGTGGAATGAATTCAACGAACGGAACGGTAAATTTCGCGAGTTTCCACCGCGATAAAACGGATCGTTAATTCCGATTATAAAAGTTTCCTGAATTAAAACGTGGACTTGGAGGGATAAAATAGAGACTCATAGGACTGCTAACGGGGCCTAACAACCCATGAAGAGGTACGAGAGAAAAAATGACCGGATGGCCACGTTATCGCCAGCTTTCACGGGTAATTCTACCTCGAGATTCTCCGCTTTTTGCGCGATAGTATTTTTCTCCTCGAAGATACCTCGATTAGATTACTTTTATCGATCAAGTGAACGAGGACAGCGTGGTAGAAGAAGCAATTATTCTTCTTATCGTGGCACGATTATTTAAAGCGCGGTGAAAGGTACACGTCTGTTTTGTATATCTGGGTAATAATTAGGCCTTCCTACTTTACATAGTATATGCATTGTATGTTTAACTACACTGATGTACATTTGCCTGAAAAATTTTTCTAAACATTTGTTAATTTTACATGCCTTTGTACTCTCTATTAATCATGAGATAATTTTAGATAATTGGCAGGAATGCTTGCATTTACAATGCTAATAACTGAGTAATTATAATTTAGCAATAATTAGTACAGTATATTCCAGACATTAGCCTCTTGAAACGTCTTATAATAGCAATGTACAACTTCGTGTAATCTAAACTGTAGCAACTTTCGTTATCGCTTTTCGAACAATTTTTCGTTCCTCACGTGTACTACATGTGAACGTTTCAAACAAAGTATTTATACAACAAATCCTCTATCAAATACCCAACGAGATACCAAAGAATAACCTAACAATTAAATCTCACCTAAACAATAAAATCTCTCACCTGAACCATTTTCGGATGCTGTCTCGCAGTAACAAATCGTCCATTAAGATCGATGAGCATCAACGTCCTGTCCCTCAGCCACCCAGACTTCAGACCCAGCTGCGTGCACTCCATCGCGTTCATTCGTATAGGCCCAAGCGACTTCACCGGGAACACTAGCATGTTACTGAGTTCTCCAACCCTCCGCCATTCCGAGGGTGGTTTGTCCTTCTGCCTGTTGGCCCACCACCACCACAGGAACACGACTACCGTCCCGGCGCCAACCGCTGCCGCCGACATGTACGTCAAACGCGTGGTATCTGCTCGCAACAAGCCCAACGATTAATTCTCAACGGTGAAGCGACCATGCAAAACGGTCCGTTGCAAAATCGTTCGCTGGAAACCGCGATGGAAGATGAATATACGGACGCTACTGCCAGGAACTGATTGCTTTATTCAATGGGTTTTTGATAAATTGGAGGTGTGGGGTTCGGAGATATGGGGTTTGGAGGTGTGAGAATTGGGAGTTGGGGATGTAGGTGTTTGGGAGAATTTTGGAAGATGAGAGTTTGGGGTTTGGGGATTTGGAGAGGTGGAGATTTGGGGATTTGGGGAAGGGGGAGTGTGAGGATTTGGGAAGGTGGGAATTGGAGGATGTGGGAATTCGGGGATGTGAGGATTCGAGGATGTGGAGATTTGGGGATATAAGGATTTGGGAATATGGAGATTCGGAGATGTGGGAATTCGGGGATGTGGAAATTCGAGGACGTAGAAATTCGGGGATATATGGATTTGGGGACGTGGGAATTCGGGGATATGGGAATTCGAGGACGTGGAAATTCGGGGATGTGGAAATTCGAGGACGTAGGAATTCGGGGATATATGGATTTGGGGACGTGGGAATTCGGGTATGTGGTAATTCGGGGACGTGGAAATTCGGGGATGTGGGAATTCGGGGATATATGGATTTAGGGACGTGGGAATTCGGGAATGTGGGAATTTGGGGACGTGGAAATTCTGGTATGTGGAAATTCGGGGATATATGGATTTAGGAACGTGGGAATTTGGGGACGTGGAAATTCGAGGACGTGGAAATTTAGGAACGTGGAAATTCGGGGATGTGGAAATTCGGGGACGTGGGAATTCGGGGATGTGGAAATTCGGAAATGTGGAAATTCGGGAATGTAGGGATTCGGTAATGTGGAAATTCGGGGTCATAGGAATTTGGAGACATAGGAGTTTGGCAATATAGAGATCTGACCCTACAGAAATCTCAGGATGTAGATACCTGGCAATGTAGACATCTGCTCTTACACTGACCCATTCAAAGACTGATCAATACACATATATAGTAATCTATTAATACGTCAGTAGTGACATACGCCACGTGTAAATCCTTGACAAGACTTGATCCACGTGCGATAATTAAACGCTAATAAAACGCTATAAAACATGCTAATACCAGCCGTGACTATACAGAAC
Organism: Megachile leachella; assembly: GCA_963576845.1. NCBI lineage: Eukaryota > Metazoa > Arthropoda > Insecta > Hymenoptera > Megachilidae > Megachile > Megachile leachella. The sequence goes on from OY756256.1 coordinate 3,008,534, forward strand.
CAGCCTACCTAACACTCTCCAACACAAAAAATCAAATACATATTTAGATCGCATCTTCATAAGCAAAGTAAAATCAGAAATAACCGACAATGAGCTGGCAACTCACTATCTGCTAGTCATTAGACTCGCGCAAAGTCGAGCGATTTGCAATGCAAATCAGCAAAGTAGATGAAGAAAAAAAAAGAAGATAGGACCCCCAACGAGCGTTCCTGAACGCTGCACACCAGGCTTTCGACACTACCTAAAGTCGTGTCAACCAGAGCATGAATCTCTTTTCCAAACAAGATTGTGAAATAAGCGATAACCGATAAGTTTCTGTTATCAGCAAGTGTGATTTGTACTGTAAAGAATTATCGTAACGTGCGAAGTTAGAGATCGAGTTGTTTGGACGGCGTGAATTGATCCACTAAAGGAAAAGCGTTAACGGTACTTGGATAATTTTGTGCGGAGAAACAGAAATCGTTGAGATTATTGCTGAACTGGAAGTGATGGGTACATGTTTTTTATTAAACGCTGATATTGTCACAGTTATGCGAAAGTGGGTCGAACGGGTCGATGTACTTTCGGAAATGCATACGGAATGCTGTATTTTACATAGCCTTTTTTCTTGTCTACGTTTCTCGCGATTTCCTGTCTAACTGCATTTGCAGCGACAAAGTTATAAAATATAATGACTAGAAAGAGCAGTTACTTCTTTTCAATTTTTTGATTTTATCGCAACCTTGGGAATAATGTACAGCTAAATGTTATCTCTCGAAGTTTGTGGCATTGATACTTTTGTGATAACATTATCATTGTAAAGATTATATACTAATTTAAAAAAGCTGGGTACCTTGGTACGATTACTTACGCCTTATGCAATTTAATCGAGCAATTAATAACAGGGGAAACTTTTGAGGTCAAGTAACATTTTGATAAATGTTTTATCTTCAATAAAAAGAAGGTTTTCAGTGTACTACGTCTTTTTTTGTTATGACGGTTAACAGGTTATTACGTATCATCTACGTAGGCTAGACGCAAACAAATAGATGTAATCATCGCGACACAGCTTCTGAGTGCACCATAAGGTCAACCCATACTACTGTACCACGATTATTAAATGCTGAATAAAGTCTCGTATTTCAAATTATACTATAATTTGAATTATACTGTATGCAACATTTGATATTATCGATTTCGGGGTTTTCGTGCGACGAAAGAAGGGAAAGGTCTAATGAGACCCTTCGTCTCGAATCAATACCATAGGGCGTTGCTCCCCAACGCACGAGCAAATTCTAACAAATGTTATCAGTATTTTCGACTGCTCTTTTTTGTATATTTTGCATGCTAAAATAGAAATTACTATGTCAATGTTATCTGCGTTACATACTGATACAGGCTTTGAATGTCGGTACAAGAAACGTGGAAAATACTGCGAAAAAATCCTTGTAAAATATTACGAGAGAAGCAGTTATTACATCATGGAAGCATTTATGTAAGAATCGTGACAATAATAATTTCAAATGTCGACCGTTTAAGCATGCAAACAAAACAGTGTAGCTTCGGTAATGAGACTAATAGGTCATGTGTACATGTTTTGATTAATTAAATTTTAATTTCTCACAGAAGTTTAATTTCTAGAATTATAATTATAAGAGAATGGAGTATGAAATTGTTAATGACATTGTATTTACATGGAATCCAGTTTCGAATCAATATGTGAGATTCGATGGTCCATTTGAAACTCACCTCCAGTGAACATAACTGATTTGATAATTTCGAGATTGAGTTATGAAACTAACGAGATAATGGTAACTCACCCAACGTCATTGTCAAGGTCGCTGGAACCGTGGAGCAGGAACGGTTCGAAGGCGATGGACAATGGTCACGAGAAGAGTTAGAGCCGTTGTGCGGTCGATGAAGAACTGAGCCTCATGTAGGTTTCGCTGTGAGATCCGTTATCCACAGGGAACCACGTATGACGAACTGCGCGCAACTACGGAACTACGGAAACTGGCATGCAAACGTCTTCGATCGACTGACATGCGCATCTCGAACGAGGATAAATTCGAACGAATTTTCTATGCAAGATTATCAGATTTTCTTATTCGGAACAGTATAGAAATAGTTAACAGAGTTCTATAAACCGCGTGACCCTCTTTTCTGAAATTTTATTTATTTTCTGAAACCTTAGAAAATCATCATGTTATCGACAAAATTTTACAAAGGAATGCTTTTATATAACATATAGCATGCTTTCATAGCATATTAATCGCAAAAATCAATATAAATTGAATTTTTATTATAATTATATGGTGACGCCATCTTTACGGCGAACGGGGCGTATTACACACTTTTAGAACAGCGGGTTGAGTAGTTCGCCCCGCCCACCGCAAGATGGCGCTGGAACATGGCGTCGCAGGAAACATGGCGCCACTAGTACCGTTCTGAACCCAATTTAATAATTCATTTTCTGACCTTAATCAGCGATAAAACGCATCAAGTGTTAATAGAAATCTGCTTAAAATTTTCTCAAGAATCATAATATATGGTGAAAGTTACGAAATATGACTTTTTATATTTTCCTTATATGCGTATTCGGACATGCATTTTTTCCGATTAGTTCACCGTGTTCGCCGGACAGATGGCGCCACTTGTTTCGTATTTTTTTTCTAATTTAATTAACATTAATTTTAACGTTTAACATGCTATATATTTATTAATATTAATATTACAGTATTTACAATATATTCTGTAGATCCAAATATGAGGATTATATGTTTAAAAATCGTATACTGTATTATGTATCATCGGTAATATAGAAAATCACATTCGAATAGTTCACATTCCAAAAAAACAAGAATATCTTTTAAAATTTATTCAGAATCAGTACATAACAGTATTCCAAAGTTTCTCCAAGTATTAATTGAATGTGACCTTAATATGTCAAGATTAATAACTCTCCAATTGCGCTACAAACCTTGATACCATAAACGTTCGATACAAACGACACTAGCAAACGTTATTAATAACAAATGTTGTAAAATACGTTGCAGAAATATTAGCTTATTGCTTCAGAATTATAATGTGATCCAACAAATGATTTAAAATGCGAGCCAAGTGTGATACGCTTGCGTGCTACTCATAGATCACAAAGTTGACAATGATTCAACTGTCATGTGCTGACGATAGTCGCGTAAGTTGTTGATTCGGAGTAAAGATCTGTTTTGATTCCTTTAGATTGTTTTCGATAAACTGATAATTTGTTTATCGGACACATTGTTTACAGATGCTACTTCGAAAGGGAGATCTTTACTAATTTTAATATCTGTATCGAGAAAGTCACACGGTTATTTTCCTGTTAACGCTTAATTTATTAAGGTAGGTCGTGGAAGTTGTCGATTGGTGATATTAGTGAATTCGAACAACAATTGTGTCAACATGTTTGTACTTTTTAAATCGCTTCAGTGATTGTGTTTTAGATGTTCGTGACAAGTTCGTAAAAATCTCCAGAGTAATTTTGGAGGTTAGGAATCTATGACGTTTCTTTTATCTATCATACTAGTTCCTTTGTTCCTATTATTTCGTCGTAATTTTTCCGATAATTTTTTTGCTATCTATCTATCTATGATAACTATTTCTTTTTCCTTTTGAAGGAATTTTTTTGACACGCTTTATCGTTTATAATATTATTCATAGTGATAGCTGATGAGTAAATAGAAATGTAAACGAAATCTTATCGCTTAGCGGAAGAATTCTGCTTGATTCGTCATTTATTGCTTGCTAGTCCCAGAGTTTGGGTCCTTCTACATTCTGAGTAATTTTACTCCTTGTCTTACAGCATTCATCATGCCGATTTTATTCAGTGTTGTGGCTCGAGGAACAGTTGTGTTGGCAAAATATGCCTCCTGTACAGGGAATTTTGAGGAGATGACAGAAAAAATTTTAGAAAAGATTCCTCCCAAAAATGACAAATTAACATATACGAAAGGACCTTACCATTTTCACTATATCTGTGAAAATAATATTATTTATATGTGTATCACTGATGATGTGAGTAATGAACCATACATAAAATTTAATAAAATTATAAAACAAAAATAATGACATATTCTTGTGTTACAGGATTTTCAAAGATCAAGGGCATTTTTGTATCTCACAGAAATTAAAAGAAGGTTTATAACTGTATACGATCAAGGTGCACAAACTGCAGTAGCGTACGCAATGAACTCAGACTTTGCCAGAGTTCTAGCTAATGAAATGGTATGGAACAAATATAGAACTAATACAGTTCTGAATATATGGAACATAAATATAACAATCTAGTCTCTGTTTAGAAATACTACAGTGAATCCAATCAAGACATTGACATAATATCTAAAGTTCATGGCGAATTAGATGAATTGAAAGACATAATGGTAAAGAATATAGATAATGTAGCTATGCGCGGAGAACGACTAGAGCTTCTTGTAAACAAGACCGAAAATTTAACTGCCAATGTACGTAAAATTTTAATTTTCTCTACACATGTTAATGACACTCAAGTAGTAATGTATATTGAATTGTGTTTTAGTCAGTCACATTTAGGAAAACCAGTAGAAACTTGGCGCGTTCGTTGTTCTGGAAGAACGTTAAAATTTATGTTATCGTTGGGGTGATCCTCATTGTAAGTAATTTTGAGTAGATTTATTGAACTCTATTAAAGATCTGACGATTGTTACAGGTTGTAGTATACGTTATTGTATCGATGTCTTGCGGTGGCCTGGCCTGGCCAAAATGTGTCGGAAATTAATTCACGTTTACGAAACTTAGACACGATCCAGTGTCTCTAAACGTGACGAATACTTGTTCCGGGGAATTGAATTAGCCGCGGCGAAAAGATATTTTAAAACGAAGGGCTATGAACCAAGGCGCAGATTGTATTTCTTGGTTCGAGATACACCGAGAAATATGTTCAATCGTGTAACTCTAGAGAAACGATTATTACAGAGATGTATGTATAGAGAAATAAGTATGTAACGCTTATATCATTTTTTATTATACGTTACCAAAAATTATCAATATCATCGATTTTTTTCAAGCGATGAATGTAATTTTAATGTCACTAGTATATATTGTATTATACTAATACATTCTACAAACAAAACAAAAAAGAATAAATTGATTCTTGTTCGCGAATTAATCATTCATTCATAATTCCCGTGTCCTCTAGGTGCAACAAGTGAACTTCACACATAGCTCGTATTTCGTGTCCCACGACACCGTTTCATTAAACTAAAAATTCTATCATCGAGACTGAATATTTTATACACAGTACCGTAAAAATTTATCGAGTCTCTTCCGGATCATTAAGTGCTTCACATTTTTTCCACCCGAAAGCCTTCAGGTATACTCCACTGTTTATCCGCCTCATGGCGCATGCTTCGATATATTTTTTACTCTCTAATCTCACGTGACTAACCCAAACAAACTTCCTTGACAAACCTATCTCAAATAAACACTGGACATTCGCTGTGACTAATTGATTAGGGTATTCGGAAAGACCAGGTAATAAATGAATCATGAGTGTACAACCGTTATATGGATGAGGAGATACAGCAGCGTTCTCACGCGTCAAAGACTGTAAGGGTTCAGGGGCGGCACCAGCAATGAGTATATTGCTTTAGGACGGAAAGGTCTTTGATTTGGAAGAATTCAGAGGTGGAGTAATTTGAGGTTCGGATGGTTCACGGTTGAAGTCATGTGGAATTACGAGAAATCACGGATAGGATATTTTAAGGGTGGCGTATTTAGAAATTAGAAGACGAGGGTGGAATATTTTGAAGTTGCAATATTTCAAGGTCGAAACGCTTCAAATTTGATGTGGTCAAGTGTGGGAATGTTTCAAAATTGAATTGCTTATAAATTGGAATGCTTGAGATTGTCCAAGGTTTGAACGTCCCAGATTGGAAATGTTAAAACTTTGATATGTCTGGGTCTCGGAATTCGAGATATTTAATTTGAAGGATTGAAACAGCGAAAAGACTTGAGTTGAATGGTGAGGGAAAAGGTGAGAGGGTCGGTAAATAGATACGGTCCTGTGTGTGCAACGACGTCGCCGGCGCGGGACGGGTGGCGGCATCGCAGGCGCTGTCGTCGCGACGCCCGGGCCATCGCAGCAGCCCGGCGGCTCTGGCAGGATGTCGATGGCTCGCGTGGCGCGCCCTTCGGGGGGTGCCAAAGTGTCTCGGTGGCTGGTCACGGCGCCACGATTGATCGTAGTACGTCGTCCCTGAACCCGCGAGGAAAAACACGCTCTCCTGGCAAGGTCGCTCAACAAGTTCCGGGGCCGTGTGTGCGGCCGGCGAACCGGCTCGCGAGATAGCACGTTCAACGGGGAAAAACAACCCCCGTTGACAGTTTCGCGACAGTTCGCACGCGCGACAGTCAAACGCGAAGCGGACGCGTGGCTCGAACGTCGCGTGTACGACTTGTCGACCGCGGTGGATGCACACTTTGAACGCCGCGCGGATTCTCGTCCTGGTGTTGCCCGCTCGGTGTGGTGAGTGGTGGGTGGTTTCGTGCGGTTCACCCGTTTCGCGGCCGGGCATGGAACCGCGGAGGTTCCGGATCCCGAAGGCTAGCTGACGGATGCCCGCGCGGGAGGGCAGGAGGGACTACGAGCCGCTGGATGAAAGTGAAAACGAGCCGACCCACGATACGGGGGGATGAATCAAGGATACGTTGCGTGGAGAACGTCCGACTGGACGAATTTCGGCTCCTGTAAGTGGATTACCCTTTTTCATGGTGCTTTGCAGAGTTTTCACGGTGTCCAACGGTTTTTCATTCTTTGAGTGCATGCAAAGGGCTATTTGAGCTATTGTGGAGACTCGGAAGTCTTTACGATACTCGAGCGAATTAAACGGAAGACGGAAGATTGTTTTTGTACAGTGCTTTTTTAGTGATCTTCGAAACAGTATTCCGCTAAATTGTCAAAAGCTGATATGCTCAGGTATTGGATTAAAATTTACTATTCTTGTTTTGCTTACAATTAGTCAAATTCACCCTTTGTTGCATTCTATTACGAAATACGTAGAATGTTTTATAAAATTCTTTTGCCTTGTCAAACATAACAGGAGTGAATATTTTATCATCTATAAAGTTATGGAATATTAAAAACGTTCTTTGATAAAATAGAAAAATAGTCATGCAACGAAGTCATTCAGTGTATTCGTTAATACTATTTTATCCTATAATGTACACTAAGCTGTTCAACATCAGACCTAACAACAAAACGCGTTTTTAAATTTATTTAATAAATTTCTACAAATGCAGTAAAAGCGGATTA